>CM063178.1:71804308-73024308 GCA_031835075.1 Saguinus oedipus
CTTTTAAAAGTGTTTCTCTTATAGTATCTTGAGGAAGAGGAATTTCTTCTCTATTGAAGAACGTGAAGATAGTCTTCATCAATTTTCAGTTTTTAAGATTATCCATTGACAGTTTAGGTTTGAATTGAAATAAAATTTCATGACATGATAAAGGAATTCCATTTTCTGTATGAACAGACATTTTTTTTCCACAAGGAAAAGCAATTTTCCTAGCAGTGTTTATTGAAAAATCAAAATTTTCATGCTGATCTGCAATTCTCTCTTCTTCACATATTGTTTTTATATTTGGATGGCTACTTTCTCTATTTTGTTGGGAATTTTTATTTTGTTAGCCAATTTGTTCTAATTTTCTTTGTTATTATTGATTTTATAGGCTTGTTTTACCACTTGCTGAATAAATATGTTAAAATCTACCATTATCGCTGGCGCCTAGGCGTGGCAGCTCTTGGTGCAGAGTAAACGGGACTGGTTCCCCTTCATTCCAATGTTTGCAGAGTAGGAAGGCAGAGTCGCCTATTATGGACTCAAGAAGGAAGCCAGACCGGAGATTCCCGGGCAGAAAAGCACCATCAGTCTTAACGCACTGTTTTGGTCGGCACAGTGGGTCTCTCAGATTTCAGCCCAGGGAATTAACAAGTTGGACGTCCACTCAGAGACCTAATTTGGAAGTTGGTAATTACAAAGACAACAGGTGGATAAACTTACAACAATGGGAAGAAACCAGCCTAAAAAGGCTGAGAATACTCAAACTCAGAATGCCTCTCCCTCTACAGAGGATCACAGTTTCTCATCGACAAGGGAACAAGGCTTGATGGAGAACGAGTGCATTCCACTAACAGAATCAGGCTTCAGAAGGTGGATAATAAGAAACTTCTGTGAGTTAAAAGAACATGTTGTAGCCCAATGTAAAGAAACTAAGAACTTTGAAAAAAGGTTTGACGAAATCCTAATGAGAATAGACAATTTAGAGAGGAATATAAGTGAATTAATGGAACTGAAGAATACAATACCAGAACTACTAGAAGTATGCACAGGTTTTAACACTTGAATTGAACAAGCAGAAGAAAGGATATCAGAGGTCAAAGATCAACTTAAGGAAATAAAACAAGAAGACAAGAATAGAGAAAAAAGGATAAAAAGGAATGAGCTAAGTCTCCAAGAAATATGGGACTATGTGAAAAGACCTAATTTACATTTGATAGGTATACCTGAATGTGACAGAGAGAATGAATCCAAGCTGGAAAATACTCTTCAGGATATTATTCAGGAAAACTTTCCCAACCTAGCAAAGCAGGACAATATTCAACCCCAGGTAATACAGAGAACACCACAAAGATATTCCTCAAGAAGAGCAACCCCAAGGCACATAATCGTCAGATTCACCAGGGTTGAAATGAAGGAGAAAATACTAAGGGCAGCCAGAGAGAAAGGTCAGGTTACCCACAAAGGGAAGCCTATCAGACTTACAGCAGATCTCTCAAAGAAACCCTACAAGCCAGAAGAGAGTGGGGGCCAATATTCAACATCCTTAAAGAACAGAACTTTCAGCCCAGAATTTCATATCCTGCCAAACTAAGCTTCATAAGTGAAGGAAAAATAAAATCCTTTGCAAACAAGCAAGTACTCAGAGATTTTATTACCACCAGGCCTGCTTTACAAGAGCTTCTGAAAGAAGCATTACACATGGAAAGGAACAACCAGTATTAGCCTTTCTAAAAATATACCAAAAAGTAAAGAGCATCAACATAAAGAAGAATTTACATCAACGAATGGATACAACAGCCAGTTAACATCAAATGGCAGTAATCCTAAATTTAAATTGACTAAATCCCCCAATCAAAAGATATAGCCAAAACCCAACAGTATGCTACATCCAGACCCATTTCACATGCAAAGATACACAAAGACTCAAAGGGATGGAGAAAGATTACCCAACTAAATGGAGAGCAAAAATAAATAGATAAATAAATAAATAAATAAATAAATAAATAAATAAATAAAAAGCAGGAGTTGCAATTCTCGCATCTGATAAAATAGATTTTAAAGCAACAAAGACATAATGGTAAAAGGATCAATGCAGCAATAAGAGCTAATGATCGTAACACCCAGATACATACGACCAATAAAGAGACTTAGACTCAATGAGACATAAAATTAATAAGGATATCCAGGACTTGAACTCAGACCCAGAACAAGTAAACTTAATAAATATTTATAGAGCGCTCCACTTTAAATACACAAAACATACATTCTTGTCAATACCACATCACACCGACTCAGAGGTTTAAATGAAATATTGATCAGCCATTATTAATACCCATTCTTAGAATAAAGCAACATTTCCATTCTCTCTCCCTCTTTTTCTTCCTCTTTCTTCCTCTCCTTCACTACCTTTTTTTTTTCTTTCCTTCTCTCCTTTCAAAAAAATAATCTACCATTATTATTTTGTTTTTCTTAGTTTTTCCCCTAGTTTCCCTAATCTTTATTGTAAATATTCTGGGGCTACTTATAAGGTACATACAAATCTGAAATTATTATTGTATATATGGTTTATATATACACAATATTATTATTGTATTATATATTAACAAAGTTAAACTGACCTTAATTATATCTATAATTGCTTGAATGTGAAAGTCTATTTTATTTAGTGTTGTTATACATACACCTATTAATTTTTAATTGTAATTTGCCAATTATCTTTTTGTTTTTGACCTTTTTATTTTATCCTTTTTGTGTATTTATGTTTTTAATGAGTAAATTGTGAATAGTATTGAGTAAAATTTTATTTATTCTTTTTCTTTAAAACAATTACCTTGAAATTTTTCTTTCATAAGATTACTTTCCAATTAATGTCTAACACAATTAGTCATTGTATAAATATCATTTTATATCTGTCATCTTATTTGATGCTACTAGGTTCACTCACTATGTTTCTTTTATCTTCTTTCTGATCTTCACTTAAAAATACTGATTATATATGTTTTCTTATTCAAACATCTCTCTAGTTTAAAATTAACAATTTTTACAAAATAAAATTGCTAAGTAGTACACAAAATGTTTTTGCATTTATGGTGAACTACAATGCTTATTAAATACAGTCAAGTATATTAAAAATTTTCATTGTGTGTAATACTTTTGTCCCTTGATTTTTCTCTTCTTTCTGCATTGAATATAGATGTGTTCATGGTTATTAGGTAGTCGTTTGAGACCATGAGCAAACAGGCATAAGGAAAAGAGTCATACTTTAAGAAAGCTTGAAAAAGCCTGTGTTTTTGGTGTCATAATAGGACAACTCATCAGACTTGGGACTAACTACTTATAAATTCTTACTTTGCAAGAAAAGAAAACTCCCATTTGACTCAGCAAAGAAAAATGTGTAGCTGATCCTATTTTTAATTGATATATCACTCAAAGCTTTTACATACTGATTTAATGATATTAAACTCATAATTATTTAATTTTATTTTCTAACATTTTTCTATTTTATGTTCTATAAAGCAAAGGAAGTGAAGTGGTTATGCCAGAGGAATGATTGTAAAACAAATGCAGGGATAAATTTGGTACAGATGATAGGATGGAGTGCTATGAAAGACTAGGAAATAAATGTTCCAATATGTAAAGTAGATATACCCTTGAAATTTAGTGGGAAAATAATTTACAACTTTTTCCACAATTCGGTAAGGTTTCTATAACATATAAACACACATATACACTATATATATATATATATATATATATATATATATATATATATAGAGAGAGAGAGAGAGAGAGAGAGAGAGAGAGAGAGAGTAACAATATACTTAAAAGTACTTCCTTCCCTAGCCCTAACCACATGGACATAAAGCAAATTGTAAAGTAAACCTCCATATGGTTGCATCTTATGAGAAAGATGCATTTTTAAATCAAGATGTTGTACTGGTGAGATTTTGAAATCATATAATTAAAATATTATAAAGAGTAAATACAGTAGACTGAGAAATGTGTAGACCCTTGCACTACATAAATAATTGCAGCACCATACAAAATATTCATTAGTCTATAATATCCCTGAAATTTTATAAGGATTCATTTCTTCTCTCTAGCATATTTTTCCCCCAGAATATTGAAATATATGGATTTGCTGAAACCCACTTTGCCTCTGTTAAATGACCTCTGTTTCCCTAGTCCTTTCTTACTAGTAAACACCTTTTCAAAAGTGAGTTCTTTCTAATCTCATCTTCTGTAATATGCCTCTTTGATTGCCTCAGATAAAATTAACCATATTCCCTCCTATATTCCTTTAGAGATTTCAATCAATAAATTCATTTAATATTTGTTTGGCTAGACTATCACAAACTTTTGGGAATAGAAACTGGCAAACACATCCCATATTTCCACAAACTGTATAAAGAGCTAGAACATCTGAGGTATTCAGTAGAAAGTATACAATACAGCAGAATGGATAAAAGCACGCTCTTAAGTAATCAAATTACATGTGCTAAACAACACATATCTAAGATAGAGTTATGTGCTTAGTAATTTTGATGATTATTATTAAATTTTAGTTTCCTTTTTTCTCAGGTATTAGACTACCCACTCACCTTGCAAATGCTTATTTTCAAGGCTTACACATTTTTCTACTACTCTCTTTTGAGGATTGTGCAGCCTACTATATTTTTCTTTAAAGTCTGATACATTTGAGAAACTCAATAAATATTGGAATAATAATCATATATAGTGAGCCATGTCCCTATTATTTTTCTTTCTCTCTCCGAGACAACTTTATAAGCAGGAACTTCAGGGGAAATAATTTTATTATCAATGACAGTTGATCTTACACTTTCTAAAACTTCTCTATTTTCCCTGTCTGTGGAATTTATGAGATACCAAATGTGTTTAGGAAAGTAATTTGAAGTAACACTGTGGCCTTAATATGGGAAGTACTAAAACCTCTAATTGTATTTCAGGTAGTAGATCAATTCAACCTTCCGTAATAGGAATCTAAAATACAGAAGGCATTTGTGTGCTGTTAGTGCTCAAACTTTTACAGGTTCCCAATATTATGTTTACTTAAAATGCCTAAGTAGAGTTACATCATGATAAAAGAGAGCCTAAATTCAGACTCCTTCAAATTCATAGTCTTAGATCCTAAATACAGCAACCAATAAGATTATACTCTCTGATCTGGAAACAGGGTGACCTATTGATTATCTTTTCCAAGAAACAGAGATCTCTGAATGCAGTCCATTTGTCACTCACTCATGAAATTTCAGGGTTGAAAAGATTGGACAAAAATCACCATTTTTTTTTGTCTATGACATTTTCTTATGAGTATGTATAAAAGTAACCAGGAGAAGAGCAGAATTTTAAAAAATACTTTCTATATTGGCATGGGTTTTTTCCATAGAATAAATTCATGTCATTACCCACTCCTCAGCAAGTGAATTTTTCTCTGATTCTTAGTGAGCTTTTCCTTAAGTTCTATTTAGAAAGTAGAAATAACTTTCTATTGCTATCCTACCCATAGCATAGTTGCCCAACGCTGCTTTATTTCAACAACATATTTGGAGGAAAATGACCGCTTGTCTTTCCATCATGTGCATTTGAGGATTAAAACACTGGTTCATTTAAATGCCCTGTGGTGAGAGATTTTTTAAAAAATGTAATGCAACCTGCTTTTAATTCACTATCCACCTGAAACATATTTATTTTCACTGTGAATAAAAGTAGGCCTCATTTCCTCATTTTACCTTGATGATTATGAACTTTTTACACAACCAAATTTTCTACTGATTATAATTTGATGAAGAAAATGTCAGAAAAATTAAATCAAATCTAAGTGGCATTCCTCTGGAAAAATGTACATATAAATAAGTCCCCATGTCTCCCCATTCCCCACGCTCTGCATTTACTAGCTTGCTAAACCTAGGTTTCTGTAAAAAAATGTGATGTTACTGAAACGATTCTTTATAGATATAGAGAAGATCACTTATTCTTTGTGTCTTTCCAAAGCCTTTACAAAAACATTTGTCACTGTCAAAACTATGAATATGCATGCTTTAGTTGCAGATGAGCTACAGCACAGCTATTCACCATCGTTATAAATCAGCCACTCCTTGGAATATCATTTCTTGCTGCCACATGAAAGGTTAGCAGAAAGGAAAAGTCTTTTCCCTACCATTTCTTACTTCTTGTGGAAATCTGTTCCCTCAGCTGAAGCTGACATGTATAAACGAAACTGCAGTTCTGTTAATGCTTGTGAAAAGTATTAGCTGTCAGCATATCTGTACCCAGTTGCTCCATCTGTTTGTCTTAATTCAATTTGTCTTTATTGTCCCCATCCTATGATAATCGCTAGTGTCATCTAAAATTTATAAATGGAATCATGAATTCTAGTGTGTTTATTTGTTTGGGGTCTTTATTAAAAGCAGAGGTAAAAGTACAAATAACTCAATGGTTTTGCCTTGATTTTCTCAGTTGATGAAATTCACCCCCCCAAAATTTATTGATTCCCTTGTTTATATGGTGTGGTTTCATAAAGTTTGCTGCATTGCTGAATCCCAAATCTCTATATGACAAATGATTTAAAGGTACATTATATTCAAAACAGTTCTTTAAAGAGCTGCAGATTATGAGTAATTACATCATTTGAAGAAAATTTATGTATTCACCAAATTCAGTGTGTTGGTATTCAGATAGCAAGAATGCAAATTAGGTTCTCGGCATTTAAATTCCACATGAAAACATAATTTAAAGCATACATTCTGAATACACAGAGCCTCACGTTATACTATTTGGGTTTGTGTACAAGAAGCAAGATTATTGTATTTAGTAATGCAAAAGTTAGCACATAAAATATAAACTTCTATCCACTTGGAATTAAGGGCTGAGAATTGTATGTACATTATTACATTTAAATCTCCTTTAAATTGGGATTTATTCTGATTCCATTCTGTAAGAAATGGTGCTTAAACTCTTTGGATATTATTTTGGCAAACAATTCAGTAGCACATGTTAGTCAAATTCACATGCTTCAGAATACTTTCCTTATTAATACTCACAGTTATCCTTCTAACTTGTCCCCACTTCATTTCTTAACAATAACAAAAATCACAGAAGTAGAATTTGAAGTTAAAGTTAATAAAACCTTTCTGTAAATTATTTCTTAAATACCAATATATGATATTTCTTCAGACTAAAGATAACATAGCTGTATGGGACTATGTATTTATAAAGCTGTATCTTATTATATATACATATTATTCTAGTGTTATTTTGTATGGTACTGCAATTACTTATGTAGTTTAAGGATCTGTACATTTCTTGGTCTACTTGATTTACTCTTTACAATATAATACTTTAATTGTATGATTTAAAAGCTCAGGGCAACATCTTGATTTAACAATGCATCTTTCTCATCATATGCAACCATATGGAGGTTTACTGTATAATTGCTTTACGTCCATTTGGTTAGGGCTAGGAAATACTTTTAAGTACATTGTTACTCTTGGTGTGTGTGTGTGTGTGTGTGTGTGTGTGTGTGTGTGTGTGTGTGTATGCATATTGTATGTGGATCTATCATTCTGGGGCCTTGAGAATGGTTGCCCTCTTCTCACAGCTTCACTAAGCAGTGGACCGGTGGAGATTCCGTGATGGGGCTCCAACCCCATGTTTTCCTTCCTCACTTCCCTAGAAGAGGTTCTCTATAAGGGTCCTGCCCCTATAGCAAACATTTCCCTGGACATCCAGGAGTTTCCATACATCCTCTGAAATCTACACAGAGAGATATATATCTGTGACAGAGTCTTGCTCATTCACCCAGGTTGGAGTGCAGTGGTAGGATGATCACAGCTCACTACAGCCTCAACATCCTGGACTCAAGCAATCCTCTCAACTTAGCCTCTGATTTGGGAGGGGTCAGGAGCAGAATTACATGATTTGGCTGTGTCCTCAACAAAATCTGATCAAAATTTTAATCTCCATGTATTGTGGGAAGGACATCATAGGTGATGATTAGATCATGGGGGCAGATCCCCCATGCTGTTCTCCTAATAATGAATGAGTTATCACAAGAACTGTTGGTTTTGTAAGGGACTCTTCTCTTTGTTCTGTACTTCCCTCTCCTGCCATCATGTGAAGAAGGACGTGTTTGCTGCCTCTTCTATCATGATTGTAAGTTTCATGAGTCCTCCCTAGCCATGTGTAACTGTGACTCAATTGAATCTTTTTACTTTATACATTGTCCAGTCTCAGGTATTTTTTTCATAGAAGTATCAGAACAGACTAACACACCCAGCCAAATATTTTTAATAGTACCAGTATTTGACATTCATGTCACAGAAAATTAGTTGTTAAATTTATAGAGACTGAAAAGTTTTACTAACTCACATATAAAAATCAAAAGCATTTTTACTTCTTTTACCTAACCGCCACTGTGTTAACAGAGGCCTTGAAATATAGCTTTAAATTTTTAATAAGACAGGTAACTAAGTCAACTTCAAATGTGACTTTGCATTGAAAGACATAGTGTCAGATTCTGGAGAAAAATTCTTAATTGAACATTAAGCACTTTCTTTAACCAATTAGAAAAACATGTTTTCTTCCATTTGCTGAATATTTTTAATAAATTGTATGCAATAAAGTTTCAGTTAGTGTAGAATGTATTGTGGTGTGAGTTATCTCCCTACGCACTAATGAGATATTTGTTTTGGATTTGGCAAAGTGCAAAGAGTTGATAGCTGTAAAGCAAAATACAGATAAAGGATGGAGCATTTTCTGTTTAGCAAGAAAATTTCCTTGACTAATATCTTTAGTTTGATCTGAATCTTGTCCTACAACTTCATACTGCCTTTTCCTCTCCCAATTTATATGTGACATGCAGTGAGCAAACTGCTTTCTTCTTTGGTTATTATCTTTCCGGACCTGTTACCATTTACCTTTTTGTTAAATAAAGGCAGTCTAAAAATTCATCAAAGGTTTGCATTTTTAAAGACCAATAAAATTATTTTTAAAGATTAAAATGTATTTTAAGTATCCACAAGCTTCTAACAACCAGTGGTTTAAGTCCTTGTCTCTTCATGTCAATGTTTCTCTCTCCCTCTCTTTCTCCCCTTTCTTTTCTTTCTCTCTTTGCCTCTGCTTTTCACTCCTTCTTTCCTCCCTTCCATTACTATCTTTCCATTTCAAGTAAGTTAGAGAAAATTAGAGACACATTTTCAATGGTAGTTAGTTTAAAAATAAAATCAGGAAGACAGCAAGATGGCCAAATAGGAACAGCTCTGGAGTGCAGTTCCCAATGAGACCAATGTAGGGGATGAGTGATCACTGCATTTCCAAACAAGTCTTACTGCCCACAGACCAGGAGATTCCTGGGCCAAAAAGCACCAAGGGTTTCCAGAATGGCTGTTTCAGATGGCACTGTGGGTTTCCACACAAAACCTCACACAAACCTGGGTGTTCATTTCAACTGGCACCTGGAATACCTAGGAGACAGTGTCACCCACTCAACTGAAAAAGAGAGGGCTGAAACAGGGAGGCAGGTGATCTGGCTCAGGGGGTCCCACCCCCACAAAGACCTGCAATCTGAAATGCTCTGGATTGAGAGTTTTGCAGCAAATGCAGCTGGAACTGGGGCAGTCTAGCTTGGTGGGGGGAAGAGTGTCTGCCATTACTGAGGCCTTCCACCCCTACTGAGGTTGTTTGCCATTACTGAGGCAGTCTGCCATTACTGAGGAAGTCCACCATTACTGAGGCAGTCCATCATTATTGAGGCAATCTGCCATTACCAAGGCAGTCTGCCATTACCGAGGCAGTCCACCATTACTGAGACAGACCACCATTACAGAGGCAGTTCTAACTGTACCTCTGTAAACAAAACCACAAGGGAGTTTACACAGCAGCTGGGCAGAACCTGTGGCAGCTCAGCAAGTCTCTGCTGGCAGACTATGACTAGACTACCTCCTGCTGGGCAGGGCATCTCTGAACAAAGACAGCAGCACATCAGGAATTTATATATAAAGCCCCACCTTCCCAGGACAGAGCACCTCGGAAAAAGGGCAATTATGAGTTCCGCTGCAGAAGACTTAAACGTACCTACACAGCAGCTCTGAACAGAACAACGGAGCTCTCCTATAAGGGACAGACTGTCTCCTCAAGCAGCCCCTCAGCCCCCATATATCCAAAGAGACACCTCATAAAGGAGAGCTTAGGCTGACATCTGGCAGGTACCCTTCTGGGAGGAAGATAATAGAAGAAGAAACCACCAGCAACCCTTACTGTTCCACAGCCGATGCAGATGATCCCTAGGCAAGCAGGGTCTGAAGTTGACCTCCAGCAGTCCTACAGCAGAGGGGCCTGACTGTTAGAAGGTAAACTAAAAAACAGAAAGAAATAGCTTCAACATCAACAAAAAGGAAGTCCACTCAGAGCCCCCACCTGAAAGACACCAACTACAAAGACCACAGTAGATAAATTCATGAAGATGGGAAGAAAAAAGCACAAATAGGATGAAAACACTAAAAACCAGAATGCTTCTTCTCCTCCAAGGGCTCACAACTTCTCACCAGCAAGGAAACAAAGCTGGATAGAGAATGAGTTTGATGAATTGACAGAAACAGGTTTCAGGAGGTGGGTGATAACAAACTTCTCTGAGCTAAAAGAACATGTTATAACTCAATGCAAAGAAACCAAGAACGTTGATAAAAGGTTTGATGAAATGCTAACGAGAATAAACAGTGTAGAGAAGAAGAATATAAATGACTTGATGGAGCTGAAAAACACAACACGAGAACTTCACAAAGCATATACAAGTTTCAATAGCTGAATCAACCAAGCAGAAGAAAGGATATCAGAGATTAAAGATCAACTCAATGAAATAAAATTAGAAGTCCAGATTAGAGAAAAAAAGAGTAAAAAGAAACAAACAAAGCATACAAGAAGTATGGAATTATGTGAAAAGACCTAATCTACACTTGATTGGTGTACCTGAATGTGACGAGGAGAATGAATCCAAGCTGGTAAACACTCTTCAGGATATTATCCAGGAGAACTTCACCAACCTAGCAAGGCAGGCCAACATTCAAATTCAGGAAATACAGAGAACACCACAAAGATATTCCTCAAGAAGAGCAACCCCAAGGCACATAATCATCAGATTCACCAGGGTTGAAATGAAGGAAAAAATGCTAAGGGCTGACAAAGAGAAAGGTCAGGTCACCCACAAAGGGAAGCCCATCAGAGTCATAGCATATCTCTCAGCAGAATCCCTACAAGCCAGAAGAGGGAGGGGGCTGATATTCAACATCTGTAAAAAAAAAAGAATATTCAACCTAGAATTTCATTTTCAGCCAAACTAAGCTTCATAAGTGAAGGGGAAATAAAATCCTTTACAGAGAAGCAATTACTGAGAGATTTCGACACCACCAGGCCTGCCATTCAAGAGCTCCTGAAAGAAGCACTAAACATGGAAAGGAACAACCAGTACCAGCCACTCCAGAAACATACCAGATTGTAAAGACCATTGACACAGTGAAGAAACTGCTTCAATTAATGGGCAAAACAACCAGTTAACATCAAAATGGCAGGATCAAATTCACCCATAACAATATTAACTTTGGAAAAAACCACCATGAATTTCATATGGAACCAAAAAAGAGCCCGCATAGCCAAGTCAATTCTAAGCAAAAAGAACACAGCGGGAGGCATCACGCTACCAGACTTCAAACTATACTACAAGGCTACAGTAATCAAAACAGCATGGTACTGGTACCAAAACAGAGATATAGACCAATGGAACAGAACAGAGGCATCGGAGGCAACACAACATATCTACAACCATATTATCTTTGATAAACCAGACAAAAACAGGCAATGGGGAAAGGATTCCCTATTTAATAAATGGTGTTGGGAAAACTGGCTAGCCATGTGCAGAAAGCAGAAATTGGACCCCTTCCTGACACCTTACACTAAAATTAACTCCAGATGGATTAAAGACTTAAACGTAAGACCCGACACCATAAAAACCCTAGAAGAAAATCTAGGCAAAACCATTCAGGACATAGGAGTAGGCAAGGACTTCATGAACAAAACTCCCAAAGCATTGGCAACAAAAGCCAAAATAGACAAATGGGACCTAATCAAACTCCACAGCTTCTGCACGGCAAAACAAACAGTCACTAGAGTGAATCGGCAACCATCAGAATGGGAAAAAATCTTTGCAGTTTACGCATCCGACAAAGGGCTGATATCCAGAATTTACAAAGAACTCAAACAGATTTACAGGAAAAAAACAAACAAGCCCATTCAAAAATGGGCAAAGGATATGAATAGAAACTTTACGAAAGCAGACATACATGAGGCCAGCAAACATATGAAAAAGTGCTCATCGTCATTGGTCATTAGAGAGATGCAAATCAAAACCACATTGAGATACCATCTCACACCAGTTAGAATGGCGATCATTAAAAAATCTGGAGACAGCAGATGCTGGAGAGGATGTGGAGAAATAGGAACACTCTTACACTGTTGGTGGGAGTGTAAATTAGTTCAACCATTGTGGAAGACAGTGTGGCGATTCCTCAGGGACCTAGAAATAGAAATTCCATTTGACCCAGCAATCCCATTACTGGGTATCTATCCAAAGGATTATAAATCGTTCTACTATAAGGACACATGCACACGAATGTTCATTGCAGCACTGTTTACAATAGCAAAGACCTGGAACCAACCCAAATGCCCAACGATGATAGACTGGACTGGGAAAATGTGGCACATATACACCATGGAATATTATGCAGCAATCAAAAATGATGAGTTTGTGTCCTTTGTAGGGACATGGATGAATCTGGAGAACATCATTCTCAGCAAACTGACACAAGAACAGAAAAAGAAATACCGCATATACTCGCTCATAGGTGGGTGAGAAAAATGAGAACATGTGGACACAGAGAGGCAGTCTACTATACACTGGGGACTGTTGGGGGGAATGGGGGAGGGACAGCAGGGGGGGGCTGGGGGGGATAGCCTGGGGATGAATACCAAGTGTGGGTGAAGGGGAGGAAAGCAGCAAAGCACACTGCCATGTGTGTACCTATGCAACTATCTTGCTCGTTCTGCACATGTACCCCCAAACCTATAATGCAATAAAAATAAATAAATAAATAAATTTAAAAAAAAAAAAAAAAAAAAAAAAAAACAATATTAACTTTAAATGTACATGGGATAAATGCCCCAATCAAAAGGTGTGCTATATTCAGAAAACCCATCTCATGTGCAAGAACACACATAGGCTCAAAATAAAGGGATGGAGGAAGATTTACCAAGCAAATGGAGAGCAAAAAAAGCAAGAGTTGTAATCCTAGTCTCTGATAAAATGGACTTAAAACAACAAAGATCAAAAGAGACAAAGAAGGGTATTACATAATGGTTAAAGGGTCAATACAACAAGAAGAGCTAACAATCTTAAATATATACACACCCAATACAGGAGCACCCAGATACATAAAGCAAGTTCATAATTACCTACAAAGAGACTTAGACTCCCACACAATAATAGTAGGAGATATTAACTCTCCACAGTCAATATTAGAGAGATTAACAAGACAGAAAATCAACATGGATATCCAGGACTTGAACTCAGATCTGGACCAAGCCGACCTAATAGACATTTACAGAACTCTCCACCCCAAAACCACAGAATATACATTCTTCACAGCACCACTTTGTACTTAATCTAAAACTGACCACATAATTGGAAGTAAATCACTCCTCAGCAAATGCAAAAGAATTGTAATCATAACAAACAGTCTCTCAGACCACAGTGCAATCATATTAGAACTCATGATTAAGAAACTAACTCAGAATCGCACAACTTCATGGAAACTGAACAACTGGATCCTGAATTTTGATTGGATAAACAATAAAATGAAAGTAAAAATAAAGATGTTCTTAGAAAGCAATGAGAACGAAGACATAACATACCAGAATATCTGGGACACATTCAAAGCAGTGTCTAGAGGGAAATTTATACCAATAAATGCCCACCAGAGAAGCAAAGGAAGATCTAAAATTGACACACTATTATCAAAATTGAAAGAGTTAGAGGAGCAAGATCAAAAAAGCTAGAGGAGCAAGATCAAAAACAACTCAAGAGCTAGCAGAAGACAAGAAATAACTAAGATCAGAGCAGAACTGAAGGAGATAGAGACAACACAACCTTCAAAAAAATCAATAAATCCAGGAGCTGGATTTTTAAAAAGATCAACAAAATAGACAGATTGCTAGCCAGATTAATATAAAAGAAAAGAGAGAGAAATCAAATAGATGCAATAAAAAAAGATAAAGTTAATATCACCACTGTTTCTATAGAAATACAAACTACCATCAGAGATTACTACAAGCAATTCTATGTGTACAAACAAGTAAACCTGGAAGAAATGGATAAATTCCTGGACACTTGTATCCTCCCAAGCCTAAACCAGGGAGAAGTTGAAATCCTGAAAAGACCAATAACAAGGGTTGAAGTTGAGGCAGCAATTAAGAACCTACCAACTAAAAAAAGCCCAGGTTCAGATGGGTTCATACACGAATTCTATCAGATGTACAAAGAGGCACTGGTACCATTCCTTCTGAAACTATTCCAAACAATACAAAAATAGAGAATCCTTCCCAAATCATTTTATGAGACCAACATCATCCTGATAGCAAAACCTGACAGAGACTCAACAAAAAAAACTTCAGGCCAGTCTCCATGATGAACATAAATGCAAAAATATTTAATAAAGTACTGGCAAACTGATTGCAACAGCACATCAAAAAGCTTACCCATCGTGATCAGGTAGGCTTCATCCCAGGGATGCAAGGCTGGTTCAACATACGCAAGTCTATAAATGCAATCCACCACATAAACAGAATCAAAGGCAAAACCACATGATTATCTCAATATATGCAGAGAAGGTCTTTGACAAAATTCAGTAGCCCTTTATGCTAAAACCTCTCAATAAACTAGGTAACAATGGAACATATCTCAAAATAATAAAAGCAATCTACAACAAACCCACAACCAGTATCATACTGAATGGGCAAAAACTGGAAGCATTCCCTTTGAAATCTGGCACTAGACAAGGATGCCCTCTCTCATAAATCCTATTCAATATAGTACTGGAAGTTCTAGCCAGAGCAACCAGGCAAGAACAAGAAATAAAAGGGTATTCCATTAGGAAAGGAGGAAGCCAAATTGTCTCTATTTGCAGATGACATGATTGTGTATTTAGAAGACCCCATCACCTCAGTCCAAAATCTCCTGAAACTCATAAGCAACTTCAGCAAAGTCTCAGGATACAAAATCAATGTGCAGAAATCACAAGCATTGCTATAAACCAATAACAGACTAACAAAGCACCAAATCATCAGTGAACACCCATTCACAATTGCTACAAAGGGAATAAATTACCTTGGAATACAACTAACAAAGCATGTAAAAGATTTCTTCAAGGAGAACTACAAACCACTGCTTAAGGAAAGAAGAGAGGACAAAAACAGATGGAAAAACATTCCATGCTCATGGTTAGGAAGAATCAACATTGTAAAAATGGCCATACTGTCCAAAGTTATTTATAGATTCAATGCTATCCCCATCAAGCTACCAATGATTCTCTTCACAGAACCAGAAAAAACCACCTTAAATTTCATGTGGAACCAAAAGTGAGCCTGCATAACCAAGACAATCCTAAGCAAAAAGATCAAACCTGGAGGCATCAAGCTACCTGACTTCAAACTATACTACAAGGCTACAGTAATCAAAAAAGCATGGCACTGGTACCAAAACAGTGATATAGATCAATGGAACAGATCACAGGCCTTGGAGGCAACACCACACATTTACACCATCTGATCTTTGACAAACCTGACAAAAACAAGCAATGGGGAAGGGATTCCCCACTTAATAAATAGCATTGGGAAAACTGGCTAGCCATGGGTGGAAAGCAGAAACTGGACCACTTTCTGACACCTTGCACTAAAATTAACGCCAGATGGATTAAAGACTTAAACATAAGACCTAACATCTATAAAAACCCTAGAAGAAAACCTAGGCAAAACCATCCAGGACATAGGCATAGTCAAGGAATTCATGACTAAAATACCAAATTCACAGGTAACAAAAGCCAGAATAGTCAAATGGGATCTAATTAAACTCCAGAGCTTCTGTACAGCAAAAGAAACAATTATTAGAGTGAACTGGCAACCAACAGAATTGGAAAAAAAATTTGCAATCTACCCATCTGACAAAGGGCTAATATTGAAAATCTACAAAGAACTAAAACAGATTTACAAGAAACAAATGAACAAACCCATTTAAAAGTGTGTGAAGGATATGAATAGACACTTTTTAAAAGAAGACATATACGAGGCCAACAAACATATGAACAAATGTTCATTATCACTGGTCTTTATAGAAATGCAAATCAAAACAACATTGAGATACCATCTCATGCTAGTTAGAATGACGATCATTAAAAAATCTGGAGACAACAGATGTTGGCGAGGATGTGGAGAAATAGGAACAATTTTACACTGTTGGTGGCAGTGTAAATTAGTTTAACCATTGTGAAAGACAGTGTGATGATTCCTCAAGGACCTAGAAATAGAAATGCCATTTGACCAAGCAATCCCATTACTGGGTATATATCCAAAGGATTATAAATCATTCTGTTATAAAGACACATGCACATGTATGTTCATAGCGGCATTGTTTACAATAGCAAAGACCTGAAACCAACCCAAATGCCCATCAACGATAGATTGGACAAAGCAAAAGTGGCACATATACACCATGGAATACTATGCAGCCATAAAAAATAATGAGTTCATGTCCTTTGTAGGGACATGGATGAATCTGGAAACCATGATTCTCCACAAAGTGACACAAGAAAAGAAAATTAAACACTGCACATTCTCACTCATAGGCGAGTGTTAAATAATGAGAACACATGGACACAGGGAGGGAAGCATCGCACACTGGGGTCTGTTGGGGGCTGTGGGAGGGACAGTAGGGGTGGGGAGGTTGGGGAAGGATAACATGGGGAGAAATGCCAGATATAGGTGAAGTGGGAATGGAGGCAGCAAACCACATTGCTATGTATATACCTATGCAACAATCCTGCATGATACATACATGTACCCCAGAACCTAAGGTACAAAAAAAAAATTGTAGAAAAAAATAATAAAAATTAATAAAATAATATTTAATGGTGAAAAACTCATCTATTGTCAAAAGTAAAAGAGAAAATTTGTTCATTTATAATAACACTAATGTTGAAAATATGCTTCAATATAAGAGAGTAAAACAATTCCCCACCTAAACGATTTATGTTCAAATATTTAAATTAGAGATAGATATACAATGGTGTGATTAGCATTTTGATTTTGGTGAGCCTGAATAATAACGCCTTTTGTTAAATAAGATTAATTTGTGTGTCAAAAAAGTTTTCTTAGTTTATATATATATATGTATATTATATATATATATATGTATATATAAATTTCCATATAGTGTTTTCTTCACTTTGGTTAAATGTGTTTTAAACAATGAATATACTTCTCTGCTTCCATAGGAGCTAAAGCTAATAATAATCTGTCACAAGGGATCATTCATTTGGGAGTGACATATCTGTCTGTACTTCAGAGTAAAACTTTATTAATAATTCACTTTCCTTTCAGTAGATATTTCTGATTCTATGTTGTATTAACTTTCCAGGATATATTTTTGCACTCTGTAGAGAATGTGACTTACACAATTCACTAGCAATAGAAATCTGACTGTTAGAGGTTAAAGGAACAGTAAAGATTAAATTCCACTTTTGAATTCTGCAGATGGGATATTTGAAACTTGGCAAGTTAATGGTTTTCTCCAAGGTCACATCTAGACAGAAGTCAAGCCAAGATAAAAATCAAGGGGAAAACAGTGATATGGTGGGAGAAGTGTTCCAAACTCAGCCATGTTTCAGAATCCTTTTGATGTTAGCTGAGGTCTGAATGCAAGGTAACGCATATGACAAATAATAAGTTTTGAAGAAATACCTAAGCATAAAGTGAACATGACTTACATTATATCATATAAAATAGTGGGAATAAAAAAGTATACAAATTACTTGATAAAATAAAATATACCAGTGTGGAAGAGTATAAAGAGGCATCTGTTAGAAAAATTAGTAAGATTTTTATATAGAAATAAAACAGTAAATAACACTGAGGAGGCAGAGTATAAACAGAAGAGTTAAAGAAATGAATCATCTTGCTAAAACCTAAGAGAGATAGATTATTTTTTTATTTTCATCTTGTTGTTTATTTGATTCACCTAAACTTATTCATTGCTTTTTAAAAGACTATCAATTTAATTCTGGACTTGAATTTATTCTAAGTCTCTCAATTTTGGTTTGTTTGCTTTCTCTCCTTTTCCTTTTCTTGCTTCATTATTCTTCCTGAAAAAGGTTTTTACTTAATCATATAATAATTTACAACATTTGAGGGATACAAGATGTTGAAGCTTCTGAGACATTTGTCTTGTTTTCTGATTATTTTATACATGCTAATATTACATCTACTATTTTTAATAATATATTATTGCTTATGTATATATAATATCTTCTCCTTTGCTCTGTGGATTTAAATAAAAATTTTAAACTGTTTTTTCCTGGCTTTGTTTTAGCTTCTTATAGTTTCCTTTTTGTTTTTCCTATCGATTTACTTTGCTTTCTGTTATGTTAGATATTCTAAGAGTTATTAGACCGGTTTCTCCCAGCTGTGAAACTTCCTTTTGCTCTGATTGGACTCTGATTTTTCCTTTGCCCCATCAGCCTGGGGTATTAGAGGGAGACTGGAAGTGAAAGGAAAGAAGAAACAGACTCAGCTGCTCCTTTCAGCCCTACCCTGCAACTGTCTCATCACAGTGGATACACTGTGATTCCTGGTTTCCTTTTTCTTTTCTTCATTATAAGAACCATTCTTATTCTGCTCCTTCTTAGAAAAAAGCAGTAGCTAGATTGTGCTTCTTCCTTGGAGATCTGACTCCCAGTTCCATCGAGCCTCTTCTCTGAACTCTTGCCTTAACGTGCACTGGGCAACAGTGTCTCTTCAGACATCTACACAGTCCTTCCTCCAAAATTCTGGATTCTCATCACAACGTCTTTCTTTTCTTTTTACTCCATCCTTCAAATTGATAGCTGTTTTTGCATTTGCCACCTGTATTACCTGTGTTTTCTTTTTCTATCCCTGTACTTAAAACAAAACAAAACCTTCTGCTACTCATTTCTTGGTTCCATGTTATGATATGATATGATTTGATATGATATGACATGATATGATATGAACTTGACTGATACTGGACCTTTCCACGTGGGTCCTCATTCTCATTCATTAACATTGTAAAATTAAGAACTAAGCTACCTACTCAGAACTGCATCAGCAGATAGCTTCATCACTATTTAAGGACCCCATTTCACTGAGGCTCTTCAAAGTCTTTATAACAAGGTACTTTCTCAGATCTCCTCGGACATTTTAGAGATAGCCCTTCAATTAGCTGCCAGAGGGATAACCACCCAGCTATTTTGTGTGCAAAGCTGAAGAAGAAACAGACAGAGCCACATTTTCTGCATGTAAACTCCCAAGTAACACCACCTTTTTCTGATCTTTACCTTAACCTTATCCAATACAGTATCCAGTACTTCTAAGTTCTATACCTCCCTGGCATTCAGAGAACAATTTGGGCCATTTGTCATTTATTCACTCTGTAAAACTTCTGCCTGTAGTTTTCTCTGTGGAGAGCATGGCTGTTTAACAGATAATCTGCTCTTTAGTAAAATTGATGAATTATTATCTTTGTTAGTGCCCTATGTTTTTTTCCATTTAATAGATGTGTACATTTTAATTGGCTATTATCTTAAATTGTTCCTTTCATTTAGAAAATTCAAAATCTTCCCTCTTTTTTAAAGGCATCAAAAGTTTAATGAAAATAAAAGCGTTCTCATCTTATAATAATGGCAATGGGAGTATAACATACACAATATTTTGAATGACAATTTAGCAATATAAAATAAGTTTCCAGCCCCAATGGAAAAAATTTTGAAACACAATTTTCTCTACTTTAGAATAAGCAAAAATTTGAAATACATAAATATTCATATATAAGAATTCCCACCTGTAATAATAAAATGTGCAAAATAATCAAAGTACTCTAACCTTAGTGATTAGATCATATTTAAACAGTCTCATAGAAATATAAGTATTTCTGAAAAGTTAAAAAATATTTTTTTCTGAAAGTTTGATAAGTAAAATCACTATATGTAAGTCCAAATTTAATAAAATAAAAATAATTATATATGCATATGCATAGAAAATAGAAGTGAAATACAATGAAAAAATATGTATTTAAATATAAAACTAATATACAGCATTTATATAATTATCTATTTTAACTATTTTGAAAAGCATCTTATATTTAATCATGGGAAACACTCTTCGCTGGAAATATTCAACTAGGATTGTTTATCCCAGAAGATAATAGCTGAAATATTGATTCTATCCAGTAGTCCAACTTACGTTTTGACTTCACCTTCTGGATACAAAATGTTAATTTAATAATAATTATACAATATTAAGGCATAAATAATTGTCATGATGTAGGTAATGGCTTGCTAATAATTAACAGCTATTTGACATGTTCTGTCCATTCTTACAACACTTATGAGAGAAGTGCTATTTCCGTTCATTTGATTGTTCAGAAAATTGAAGTTTTACAACATGCTAAGTGATGCTTCTCAGTTACATTGCATGTTAGGAGCAGAATTTGGACTGGGATTTAAATAGCTCGACTTGAGGACCAATGATTTCAGCACAGCAGCAGGTAACAAAATGGACTTGGGTGTCTCAGTATATCTCAAGAGTGCAGACTCTCTACATCTTACTGCAAATGGTACACCATGGATGTGATTCACAACTGCTGATATCTGCTTAGAATCTTAACTCATATAAAGCTTAGTTATGTTAAGTGACAAGACTGGAAAAACAATCAGGCTTTGTAGGAATTGCCTTTAATAATGACATTTTATTTGAAAAGTAGTTATTAAGTGTTAGATAATAATATTTTTTAAAAGTCTTAATATGAAGAATTACATTTAAAGGGGATAATTTGCTATCTATGAGACCTGCTCACTAGGACCAATTATAAAGTTATCAGAATTTTAATATTGACATTTAGAATAATCTTTATATGTTACAAAACAACCATTAGGAATATTTTTAATACTACATTATAACAAAATATGTTTATGACATAAAAGTAAATGCAAGACAAAAAACTTAAAAAATTATTGGCTTATGATTATGTTGATGAAAATAATATAATTCACAAGGAAAAAATCAAACATATAGGAAAAATGCCACATATTTAACAGTGCCTCTATTTGGACAATGAAACGATAGGTAATATTTTCTCAAACTTGTATGTCATTTAACAATATTTATCAATGCATTTCTATGTTTACATTTAAACTAAAAAAATAGAAATAGGGCCAGGTGCGATGGCTCATGCCTGTAATTCCAGCACTTTGGGAGACCGAGAGGGGCTGATCACCTGAGGTCAGGAGCTCCAGACCACACTGGCCTACATGGTGAAACCCCGTCTCTACTATAAATACAAAAATCAGCCGGACATGGTAGTGCTGGCCTGTAGTCCCAGCTACTTGGGAGGCTGAGACAGGAGAATTGCTTCAACCTAAGAGGTGGAGGCTGCAGTGAGCTGAGATCACAACACTGCATTCCAGCCTGGGCAACAGAGTGAGAGTCTGTCTGAAAAAAAAAAAAAAAGAAAGAAATAGGTTGCATGGCATTAAATATTTAACAAAATAAGACTTACGACGTAGACTATAATAGGTATATTTAAAAATATCTAAAACATTTTCAAAGACAAGAAAAAGAAAGAATACGTTTCCAGAAAAACATGTTTTAGTGTAGGGGCTAAAATTAAATAGAGAGGATGAGGTCAATGACTTGTCAGCTATGAGAACTAAACTGAGTTCTATAACATGATTCAAGAATGTAAGTTTTTGTTTATTTTGTTTATTTATTTATTTATTTTTGTAGAAACAGTGTCTTGTTCTGTCACCCAGGCTGGAGTGCAGAGGTGTAGTCATAGCTTGCTCTAACCTCACCTCAAAGTTCTAGGCTTAAGTGATTCTCCTCCTTCATCCTCCTGAATAGTTGAGACTAAAAGTACTTTCCAACAAGCTTGGCTATTTTAAAATTATTTTCTAGAGATATGTTTCCCAGGCCAGTCTAGAACCCAAGTATGTGATTCTGTGGTAAACTAGTTTACACTTGTATTCCAATACTTTCTGTATTTATTATTTGACATTAATTTGTCTAGGATTAATTTTTATATTAAATCATTCTCATATTTGTTATAATAGGCCTTATTAATTTCTGATAAAATGCATTTTATATGAGTATTAATTCAAATTAACATGAAGTAGAGTAAACACAGAGCTACGTTATTTTATTTCAGAAAAATGAAGCTGACAATAATTGAAAATAAGTATAGACAACTAAGTTAAGCCTGTTGAGTGTTTACTGTCACCTCAAATACCTTTTTATTTTTTCTATTGGTATTTTACATTTATTTAAGAGAAGAAAAATTATTTAATTCCTAATTTAAATGTGTGGTTTCAAATGTAAATATCCCTGAACATGGTACCTCATTCATTGCAAGGCATACAATGCCTGGTAGCAAATTATTATTATTAATTATTATTATTATTATTATTTTGAGACAGAGGTTTGTTCTGTCACACAGGCTAGAGCCTGGAGTGCAGTGGAATGATCACAGCTCACTGAAGCCTCGACACCTGAACTTAAGTGACCTTCCCACCTCAGCCTCTTAAGTAGCTAGGATCACAAGACATGCATAACCATGTCTGCCTACTATTGTTTCTTTTAGTAATCATGAGGTCCCCCTATATTGTCCAGGCTAGTCTCAAACTCCTGGGCTCAAACCATCTTCCCACCTCAGTATCCAAAAATACTGGTGTTACAGGTGTGAGCTGCCATGCCCAGCCCTGATACCAAATTTTTGGTTGAAAGTAGTTTAAGGCTAGATCTCTTTTTAAAATTTTCACCCAAAAACATATATGCATATTATACATTAGGCAATTTAAATTCAAAATTAAATAGGAAACTACTCTTAACCCTACAAATTTAGTCCTCTAGAAAGGACTAAATTAATGCACAAATTAATGTGCAAAGTAATTATTGTATTGCATTGTGAAAATTCTATAAATAGATTAATATAGACACTGCAGTGAAGAAGCCATGGGAATTCTAGGACAAATTCACAAAAGATCAGACATTTATTTTGGGACTTGAAAGATAAATAGGAACTAGCTTGGTAAATAAGATTTGGAAAAAGATATTTCTGGCAGAGAAAAAAGATCCAAACATTTTAGATATATCATATTTCTTGTATCTTGAAAGGAAATGATGAATGGTCAGGCTGGAAAGTTCTGCTGGGTTTATAGGTTATGAAAATATTATGCAAATGGGGATTGCTGAGCACCTAAAAGTAGAGAATTTATTTCAAAACAAGGAGAAAAGATATAGGAGCAAAAATGTAAGTTACCAATTAAATTTTTATTAAAAAAAAATAGAAATAGGGCCAGGTGCAATGGCTCATGCCTGTAATTCCAGCACTTTGGGAGACCGAGAGGGGCTGATCACCTTAATGTTTGAAAGTTTGCTGATTTTAGCACACCTACAATATATATTCTTATTTGTTATATCAAAAACGCTTAAGAGGCATATGATACAACCTCAATTATTAGGCAGAAAAAGTAACCACAGCCTAGAGACTGTAGTTGTAAGAATTAAAAAAATAAAAAGACAATTGTCTCAAACACAGCATGAGAGATGAGTCTTTAAAGAGATAATGAAGTAATATAATATGGATCAAGCTTCAATTCACATATACTAAGAAGTTTTGGATTTTAATCTTTTATTCTAAACTGAAAGACAATTTAAAAAGCCTTGCTTTTTCTTTTAAAAAAGATAATTAATAACAGCTTAAAATTGTACTAGTTAATCTCCCACTGAATGTCATCAATATCAAAATTAGATTCCTCAAGGACATTGAGGGAGGGGGAAAGAAATAGTAAAGCAATTAACTGGGTTTTCTTCTCATTAAGTTCTCATAATTACGTTTTCAGGATTAAATGCAGTATGTGAGAGTCCTGCCATTTTACTCTGGATAGTGAAAATAACTTTGTTCAGTGTTGGAAAAGTTGAACTCTTCATTAAACATTAACAAAGTTCACCTGGAATGATTAAGAAAATTATAGTCCCTAAAACTGTTTATTTAAATTAATCATTAATATTTTGTTTTCTATCATACTAAATTTCATTGGCCTTTACAAAACAAATAAAAACTAATAAGTCTTATAACCTTTTTTTTTGTTTTTCTGTTAGGCCACCGGGATTAGGGAGAATGGTTGATAGACATGAAGTTTTTCAGTCATGTGATTGATTTAAAGGATCTCTCTGATACTTTTTAGTGTGTGTGAATAAAAATGACATATATGAATACTTAAAGTTCAACATTGTTCTATGTTGGTTTTCTTGGAAAGTACATTTAGGAAAGTTTAAAAAGACATACGAGCAATCCTCTCCTCCATCTAAGTTATAGAACAACTAAGAGATAAATGAGATAAAAAACCTAAAGAAATAATTCAAAAGACGATGCTGTCTTCATTTCTATTGAAACAGGCATTTGAGAATTTGACTTATACCTCAGGAAGCTGTGCTCTCTCCTGTAGAAGTTCACTTCACTTACAGCTGGCTCTTTACCTTCCTAACACATGTGAGGCAAGAAATGGACCCAACGTCATCTACAGTGGAGCTTTTTATACCTGAGAGGAAACAGCAGATGTAAAGAAGACTTTGCACTGCTGCTAACATTATGCCATTAAAATTAGGACTCTTACAAAAGAGAACACCCAAAGCATGACTGTAATTGGCAGAGAATAAATAATGCTTGCTTTGGTCTGTATGTTAAAATAATTTGTAAAAATCAAAACTCAATGGAAGAGGATGATTGCAATTGCTCTAGAATGAGAAATGTTAAAACTATCTTTTTAATGTTTTTCCTGCCTCTAAAATCTACTTTCAATAGTAGTTAGAGTTATATTTGTAAAATACCCCTCATTTCAGTTACATTGTTCACCATCCTCCTCAAGATAAAATCCAAGTTCTCCTACATAAAATATGTCACCATAATTTAGTTCTTTATCCATTTTCATGCTCTCCTTTCACTTCCTTTTATACACTTTAAGGTCCAGCCTTACTGACCTTTCATTTTTTTAAAATGTGCACTATGCGTTAAGTAATTTTAGAGCTTTTGGGCATTTGATTCCTTAGGGTTAGACTGATGTTCTTTGGTTTATTTATTTGTCTACATTCTATCTGTCCTTTCCAAGTTTAGACATGAACTCTGATTCGAAACAAGTAAGATATAAACAAAGAGAGGGAAAAGAAACAAGTGCTATTTTCTTCCTAACTTTTATTCACTATGTCTCTCATCTACGTTTTTCTAGCACTTTATCTTCTTACTAATTTACCTGTCATCTTGTACTTTAATACATATTTACTGCTATCTTCTACTAAAGTTTTAAGGCAGCAAGGAATATGTTTATTTTGTTCACCTTTTAACTACAGTATTCAGTAAAGTGTCTGACATCAGTCAGCTCTAAATATAAATTTGAAATGAGAGATTGAAGAAATATTTTATCAATAAATTAAGCAAGAAACAGGAATTATTACAGGAGAAAACTGATTTTATAATTTAACTAAAATGATATTTTAAAACACCTTTTTAAAAACACTTGTTTTAAAACACTAGAACACGTTTTTTCAATATTTTATATTTAAAACATGAGCATCCATGAGTAAATACATGTCATCTGATGGATTGGATTGGTAAAAAGTTGGAACCTAGCATCAGGCCTACTCAGAGAAATGTGGTAGTCCCAAGGAGGGTGGAGATATTCATCTTTAGGTTTTCCAAAAAAGATTTACCTAGCAACCAAAATCCATAAGGTAATACATTCTTTGCTTGGATGTATCAATTGCTTGTAATGAAATGCTGTGGCAGTTTAAAATAATTTTATATAAAATCATCAGTGGGTTAAGTGCTTTTGGAATTTTTAACAGACATTTGGGGAAATTTTCAGGGCATGTTACAGGAATCCAGCTATTTGTGGGATATGATGGCAGAGACCCCAGCTATAGATAGACTGAAGCAGGATGCAAATTCTAAAGAAAGTCATTCAGAGATGATAAAAGAGAAATTGTAATTAGCAGCACTAGTGTACATGGTGGAGCCTCGGACTCAAGAGCTTAGCAGAAGCAATTTATCTCAATGTAGGCGTAGAACAGTACAGGTTTTAGGAAGGTGGAAAATAAATGGAGAGAAAAAAAAAAGAGAAGCTAAAAGCCAGTTTTCAAATGGCATCTTGAGGCATATGGAAATATATACCTTTGAATCACATGTACAGTATATCTGTGACTAGTTCGTTGCAACAATAATCTTCAATATATTTTCACATTTTAATACTCACCTATGCTCATTTAACATCTCTGTCTTTCTTTAATATCTCTCTACTCCTTCCTTCCCTATTTAATTTCATCCTCAACAATCATTTAAACCAGATCTCAATTGTATGAATAGGTGATTCTCAACTAGTGGTGATTTTCTCTCTCCTGTTAAAGGACAGAAATCTCAGAATTTTGGCTTTTCACTCTGGTGTGCTGGTGCTCTTGACATTCAGTGGATACATGTCAGAGATGCTTCTAAATATCCTGTGAAGCAAAAGACAGTGATATCATGATAAAAAGATGTCCGGTTCCAAATGTCCATACTTCTGAAGTTAAGAACCCTGCTATAGATAATGAAGAATGAATGGCCTAGCAATGATTGTTCTTGAATTTCCATCCCACGCCCATGAAATAAATGGTCTCATATTGAAAATAATTGCAAAAATAAGAGGAAGAGAGGTCACTTGAGAACAGTGCTTCATGGTCATGCTTATAAAGCTCTAAATTAATTGAATTCTTGACTTTAGCATAAAACTCCTCAAATTAAAAGCCTAATAGAAAAGAGAATTTGAATCAGGTATCTTCCCCCCATATCTTTATTGCCTCTGAAAATGGTGAATTTCCATCCAGAAAGAATAGCTGATAATTTCACTAGATAAAAGGTTTTGCCATATTATGGCTGTATCAAAAAAAAAAAAAAAAAAAAAAAGAGAGAATGAGAGAGAGAACAAAGTGCAGGGGTAATAAAGCAATAAAATATAAAGAAAAAGCATAAATAAATATAATAAAAAGAGGATTATACTCATCTGTGTGGATCAAAAATCATCTGCCTGATGCTGATGTTTGCATTATGCCAGCTGGAATTTTCAGACAAATTGCTGCATCTTTCACAGATTAAACTAATGCTCCTGACTGAATGAATGCTGTTTAATGCCAGGGCATATGATGTAGAAATACTTAGACTATGGAAATTAGACAGATGGCTTGGTAAATTAATCTGTTAGCAGCATGCCATAGGTTAGTCAATGACAATGATGAAAGAGTGTGGTTGATAGAAATAATCATAGGAAATGTGAAGGTGAAAAAGATCATGAAGCGGGTTGGAGAAGCCACTTTAATTTTTATTATAAAGTCACTTTATATACCATCATTTTAAATGCACTTCTTTATATAAAAGAGTGGCTGAAGGGGAATAATATTTTCATTATTCATAAAAAAAACAAGTGGAAACTTTGTGACAATAGAATCTATTGCTCCAAGCAGTTAACCAGAGTCTATAAAGAATACATATAAATTAAAACTCCTATTATAATTATTAGTATAAATTTATGTGAGACTTCATTTTGAATCCTCATGTAATTCATTGCCATGTTTTTTCACAGTTTTAATAGTTTTATTATTGTTGTGATTAAGATGATCTTATTTTAAAATTACAACATAAAACACACATAAGTCCTAACATATAAAACCTTTTGTCATAGAATTATGTTTATTTAGGAAAGATGAGAAATACAAAGGTATTTGTAATTGCATATACTAAACCAAGTTCCATGAGATGTTTTCTATTTTATAAATTAAATATGAAGTGAATCAATCTTCTAGGTATTAAAAGAGAAGTATCAGCCTTGAAAATTAGAAGAGGGTTAAAAATACAACCTGAAATAGCAATTATGGATAATGTGAGAGTGAGATGACTAGGGTAAGATATTATGAGCCAGGTAGTATTGAGGAGTTATATGAGACTAGTTGTCATGGGACTAAGCATAGGACCAATATGCTCAATTGTGTGATTGTCTCTATGCATGCTGAACAGCTAGTCAGCAATAAAGGTCAATAACCATGGGTACACTTGGGACTAACGTTTCATCCTGATAAACAGTGATGGAAAACCAATTACAAATTTAGTTGACAATATTGTCAAAACAGAGTTTTCTGTGTTAATATTCATATCTAGGAAAAGTAGCAGAGGAGAGGGAGAAAAGAACC
The DNA here is from genome assembly GCA_031835075.1 of Saguinus oedipus. NCBI lineage: Eukaryota > Metazoa > Chordata > Mammalia > Primates > Cebidae > Saguinus > Saguinus oedipus. The sequence goes on from CM063178.1 coordinate 71,832,911, forward strand.
GTAGAGGAATCAATGGATAAGTAGAGCTTATTAAATGTAGAAATAGAGTGGTGGCAATATAAGCAAGTAATCAAGAAAAGTAAAAAGTTATGCCCAGAGAACAGGATTTCTAAGTTTGGCTTTGGAAAATAGGCCATTTCACATCATGAGAAAGTCTAGAGTGAAGTTATAGTGCTGGCAACAGAGTGGAATGAAAAATAAGATGTATAAAATAAGAGGTCACAGAAGTGGCAGGTAAGAGTATTTATGTGGAGTCTTTGTGGAGCTTGTGATGAGTAAAATGAAATCTCAAGTTCAAAATCTTTAGTTCTTAATTGAGTTGATGATATGTCAATAAACAAAATGGAAGTGATAGAGCAGATAGTAAAATCATCTAAAAGTATGTGGATTATTATCATTATTGCAGTGGGACTGAGAAATGAGGAGGAGACCCACCCTACCTCCAAAATTTAGGTTCTGTGAAATGTGGAAACATGAGCAGCCATCTCTGGAGATGATTGCAGGACAGATAATATTTATCGGAAAGCCAGGTTTCAATAAAGGCCAAGATGTTGACTGAGGCATTTAAGGTTAAAGGAGAATTTCACTTGGCAAAACAAATGTATATTTTATAGCAGAGACAAGAGGTTTGGTTCAGGTGAGAAATAGTTAATAAGAAACTAAGTAATGTCTAAAAATATAAAAATTTAAGACTAGATTAAAGTAGTTACTTTGTGATTAATGAAACATTTATTTATGAGACATCTTATTATTGTTATTACTTTGTACTGGATTCTACCTCCCTTCAGTCAATTGCAGCCTGTTTTCCTAGTGTAAGGCATTGTCTGTGCTGTACTACAAGAATAATGGCAAACTGAAAAATGAAAGAGTTATCTTAATATTATCTACGATATCCCTTGTGAATAAGTTAGGGTTCTTTTGATGGCAACATAAACTAATACTGATTAATTAAAATGATAAATGCCTTGAAAGAAATATGAAGAAACTTAGGCAATCATGAACCAGAAAGGACAGGAATTAGAGTAATTTTAGGGACTTTCACATTAGTAGTTTTTCTGTAGAACATTATATGAAAGTCCACTAGCTTTAAATCATTCTAAGTTCTAGGCTAGGCTATCTTTAGAGAGAAGAATTTTGTTTATTCAGGAAATTACTAATTGCCTATATGTGTTTGTATTCTCTTGCTTGAACTAGTTCAGTGAATTGCTCCATATTTTGGTAAATCTTCATCTAAATCATGTATAATGATGATTCTAGAACACTTTGTTACAAAGAAAAGTAGTATATCACAATCCATCTGTTACTGCTAAGGAGAAAAACAAACAAACAAACAAACTTACTTTTCTCATCACCAAAGAAGGAGACTGGAATACCCGTGAGGGTTTATTTATAATTTTTATCAACTTCTGTTCACATTTCTTATGTCAGTGACTGACATTATTTGAATTTTCATGTTACTCAATAAAAACAAATTTTCTCTTAAATACCTGTCTATATAGAAATTGTTGCTGCCATTAAACATTTGATAATTTTTGTTAGGCATTTATATTTTAAGCCTTTTGGGTGCTGAGAATAATGGATTAAAAAAGACAAATATATCTCCTCTTTTGGGGATAGCGTTTTGTGGGAAAAGGAAGAATACGAACAAAATAGGTAAGTAAAATATTTGGTATATTAGATAGTGCTAATGGCAGTGAAGGAAATCAAAGCAGGATAGGAGACTAAGGAGTCCATTGTTGGGTAATTATATTTTTTATAGTGGTCAGAGAAGGTTTCATAGAGAGATTAGCATGTGAGAAAAAACCTGAAGATGAGAAGATAAGCATTGTGGATACATTAAAGAAGAGCTGATCAGGTAGTGTCTTGAGGCAGCGACACATCTGGATTGTTTAGGGTGAGCCAAGATATCAGGTATCTTTGCTGTAGAAGAAAGAGCTGTGGGGAGATTAAACAGGAGTTATAATGGAGGGTCTGACATTGGAGAGGGCCTAGTCAGCCCCTGTAAAGATGTGAGTTTTTACCATTAATAACATGGGAACCCTTTGCAGGATTGGGGCAAAAGAATGGCCCCAACTGACATGAGTTTGCACAAATCATTCTGGTGCAGTTTTCTATAAAGAAAAAACATCTCTCAAGATCTTTCTGTGTTTGTACAATTTCCAGATAATGGAAACATTTTCAGGAAGTTATAAAGCTGACAGATTTGGAAAGGGGTAAAATTAAATCAAATTTGTAGTTGAATTTAATTATAAACTAGTATTTAATCATCAAGTATACATTTAATAAGCAATTATAAACTTCAAACACAATTGTCATTATGGAGAACTCACAGATGTTGAATAATATATATCCTAGATTCCAAAAATAATGAAATATGTTGATATAATTAAAAATAACCCCAAATAATCCATTATTAAAAATGTATTCTGATGTACATAACATGGCCTCTAACATTAGAAAACCTTAATTTGGAATTCCTGTTCTAATACTCAGGTACGTAATGCAGTTACATATCCAGTTCTTCTCTCATTTATTTTGTGCTTACAAAGCCTAACTTTTGTGATTAAGGCAAGGAGTCAAAGCTTTACCTTTCCAGATTCACTTCCAGCTAGGAGTAGCCACATTCCCAAGTGTTAAGCAATGAAATATAAGAATTTTTTTTTTCTATTGGGAAACAAGAAAATGTTTTCTCCATCATAAAAGAAAAGTTAACAATATTGCTCTCTTGTTATCTGGAAATCCTAATGCTTCCTGTCTTAGAATTATAATCTGATAATAGAAACGGCTATAACATGTCAGGGGCAAGAAGCCTGAATAAAATAACTACGAGAAAGGCATTATGTAAAGGTGTCTCCAACTTGACTTTGACAGCATCACTGAGCTGCTCTATCAATCCGAAATTGCCTACAGATTTTTCAAATGCGAGATAAAACCTTATTACTTAAGGCAGTAACATTCAAATATTTTTATGTAAAGTTCAAAAACGTCCATGACCAATACATAGTTACCTATGTAAAACATGTGACTTCATTTAACCTCAGTGATGGATGATAATGTCACATTTTTCTGATTCATAAATGTGGATGAGAATATTAAGCCAACATATTTTGGCATGGATTAAATCACAATATGCACCGTGAAGTGTACAGTCAAAATTATTCTCCAATATATTTGTTTCCCTACAGTTAGTGAAAATGCTATTTTTGTTTAATTTTTCCAGATAATTTGTGTGATATCCAATGACTAAATAGTGCACAGACAACATAGATTTCCTTGATTAGTCATGTTCAACATGCTCTTTGGGGAATTGTGTGTGTGTGTGTGTGTGTGTGTGTAATACATATACACATTTACTATGTATGTTACAAATATATATACTCATGTGTATGTCATAAATACATATGTACTTCATATATACTTATAAAATATATATGTACTTCACATATATTTATATGTACATGTAAAATACATATGCACTTTATATTACAAATATACACTCTTTATATATTCTATAAATATACACATACTTCATATATATTTTATGAATGTACATACACTTTGTACATATTTTATATACCTTTAATATATATATTTTAAATACATTTTATATATACTTATGAAATTACATATGTAATTGAATATTACTTTTGTATTGGTGAAGACAAAGATAAGAAGTACAGAAAAGAGAAATAAAAATAAGAGGAGATAAAGCTAAAGAAGAGAGGAAGAAGAAGAGAGGAATAGACAAAGGAAAATAGGAGAGAGAGGGAGAGAGAGGGAGCAAATAGAATCAAAGCATTTCTGGATACACACCAGTTAAAGGTTATACTTATATAGTGTGTGAAGTAAGAGCAAAGATACAGAATCCCTGGAATTGCTTTTTAAACTGTAATATTTAGTACAAGTATGGATTAAAAACTGACAAGGAATATCTAGAAATACTTGCTTTCTTTTTCAGTTACAAAAGGTATGCTTAGTTATTCTCAGTTTTACTGAATTCCTCATTGAACAAAAAAATTCAAGATCAATTTTTCTGAGTGCCTTAAGGGAGTACCATGTCACTGAGCTGAATTCACATAGACTCTTTCCCATATACCTTATGGAGCAATTTTGATTGATTATATACATATTAATAAATTTAATAATTTACTGCATCTTGTGTGTTGAATTTTAAGGTTCCTAATATATACATTATTTTAAATATTATAGTTGAGAAGCAGCATTAACTCCTAATTTTCTTCACCTAAGATATAGAAGATTCTAGTAAAACTCTTATTTTAATTTCTATTTTAAAATTGACAAAGTTGTATATACTTGCCATGTACAACGTGTTTGAACTATATCAGTCTGGTGAAATGGTTAAATCTAGTTAATGAAGAAATTCATCACCTCATATAATTATTTTCGTGGTGAGAGTACTTAACATCCACCCTTGTAGTTTTCAGGAATATATTCTGTCATTATTAACCGTAGTCACTTGGCTGTACAATAGATCTCTCAAATTTATTCCTCTAATCTACCTGCAATTATGTATCCTTTGAGCACCATCTCCCCATCCTGTCCAACCCCCTAAGCACTCCAGTCTTTGATAATCACCTTTCTACTTCCTACTTCTATGAATTCAACTTTTTTAGATTCCACATATGAGTGACATCAAGTGGTATTTGCCTTTCTGTGCCTGGCTTATTTAACTTAACATGATACCTCCAGGTTCATAAAAAATATTCAACATCACTACTCATAAAGACAATTTAAGTCAAATCTACAATGTGAGTTCGCCTCACTCTAGTGGTCATGATTACTATCAAAAAGACAAAAGATAGGTGTTGGCAAGGATGTGGAGAAAAGGGAACCATACCCACTGTTGGTGAAAATGTAAATTAGTATAGCCATTATAGAAAACTGCATAGAGATTTCTAAAAAACTTAAAAAATAGAACTATCATATGATCCAGCAATGCCACTACTGGGTACATATTCAAAGAAAAAAAAATCAATATGTCAAAGAGATATCTGCACTCCCATGTCAATTTCAACACTATTCACAATAACCAAGATAAGGAATCAGCCTGGTTCATCAACAGATAAATACATCAAGGAAATGTGACATATATACACAACAGAATACTATTCAGCCATTAAAAAAACAAGCAATAACTGTATATGTAGAGCAAATGGCTCTTTTATCCCCCCCACCCCAGGAATGGTCTCAAATAAAGCAAAACCTAACATTCTTGCACGAATTTCTATGTGCTATCTGCACATTGTCTATGTCTGGATCCTAGTAGGCACTTTCCTGGTAAGAACCTTGTAACAGCTTTTGATGCAAACCCAGTCACTCCAGAATTTAGTAAGTTAAAAATGAAATATTTATTATTGTTCACTAGTCTGTTGGTTGCTGGGAATTCTTTTCTGGTCTAGGTCAGACTAATTGGTAGCATTACACAATGTCTGGTGATTGGCTTAATGACAGGGAAGTGATGGGATGACTTAGCCACATGTGTCCTGTTCTTCCAGGTGGTCTGGGTTGTTAATATGTTCTCAAAAGCAGTAAGAGAACAAGCCCCATCCAATGTGCAGCACTTTCTATATCTCTGTTTGCATTATGTTTGTTAATGGTCTATGGCCAACTCAGATTCAAAACTCAACAGATGTTTCTTTAAAATACATGATGTAAAAATACAAATTTTATTCTGAATTATATCTGAGCTACTAATACTGTGAAGAGTCCACCTTTATATACACTGGTGCTGCCTTAAATTAACCCCATTTAATTTCATAGTTAAGAGAGTACAAAAACAATCAAAATACAAAACCTACATTTGAAATATTGACTCCTTGTAGACACAAGATTTGTCTCTGATATTCATTGTTTTTTTGCTTTTTTTTTTTTTTTTTTTTTGAGACGGTGTTTCCCTCTTGCTACCCAGGCTGGAGTGCAATGGCGCAATCTCGGCTCACTGCAACCTCCATCTCCCGGGTTCAGACAATTCTCCTGTCTCAGCCTCCCGAGTAGCCGGGACTACAGGCATGCGCCACCATGTCCAGCTAATTTTTTGTATTTTTAGTAGAGACGGGGTTTCACCATGTTGACCAGGATGGTCTCGATCTCTTGACCTCGTGATCCACCCGCCTCGGCCTCCCAAAGTGCTGGGATTACAGGCGTGAGCCACCGCGCCCAGCCCAGCATTGTTTTTAATGTACTCCTTTGTCTATGATTTAGAGGGGAACTGATAAGCAGAAACTGCCAAATTCCAGATTCCAGGTCCAAGATTATAAATGACTAAGAAGTGTGTCTAAAAAGGCCAGAATTGGTGAAAGCTTTATCTTGGTTAACTGTATTTCATGAGAGCATGGGGCATTAAATTGATGTAGGAAAATCTATCATTTGTGATATCTTTTTATCTTATACATCGTTGCAATTACATACATGGATTTGAATTGATCTTTTTATATAGGAGCAGAAAATTTTCCTTGCATAAAATCAGTTCTCTAAACCAGAAACAAAAATGAAAACAAAAATGTTTTGTCCTTTTTTTTGACATTCCTTTTGTTCAAGATTCATGTAATACCCATGAAATATTCATCATATCTATACTTAATGATTTTCTAATTTAGAAGTCATTATGCAGTAATTGAAAATATGTAGTGAAGCTCCAATTAACTAAATATTATTGTTGAATGAAGTGACAGAAAAACCCAGGTTATGACTAGAAAAAATGGAAAGATTTACAAACATAAAAATTAAATTTTCTGAATGGAAGAACACTACTGACAGATTCAAAATGCAAAGATAGAACAATAGAAAAAAAAAGAACACAGAAAATTAGTGTTCGTCATATAAATATAAATTAGCATTTGTTATAAATACATACAGCTCTTGTGTATTGGTATTTTAAAAAGCATAAATAAATAAATAACAAAAGCGTAAGAAACAAACCTATAAACAAAGCCTAGAAAATCTGGCTAAATAGCATAAACTGTAATTTCTGGAAAAAAAAATACAGAAATGTAAAAGGCAAAAGAAAAATATGTTAAAAAATGTTCAACTTTACCTGGAGTTATGAAAAGACAAATGAAAGCATCTGTAAGACAGTTTTGCATTCTTTGTTTGGCAAGTAGTAAAATTCATTTTAATACATCCAATGCTGATTACATTGATGAAAAATAGGTACTTTCATGTAATCCTGGTGGGCTATGAATATAGACTCTCTTTGTTGGAAATATGCTGAAAGTATTGATCTAAAGTCAATGACAAATATAAAGCTTGGTTTTTGGCTGAAGAAACTTAAAATATACAAATACTCTCTCCTAAATGATAATCTCAAAAAGTTATATAGAAACAAATAATGAAAATCTGTACAAAATTATCAGAAAGCTGCTGAACTAATGGGTTAGACAGACCAAGATTCCAGAAAGAGATAACCATGAAGAAATAAGCTTATTTCTGGAACTATATTCTATATTATAGAGGCCTTTTCTGATTCTCAACACAAAAGGTTTCAGCAGAGAGTGACTTCTGGGGATCCAACTGAAATATTGGTGTTCTAATCAGGCTAGAGAGACAAAATTGGAACATCAGTGGTCAACATCTAAAAGAAAAGGGAATAGTGTATGACTGAGCCTGAATCATAGACAATTCTCCCCTTAAGGCATTGGCTGTAATCTGCAGCTGCCCAGAAAAGATGATAAAATTCTAAGCTAAAACCATATGAAAAAGTGAAGTAGAGATTTTAGCAGTTCCATCAAGCCAGGAAGACAAAATATTAATGTTCATGACTTGCCAGAAAGAAGACTCTTATAAATAAACTAGATTTTTGGTTGGAATCTCTAGAGACCTTTATTCTAAGAACAAATTTAAAATAATTATTTTTTTTTCCAATACCCCCTTACCTGTATGGCCTCAGCCTAGAATTAGTCAATGAGAAAAATTCCCATGAGATTTGAAAGACAGTTGAGAAGTAGAAGTCCCTGATTTTGGGGGGAAAGATCAGGAGGACAGTTGGGTGACATATTTAGTGACTTCTAAAGACTAGGCAGAATTGAGTAACATGGTGGCTTCCATGTGGGGCAACTTCTGCCAACAGGACATCTTTCTTAGATGTCTCACAGTGATAGAATACATTGAATGAAGTTCCATAGACATGGTGCAATGATAGAACACATTGAATGATGTCAAAACTTTCTTCGTATTATGTAGAAAAAAATACTTAAAGGTTTTGGGAAATAGAAATACTAGAGTAGATTTATTGTGGATACTCTATTTATATACCTCCTCATTATGCACAAGAGGAGGACCTAGAGATTACTCACTCTAAATAGGCTTCTAGAAATGAGCTGATGAGATTAATAGCATTTTTGAAAGGCTGCTTTGTGCCTGTAATCTGTGGTCCAGGAATCAGAGTGGGAAATGTTGCCATCAAAATAAACATTCTGACCATCATCCCTCAATAGGAATGATGAGATCTCAGCATAGCACGGGCCAGACATTGACATCTAACAACCAGGAAAAATATGGTCACAATTACCATAATAAGCATAATGAGCATAAAGGCCATAGCAGTTAGAGTTTGATTTTAAAAATCCTTGATTTTGAATAAGGGAACATCATTAAATATGAACAAGAAGAGCAGCTTATTAATGTCTTACTTGATTTACAAAACAAAACAAAATATCTAGATCTGGTGAACTTAAATTGCTGTATTAGAGGGTCATGGTCCCTCACTGTATTCTGCAATTTAATCAGTTCAAGATCCAGGGCAATGTTAATGCAGGAGAGGCAGAATTCTCCTGAGGAAGAACACTGTTACACGATCTTTCATTCTATGGTTATTTTTCAAGTTCCATAATATGCTGTGAGAATCAACATATTTAACAACTGACCAATTTCCCCATGGCTTACTGACTTAGAAATGGCAGCTATTATGGTAGAAATGGCCAAATGAAAGTTCTTTAAACTGTCTCTACCTGCTCAAAGCAATACCACATTCCTGGAGGAATGCTTCTTAAAAATTGAAGATTACATACTGGCCTGGGTAGAAACAGGTGGATCTTGGAGAAAGAGTAAGATTAAAGTAAACTTAATGAGATAATTGCTTTATTGTAGATGCTGTTCTAGAAGTAATTTTTCTGTCCACCTCATCTGGCATTTGATATACAACCATTGATCTGGTGTGTGTTTAAGTTTGTTGGCTTCCTACCTGTTACTAAAGACTACCAATTCAATTTTCTTTCATCATCTTATGATAGGGCTGAAAAACCATTAAGTATTTCACATAATACTTCTTTACCACCTTATCACAGGGCTAGATCAATTCTCCAGCCTTTCATTACAAGTTAGCATGTAGGGATATTGTTCATCTTTCATCCCACAGGATAAAGTGTTGATCTTCTATATTGAGATATCATACTGATTAGATATTGGTGAGATATACATATGACAAAGTTTGAGAAGTAATTTTTTTTACAGTTAGATTAACTGAAACTTTAGTGAAATGCCAAGGGTCTAATAATTTAGAAGACAGTAAGGTAATCTTTCCAAGTTAAAGGACAAATTGCTACACCTGACATCCACTTTCACTACAAAAGAAATACAGGTACTAGAGGGCCTCTTTGTATTTTGGAGGAAACATATATTTCATTGTTGCATCCTACTTAAAACTGTTCACTGAATTATGTGACAGGGACCAAGAATAATAAAGGCTTTTCAACTGATTCAGCTTGTTGTGAAAGCTGCTCTGTCACTCCAGCCATATGTTTCAGACAATCCCATGGTACTTAAAATGCCTATGGCAGACAAAGATGTTGAAATTGATAATTTGACAGATTCTAATAGAGCCTAATAAAATAGTTAAAGCAGAGTACTCTAATACTGCAATATTGGTGCATAAATTACTTTTAATTCTATCATAAAAATTAAAAGACAAAAGGATTAAAAATAAGTATATCTACAAATATTTGGTAATAAATACATGTTATCTAAAATATGTAAATAGTGATGTAAATTACATAAAATATGGAAGTAGAGAAAGTTGAAATATAGAGACTTTGTATGCAAAGTTAAGTTATTATCAGCTTAAAATAGTCTGTTATAATAATTAGATGTTTTATTTAGACTAATGATAAGCACACACACACACACACACACACACACACACACACACAATCTGTAGTAGATATACAAAAGATAAAAAGAAGGAATCTAAGTATACCACTAGATAAAGATACCTACTTACCAAGAAATACAGAAAGAGAAAGAAATGAAAAAAGGAACTGCAAAACTGTAAAAAAATTTAATAAAATGTCAATAGTAAGTTATTACTCATTAATAATTCATTAAAAATAAATGGACTAAATCATCCAGTCAAAAGACAAATAGCGGCTGAATGAATTTGAAGACATACATATGCTGAAAGTGAAGGGAAGGAAGAAGCTATTCTATACAAATCATAACCAAGAAAAGCAAGGTTGTCTATACTTTTATAAGACGTTGAAGATAAAACTATCACAAAAGACAAAAAGAGCAATTATATCATAGTAAACGAGTCAATTCATTAAGCCAGAACAGCCTGAACAACATAGTGAAACCCTGTCTCTGATAAAATACAAAAAATTAGCCGGGCATTGTGGCATGTGCCTGTAACCCCAGCTACTCAAGAGGCTGAGACAGGAGAATTGCTTGACCTCAGAAGACAGAGGTTGCAGGTGAGCTGAGATTGCACCATTGCACCCCAGCCTGGGTGACAGAGTAAGACCCAGCACAAAAGAAAAAAAAATAAATAAAGAGAATATTATAATTGCCTTCATATATGTATTCAACATGGAAACACCTGAATATATAAAACAAATATTGATAGAACTGAAGGGAGAAATACACAGCAATACAATTGTAGTAGTGAATTTAGATATCCAATCTTCAGCAATGCATGTATCATCTGGACAGAAGATTTATAAGAAAATAGCAGACTTGAACTGTGCTAGAGACCAAATGGACCTAACAGACATATACAGAATGTTTTCTCCAATAGCGGCAGAATACACATTCTTTTAAAGAACACTGGAACATTCTCCAGAAGAGATTATTTATTAGGCCACAATACAAGGCTTACCGAATTCCGTAAGTTTGAAATTTTATCAGATATTTTTTAACTTAATGATATGAAACTAAAATTAATCACAGAAAGAAAATATGAAATTTTTTTTAAAAATGAGGAAATTAAACAATAATTCTAAAATAACAGGCCAAAGGAGAAGTCAAAAGTGAAGTAAAAAATACATTGAGACAACGACAAATAGACCCCCAATATAGCAAAACTTATGGGATACAGCAAAAGCAAGTAAAAGAGGAAATCTATAGTGAGAAATGCCTGCCTTCACAATGAAGATCTCAAATTAGAAACCAAACTTGACACCTCAAGGAACTTGGAAAAGAAGAATAAACCAAGTCCCAAGTCAGAAAGAGGAAAGAAATAATAAAGATTAGAGGGAAAATAAGAAAAATAGAAAAGTAATGATAGAAAAGATCAATAAAACTAGGTTGGTTTTATGGAAAGATAAACAAAAGTTGCAAAACTTTAGCTAAACTATGATATTCAAAACCGGGAAAATATGTAAAATCAGAAACGTAAGAGGAGGCATTATCTCTAATACCACAGGAATACAAAGGACCATAAGAAACGACTACATACCATTATACACCAACAATTAGATAATTTAGATGAAATGAATAATCTTCTAGAAAAGTACAATTTACCAAGATTCATTCATTAAGTAATAAATATAAATAGATAAATAATGGCAAAGTAGATTGAATCAATAATTGAAAATCTTTTGAGAAAAGCCAAGAACCTGATGGCTTCATTGGTAAATTCTAATGAGCATTTAGAAAAGAATAAACCTCAATTATTTTCAAATTCTTCCAAAAACTTAAAGTGGAGGGAACACTTCCAAACTACTTTTGTAGTAGTTGCTCCTCTTCAATTTTTTGGAAAACATTAATATCAAAGCCAGACAATGTCACTACAAGAAGAGAAAATTGAAGACCAATGTCCCTGTTGAACATAGATGCAAAATTCTCAACAAAATGCTAACAAACGTAGTCCAACCACCTATTTAAAAAAAACCATACACTATGAGTAAGTGAAAAATAATCCCTTGGATGCAAGAATTGTTCAACACATGAAAGTCTATATATGTGATATGCCATGTTAAAACAATAAAGGATAAGCATCATACGGTCATCACGATAGATACAGGGAAAGCATTTGACAACATTTAATGTCCTTTCATGATGAAAACTTTACTAAGTGTATAAAAATTTTCTTCAATATAATAAAGACCATATATAAGAAGCCTACAGCTAGCATGATTCTCAAGTGTGAAAAGCTGAAAGTATTTTTGTTGTGATTAAAAATAAGACAATAATGACCACGTTCACTGCTTCTATTCAACAGAACACTAAAATTTCTAGCCAGAAAATTAGGCAAGAAAAAGAAATAAAAGGCATCTAAACTGGAATAAAGGGGTTAAATTTATAGGTGACATGACATGGCAAGTATACTTTAAACAGCTCAACATCATTAATTATTAGGGAAATGTACATTAAAACCACAAGATATCACTTCACACCTGTTAGAATAGCTATTATTAAAAAAGGCAAAAGATAAGGCATTATTAGAAAAGGCAACCCTGTACATTATCGATGGGAATATAAATTAGTACAGCCATTATGGAAAACAGCATGGGAATTACTCACTAAATTAAAAATAGAGCCAGTTTATGATCCAGCAATTTTACTTCTCAGTATATATCCAAAGAAAATATAATTAGTGTTGAAGATACACTTTTACTTCTATATTAATTGCAGTAATATTCACAACAGCCAAGCTATGGAAGCAACCTAAATGCCCAATGAAGGACAAATAAATAACGAAAATGTGGTATACGTGCATAATGGAATACTATTCAGCCTTAGAAAATAAGGAAGTCCTGTCATTTGCAATAATATGGATTAATCTTGAGGCCACTGTGCTAAGTAAAATAAGCCAGGAACAAAAAGTCAAATCCTGCATTATTTACATGCAGAATCAGAATATTCAACTTGTATAAAGACAGAACAGAATGGTAAACAGAAGCTATGAAGGCCAGGTAATGGGAAGATGGTGGTCAGCGTTTACAAAGTTCCAGTTAGACAGGAGCAATATGTTTTGGAGATCTATTGTACAACATGGTGACTACAGTTAATAATAATATATTGTATACTTGAAAATTGCTAAGATAACAGATTTTAAATAATTATGTGAGGTGATGGATATGCTAATTAGGTTATTTTAGTCTTTCTACAATGTATACATATATCAAGGCATCACAATGTCTAAATGCATAAAAAATTTTCAATTTTAAAATAATAAACTAATATACAAATGACATTTGAACCTTTCAAAAGTGGATGCCTGTTGCATGGCAACCCCATTCAGGAGTAGTTGTAAAAGACAATAGTGAAGGGAATATCTTCCAGTGGGCAAAAATCTGAGAGGTACACTTGGTAGTCATTTTGCCTATAAGGGGAGATGGTCAGAGATACTAAACTACAGTGATTCATAAGAGTGTTTAGTGGTTGGTCTGAAGGTTAACGACTTGAAAAGAACAAAGTTGAAAAGGATCAAGGAGATTGGTGGAATAAGTATTTTGGGTGAACTTCCGTAAATGGGCATGAAGTGTGAGACTTTTTGTATCTACTATAAAAATCCACCAAAGATAATCTTAGTATAGGAGATTGTCAAAAATTACATGGACAAAACGACCGATAATTCTGTTACATCAGTGAGCACTTTTCTTGGATCCCTTTATCTTTAATCTGTGAACTCTTTGTGGCAAGTATGAAAGTTATCATGAGCTAAGCTACATAGCATATTACTTACCATAATTGATCTGACTACAAATCTTCAGTGCTAATTTATCAACAACAGAGAATAATACTGAGACCAGGACATAGTATTATTTTCATGCAGACCATATAGACCATATGTACAAATAGATCTCGTTCAGCTATCTTTATGGTCTTCAGTTAGAAGACCATAAAGGTCTTCAGTTAGAAGACCATAAAGATAGCTGAACGAGATCTATTTGTACATACCAAAATAGATACGTCCTAATTCTTCCTCCTAACTATCCTCTGGAGACTTACAGAACATATTCTTTTTTGTCATGGTAGTCCACATACCAATGCTTATTGCCAGGAAATTCATTTTATAGAAATTCAAAAAGCAACAATTGGTTTATGCTCAAAAATTCACAGATCTTACTATTTTGCCCATAAGTGGAAGGCAACTGTCCTGATAGAATGATGCAGTGCCTTTGTAGAAGACTGTTACGGCATCACCTGAAAGGCAATGTTTTGTGGATTACAATAATGTTTTGCTACATGCTCTGAATCAGTGACTAATACATATTTTTGTGCCATAGCCATGATACATAGGTACAGGAAACAAAGTAAGAACATTGTATGCTTCTTCCATTACCTCTGATAATCTAAGTAAGAAATACTTTGAACAAATGAAACACAAATGGTCCATTTAACTGGAAGGAGAAACAGTGCAAAGAAGACAATTGCTGTGCCAACTGGGATGATTGATCCTACCTATAATATGAAATGAGGTTGTTACTACACAGTGGGAAAGAATACACCTGGAAAATGACTGAGATTTTCTGGGAATAATCTCTGCATCCCATGTCTAGTGATTGCAATTAACTGAAAACTACAGTAACTCAGTACAAGAGAAACACCTAATAGTGTAGACACTTTGGTTAAAAAAAAAAAAAAAGCTGAGTTGCCTTAACCAGTGGGGCACTAGTATAAATTATAGAGGTAGAATGAATATTAGAAGAAAAAAGTTACAATTTCTAGCTGCTACCACATTATTAATTGCTATATTATGTATGCATTTTCTTCTTTGCTTTAATATTATTTTTATATACTAACCAATTAGTTTTCTCTCCCTATGACTAATATGCATTATTAGAAGTTAAAGCTCTCTAACTTGGTAATTAAATTACAGAGTATCAGAGAGAAATTGTGACTTCACTAGAGCAAGAACAAATGTGATCTGAAGATTAGATGGTCTTCGCATCTCCTCTTTCAGGAAGAAAGTCAACAAGTCTTTAGTTTTATGTGAGATAGTTGCATTCAGTTGAGCTGAAGCATTGTTTTATTAGTATTTTTATTCAGAAATTAAATATAGTTAAAAGGAGCATATATAGATGCCACACTGACAAAAGAATGGTCTGTAATAAACTATTTTCTTCATTTAAGCATCAACACACTTCATATTTCCCAGTATTCACCTACCTATATGAATTTGGGTTACAGATTGCTCACAAGTGATACTTGCTCGAAGTTTGGAGACACACATGAAGTAGAGGCCATTATTAATCTAAGCTGTCTATAGCTGTCATATGTTGTGTGGTTAGAGTGGTGATTGCCATCGCAGCTTCCAAAGATACAGAAACTTCTACAAACACTTCCACCTTTGCAGGTCTATCCATCACGTCCTTTTGTGTTTGTAGTTGATTCTCAGATTTCCCCATGATTGTTTTTTCCTCCCCTCTAATGCTTCAGATCAATATCATCGTAAGTGGTTTCTGATCTTTTGGCCACAGCAATCCAGACTTTCTCTTCTCCAATGCGAAACACATTTGTGTAACCTGTAGTTTCTATGTGCACACCTGATTTCTATACTTACCGTGGTTCTTATTTTCTTACTAAATCCAAATAGACAGAAAAATTTACTAACCAAATGAATAAACAAAATTCAGTCAAACGTGAACCAACGAAGCAAGTATGTTATTAACCAATAATTATGATTGACTCAGGTGTGGGGCTGTTGAAGTTCAGAGAAGAAAAACAAAATTAAATCAGCTGGAGTGTGACTATAAGTCACCTTCAAATGATTGTCTTAATTGAATAAGCAGTATGTACACAGACTACAGGGAATTGAAAGGAAGATTTTAGATACAATCTTTTAAGATCAGAAGCAAGACAAGGATAATCACCATCACCATTTCTGATTGTCATTGCATCTGCCTGTATACCTTGTCAGTGCAATTAAACAAGAAAATAATAAGGTAGAATAATTAGAATAATTATATGGATAAAAATGATAGTGAGTTGTTAATATTTAGGTAACAGGAAGGCAAGAAGATAGTCTTCAAATGGTTTTTTTTTTTGAAGGAATAACAACCAAATATACAAAATATTTTTTAGTAAAAGGAGAGTATGAGAAAATTTATTAGTAGAATGGAAAAGTGATTAAACTAGCAAACTCTAGTCGGTTCTCAGTACTGAGAGACAAGCTGAGGTTTGTGGTCTTGAATAAAGAGATAACAATGGGGTTACTCATGTTTTCTCCAGCTATTTTCAATTGATTAAACATCCATGTGGAGATACATAGGGATTTAGCAGGTTTCTGGTTGGGTAGTGTGAGTATAGGTTAGAGCAAGACAGTTCGGGAAGGGAGTAGAATAATGAAAAATCAATTCTAAATTAGGCAAAGACAAAAATGAGGACAAGAAGGGCAGACCCATTACAGTAGGAAAATGAAGGGGAGTGGAGACAAAAGAGTAGACTGGAGTACTTTAATGAAGTGAGCTTGAAAAATAGGTAGTAGTCAAAGAAAAAGATAATAAAATTGGAAAGTGTAGAAATGACACCATTGTTGGTTAAGAACAAGATTTGAAGAATTCTGTTGCAGGAGTTGTTACTAGATCAAAAATAAAATTAGATTATTGGAGATAAGAAACATTTTTGAAAATGAGAGGAAGTAGATGGATTATATAAAAAGTGAACTCCATAAGAATTATGACAAAAGTAATGATTGAAGTAAAGGCAGTGAAACAGGTATTACAATCTTCGGTGAATGAACGACAGTGGTTGGGAAGTTAGTTGACTATAGAATTTAATGTCATAGGATTCAAGCAAATCATTATTTATCTATTTGAGGAGTGGGAGGAGGGCAGGTATCAACGATTTGAAAATAATGAGGGTAAGTTAGCACATACACTTTACTCCTTATCCTAGAGTATAAAGGGTATGAAAGAAAAAAAAAAGTTTTCCAGGAAGAAAATGTTTTGCAACATATTATACAAACTATAATTATAATCAAATCTGTAACAAATATTCCAGATTACACTCTTTTTAGAGTAAAATTTTACTTTGAAAAGTATATATTTATAATTTTTTCTCAAGAACTTTAAACACGTTTTAATTGTCTTTTTAATGTGTTAATGGTCAGCAATAACCAACAATTATAATTTTTTAAATTTTAGTCTCTCTGTCATCTGACAGATTTAATTCAGAATTTCTTAACTTCAAATATCTTTATCCAGAATATGTTATGATAGATAAAAATGTATATATTATCAAACATACATTTTGATGGAATGTAATTATTTTATAACAGAGTTCTTTTCAAACATGTTCTTATTTTATTTTATTTTACTTTAGGTGCATACTGTATCTGGCATTTCTCCCCATGTTATCTCTCCCCACCCTTCCACCGCCCCCCCGCCGCTATCTTGAAAAATTGTTTATACTGTTCTTTATTCTTGCATTTTACCTTCACAAATAGAAAACTAAATAAATGCAGTACATCTAAAGAAAGATCTTCTAGAAGAGAACTACAGGACTTGAGTAATTCCCCAGTTGTTTCTAAAGAACAAATAAAAATTACAGCTGACCATTTATAAATCCATAAAAGCAGATAGAGCAAGTACTTGAATATTTTCTTATTTTCATCTAATTTCCTTCAACATGATAGAAGTATAACCAATGTATTGTTTTTCCAAAGGAAACTCTTTTCCCCCAGAAATATTCTGAAATTTATTTGGGATTAGTCTGTGTGAGGGTGAGGATAGAACCAAAGAATGTGAACAAGAGAAACTACTGGAGTCAGAACTTTGTTGTGAATAGCAACTTAGCACATTGGCTTTGTAGTCTAGCCAGAATAGTGACCAATTTTCTAATAGCAAATATCTGGAGGTTTTCTTAGTTCTCTGACTGCACAGAAGCCCATGAGTGACTTCATGTTGCACATACTTTCTTTACTAGAGTTCTCTAAATGCTGTTGTAAAGCTGTACCAAATAAATTACTTTAAAAAATATCCAAAAAGCTAATGAAAACAACGCTGACAGATCTGACCCTTGGGTTGAAAGAAATTAGATATTGTTTACATCGAAGCTTTAAAAAGACACTTATAAGCTCATTTCTTTTAAACATTAGCTTCATAGCAATGTTTACCTCATAAAACAAATGTTCAGTGTCTTCTAATAAGTAACTAACTCATAAACACATACATTTTGCCTGCATAATTGTCACAGAGCTATTTGCTCCCCTTCTAAAATGATAATCTGAATGAAAATTAAAGACTTAATGAAAGCCACATTTACTATTGTTAACTAAATTAGCTTTAACCTTGACTTTCCAAAGTCGCAACTTTTTGACAAGGATATCCATGCAGATAAAAAGATGCCATTCCCTATCTGTCCTTCATTATTCTCCAATACTTACATCTTAAAAATGGCCTTCAAAGGATTATATAAATGGAAGAAGAAATACACAGGTACACCTATAATTACTTTCCTATCTCACAAACTGTCTTCCAAAATCTAATATGATAAAGCCCTTAAGGTTTTGGAAAATATGCTGTGTACATGTTCCAGGATACAAAAAAAATTTGTATTTGATTATTGTTTTTCTAATCTTTTTTATGAAAATGTATATATAACCTCAGGAAATCAATCATACAATTTAAAAATGATATGAGCAGAAGATGAAAGGAGAGAAGGCTGGGGATTTAAGAGGAAATTAGAACAGCATCTTCATATTCTGCAAATAGTAGTAGTCAGAAAAGGGAACAGATATTGCCTAATATAGGAAAAAAATTACCTTTCAACTTTAAAATTACATATGTCTATTTGGTGTTTTAAAAAATAATTGTGTCCAGTAGCACTTAGAATTTATGTCCAGCGGGTTAGCTCCTTTTGTCATTGGAGATGAACAAAGAGAATGTCAATTCAAAATCTTGCCACCGCAAACTCTTTTAACACTACCCATGAGGCCCTAGGTGTTATAATACTTTCTTTGTGTAAAAAGATCTACTCTTTGAGGTAACTCACTCAACAGGTAGGTGTGGCCAGTGAAGCATGTGAGTAAGGCAACCTGAACAAGCAGATGGAGTAGGGGTAGGTGGTGGTTGGTGTACTGCCATTTGGCTACTTAATTTCTGGCATAAAGAACTTAAGGTAAGCTCCTTTAGAATGGCACAACTTGTATTCCAGAGTTCTTTATATCTTATTTTAAAATAAAATTTAGTTTTACTTTATCTGTTTTCCTATTCTGATATATTTGCCTATGTTTCTGCTTGCTATAGCAAATGTTATAATTAAGAAAGACTGCTTGCTATAACAAATGTATTTATTCAAATACCGAAAAGTCAAATACAAATAAGGTTCAGGAGGAATGGCTGGCAAAATTAAAATTTTGAAGTTATAAAAATTCATGTGGTTGTCCATGTCTAAGCATACACATGGTTGGTAAAATGTCTATGTTAAGTCGTAAACAAAGTAGTTTAGTAAAATCAAAGATATTAGGTTACAGTAATCCCTTACAGCAGCCGTCAATCCTGCCCATGTTGTCTTTAATGAGAATTTGAATACTTATTTTAAGAATCACATTGCAATAATCAGGTCAATCAGCAAACCCCAGCAATTAGGTTACCCAGTGTTGCCTGGTCTTTGGTGATCTTGACACCACAGGAGCAATTCATGAATAAGCAGTTGAAATAAATCTTGAATTAATGGTATGTTCTGTGTGACACACTCATGAACACAAACCTATGTATGGGTTTTGATCCTTGCTTTTTTCCTGTCTGAACTAGGTCTTTTTCTTTTAGATGGAGTCTCACTCTGTCACCAAGTTGGAGTGCAGTGGCAAGATCTCAGCTCACTGCAACCTCCATCTCCCAGGTTCAAGCAATTATCCTGTCTCAGCCTCCCAAGTAGCTGAGACTACAGGCACATACTACCATGCCCAGCTCATTTTTGTATTTTTAGTACAGACAGGGTTTCCCCATTTGGGCCAGGATGATCTCGACCTATTGACCTCGTGATCCACCCATCTTGGCCTCCCAAAGTGCTGGGATAGCAGGTGTGAGCCACCGTGCCCTGTCTGAACTAGGTCTTAGAGGACTTCAGGACCAGGCAGGCTAAAGAGGAAGAAAACTAAGTTGGGCAGGTGTGTGAATTCATTCACTGAAGAAGAATACTATCTGAAAGTGGTTAATTGTTGTCCCTGTTAACCACCACTATTTTATACATATGATTACAAACACATATACACACATGCATCCATACTCATAAGTGCAGACCTATGCACATAGGCATAGACACACACGTGTATGCCCTTTCACTTTTTGCTGGTACTTCTGACTTTCCTCTCATTGGAAAAGCTTCTAAATCCTATCCATTGAGTGATGGAAAAGTTGTTTATAACAGAAATGCAGCAAAAGTGCTTTGAGTTTGATGCCCTGAGTAGATGAAAGTTCAGAGACAAACATAGAGTCTATAAAATACTACCTAGAATTATAAATAAATTAATCAATAAAGTACATCCTGGACACGGTTACAAATAAGTAAAATGAAATATGGAGCAAATAAATGCCAATGGATTACTGAAAAGTGGTTCTGTTCCCTAAGTTCCACCCACTGTCTCCATACTTCTTCCCATCCTGACTAGAGCTTCGAAGAAGGTGATGACAGAGACCATATAGTGTTGCTGAAATCCAAAGACAAAGGAGATCTTTTCTCCCTCTCTCAGGCACAGCCTGGGAAGCAGGCAAGGACCACAGTTGAGAATAGCTGCGTTGTAGTGCTTCGGTCTCATTGAGGTTCCCCATGACTATAGAAAAGTGTCGAAAGAGTAGAATAATTTCTATGCCTCACAAAACAGTAGAAAATGGTGACAGTTTTTCATAATGCCAGGGGATGAAGCAGAGGATAATAGATTTCAGCTATCTTGGAAAATACAAAAAATACCAAAGAGCTACATCCTGGAGTCACTCACTCACATGCAAGCTTTAGCTTATTCACAGCAGAACTAAAAACTAAAACATCTCACTAGGTATCAGTGGACAATGTACTGTGTCATCCGATGCCCGTAAAACACCATCCACAATTTATAGCTGGAATTCAGACTTAGAGCTCTCAAATCGAATTTGATGATGTCTTCATAATTTTGCTATGGATACTACTTCAATTTTATTTTTGTTGATTGAAAAAAATAAGTGAATAAATGTAATTGAATTGATTTTTCTATACAGAAAAATATAAGACCGCAAATGAAAGGTCTTAAATAATTTTGATTCGGTTTATAAGTGATTTGATAATTTTATTTTACATGTAATGTAATAGTCTAGTTCTTACTTGAATTTCTACCAGGTAGAGGTACTTTGGCTATATGAGAAGCCATGCACTTTCTCTGACCTCAAGTAAGGATATATGTCAAGAATTTATGGCCACCTTCTGGTACTTATGACTCTATCAAAATTTCCATTTTATGATAAAGTTGATAATGAGTATCTCCAATTAGGTTTTCTTATCCACAGAGAACTGTTTTTAAAAGCTTTGTATACAATAACCAGTTAAACTTTGTTTTTGCAAATCAATTCACTCAGGAGTATATGTTTGTAACTTTGCTAAAGAAAAATTTTGTTTATGTTTTTAGAATGACAAGAGACAGGCGACACAGGATAATTTATTAAAAAGCTGGAAGCAATTGCCTTCATAAAATGAGGAGAGCACATACTTTTATCTGAGAGGCAAGCTGTTTTTCCTCTGATAAAGCGGCCATAATCAGATAATAAACACTGTGGCACTTAGCTAATCATTTAAATGTATTTAAAAATAAGTTAAATGGTCTAAGATATTTTCTATATTCTTAATATTTTAAATATATTACTGTGTACAGTTAAAATTTAAGTAAATTGTTTTAATTTTTAAAAAATATTATTATAGGTGTATTTTATATATGCTCATTTTCTTTCTCTACTCCTTTGTGAAGCAACATATAATCATTCAAAATGTATGATTCCTATAATACAGATGGTTAAATTGAGGCTTTACCCTTTTATTCTTAAAACAATAAATTTTACTCACTGACAATATGTTGTCTCATAGGTCTAAAATGTATTCTCATTTTATTTGAAGATGATGTTATAAATTTATACTAATCATAATTTTAAAACCAAATAGTATGCTGGTTAAGTTAATTTCATATATACAAAGAATTGTAAATACATGAAAATGGAAATCTCATTCATAAAATGAATCATCATAATCCTAGAATGAACTTTTGCTCTGTAAATACTGTCTCTTTTATTCTTAACAATGTGTAACCATTCTGGGACTTTCAAAGTTTTACTTTCTCTCCCATTTGCTATGCATTTAAGTATGTATTCTTATGACCAAGAAGATGTAGAAAGTTAGCTCTTGTTAAAGAGAAAGGCAGAGAAGCCATACAGAAATCACTGCCAGAATACCTGGGACATGAAGAGACAAAGCATGAAATGCAGTAGTGACAACGATGAAGAATTTTGAACAAAATAGCCTGATTCTCATTTACCTCTGATGTCCTGGGCTTCAGATATGAGAAAAAGAAACTGTATCATGGAAAACTGCAGTAACTACAATCCAGCAAGGCTATCATCCAACAGGAGCAATGGAGCAGAATATAATAAATCAAAGTTTGAGGGATTAGAGCTTAATACCATTTGATTAAAGACAGAGAGACACTACATGCACTAAGCTTCCTATTCTGTTAAATAACACATCAGTGATTTTTTATTTGGTAGTTATATTTTAATTCATGTTCTATACATGTAATAACATTCTCTCATTTGGCACTCCAAGAATACTCATTCAAAGAAAATAGTTACCAGTTCTGCAAACATGGGAAGAAGAAGAAATTTTCTCTATATTTCATTTCTATTATGAAATTACATGTAATCAAGAGGATCTTAAACATTGCCCTTAAAATTGCTTGACGGAACTCGAGATAGTTTTCTTCCTTAATACAGGCCCCTGACCTCCTTTTACTTTAAGCATTTATTTTATAGAACTTGTAAATTCCTTCTCCACTTCCTTGAGATATATGTAAATATTTTTATGTCTCTTACCAGTTTTATGACCTTGGGATCTCTCTCAAGGACCTAGGAGTGATCTCTAAGAAATGAAATTATCAAAGAAGACAGGATCACTATCTCCCAGTTTCTGTTTGGGTAGCAACATAATTTCAGTAGGCTCCAATTAGCAAACACGAAAGACATACTCACAAAGAAAACTGGTAAGTTTGGGAATAATTTCTAGTGTTCAATATATCTCTGGATCAACCTCCCCCTAAATTTTCCACTAGTGTACCCCAGTACTTAAAAAAAGGAAGAGAGGAAAGAAAAGGTAAAGGAAATGGAAGGAAAGAAAGCACCCGTTGTCTTTGGTTTCAGCAGAGTTGCACTCAAACTGAGTTCTAGCCTTTTTTTATATATCATAATATCTATGGAGAAAGTATTTCCCTGTTCAATAAACGGTGTTGGGATAAATAGCTAACTACATGTCGAAGATTGAAATGGGACCCCTTTCTTATACCATATGCAAAAATCAACTCAAGATGAACAAAAGACTTAAATGCAAAACCCAAAAATATAACAACCATGGAAAACGACCTAGGCAATACCATTCCAGACATACAAACTGGCAAAGATTTCATGATGAAGACACAAAAAGCAATTGTAACAAAAGGAAAAATTTTCAAGTGGGATCAAATTAAATTTAAGATCCTCTGCTTAGCCAAAAAACATAGAAACCAGAATAAACAACCTACAGAATTGAATAAAATGTTTGCAAATACTGCATCTGACAAAGGTCTAATATCCAGCATCCATAAAGAACTTCAACAAATTTACAAGAAACAACCTAACAACCCCATTAATTAGTGGGCAAAGGTCACAGACGCTTTTTAAAAGAAGACTGCATGTTGATACATACGGTCAACAAGCATGAGAAAAAAATCTCAGTATCACTAATCATTAGATAAACGCAAATCAAAACCACAATGAGATACCATCTTATGCCAGTGAGAATGGCTAATATTAAAAAATCAGACAATAACAGATGCTGGCAAGGTGGCAGAGGAAAGAAAATGCTTATGCATTATTGGTAGAGGGGGCATAAATCAGTTCAGTCATCGTGGAAAGCAGAATGGCAATTCCTCAAAAACTAAAACAGAAGTCCCATTTGAACTCAGCAATCTCATTACTGGTTATATACTTAAAGGAATATAAAGTGTTCTACCATAAAGTCACATGCATACATATGTTCATTGCAGAGCTATTCACAATAGCAAAGATATTCAATCAGTCCCCATACTCAACAATGATAGACTGGATAAAGAAAATGTGGTACGTATACACCATGGCATAGTATGCAGCAATTAAAAACGAACAAGATCATGTTCTCTGCAGGAACATGGGGAGAGCTGAAGGCCATTTTCCTGAGCAACTAACACAGGAATAGAAAACTAAATACCGCATGTTCTCACTTACAAGTGGGAGGTAAGTGATGAGAACACGTGGACACAAAGAGGAAAATAACACACACTGGGGACTACTTGAGGGTGGAGGATGGGACTGATGCTAGAAGCAAATCCATATGTGTCTGCAGATACCTCAATTCTTGCCTCCTCAGAAGAAGCAATTAAACTGAGGGCCATAAGGCAGAAGGAGAGATTGAGGCCAGTTTTAGAGCAGTAGTGAAAGTGTATTAAAAAGCTTTAGAACGGGAATGAAAGGAAGCAAAGTACACTTGGAGGAAGGCCAAGTGGTTGACTTGAGAGATCAAGTGTGCAGTTTGACCTTTTGTCTTAGGGTTTTATATGTGGGCATACTTCTGGGGTCTTCCATCCCTTCTCCCCTGATTCTTCCCTTGAGGTGGGCTGTCTGCATAGGCAATGGCCTGCTAGCACATAGGAGTGAGCATATGCAGTGTGTTTACTGGAGTTGTATGCATGCTCACTTGAGGCATCTTTCCATTACCAGTCAATGTCCCCTGGAAGGTTAAAGTTAAATGCCACCGTTTTGACTCTTAACTCATATGCTTGAGCCCATTCTCCCTACTCCTGAGACCTTACGAAGAAGCTCCTGATCACCAGTTTCAGGTTTTTCTATTTATTGAAAGACTGCTTTTCTCTGGTGCTGGTTATAGTCAATTATTATTTTATATAGAGTTAACAACCATCTGATCATCACCTGATAGTCGTCTGACATTGCTGGTGGGGGGTTGGTGGAGCGCTCTCCTGCCCTGCTCATGTCTGACTAGCTACCTACTGTAACAGAAGGAGGGAGAGGATCAGAAAAAAATAACCATTGGGTATTCAGTACCCACAAAGAGGAAAATAACACACACTGGGGACTACTTGAGGGTGGAGGATGGGACTGATGCTAGAAGCAAATCCATATGTGTCTGCAGATACCTCAATTCTTGCCTCCTCAGAAGAAGCAATTAAACTGAGGGCCATAAGGCAGAAGGAGAGATTGAGGCCAGTTTTAGAGCAGTAGTGATAAAACAATCTGTACCTTGGTGATAAAACAATCTGTACAACAAATCGCCATGACTCAGGTTTACCTATATAACAAACCTGCATATGTACCTCTGAACCTAAAATAAAACTTAAAAAACAAAAACTTCCTTGCCAATTTAACTTTGCCTGGTATGATGCTTTCCTTGGCCTAAGGCATTTATATTTTGCATCATCATAAGAACATACAGCCATAATTCATTCAGCATTCCTCGATTCAGAATACTAATTTATTCCTTAATCCTTTAAATATGTTTTTAATATCTTAGAGTGCCAAAGTCTTTGGAATACATTGAGATATAAAGAAGGAATATTTTTATTACTCATTATATAATAACCAGAAATATTTAGTCTAATATTTAAAGTACATTTGACCAGCAAACATTGTTTTTGGAGAGAATTACTTTACCAAAGCTAACTATTCATGGTCTACCCAGAAGATACTTGTTTATTTTTGTTTCTTTATATATTTTATTTGCCTGTTTATTTTTTCTTGTTTTTTTCTAAGTGGGAATCCAGAAAAGTGCCCAAAGCCTTTGAAAAAGGCTACAAACAAATGAAAAAGTTGGATTTTGTTCATTTATTTTTGCACCACAAGAGAAGAGCTTTTGTTCTTTACTTGTAGACATTTAATCATTCACTTCATTTAATGTTCTTTTAGATACAGGTATGGAAATACACAAAACTGAATAGGTGCTTAGTCTTTCTATTCCTTACTTTTTAGAAAGAAATATCTAAATTAAGTTTTACATATAATTTGCTTTTGGGCAAGCAGTATATTACACCAAAAGCATATCAGCCATATTATCATATAGTTTGATTTGGAGACAGGCAAAGTGACTGATATGTTGAATTTGATGCAAGTGTAAAAACAGATCTTGTATTTCAGGGCCTAAATTATACCTCACAAAATGAGAGCCCTCCCCAAGTAGATAGATTTCTGATAGATATTATGTGTTTTATCTAAAACAAATATTCAACTTGGTAAAGCACATTCATTGCGGTATCAATTCTAGGATAATAAACAACTTAAACATTGTGAGGCTGTGAGAAAAAAAATTGCTACAACCGACCTGTTAATAATAGCTATTTAAAAATGTTAAAAACTTGGGGAATTAAAAAGTAGATTTTGACAAGACTCTAGAGAAAATGTACCATTACACATATGTCTAACTTTATTTTTTTTAATGCAGTGAAATATCTTGAAGAACTCGGAGAATTGGGAAAAAATTTGGACATACCTTTATGTGTTATTTCCTAACTGACGGGTAGGTAAAAGGATAATTGGTGAAATCTGTAAAACAGATCAATACTTCTGGAAGAAAAAAACCAAAAAGGCCGTTTACCCCAGGTGGAGAAAGAGTTTAATCAGGTTAAAGATAAGAGAAATAGTGTTTTTTTGCAAGTTCTGATTGTAAATTTTCTGGCTCAAAAATGAGAGTACCAATGTATGCATGAATAAAAAAACCAACAAAAATTGCTGAAAAGCAGCAATTTTCCCTGGTAGATTTTTAATGTAAGAAAGGGAAGCACATTAAGAGTATAAAAAGAATGCTCAATGCAGAATTATTTTTAATAGCTAAAATCTCTAAATTACCTAAATGTTCAATAATAGGAGAGAATGATTATGTAAATAATGGGTTAGTTGTAATGAAAAAATACTAAGCAGATATGCAAAATCATGTTCATAAAGTTAATGACACAGAAATACTCATATAATTTAAGGGACGAAAGCAGCCTAGAAAATGCAATTTATGCCTTTAACATAATTAAATTATATATTTACATACACACACATAAAATATTAGAATTTAAGCCAGAATCAAAATATTATGCTTCTCTTGATGTAGAGATCATAAGTTTTTCCTTCTCCCTTTTATCTACTTTTCAAATACTCTGCACTAAAAAAATACTGTTTCTGTAATTAGAAAAAAAATAAAAAATGAATAAATAAATAAAAGGTCTTAAGAATAAAATTTTTTCCAGCGTGTAAGCTAAAAAGTTAGCCTGCCAGAGCTTCATGGATGATGAGTCAGAGGCAAAGTACTTTATTACTCATGACAACAGCAGACAGCATGAGCTTCAAGGTCTCATTGGCCCCCTTAGCACCCAAGTCCCATAGGGGTGAGGAGCAAAAAGTTGAGTACATGGGGTCTGTTAGTAGCACACTCCAGGAACCCTGAGTTTAAGAAACCTGGATCTTTTGGAGCTTCTAGCAAGCTTGCCTAAAATTTGTCCCAAAGGGAGAGAATATGTTTATTATACCCTTCAGGAAACAAGTCTGCCTTCTGCCTCAAATGGAGATGTTATCTCTGTCTTCAAAGCTGTCTACTAATAAAAAAAAAAATCCTTGAAATTGCAGTTTGCCTAAAGCATTCATTGCCTCTTGTTCAGACCATGTGCCAAAATTTAAGAGAGTAATTGGAAGTATTGTCTCCCAACAGAAGAAAAATCTCCAAAATCACTGTCTACTATGTTTTTATATTCTGAACTTGTTGACAAAAGGAACAGTGCCCTTAACATATTGTTTTTGCAGTTATTAACACTGACATCCCATTCCCTGAGTCTGCAATAAAGTTTTTCATACGACAGTACTAGAACTTGAATTACAATCCTAGTAAGAATCTGTGACCTCTTTTAGACACCTGCATTTCACTGCTAAACTAACACTGGCTTGTCCTTTGGTTACTACAGGTGGTTTCCTGCATCTGTTTCTCTCCAAAGGAATCTCTGAGTCAAATAATAGATTTGATCCCTGGAACACATACTGAGAGGAAGGTGGGATGAGGATCTTTGGGTAAGCAGCCTACTTCATGAGTCAGAATGTGAATAGGCAAAATACCTTTCTAACACTACTAAGATATAGTCTCAAGCCAGAGTCCATAAGATTAAAAAAATAGGCTATTGGGTAGATAAAATGAAACTATCTGATATTGGTTCATATATTAAAACCCCTTCTTCCACAAATAAGAATCCTCTATTGCTCAAAAGGATCCCTCACATATCTAAGTTCATTATTAAATCTTAATTACTTGTGACATTAGAGAAGTCGAATTCTACTCCTTATATTCTTTGGTCTGTGCTTTTAAATTCTTCTTTATTATAGATAGAGATCTAAGTTAAGTTACCAGGCATAACACAGACAAATGTCACACTATTTTTACCATAACTGTAACTTTAAAAAAATCACTTGATCTAGTGATTTTTATTTTCACTACTACTAGCTCTATCTTTACTAGCATTCTGTTTGAAAAGAAATCAGAGCTAAAACAGCATTTTGGCTTCCTAGAAAAGTCAATAAATGGAATAAAAATATTAAAATAACAGTTATTTTGAAAGTGTTCATTGAACTTGGTGCTTTAATGGAAAAGCATTAATTTACCATTATGGTAATTTTCAGAATTTGCAAACACCAAACATTCATTAGAAAAATGAAGAGAATCACTAGAGTGTATGATGATTATGCTAGCTTTTTTTTTTGTCTCTCTTCATATCACCTGCTAAATAAATGATTATAAATTTAGTTAATGATTATAATGGAACACAGGTTGATATGGTTTGGCTCTGTGTCCCCACCCAAATCTCATCTGGAGTTGTAATCTCCATAATCTCCATGCATTGAGTGAGGAAACAGGTGGGAGGTGATTGGATCATGGGGGCGTTTTTCCCCTGTTGTTCTTGTGATAGTGAGTGAGTTCTTACAAGATCTGATTGTTTTCCCTGC
The DNA here is from genome assembly GCA_031835075.1 of Saguinus oedipus. NCBI lineage: Eukaryota > Metazoa > Chordata > Mammalia > Primates > Cebidae > Saguinus > Saguinus oedipus. The sequence goes on from CM063178.1 coordinate 71,862,313, forward strand.
TCTTGCTGGCTCTCTCTTGTCTGCCACTACGTAAGACATGCCTCTTCCCCTTCCACCATGATTGTAACTTTTCTGAGGCCTCCTCAGCCATGCAGAACTGTGAGTCAATTAAACCTCTTTATTTTATTAGTTACCCAGTCTCGGGTGTGTTTTTATAGCAGTGAGAGAAATGACTAACATATAAATCTTCCCTTTTATTCATTCTACTAACCTAGCAACACTTAATAAAGTGCTCCCCATACCAAGGACAATGCTTGCTAGATAGACGATTTAAAATTTTTCTATTTTTAACATCGACATTTTTTAAAAGTTAATATTTTTGTCTACAGGGCAAAAGTAGATCAGAATATTATTTCTTTAGATTGAAGTGTGGATGTATTTTTCCCTTCTGTGAGGGAGAATTTATCCCTACATTTAAAGAAAAATAGTGTCATCTAATTTTTTATTAATAAAATGTTGTTTAATACAATAACAATTTAGTGGCAAGAAGAAGAAAAAATGTAGCTTACGTTGCTCCAACTCTTAGTTCCTTTACTCACCCAGTCCACAAATCTTAACTAAGTTAATGTTAACAACCTCAGAGGTTCTCAAATTTACATACTTATAAGCTGTTTAAGTGTAGGCAAATCAGTGGAAGGTTTTTGTTTTAGACTCCTCATCTGTAAAATGTGGTTAAAATAGTACCTACATGCTATGATTGATGTTAGAATAAATTAAATCAACCTATATATATAGAACTTACAGTAGTAACTACATCATATAAAAACTAAATAGTATTTGGCTATTGTATTTTTATCATTTTTATTTCTTTCTTGGAGTACTGTTATAGTCTACTCACCAACTAAAAATTCTACTTTCTTTTCCTCTTCCTCTTTTTTCTTTTCACCTGCTGTTTTCATCAAAGTAACCTGTCTAAAGTACAATTCACATCTTTCTTGCTGAAAACCCTCAGTACCTCATACAAATTCCAACCTCTACAATTTGACCCCAATCTAGGCTTTCCACATTTATTTCATACAACTGCCCCTTGCTTACTTTACAAGCTATGAAAATAGGACTAATCAGAGTCCTGAGCTTTCTTCATGCCATGCATTTCCTCATACTTTCTGGATATTTGACTTGAGATTTCTCCAAAAACCAATAGTTGGCTGAAGTCTTTCATCCTCCAAGTTGTATCTTAGAATGACACTTCCCCAGGAAAATATTTCTGATTCTCACAACTAAATATAAACTCACAACTAACTAGAACAATATAATCCATCTCTCTTTTGAGCCACCCATAACAATTCACTAGTATTTTTCCTATATTAATTACCTAGCTTGGTTTTTCTTTTCTTTATGAAATAGTGTCCCTCTGTTGCTAAGGCTAGAGTACAGTAGCTTGATGTCGGCTTACTGCAGCCTCAAATTCCTGGCCTCAAGCAATCCTCCGACCTCAGCGCCCTGAGTAGCTAGGACTACAGATGTGTACCACCACACCTGGCTAATTAGGTATTCACTAATATATTTAACATATATTAATATATATCAGTATAGTACATATTATAATAATCGATATATATAAATATTGGTGGATTTACTATACATATTATATTTACATGTGCGTGTATATAAATAAATATACATAGAGAGAATATCCTTCTCCAAATGTGCCTACTAAATTTTGCTGACATTCTACAAACTGCCAAAGGGGCAATTCTTAAATCACTGAAAATAACGAGATCTTTTAATTGAGTTAAAATAGCTTTGAGAGAGTTATTTCAGTCTGATATCATCAAACCTAAATACTTATACTTATGATTGTGATTTGGTTTTGTTTTTGAATGTTTCTGCCCCTTACATAAATTTCCTAAAAACACATTTAACCGATAACATTATTTTAGCCTTCAAGCTCCTCTTTGTAGAACCCACAGGAGTCTTCTGAGGAATACAGAAGCAGTCTTATGTATGGCCTAGAAGCAGTTCTAAAGGAGGGACATACCTAACCACAGGAGCCTAGTTCACCTTGAAAATGGACTCTGAAGAGCTATAACTATCACAAAGAAAGTATCTCCAGGGCACCATTGCTGACTATCCCCAAATTGTGCAATACACATGCAAGATTCAGTGCTACATGGTGAGAATGGAAGCTTTCAGAAGAGTGGGAACTGATGATCAAAGTGAGCTCATGGCACTCGGGGAAGAACACATCTTCAAAGCAGGAGAAAGCAACCAGTGCAAATTATACCTTAGAGGATCTGGAGTTCAAACAGTCTTTACTTTAACTGCAAGTGAGGAGACAGTACTTTTGAAAAATAATTTTATTTTTCACATACACATTTATTACCTTTAAATTAATGTAAAAGTTATAATATAGCTATTTGGAAAAAATAGTATTTCTATGAACTCTAAAGTCTAGACATTAAAAGAATCATATTCTCTTTTAGAAGACATCTTTTAGGTCTCAAATGTGGTTGAGAATGCATGAGTATACGATTGTATGATTCTTCTTTTAAACCATTATTTGCATTTGGGACTGAAAAAGTAACAAATTTGCCCAGGGATATATAAGGCTATTGTGATGTATTACATAATAATTTTCATGCTTTGGCTTTTAATCTTATGCTATAACCTTAGCACACCACGTAGCTATTTTGACATCTAGTAACAAGTCCATCATTTACAATTGCACAGAAATCTAGGACACTGTTCAACAGCCATTTTCTATAAGGGCCAGATAGTAAATATTTCAGTCTTTGCAGGACATACTGTCTTTATTGCAACTACTCAAGTCTGCCATTGTAGTTCCAAACCAGCTATGAGCAATATGTAAGTGCACAGTTGTACTCAAAGCAAAACAAAACAGGTAGTGAGCCAGATTTGGCCAGGCCATACGTTATCAACCCTTAGTCTAAAATATTCTTTTAATGTTTTAGCTACAAACTGAAGAGTGTTGTTAGGATAGAAGGACCCCTGCTTATCTGCATTGTATTTTCCTTCCTGCATTCTATTCAGTCACCTTACACTCTGGTCAAAAGGATGGACTTATTGTTATCCTTGCTTTGTTTGTGTTTTCTTGTGTTTCAAACATCCATCCTGCCAGAAATTCCTGTCTTAACATATTTCTCCCCAGAAATTTCATTTTTATGTCAAAGGCCAACACTGAACTTAATTTTTTTTTTTTTTTTAACTTTTGTCTTCCTCGGTTGTGTTATGTCAGGCCTCCAAGTCCACACCTGGCTATTACAGCCTTGGTGACCTGCACATACACCTCTGGATGGTCCACAGGAGTCAAAGAGTTGGAAGTAACCACAAGTAACCAGGTGGCCATAGAAAGAAGTGAAACAACTTGTTCCTGCCTCAACTAATGGCTCTTCCCCTGTAACCTGCAAACTGCAACCATTATTGCTGCTCATCCTTGTGGAATTTCCCCCCTAGACATTGGGTTTCTCAAGACCGCCACACTTTTAACTATGAAATTTACCTCACCCTCCCCTCTGCTTGCAACCAACACTTCCCACTCTTAGGATTACGCCTGTTTGTAATAGATGGGCCTTACCTTGTGATCATGCACCCCTGATGCCCTTCCCCTCCCCAAGATAGATTACCGACCCCTACCCTTGTGACCATGCATCCTGTGACACACTTCCCCTCCCTGAAATAGATTACCACCTTTAACTGACCACTTGCCCCAACCTATAAAACCAACTCCTATCCTACTGCTCTCCCCTGACTCAGCCCACCTGCACTGGGCTGAATAAACAGCCATGCTGCTTACACAAAGCCTACCTGGTGGTCTCTTTATGGGAGTGACAAGCCTGATATGTTATTCTTCCTCTTATTTCTTAAAGCAATGTGTCTATAGATTCTCTAAAACCTTCTCAGTTCATTCACCACATTATAGTTGTTTATCAATGTGTATTTAGATGAATTACTTCACTTCAGACTTTCATTTTCTAATTGATCAGCACAGTGTTTTCTATAAAATATCTGATAGACAGTTATTCTGTCACTAATTGCCAAAATTAGCACTTATTATATTTGGAAGGGGAAAGAAAAACATTTAAGGTAAATGTCATGAGATCAAATTGGCTAGATAACTCCAAGTAAATCATAAGTCCCTTAGTTTATTTCCATATTACTTTTACAACAGAACCTACCCCTATTGAGGACTTCCAAACCTGGGTGACAATCTTGGACACTTGATACCATATTTTTAAATAAGAAATTGTTATAATTTATCCGAATTGATTCATCTGTTTTATAAAATCATTTAATTTCCCCTTGTAAAATTGAAGTGAAATATCATGTAAATATGTAAACAGCTTTTAAAACAAATAAGGGCTATTGCTTTCTATTCACAGCTAAGTTACTAAATTTGTGTTTTACTAGTATTTCTTTTTTTTATTGCATTTTAGGTTTGGGGGTATGTGTGAAGAACATGTAAGACTGTTGCATAGGTACACACATGGCAGTGTTTATTAGCACTTCAATGTAATCATAGATAATTGTATTCTTCTTTGGGAATATGTCACCAGACCTTAGAAAATTGCAAATTATCAAATAAATATTACTCTGTCCCATGCAATACGTATATTCACCAACAAATTAATCAGTTTTCTCTTTAATTTTCTTCCTCAATAAGAGAGACTCAATTTTCAAAAAATAAATTAAAAAAGAAAATCATGAAAGTCAAAGATTTATAATGCTTTCATTAAAATGTTTATTCCTACATCTTTCTTTCAATAATTTTCTTATTTTTCCCTTTTTCCTTCGTAATTGATTTTCCTAAAAATTATCCTAGTTCTCATAGCATTTTACCATTATGGACACTCACCTACGTTTACATAGAGCTTTATTTTTTGCCCCTCATTTGGGAATGAAATATCTCTTTCTGTCCTGGGGTCTTTTAGGTTTAAATGATTATTGTGAGGGAGAATCACTGAGAGCTGCAAGGGATGAGGCAAGGTCAACGGGAGGCTGCAGTAATGAGACTTAGATATAATTCTTTATTCTGGATCATAAATCAGGTCTTAAAATACCAGGTAAGAGTTCAGAATAATTCCCAGAAGGCAGAATTTTAAACACAAGCTGAAACTGCCATTGCAAAAATTGTAGCTAAGAAAATTATGACAGTGAAAGAGATAGGACCTAACCAACTCCATCTTGTTTCTAACCTTTAAGCTCTCCTTGTTCATTCCTGGGCATGGGCTAAACTAACCTAGGGAAGGAATTTAGTTTATGGTTTGACTCTGTAACAAAATTGATGATAGCCCTTTCCTGAAAAGACCCCCTTCTTACCTTGGAGCCAGTCTGCCTTTGTAGGACTAACACATTAGCTACAACATTAGAAATTATAGTTTAGGGGTCATGCAGCTAGCCTCTGGCTGCAAGAGTCTGAACCTCCTCAAATTGTTCCTGGAGATAACATCACTATTGTAAAACCTAAGATCAGTGCTTGAGATATTTTGCAGACCCTGCACACTGATGGATCACCTGACATCACTCTGGTAATCTGACTCAACCAATTTGCAATACTACCCAGGAACAGAAGATATCAAGGAAACCTCACTTCCACTGCCCGCTATGATTCCATCTCCAACCTGAGCTCTCCCCACTTCTCAAGCCCCTACCTGCCAAATTATCTTTAAAAACTCAGATCCCTGAATGCCAGGGGAGACTGATTTGAGTAATAATAAAACTCTGGTCTCCCACATAGCTGGCTCTGCATGAATTACTCTTTCTCCATTGCAATTCTCTATCTTGATAAATCAGTTGTCTAGGCAGTGAGCAAGGTGAACCTATGGATGGTTAGAAATTCAAGATGTCTTAGGATAGTTATAAGCCTTGAATCTACAAAGGTATCCCAGGTATAATGGGAAGTAGTTATTTATGTTAAATGAGATTCTCTGGATTCAAGTAACCAAAACAAAATTGATGAAGTGGAAGCAGAAAAGAGGAATTCATTTTAAGGATATAGAGGTTAACTCCTAGTATCCAACAATAGGATGATAGGAACTAAAAATGAGAACTGAAAAGTTGTCAGGACTCCAGCTCTTGACCCTGTTTTTCTTTCTCTCCAATGATTTCACTGTCTCTTCCAAAACATACCTTTCTCTTGTTCTTCTTTGTATATATAACAGGAAAAAGAATGCTAATTATTTCTCCTTAAGAAACTGATTTAGAATGTCTTTATCCTAACTCCAGATCTCTAAGAGTGAAAGTTTATGCACTTTTAAAAAGTCTAAAACATGAGTACAAGATTTTGATAAAATATAGGTGCCAGAATGTTAACTATAATCTTGTTTAAAAGAGAAGAAAACCCAAGAGCCTAATAATAAGAGCTTTTAAAAAATTATAGTACATCCATAGAATGCTGTTGATTAAAATGATAGTGAAAATTCAGTAGCAGGTATATGTTTTTTTCTTCTGTAAGATAAGTAAACTAAGTTTGGAGAATGATACTCTGTGACCTCATATTAAAAAAAGGTCTCATATAAGCCTCTAACTTTTCTGCCTCCCAGTTGTAATCAATAACTGTTGATTACAAAGTTCTTATCTATTATATTAGAAATGCAAATATATACAGCGCATTGGAAAACCATTAACTGTATTGCTCATTTAGTTGTTGGTATATTATATACTGTTTTAGGAAGAGGTATATATTTTCTTATGGGACACATGAATTTCATAGCCCTTTGTGAATTCATTCATTGTCATGTAAAACATGGGTCTTTTTGGTTAGTCAGAAAGCTCCAAACTTGGCTGGTCTACATGTCTCACTGCATGAGATGTTTCAGTAAAAATTCTGACTCCAAAAGTTTCAACTTCAAATTTATTTTATTCAAATTTACCTCCCTGAAGAGCTGAAAACTGAACTCAGATACTTCAACATGTACACCTACTGGAGAGGGCGGGAGAATATTGAGGCATAAAGATGAGCCTACACAAAGTTCCAGAGATAAGAAGAAAGGTTGGTCTTTCTTTGTTTCTGTTGTAATTTTTAAAATAATTGATCTTTAAACTCAAAATCCAAAAAAGTCCTTAGGTACATATGGATACAAATGCATGATTAAATAAATAGATAAATAAATAAGAGACTATTCTCCAATGAAAAAGAATTTAAATAATTTTTAGAGATACTTTGGAGGAGATGAAGCATAACTCTTAACTCCTCAAGTATAAGTTGTGCATAGTGACCTCCTTGTAAAAACTACACTATGGAAAGAGGGGCTGAAAAAGTAACTTTGCAGTGGAGAAACATGGCAAACAATACTTCAGGTAAGGTGATTCAATTTAACAGTGAGAGTGATAAATTATGTTGATAGTATGTACCCTTGACATTATATGATAACAATGTTGTTTTAGAGATAAGAAAAGAAGGACATTGCAGAAATGTAACGTGCAGCAAAACCTGAGAGACATTCATTTATAATATGAACGTGCACCTTCCTGAACCAGGCCTGTGTCGTAAGTATTGCAGTCTTTCTTCTTCTGGTGCTCACCTTTTTAGCATGAAAGAGGGTCAATCAACAATTAAGACAGTAAGAAAATAAGCATACATTGTGATCATTCCTGTGAAAGAAATAGGCATAACACCTACACCCTATGCATTATATTAGCATGACCCAATTGTTATTCCTTTCTTAGTATTTCACCCTACCTATGCTAGTTATCAGAACATCAGGGGTTCAATCTAGGTCCTATTGATTGCCACACAGACAGCCAGTCATTGAAACAAGTATTTCCAGGGAAGAAGGCTTTAATTGGGTGTTGCAGCTGAGGAGGTGGGAGATGAGTCTCAATTTCATCTCTAAAACTGGCCAAAGTTAGGTATTTATATAGCAGGGAGGAAATGTAGCTATGTGTGGGAAAACAGGAATTAGGGAGATATAAGGAAGGGAAGTTGGTCAACAGGAAGCAGATGTAAGGCAACCGTGACAGGTAAGAGGTCTGGCATCTCATTGCCCAGATGTCGCTATCTGTAAGCTCTAATTCCTTGTTACTATTTGGGTTTTCCGAGAAAGGAACCCAGATAAGATGAATGTAAGTTCCTCACGTTTTAAGAGTGGGAGGATTAGGGTTGATACCATAAGTACCTCTTCTATGGGACAATTGGGCTGGTTATACCTACAACCCATAACTTTGTCCCTAATTGCAGTACTCACTTGACTATATTGACAGATTATAGTACTTCCAACCTGCCAATGTTGGGAGATGCTATAGCAGTCTCAAGGAGTAAAGACGTTTCTAACCACCATTGGGTATGGGCATACAAGTTTGTTTTAAATGGTGGGAAGTAGATATTCTGTAGCCCTATTTTAACCTGGAAACAAATTACAGAAAAAAATTGTGAAAATTTATGAAATAATTTGAACATGAATATTATGTCTTCCTATATAAAAAAGAAAGCGTGAATTTTTAACCAATTCATATTACTTCTCTGACAAATAGTTGGAATGCATTTTACTATACATTTCAGAAGCATTGCCACAGATAATCTAAAAAAGTTTGCTTTTTGATTTCTTGTTTTTCTTGCTTTGTAGAAAGGAGATTTTCCTTGGCACCTAAAAGCACAGATTATGGAGTATCATAGATCAAGAATATAAGAAGAATGTGAGGCTAAACTGGTCAGGATAGGAAAATCAATGATGGCTTCCATTTCACTATTAGACCTCACGACCACAAAACCCTCATGTCTGCTACCAAGATATTTGAGTTTTTGAATCTAAATAAAAATAAAATTTTGTTTTGGCCCAGCACAGTGACTCCCATCTAGAATCTCAGCACTTTGGGAGGCCAAGGTGGGCAAATCATTTGAGGTCAGGAGTTAGAGACCAGGGTGACCAACATGATGAAACCCCATTTCTACTAAAAAATACAAGAGAATTAGCAGGGCATGGTGACATGTGGCTGTAGTCCCAGCTACTGAGGAGGCTGAGGCAAGAGAATTACTTGAACCTGGAAGGTGCAGGTTGCAGTGAGCCGAGATCATGCCACTGCACTCCAGCCTGTGTGACAGAGTGAGACTTCATCTTATTAAAAAAAATGTTTTTTCATTTGTTTGAAACTTAGTTTTATTTGGTCAACTTTTCTACTTACCTGAGACTTGTGTGTTTTAAAACTTAGTTTTAGGTAATAACAACATATAACATTTTTGCTAAGTTTTTAAAAATTCTTGGTGGATTTTTTTCTAATTATTCTATGGTTGTTCTTTTATTAGATATTGTTTTATAGTTGTTTAAAAATTTTTGTTTGATAATCAAAATAAATTTGAGCTAAAAGAAAATAAAATGTACACTGTATGTTTATTTTTTCATTTTAATCAATCTTAGATTTCATGTTTTACTGTTTTTTAAATTTGTTTCGCTTTGTTTTTTAAGCTTTTGAAGTTAAAGGAAATACTACAGTTTGTTTGAAGCTTTTGGATGTTATTGTAAGTTTCTAGACTTCATAAAGACCACAGAGCTTCTGGATCATTATAAATTGAAGAAAATTCTATAGAAAGCACTGATTCATCTTTGAAAGCTTTTTGATTACTTAATTTCAGAGTCATAATTAAAGCAAAAAATATTTTCTAAGGATGACTGACTGTAAGTAAACATCTTTGTGAAGAAATTCTTATGAATTCTAAATCTTAGCTTGGCAGCAACATTGGTTCAATGGTTGTAGAGCAATGAAACAAGATAAAACATAGGACCATAATTTGAAATATATTGGAAAATATGGTTTTAATAGGTATTCAATCAAATTGAAAGGATAAGTTAAAGAGTTAGAATGAGAATGAGCACAATTGAATAGAGCTATTTTAAGATAGTTTTATATGAAGAATAATACTCTCAGTTATCTAACTTAATTTCTGTACAGGCAATGAGAAGCCCTTGAGTAGACATCTGAGGGATATCCTACCAGTTCTATCTTACTAATTTAGAGGCCAACTTGTTGGTAAATCCTAGGCCACAATGGTCAGGAATAATTATCTGAATCTAACTGGAGTAATTATGCTTTTAAATTTTAAAATTAGAAAATGAGTTGAAGAGTTTTCTTCTTTGTGGTTTGTGATTCCTAGACGGAAAAAAAAATCAGTAATATAGGTTTTCTGAGATGTAAAAAAGAACCTGTCTTCAGTAAGAATAATTGAATGCCAAAATGAAGAGAACTGAAAATATGAAAATGGAGGTAAAATATACAGCAGCAGTTGAATCCTTGCTTATAGATAGTGTCAAAATGTGACCACATCCATGCCCTTCCAGTGGTTTTGTGGTTTCACATTTTCTTATTCAATGACACAATTAATAACTGTATATAATGTTGTTTGAGTGCTCTTTCTACTTAACAATATTCTCTTCCTCTTTTTTCTTCTTCATTATTGATATCTAAAGTATTTGATGTATCTCTGTTAGATTGTATGATACAATTTTTTTTTTTAACAGATCTTAAGGTTTTATTGGAGATGTAGAATAAATATTCAGAGACTATTTCAGGACCTCTTTGGAAAACAGATGGAATAAATGCTAAGTGTACTTAGAGAGGATTACAGTTATTTTTAGTTTTAGAGCTCTTTGGTTGATATGACATGAATGTTAGATGAGTGTTTAAAGCAACTGACTGGGCTAATGTTTTTAAAATAAACAAAAACATACTATCTTCTTTTTCCCTTCCTTCATTCCTTCTGTCCCCTGCTATCTTCTTTTTTTCTTCTTTATTTCCTCTTTGCCTGAAAAAGTCAGTCTAAAAGGTATTCCTTAGGGGAGTCCAGTATGGTGGCTCTCCACGTGGAGAAGGGAAGGCAGAATGTTTGGTAGGATTTGGAGCCTTATTGGAATGAAGATGAACCCTGTGAGGAACCTGTGGCAACTGTGTTGGCTTGGTACTGGAAGCAAAAGCCTAAATGTGATGAAAAAGCTGCCTCAGAAAAGGATATCACCAATGCCAGTGGTTGACAGTGGAGGTCAGAGCTCAAGCAGAGTGAGGAGGGCATTTTAACATCCAGTTGCAAGGTAACCAGAGAAGGAGGAAGAGTGGCCATCCAAGAATTTGGTGGTGGCTGCAAGAGTGAGAGGCCTCAGTAGGATGAAGAAAACCTCAGTCTGTGTGTGGAGGTCGGGGAGAAGATGGTGGCAGTGATGGAAGATTGGTTACATTGAGGAGAAGGTGCATGTGATTAAAATATATGTGCATATATATATAAATAAATAAATATATATAAATGTATGTATATATGTATATACATATATATGATATATACATGTATATTCATATATATGATATATACATGTATATTCATATATATGATATATACATGTATATTCATATATATGATATATACATGTATATTCATATATACATCTATATGCTATACATACACACATATATATACACATGTCTACATATGATATCAGAACATCAGAATCAGGTTTTTTACTGTGAGACATGAAAAATACAAATATGGAAAGGAAGAAACATAAATCGACCCTGTGGTTTTTGATTCAATTTAGAAGTAACAGAGTGAATTCATGGATTGTGATATCTAAATTGATTGATAGAGAGAGATACAGGTGTAGATACACATATATATTCTCCAACCCCATCCTCTAAGAAAGCCTAAAAGGAGAAACACCCTATAGCCATGATCACACTAGCAAATAAATCTTGGTTTCTAAATATTATTCTCCCCTAAAGGCACCAAGGCCACCTGTGATAAATGGATAATTTTAGGACTGGAACAAGAAAACTATATGGCTGGCTTAGAATAGTGTTGAAAAGCAACATACTGGCCAAATCTAAATAATTTAAATAGTGAATTTGCTGACATATCATTAATTATTTTTTCATTTTGTTTAATTTTATCACCAGTGGTAATTTATCAGATCTTTTGAATTTAGACACATGGGGTTGCTTGCTAGAAAAACCAAAACACATCAGAAATCTAGTTTTTCTTGACAACTACATTATGTGACCTCTAGCATTGGTATATTTTATATTTCCATGTCTTTTTCTGATATGATTGACACATTGCCTACAAATTGCCTTAGCTCTTGAATATATTTTCTTGATTATAGCCTCAAGAACTCCACACCCTGTTAAGTGAGTATGCTCTGATTTTCAAAAGCAAATATTCTTGTAATAAAAAGAACACTCCATTATCCTTATTTAGCAGAGTCAAGGAATAGCTACTTATTTAGAATTGGAGCTCTAAATGTTATTGGCTTATAAATACCATCATTCAGTTTGATATTTGGAGTAACAACATTTTCCCATTCTATAGCATTTAGCTTTTAATTTATCTCAAATCCCACAGTATGCAGTAAATATCTATTATATAAGAATTACTGACTGTAAGTCTTTTTAAAAAATGTGTATCAGAAAGAAACTTAATTAATATACTGAGTTCACCTAGCAACATGCCATGTTTGCACCATAAATCATTTTCCTGAAGATAGCAAAGTGAAATGGAGATTACATTAAAAAAAGCAGTTCAGCAATTTCTTTACAGATATGAAAATATGACTCTTGCCTTTCACCTTGAGACAGAGAGTCTGTCTAAAAAAGAATGTGAATTCAAATAATTTGACCAAATTTAAAAAATTATCTTGATGTCTATATTGTTTTTATCAGCTGGAAAACAGTTTACCACAAAAACAACAGAAATTTATTATTGTATAGTTCATAGGCAAGTTCAAAATCAAGGTGCATTCAGGGTCAGGCTCCCTCTGTAGGCTCTAGGGAAGATTCTTTCCTTGCTTCTTCCTAGCTTCTGTTGGCTCCCAGGAATCCTTGCATTGCAGGGCTTGCTTCTGCATCATGCCAATATCTACTTTCATCTTCAAATGACCTTTCCTCTGTGTCTCTATCTCTTGAATATTCACCTTCTTTCTTTTATAAAATCTTTGATACAGACTTTCTTTTATTTAGAATCTACTCTTATCCAGCCTGACCTCTTCTGAAGTAAGTACATTTGCAAAGATTCTGTTTCCAAATAAATTCATATTCTAGGGCTCTAGGTGGACGAAAATTTTGGGAGGATACTAGTCAAACTATTATAGTCTCTATAAAGCTGATAAAATATAACGTTTCAAGCAAGTAAAATATCCTACAGATACACCATTTTAAAAGGTAATACCAACTCAATCACTCAATTGTCATAAATTCTTGTAAAATTAGCACACCTACCCCCACCAGACTTACCTACACTGACTGTCACAGCACACAAGGGACAACACAGTACTCCATGTGCTTTTGCTGAGACTGCTCTTTCCTTACTGTTGATACTATAAGACTATTCATTGGAAACTAGCCTCTGAAAGGACAAATTATAAAAGAGATGCTGTAATTAGAGCTGGTTACCCACTCATTTCTAAAAGAATATAAGCACAAATTCATCTGGATTGTATCTCCACCTCACACTCTTGAAAATAGGGTCATTTTATAATTTGGCTACCAAATCAGGGTAAGAGTCTGGAATAATAGTCATTGAAGATAGCAACGTGGAAGGTGGGTGAAGGATGAGAAATTACTTAATGGCTACAATGTACAGTATTTAGTTGATGATTACTTGAAAAGCTCAGACTTCACTACTATACAATATATCCATGTAACAACATGGCACTTGTTCCCCTTAAATTTATATAAGAAAAAAAAATACAGTGCAAGAAAACACTGTTAAAAATTACACCGAAACAACACATAAAAGAAGGTAGGAATCTCTCTGTTCTACCAATAATTGTGACTCAACAGGACGTTATTCCCAAATCTCTTTTTAGGCACTGAACTAAATACATTTGGGATTCCATGTTTCTCATTTTGAACGGTTGCACTGTGCCCTCTCAACCTTACCTGGGCCATCACTGGTAAAATGTAATATTCCCAACCTCTGTGTTAGTGTTGCTTCACCAACTTGTTCTGTCTTAAACCTGGCTGCAACCCCATCCAATGGAGGTTATACTGACATTTCTTCTATAAGGATCCTGAAGTCAACGTTGATATCTTCCTTCTTTGCCCTTGAAACTTCTTGGCTTGAAAATGTCATTTACTTAACAAGACATGACCTCACACTGTACCACTGATATATCCGATGCTCTTTGTTGGTTATCCAATAACCTCCCAGTCATTCCCCATCCTTTCTTGAAAATTTTACTATTTAGTTCACTATTTCTGTCTCCATCAGTATTTTAGTGACTAAAAATTTCAATGGTATTTTCCACTTCCACCTTGTTATTCAGTTTCTTGGGTTTACAACTGCCAACAATATTAACCTTCACCTTTTGACAGCCACCCCTCCCACATAAGACATCACTGTTACCTAGGAAAATCTCAGTTTTCAGCAGAACCCACTGCCAAATCATCATCACCTACCAGTCCAGTTTATTACTGGGTTATCCTAGAGGGGAGATCAACCATCCCTTTGTACTAGACTACTCTTATTAGCATGCAAACATGCTGTCATATTTCTCACCTAAAGAAGAAAAACACTTAATTATCACATCCACCTCCAGCTCCTGTCTCCTAATATAGTTCATTTTGCAACACAAATACAACACATTGAAAGTGTTGTCTACAATCTCTGCCCAATTGCCCTCTGTAGTCACCACATTATACTTTCATCCCAATAACTTTAAAGGTACAAGGGAGGGGGAAACCTCAAATCATAGCAAAAAATGTTCTTGAATCTCTCAGTAGCACTGGCACATAATCATGGTTTTCCTCCTTCTTGAAATACCTGCTTCACTCAACATGCTGGACACTTCACTCTCCTGGCTGTCCTCCTACTTCACTGTCAACCTTCCTCTGCCAGGTCCGACTGGAAGACCCTGATCCCGCAATGGATGAACAAATACACTCAGACACAGATATCCAGTAAAAGCGCTGTCTGGGGGTCTGGGAAGCTTAAGGACCCCAAGGAGGGTGTTGTAAAGGGTCAGCAGACATGGCCCTGACCAGCTGACACTCCAGGCATTTATTCAGTATAGATTTAATGACAGAGGTTTTGAGTCAACATACTTGTAGATAGTGATTAAAGGCAAGGTTCTGAGGCCTAAAGCAAACACCATTTGTGGGTAATAACATTGTTGACCCTCTGAATAGAGAGCAGTCATGTGCCTGTGGATGTTCAAAGATTGGTCTTAGGATCACATGAGTAAACAAGTTCTTTAGATAAACTCCCCCATATTCCTTTGTACCTACTCCTGCCTAATTGCCTCTGGGTAAGAACTGCCACCTTCAGGTCATTCTTTCCTGAGACTTTTGAAAAAATTTCCTGGCCTACCAATAAGGTTTGTGTCTATTTTACAATTTTTTGCACTACTCTGACTGAATCCATACATTCCTCAGTATGCTCTGATGAATCAACAACATTGAGTTGTACCAAGAATTAGTACTGTGCCTTTTTCCCTTCTGTCTCTGTTTTCACTCCCTCACTCATGTTTTTCTTGCTCCCATTTTGATCTTTCATATATATAGAATTGATTTTCAAAATAGTGAGAAATTTTATTCACAACTTGTGCACCTTTGTCTATAGCTCTACACTCCTATTCAAGTACTTAATCATCATCTATACTTGGAAGCCAAATGTATATCTCAAGTTTAAGAAAGCCGAGACAAAATTTTAATGCCACTACCCAAACTTTCTTATTCATCAATCTCCTGTTAATCAATAAATATATCCATCATTCACTCAGTTAGACTAAACATTTAGAAATCATGGTTGAATTGTTTCTTTTTCTTTCTTATATCACATTCAATTTATTAACACCGATGATTTTTCTTTCAAAATATGCAATCAGACTGTTTCTTTCCATTTGTTTCTACCCTATTTTAAGTTATGATCATAGCTTTTGTAAATGACAAATATCATCTCTTTACAGGCATTTCTTCCACCATTTTTTACTGAAATCCATGTTCAGCACAGTGTCCTCTGTTATCTTTTTTCAAAGGCAAGTAAAATCCAATCCCTCCCTTGCTAATTCTGTTGATCACTCTTAGAACAAAATGCCAAATCTTTATCTTGGCATACATTGGCTTACTTGGTCTGCTTGCTGCTTTCCCCGCTAAATGACCTTGTACCATTTTTGTGTGGCTTCTTACCACCTCTGTTACTTGAAGTTTCCTCAAACATATCTGTTTTCTGTTTTAATATTTTTGGCATATTTTGTCCTTTGCCTTGAGAGTTCTTTACAAAGATACTTACATAGTCCACACTCAATTTCCTTCATATCTTTGCTCAGTTATATCCTCAAAGATGTCATCTCAGTCATGGCTTGCTTCTATCCTCCATCATCCTTATTTTAAAAAGTTAAAATGAAGACTCTCATGCAAATGTAAAATAAAATATTTTAATTGATTTATTATTAAAGTAAAAGCAGTAAAATGTTACAAGTAATTCAAAGCAAAATTTAAGAAACAAGACATATATAAGCAATAAGAAATTCTGAAATTAACTTATAAATACATATAAAACTGATCTCTCTATAAGGCAATGATAAGTATCATTCTGACAGATACAGTTCATTTTTATTTGTCTGAATGTGTTTTTTCCTAAGGAAAAACATTTATACCTGTGTCATTTTTCAAAAACATGTTATTAAAATATGATGGACATACAAATAGCTGTACATATTTAATGTGTAGCACTTGACAAGTTTGTAGATAAGTATACACACCATCACCACAATCTATGCCATGTACATACACATCACCTGAAAAAATTTTCTTCCACCCTCCATATTTATTATTATTTGCATTGTGATGAGAGAACTTAATATAAGATTTATCTGTTTAGCAAAATTTTAAATATAACATACAATATTATTAAGTATTATGTCACTATAACATACAGGGAATCTCTAGGAATTATTCATTTTATATAAATAAATTTTTTTCTTTCTTTGACTCATGCCTCCCTCTCTCATTCTTTCACCAATCCTTGGAAACCATCATTCTACTGTCTGTTTCTATGTATTTTAATTATTTTATATTTTTCACAGAAGTGGTATCATGTGTACTTGCCCTTCTGTTTCTGGCTTTTTTCATTTAGTGTAATGTTTTTCAGGTTTACCCATGTCATAGCAAATGCAGAATGTCCTTCTTTTTATTTAAGCTGAAATAATAATTCACTGCATGTATATACCACTTTTTCTTCATCCATTTGTTTGTTGATGGACATTTAGGTTGCTTCCATGACTTGACCATCATGAATAATGCTGCAATAAATCAGGGAGGTGTTGGATAAATGTATATTAAGTTCGTTTGCCCATTTTTTAATAGTTACTTGTAAATTTCTATTGTATAGGTTATAATGTCTTCTCTTTTATTTTTGATTATATTTATTAGGATCTATATCTCTTGTTTCTTAGACTATCTAAGAGTTTGTCAATTTTCTTTCTTTTCAAAAAGCCAACTCAGTTTTGACTTTTTAAATTATTTTTCTATTGTTGATTTTACTTATTTCCACTCTAATATTTATTATTTCCTTCCTATTAATAACTTGTGCTTAGTTCACCCTTCTTTATCTAGCTCCTTGAGATACAAAGTTAGGTTGCTTATTTGAGAATTTTTTTCTTTTTTAATGAAGTATTTTTTCATTAACTTCCCTTTAAGTATCTCTTTTGCTGCAACTCACAAGTTTGGGTAAGTTTATTTTGTTTCTATTTGTCTTTCCATATTTTCTAATTTCCTTTTTGAGGTTTACTTTGACCTGGTGGTTGTTCAAGAGTGTGTTGATTTCCATGTATTTGTGCTTTTTAAAATTTTTGTTTTGTAATTGGTTTTTAGTTCCTTCATACTGCTCAGAAAAAATACTTAGAATTTCATTCTTAAATCTGTCACAAAACAAGTAACATAGCATGTGATCCATCTCGGAGAATATTCCAAGAGCATTTGAGAAGAAGGTGTATTCTGATAGTATGGGTGTAGTGCTCTGGTTATATTAGATTCATTTGTTCTATAGCGTTTTCAGCCATGTTATTTTTATTATTACCTGTACTCTACAATTTATAAAGTTTTACATTAGCTGAAAAGCAGTGAAAGACAGAGATAACTTGAAAGGGTACATTACAGAGGATGCTCACTAATCATTTTTCCCACTTCAAAATCATTTTTTTTTTTTTGAGAGAGTCTCGCTGTGTTGAGTAGTTGAAATTACAGATGTGCACCAACATGCCCAGCTAATTTTTGTATTTTTAGTATAGACGGGGCTTGACCAGGTTGGCCAGGCTTGTCTTGAACTCCCAACCTCCAGTATCTGCCTGTGTCAGCCTCTCAAAGGGCTAGGATTACAGGCATGAGTCACCAAACCCAGCCTCAAAATATTTCATAATTTTTCTGACACTCACTATTCTCCCCATATCCATGACAATTCCCCATTGAACCTACTAAGCCATATATATATATATATATATGCTCTGTATTCATGTTTTTATTGTCTGCCTCATATCATTAGAACACAAGCTCCATGAGAGCATAAAATTTTAAATATTCTGGTATACAGTAGTTAATCATGTTTTTAAAGGATGAAAAAATGCATAGCTTTAATAAGATATCTTAATGCTTATATGTTCATGGAGATACACACACACACACACGGACAGGGTCTCACTTCCATTTCCCAGGCTGGAGTACAGTGGCACAATCAAGGCTTACTGCTTCCTCAACTTCCCAGGCTCAGGTGATCCTCCCACTTCAATGTCCTGGGTAGATGGGACTAGAGGTATGCACCACCATGGCTAATTTTTTATATTTTTTGTTGATATGGGATTTTGCAATGTTTCCCAGACTGGTCTATCACTCTTAGGCTCAAGTGATCTGCTCACAATGGCTTCTTACAGTGCTAGGATTACAGGCATGAGCCACTACACCCAATGTATGGATTTTTTTATTTTAGTGAATACTTTATTATCTGAATATCAATTCCTCTAGAAAGCCTTGACTGGCATCTTCTTTAAAGTCTCATAATACTTTTTACATAAAATTGACTGTGTGTGGGCTTGTGACTGTCAGAAGACCGAGCTCTTTGGAGTGCAAGAAGCAATTAGGTTTTTACATCTATTTCTCTAGTTTTTAGCATACTACCTACATTAGACAAGGTGCTCAGTTCATAGTCTTTGAATGAACAGAATAAAAGGATAAAGAAATAGCTGAATATAATTTTCCCAAAAGAAAATACTTAAAATACAGACAAGATGAGAACAATCATTAAAATTAATAAATATGTAGCCACATTAAAATATTCCACATCACAATAATTTAACCAAAATTAAAAAAAGTACCAATTTTAATAATTAATTTAAATGGGCTATGTACTCCATTGAAGCAAGGGTTGAAGATAATTTCCTAATTTAAAGTGAAATATGACATAATACAGATTAACTTTACAACATCTATTCCATGTAAATTGTACATTCTATGAAACAGATCAAGAGCCCTGATCACAATTAAAGTCAGAGGAGAGAGGATACAGGCATCACACAGGAGCGAGGTGTACAATCAAGTGTAAAATAATCAGTGGACTATAGAAAAGGTGACATCTGAAAAGAAATTATGGATCAGTAGGAATTAATGGCACATTCTTTGACATAATATCTACTGATTTGATTCCTAAGGAGATTGTTAGACACGTCGGTTTTTATGTCAGATAAATATGTAAAAGATGGTGATAGCAAGCTTAATACCAGCATTTATAGAAGTATATGTTGGAGGTAAGACACCATATATATAATTCCTTGATTTGATGTAAAAATACTTAATTTTCTAAGAACTAGGATGCAAACCTAATGTTACAAGGTTTCTGAATGATATTATTCTGTCCTGAGTTGTAATAACATATTACAAGGTACAGTTAAGCAGATGTTATGTATCTAAAATTATTTACAGAGTTTTTTGGTCTGTTTATATTTCTGAGTATCTTCCTTTTATATATATGGATGCATACACACACAAACACACATATATACATACACATAAAAAGGTGATATTATCTATTTAAATGTATATCTATATTTATGCATTCAATAAAGTATTTACTAGATGTGTAATATGTGCTAAACATGATATGAAAACATAAAGGGAAATAAGACATTACTTGGTCCCACAAATATTGGTGTAAGTGTGGGGAGAAGAATATGTTAAAAGTATTAGACTGTGCAGTAAATGATCTTGGTTTTATATATAATGATCTGCAAAGTCCAGGAAAATGAGTGTTGCATGATATTTACTGAAGGATTTTTAATGTCTATGAGGCAAAGAAGACATATGAATGTAGTCTCCAATATAGTCTCTAAGAAAGAGAAAGAACATTTTGTAAAAAGCATGCAAAAAAAGTAATATAAAATTAGAAAACAGTGCTTGCAAAGGCATGGAGGAGTTCGAGAGTGAGGGACACTTGGAAAAACCATGCAGATCAGTATGACTGCTTCTTTACAGATACGGACAGATATCCAAGATTTAACCATAGGCGTGCATATTGCTTTATATTCTTCACATTTGGATACATGCCTTCTCTATTTTTTCCTGGTTTTAAAAAGAAGAAAACATTTATTTTTCAGGGGCACACGATGAAACCTGGCTACCTTCTTAAAGCATCAAAGTAACAGAGCAATATAATCCAACCCAACAGGCACAGGATGCTCTACTCCTCATCATTACACCAGACAAATGGTAATTTGTCTATTTGTGAGGAAGACATTTCACTTCTAAATTGAGATTCCAAATAGCTCTCATAAAATGGAGATGCTTCATGCTTGATTTGTATTTATACATTCAGTTATCAATCATAGTCACAGTTGTTATTTCTTACTGTGTCCTATGAGTAGGCTACTAACTATCTCTACTCCAAGTTTAAAAAAATAACACAATAGAGAAATCAAATTAAATCATGATTTACTGGTTCTGGCTCTATTCAGAAAAGCATTTTGTCATTATTTTATTCTAAACATCTTAAAAGTCATTTTCATCTTCAATGCTATGGAAGGTCATGTGCACCTCTGTGGGCCATATTTGATGGAATTTTTTCACTAGGTCTGACAGCAGAGAACATGGTACTGTAGCTCACACCTCACCAATGTAATTTGGAGTGTTAATTGGAAAGGACCTAGGTGCCCCTGTGATTTCTGCTCTCTAAGAATTGGTGACAATATGTCCCATCTTTTCTTCCAAAGAAAGAAAAGGTGAAAATTGTAGGGAATTTGTCTGAAGAGGAAAGCCATAGAAAATGTGGCAGACAGAAGAGAAATGTAACAAAACAAAACAAAAAAATGCTTGGTGAAAATAAATGAAAACAGATTGTATCATTTCTGAAATGAATGTTTAAGCAAATGATCTAGAGTGATTGTGGCTGTTCAGCTTCTAGTCACGATGTTTTTAAGATAAAGCCATGATGGAAACCTCAAAACTTTTATAACACAAGAATCAAGCAAAACAAAAAGTAGGGGACTTGTAACTTCTCAATAGTAATTTTATGACAATAAAAGAAGCAGTTAATTTCTCATTTCAAAATACTGCTTTGCATTCTGAGAATAATAGCTAACACACTATAAATAAATGCAAAATATCAGTCATTGTTCTAAGTATTTGCAAGTGCTTAACAATGTAACCCTTTCAAAACTCTATGAGACAGGTTACTACTATCACCTCCATTTTCCAAGAAAAGGAAAAAACATTACATATAGGGCAAGTAAATGTAATATCCTATGGGTAGCGCAGCTAGCAGGTGAAGGTGGCTTCATGAAAAGGCAATAATTAATTACAGGCAACTTGGCTTGAGGGGCTTCCTGCGATTAATTACCATGAGGGATCACTACTATTTCTCAATTTTCTAAAAGAAGAACAGAAAGGATTTATGAAAAAAAAAAAATGATCTATTAGTTTAGCAAAACTGACATGGAATTGGAATTAAGTGAATTAAAAATATCATCAATTTGAATACTGGCTAAGTGTTTTATAATGTTAGGCATAGACATTGACTGAATAAGAGATGGTGAGAATTTGAGTTTGGTACGCTGAAATTGACATTGATGCCTCAGTGATAGCGAACCTTAGCATTTATAAAAAGCCTCTTCAGCCGGGCGCGGTGGCTCAACCCTGTAATCCCAGCACTTTGGGGGGCCGAGGTGGGTGGATCGCGAGGTCAAGAGATCGAGACCATTCTGGTCAACATGGTGAAACCCCGTCTCTACTAGAAATACAAAAAATTAGCTGGGCATGGTGGCGCATGCCTGTAATCCCAGCTACTCAGGAGGCTGAGGCAGGAGAATTGCCTGAACCCAGGAGGAGGAGGTTGCGGTGAGCCGAGGTCGCGCCATTGCACTCCAGCCTGGGTAACAAGAGCGAAACTCCGTCTCAAAAAAAAAAAAAAAAAAAAAAAAAAAAAAAAAAAAAAAAAAAAAAAAAGCCTCTTCACAAACCACCAAGCTGGATGGTTAATCAACTTGTGAATACAGTTGTAAACTTATAGGATCTCTGTATTTCATGTTTGAATTCTCAGGACAAAAATTCCTGCCAAATGATTACCTAGCTTAGCCAGATCATCTTCTGTGACTGAAATTACCTATCTATCAGTGCAACACTACATCCTTAAAAGAGTTTGTTGCAAATTTTTTATTATATTAAACAAATCAGTGCCCCTGTAGGGGAACCCACATACCTACCTCATAATTGTGATAAAATATTGGATGTTTTCATTTTATAAAATTCTCTTTAATTAGTAGTTAATATTGCTGCAAAAATCACCACCTATCTAGTAGAAAATCTGAAATTATTTGAAGGGCTGAAAGGTAGTTTTTCAATTAAAGTAACCACATTCTCACTTCTCTTCACAGTTGCAGCTGTTGAAGTGCATCCATTTTATATTTTATCCTATAAATGAAGGCAAAGAGTGTGTTCAAAGAGATAGAACAGAAAACTCGCTAAACAGGATTGCTTTATTTCCCAGGGTCATGTCTTTCAAATGGCTTCCTGTTAGGGAGCTGTCTTTCTCATCCCACAGTTAGATGTCATCCAGACTAGAGAAGTATGAGGAGATTAATTTCAAAATTCTATAAAATATGATCTAGGAGTAGAGTAAACAGTAATTTCTGAGAACTAGGGAAGGACCTTCTAAGCAAATCAAGAGTACATGAGGGATCTAAGGTACTGGTGATGAGGGATGAGGCAGAAAAAGTCATAGAGAAACAAAGGAAATACAAGAAGAGATATATCGCAACATTTTTAAGCACCAAGCGAACGTTTTTATCACCCATAAAAGTAGCCTATTTAAGAAGCAAAAATTTACTCTATGTATATGGCATAGGATATGCAAACAAATATACTTGTTTAGAGCACATGCTGTGTAAAATGAAATAAGAAATTGACAACATTTTTCTTGTAAGACTACTATCACCACTGACTACTAAATAGATTTAGAAAATTATTCCTACTCCTGGTCTTAAATTTTTATAGATGTTCCTAAAATGTTCATTTAGCTCACCTCTGGTAACAGATTGTGCAGAATGATTTATAAATGAGGCTGATTTCCATATTACTGATGGATGCTTTATTCACTTAATGATCACTGGCAAGTGGCAGCTACTATAAAACTTCAAGTGTCACTAATAGGACTTTTTAGCTCTGACACTATAAAATAAAATGTGTGAGCTTTTTTTTAAAGACATAAAGCCTAAAAAGCTCCAAAACCTAAACAAACAAACACAAAACTTTCATTTTTCAAGATACTAAACATTTTACACCAAAGATGTTTTTTCCAAATATGTGATTACTATATTTTGAGGCAATAAACCTACAAGCCAAGATGAATATAGTAAGGATTGATAGTGTACTAAGTCACATATAATTAGGAAAGCAACTTTGAAATAAAAACAAAAAAAGAAACATTCTCTTTTCCCAAATTGTCTGCATAAATATTACGTCCAGGTAACTGATGCTTCATCATCATAATGACAACAAAATTAAAGTTACATTCACTGTATAACAGGCACTGGATATTATTTTCACATGTTTTTTCACTTACTTTAAATGCATGTAATTTTAAGGAATTTGGCATTAACATATTTTTCAAATATGCCCTTAATATATCTTGCTGTTTTTGTACAGAGGATATGGAAATCTGTGATTTTAAAGGTCCAAGAGTCCACCTAATACAGTAAGTGAGAGGCTTTTGTCAAATTTATTCATATATCAGTGACTTACTTTGAAAGGGTGGGTGCTTAGCATTGTTCTTCAATTTAATGAGGCTGCCATGCACCTAAGTTTGTTGAATGGCTCTTGATGCCTCAATTGTGTCATCTGGGTACCGAGACACGTGGACTAGCAGTTCTCAAAGGACTCATACATCATAGAATTTTATAAATTTACATTCTTTAAACCCAGAAGTTAAAATGGAATTGACACAAATTTAAAACAGATAAATATACAATGAACTGTCATCTCCTCCAAAAATCCTACCAATATTGTTTTATAATCGCAATGATTAGGAGTATACAGGAACTTGATATTACAACTGTGAGCATCTGGTCCCAAAGCACAAACGCAAGCCTACTTTGTTTTCAGCATAGGGACTTGGTATAAAACTTGTAAGTGTCAGGTCCCAAAACACAAGGCCAAGTCCGTTTCCTGTTTTCAACATATACCTTAACTATGTGAGACAAAACTTGTAAGTGTCAGGTCCCAAAACACAAGGCCAAGTCCGTTTCCTGTTTTCAACATATACCTTAACTATGTGAGACAATGGTTACATAGCCAAGCGTGATGGCCATTTGAAGATGTAGTAGCATTTTAAAAAGATCATTTTCTTTGTGTCCATTTAGAAGAAAGAAAGACACTTTCAATTCTCCTTACCATTGTGCTTACTTATATAGAGCTCTTGCCATTTCAATAATCTGGCTAGTGGTCTATTTAGTTGATTTTTCAAAAAACCAGCTCCTGGGTTTATTGATTTTTGAAGGGTTTTTTGTGTCTCTATCTCCTTCAGTTCCGCTCTGATCTTAGTTATTTCTTGGTCTTCTACTAGCTTTTGAGTTTTTTTTTATCTCACTGCTCTATCTCTTTCAATTTTGATGATAGGGTGTCAATTTTAGATCTTCCCTTGCATCTTATGTGGGCGTTTATTGCTATAAATTTTCCTATAGACACTGCTTTAAACCTGTCCCAGAGATTCTGGTTTGTTGTGTCTTCATTTTCATTGGTTTTGAAGAACATCTTTATTTCCACCTTCATTTCATTGTTTATCCAGTCAACATTAATAGACAGACCACTAGCCAGATTAATAAAAAAGAAAAGAGAATAATCAAATGAATGCAATAAAAAACTATAAAGGGGATATCTCCACTGATTCCACAAAAATACAAACTACCATCAGAGATTACTACAAACAACTCTATGCACATAAATCAGTAAACCTGGAAGAAATGAATAAATTCCTGGACACTTGCACCCTCCCAAGCCTAAATCAGGAAGAAGTTGAAACCCTAAAAAGACCAATAATAAGGGCTAAAGTTGAGGCAGCAATGAATAGCCCACCAATCAAAAAAAGCCCAGGTCCAGATGGGTTCACAGCCGAATTCTACCAGACATACAAAGAGGAGCTGGTACACTCCTTCTGAAACAATTCCAAGCAATCTAAAAAGAGGGAATCCTTCCCAAATCATTTTATGAGACCAACATCATCTTGATTACCAAAACCTGGCAGAGACTCAACAACAACCACAAAAATACTTCAGGCCAATATCTATAATGAACATACATGCAAAAGTCTTCAATAAAATACTGGCAAACCGATTGCAACAGCACATCAAAAAGCTTATCCATCATGATCAAGTAGGCTTCATCCCGAGGATGCAAGCCTGGTTCAACATACACAAGTCTGTAAACATAATCCACCACATAAACAGAATCAAAGACAAAAACCACATGATGAGCTAAGATAGCATAATGTCTTTAAGGTTCATTCATGATGTAGCTTCGTCAGATTTTTCTGCCTTTTTAATACTGAATAATATCCCATTGCATGTATATGCCACATTTTTTTTTTTACATTTAGCTTTCATTTTAAGTTAAGAGATATATGTGCAAATGTGATATATAGGTAAATGTGTGTCATGGGGATGTGTTGTATAGATTATTTCATCATTAGTACCCATTAGTTAAGTTTCCTGATCCTCTCCCTCTTCTCAGCTCACCAATCTCGGCTAGGCCCCAATGTCTTTTGTTGCCCTCTATGTGTTCATGTGTTCTCATCATTTAGCTCCCACTTACAAGTGAGAACATGTTGTATTTTATTTTTCTGCACCTGCATTAGTTTATTAAGAATAACGGCTCCAAGTTCACTCATGTTTCTGCAAAAGGCATGATCTTGTTTTTTTTTTTTTTTTTTTTTTTTTGTGGCTTCAGAGTATTCCATGGTGTATATGATGCATTACATTTTCTTTTTCTTTTTTTTTTTTTCTTCTCTAAGGAATCAAACACGATTTATTTCAGAACTAGACAGGAAAGACTGAACTAAAGAAAAAGTTTTATCCTAAACTTTCCCAATAGACATCTTCAGGACAGGCTCCATGTTATCAACTGTGTCAGTCACATCAATTGCCAGTGCAAATTATGTAATTTGACAGAAGAGTCAAGTTTGCAAATAACAATCTTTCCATTCTCTGTGCTTTAGAACAATTCTCAAAACATTTATTATGCTCTTAAGTCATAACTGTTCAATTAGGTTTTTCTTCTAAAAATAATTTGGATCAAGAGAATCATTTATACATATTCAAAAACAGAACTCATCCATTTTCTTCACTGTGCCATGGAGGGGAAAACGAGTCCAAACAAACAGATGTAGTAAAAAGTATGTTTCCTGTTTTGGCTTCTTTGTGTTAATGACCAGAGAAAATCCATTGTTGTTTTTCATCTTGGCTTCAACACAATGTATCAATATCCTTTTCTTCCTCTGAATCTTGCCCTGGTATCCAACGTTGATCTTTTACACTCAAAAAAATGAGTATTTCAAAGCTTTGCAGTATCCTTCCTTCAGACACTCCCGCGGGGATTTTCCTTCCTGGATCACACAATCCGACTGCAGCAGACACAAGCCCAGGTCCTCCTTCAAGCCCCGAGCACGCGCCGCCCTCCGGCTTGTCCTCATAATACTGGGGCATTACGACGCTTCCCGTTCGCTGCGGACTCTACTTTCTTTCACTGCAACAGCTGCGACCTCGCCAGCAGCGAATCTGCATTACATTTTCTTTATCCAGTTTAGCATTGATGGACATTAGGTTGATTGCATGTCTTTGCTATTTGGAATAGTTTTGCAATGAACATACATTTGCATGTGTCTTTATGATAGAGCAAGTCATATTCCTTTGGGTATATAGCCAGTAATGGGACTGCTGGGTCAAATAGTATTTCTGCTTTTAAGTCTTTGTGGAATTGCAACATTATTTTCCACAGTTGTTGAACTAGTTTACACTGCACCAACAGTGTGTAAGCTTTCCTTTTTTTATTCTGTAACCTTGCCAGCATCTGTTACTATTTCACTTTTTCATAATAATCATTCTGACTGACGTGAGATAGTATCCAGTTGTGGTTTTGGTTTGCATTTCTCTAATGATCGATGATGTTGAGATTTTTATCATAATGGTTAGCTGCATATATGTCTTTGGAAAAGTGGATATTCATATCCTCTGTCTACTTTTTAATGGGGATTTTTTTCCTTTTTGTTTTATAATTTTTTTTAAATTTTCTTATAAATGTTAGATATAAAATTTTTTGTCAGGTGCATAGTGTGAAAAAATGCTCTCCCATTCTATAGGTTGTCTGTTCACTCTGTTGATACTTTCCTTTAGTGTGTAGAAGTTATTTAGTTTAATTAGATCCTATTTGTCAATTTGCTTTTGTTACAATTGCTTTTGGTGTCTTTGTCATGACATCTTTGCCTGTTTCTATATTGAAACTGTCTAGGTAGTATTCCATCATTTTTATAGTTTTGGGTTTTAGATTTAAGTCTTTAATCAATCTTGAGTTAATATTTGTATATGGTGTAAGAAAGGGGTTCAGTTTCAATCTTCTGCATATGGTTAGCCAGTTACCCAGCATTATTTCTTGAATAGGAAATCCTTCTCCTATTGCTTGTTTTCATCAGGTTCATTGAAGATCAGATAGCTGTTAAGGGTGTGGCCTTATTTCTGGATTTCTATTCTGTTCCATTGGTCTATGTGTCTGTTTTTGTACAATAACCCAAACAGTACAATGCTGTTTGGGTTACTGTAGCCCTGTAGTATAATTTAAAATGAGGTAGCATGATGCATCCAGCTTTGTTATTTGTGCTTAGGATTGCCTTTGCTTTCTTTTGGGTTCCATATAGATTTTAAAATAGTTTTTTCTAGTTTCATGAAGAACGTCAATTATAGTTTAATAGGAATAGCACTGAATCTATAAATTGGTTGGGCAGTATGGCCATTTTAACATTATTAATTCTTCCTATCCGTGAGCCTGCAGTGTTTTATGATTTGCTTGTGTCATCTCTGATTTCTTTATGCAGTGTTTTGTTGTTCCCCTTTTAGATATTGTTCCCTTTCCTAGTTAGCTCTATTCCTAGGTATTGTATTCTTTTTGAAGCAGTTGTGAGTGGGAATCCCTTAACTGATTTGGCTCTTGGCTTGACTGTTGTTGGTGTATAGGAATGTTTGTGATTTTTGCATATCAATTTTGTATCCACAGAATTTGTTTAAGTTGTTTATCTGCTGAAGGAGCTTTTGGGCTAAGAGTACAAGTCTTACTACATAAAGGATTATGTCATCTGCTAACAGGGATAGTTTGTCTTTTTCTCTCCTATTTGGATGCTTTTATCGATTTCTCTTGCCTGATTTCCTTGGCTAGGACTTCTAATACCATATTTGAATCAAAGTGGAGCGAGAGGGTATCCTTGTCTTGTGCCAGTTCTTAAGAGGAATGTTTCCAGCTTTTGCCCGTTCAATGTGATGCTGGCTGTGGGTTTGTCATAAATGGCTCTTATTATTTGAGGTATTTTTCAATCAATACTTATATTATTAATACTTCTTACCATGAAGAAGTTTTTAATTTTATTGAAAGCCTTTTATGCATCTATCGAGGTAATCATGTGGTTTTTGTCTTCAGTTCTGTTTATGTAATAAACCATATTTATTTATTTGTGTACTCTGAACCAACTTTGTATCCCAGGAAAAAAGTCTATTTAATTGTGGTAGATAAGCTTTTTGATGTCCTGCTAGATTTAGTTTGCCAGTATTTTGTTGAGGACTTTTGCATTGATGTTCATCAAGGATATTGGTTTGAAGTATGTCTCTGCCAGGTTTGGGTATCAGGATGATGCTGGCCTCATATAATGTGTTAGGGAGTAGTCCCTCCTTCACAATTTTTAGAATAGTTTCAGCAGGAATGGTATCAGCTCTTCTTCGCACATCTGGTAGAATTCAATTCTGAATCCATCTAGTCTTGGTCTTTTATTTTTTTGGTTTGTATGCTAATTTATTACTAACTCAATTTTAGAGTTATTAGTTTGTTCAGGAATTCAGTTTTTTCCTGGTTCAGTCTTGAAAGGGTGTATGTTTTCAGGAATTTGTCCATTTCTTCTATATTTTCTAGTTTATGTGTATAGAGGTGTTCACAATATTTTTCTGATGGTTATTTCTATTTCTGTGGGGTCAGTGGTAATATCCTCCTTTTTGTTCTGTCTCGCTTTTCTCCTTTGTTAGTCTAGCTAGTGGTCTAATTTCTTACTATATTTTTAAAGCTATTGGATTGGTTGATCTTTTGAGTGGTTTTTTAATGTCTCTCTTTCAGTTCAGCTCTTATTTTAGTTATTTGTCTTCTGATAGCTTTAGGCTGGTTTGCTCTTGGTGCTCTAGTTTTTATTTTTTTTATTTTTTTTAAGATGTGATATTAGGCTGTTGGTTTGATATCTTTCTAACTTTTTGATTCGGGAATTTAGTGCTATCAATATTCCTCTTAAGGCTCAAGCCTGTAATCCCAGCACTTTGGGAGGCCGAGGCGGGTAGATCACGAGGTCAAGATATGGAGACCATCCTGGTCAATATGGTGAAACCCCGTCTCTACTAAAAATACAAAAAATTAGCTGGGCGTGGTGGCGCGTGCCTGTAATCCCAGCTACTCGGGAGGCTGAGGCAGGAGAATTGCCTGAACCGAGGAGGCAGAGGTTGCGGTGAGCCGCGATCGCGCCATTGCACTCCAGCCTGGGTAACAAGAGCGAAACTCCATCTCAAAAAAACAAACAAACAAACAAACAAAACAATGCCTTAGCTGTGTCCCAGAGATTCTCCTATGTTGTATCTTTGTTCTCATTAGTTTTAAAGAACTTCTTGATTTCTGCCTTAATGTAATTATTTACCCAAAATTTATTCAGAAGCAGATTTTTCCATTTTAGTGTAATCGTATGATTTTGAGTGCATTTCTTAGTCTTGATTACTAACTTGATTGTAATGTGGTCCAAGAGACTATTTGCTATGATTTCAGTTTGTTAGCATTTTCTGGGGAGTATTTTGCTTCCTAATATGTGATTGATTTTAGAGCATGTGCCACGGACAACAAGAACAATATATATTCTGTTGTTTTGGGCTGGATAGTTCTGTAGCTATCTATTAGGTCCATTAGATCCAGTGCTGAGTTCCAGTCCTGAATATGTTTGTTAATTTTCTGTCTTGATCTGTCTAATATTGTCAGTGGAATTTAAAGTCTTCCACTACTATTGTTTCAGAGTCTAAGTCTGTTTGAAGGTTTCTAAGAACTTGCCTTAGGAATGTGGGTGCTCTTGTATTGGGTGCATATATATTTATAATTATTAAGTATTCTTGCTGAATTGAACCCTTTATCATTATGTGGTGGCCTTCTTTGTATTTTCTGATCTTTACTGGTTTAAAAATCTGTTTTGTCTGAAACTAGAATTGCAACCCTTGCTGATTTTGTCAATTTGCTTGATAGATTTTTCTCCATCCCTTTATTTTGACCCTATGTATGTCATTGCATGAGAGATGGGTCTCTTCAAGACAGGATACCAGTGGGTGTTGGTTCTTTACCCAACTTGCCACTCTGTGTCTTTTAATTAGGGAATTTACATTCAAGATTAGTATTGTTATGTGTGGATTTGATCCTGTTGTCATAGTGTTAGCTGGTTATTTTACAGATGCGTTTATGTAGTGCCACTGGTCTGTGTACTTCAGCATGCTTTTGTAATGGCTGCTAATGGTCTTTCATTTCCATACTTAGTGCTTCCTTCAGCTCTTTAAGGCAGGTTTGGTGGTAAAGAATTCCCTCATCATTTGCTTGTCTGAAAAGAAGCTTGTTTCTCCTTCTTTATGAAACTTAGTTTGGCCAGATATGAAATTCTTAATTGAAATGTTTTCTAAGAATATTAACTATTAGCCTCCAATCTCATGGCTTGTAGGGTTTCTGCTGAGAGGTCCATTGTTAGTCTCATGGGCTTCCTTTTGCAGGTGACCTGACTTTTTTCTCTAGCTTCCTTTTACAATTTTTCTCTCATTTTGATCTTGGAGAATCTGATGATCATGTCTTGGAGGTGATCTTCTTGTGAAATATCTCACTGGGTTTCTCTGTATTTCCTGAATTGGAGTGTGGCCTCTTTAACTAGGTTGGGGATGTCTCATGGATCATATCTTAAAATATGTTTTCTAAGTTGGGTCAATTCTCCCCATCTCTTTCAGGGACACCAATGAGTTGTAGATGGATCTCTTTATGTAATCCCATATTTCTTGGGGATTTTGTTCATTCCTTTTTATTTTTTAAAAATATTATTGTCTGACTGTCTTACTTCACTAAGCCAGTCTTCATGCTCTGAGATTCTTTCCTCCACTTGTTCTGTTCTGTTATTAATACTTATGATTGCATTGTGAAATTATCATGGTGTGTTTTTCAGCTGTATCACATCAGTTACATTCTTTTCTATATTAGCTGTTTTGTTGACAGCTCCTGCTTTGTGTTATCATGATTTTTAGCGCCATTTGTTTGGGTTTTAATTTACTCTTGTAGCCCAGTGATCTTCATTCCTATCCATATTCTGAATTCTTTTTCTGTCATTTCAGCCATCTCAGCCTCATTCGGAACACTTGGTAGTCATTTAGGAAAGAAGGCACTCTGGCTTTTTGAACTGTCAGGGATCTTGTGCTAATTTCTTCTAATCTTTGTGGGCTTATCTGCCTTCAATTTTCAGGTTGGTGACCTTTGAATTACTTAACTTTTATTCTATTTGATAAACTTGAGGTCTGATTGTGGTGCAAGGTGGATTCAGTCAACTTCATTTCTGGCAGATTTTGGGGGCCAACATTGGACTGCAGCCTCTGGACTGCAGCTTCTAACTCTGGGGGACTTGTATTGGGCATCAACTTTATTATCTGACTCCTTGAGATCAGGAATCCACTGCTCTTGAAGCAGGGTCAAGGTGCTCCCAGACCACTGGTCACTATACTCTCAGTGGTATCAGTAAAAGCATTTTGTTGTGTGCTGACAGTGGGATTTGTCTTTGTAACAGCAGCTCTGGCAGAATGCTAGCAGGTACTAGGGTGCCTGCCTCCCTGTGGATGTTCACTACAGTGGCAGAGACAATGCAGCTGGGAGTGTGCAGGAGATCCCTTACTGGCAACTGTGTGCCTGGTCATGCTGGAGCTGGTGTTGCCTCAGGGCTTGGGAACCTGTGGGTGCAGTGCTGGGTGCCTTCTGTATGCCCTGCTAGCAGAAGTGATGGCACAGAGTCATGTTCTGTTGCCCAGGCTGGAGTGCAGTGGTACAGTCTTGGCTCATTGCAACCTTTGCCTCCCAGGCTCTAGCAATTCTCTTGCCTCAGCCTCCTGAGTAGCTGGGATTACAGGCATGTGGCACCAAGCCAGGCTAATTTTTATACTTTTAGTAGAGACGGGGTTTTACCATATTAGCCAGGCTGGTCTCAAACTACTGACCTCAAATGATTCATCACCCTCGACCTCCAAATTGCTGGGATTACAGGTATATGACACTGCACCTGGCCTGAATATGTTTTTTTCAAAGGGAAATAGGACTTTGTAGGTGTGATTAAGATTAAGCATTCTACTATAAAGACACATGCACACGTATGTTCATTGCAGCCCTGTGTACAAGAGCAAAGACCTGGAACCAACCCAAATGCCCATCAATGATAGAATGAACAAAGAAAATGTGGTACATATACACCATGGAATACTATGCAGCTATAAAAAATGATGAGTTCATGTCCTTTGTAGGGATGTGGATGAATCCGGAAACCATCATTCTCAGCAAACTGATCCAAGAAGAGAAAGCCAAGCACTGTATGTTCTCACTCATAGGTGGGTGTTGAACAACAAGAACACATGGACTCAGGGAGAGGAGCATCACAGACAGGGGACAGTTGCAGGGGTAGGGGAGAGACAATGGGGGATGGGGAGGAAGGGAAGGGTGGGGAGGGATAACATGGGGAGAATTGCCAGATATAGTTTGCACCTAAAGTAAAATAAATAAATTATATATATAAAAAAAGATTAAACATGTCGAGATGGGAAGAGTATGCTGTATTTTCCATATGTGCCCAATATGATCACATAAATTCCTAAGCATGAAAAATCTTTGGAGGCCACAGAAACAAGAGAGATGGCAGCCTGAGAAGGCATCAGCTTTCCTCTCCTGTCCATTACTAGCTTTGAAGATGGAAACAGAAGGCCATAAGCCAAGGAATGTGGATCATCTCTAAAAGTTGTAAACAAGAAAACAGAATCTCCCAGTGAGCCTCAAGAAAGAAACGCAGACCTACCAACATCTTGATTTTAGCCCAGCAAGATTCTCATTAGATTTCTGATTGGCTGTAAGATAATAAATACTTTTCTTTAAAATTCACTAATTAGGTGGTAATTTGTTAGACCAACAACAGATATATGTCTATAGGCACACATCCATAGGGAAAACACTGTCGATAAGAAAAAACTGCATATTCTATAAGTACTGCATATTCTACAACTACTGGTTAAGAATGTGAAAGTAGTTGTTCTCAGACTCAACTGAACATTAAAATTACCTTGAGAGCTTTTAATACTTGCACTGCCTAGGCCCACCTCAGCCCAGTTAAATCAGAATCATGGGCTAGAATCCAGAACAGTGGTTTAGAGCTCCCCAGAGAATTCCAATATGTAGAC
Organism: Saguinus oedipus; assembly: GCA_031835075.1. Taxonomy (NCBI): domain Eukaryota; kingdom Metazoa; phylum Chordata; class Mammalia; order Primates; family Cebidae; genus Saguinus; species Saguinus oedipus. The sequence continues at coordinate 71,896,449 of CM063178.1, forward strand.
AGGTTTTGGAAACCATTCATACACTGAGTTCTGCAGAATATTTTAGCTGTTTGTGTTGGAACTGAAATATAGTATGAATGGGTCATTCCACAACCAATAAGTGCTGGCTACTTCTGAATGAGAAAATATATTATGAGACAAGTGAATCTGTTCTCTTAACAACTCACAGCCTTATTTCAAAAATGCCAGCATTTTTCTCAGTAGCAATGTTTGTTTGAAGAGTTGATAATATATTGCTTGTTCAGAAACTTTCATTCTAGGCTGGCGTACTTGGGCACAAGTTATTAAATGGGATTGAAATAATATGGTAATTAAAGGATTCTAGCAAAAAGGAAGAGAACATATATTTAAAAAGTAAATGGCTTTGGAATGGTAACATATTTGGTGCCTTATAAAGGTTAGAATCCCCTAATCAAAAATGTGGATATTCTTTGGAAAGAAAATACAGTTATTCTTGATGGAAATAAAGAAATCAACTATATAGCAGAAAATAATTACGTTACTAAAATGTGTATATTTTTTCAAAAAGTAAATTTATTTTTATTTTGTTATAGGTTAAAATAATAATTGTATGTTTACAGGGTATGCTGTGATGTTATGATACATGTATACAGCACAATGATTAAATTAAGCTGATTAATATATCCATCACCTCACATACTGATTTCACTGTAGTGAAAACATTTGAAATTCTTTTTAGTAATTTTAAAACATACATTACTATTAATTTTAGTCACCATTACGTGTGTTTGATGCTTTTCAATTAACAAAGAAAATAATTTAAACAGTGAATGTTGTGCTTTTTTACATGAATTGAATATGCATTTCCTATAAACATGATTGTATTGCATTATTTCAAAATATAAGAGTTAGTAATATGGAAAATGATGAATAAGAACAGTTTTATAAGTTGGTGAGATGTGTAAAGAGTAGTTGGCTGGAAGATAAGTAATCTGCACCTTCATACTGGTTCTATGGCTGTTCCATTCACTGGTGACTCTGAGAAAGAACAAAGTATATGAGACAAATAGAATGTATTCATAGTTTAGATTTAAAATTATATGATTTGAGAATGGAATATAATGCTAACTTTATATAAAATATAGCACTGAAAGAAGAAAACACAGTAACCTAGAATTCTATATTCCTTAAAATTATACTTCAAAAGTGCAAGAGAGATGGAGATTTCTCAAGCAAGCAAAACACTAATAAGATTTATGGTTAGTAGATCTGCTATACAAAAAAATTTTAAAACAAGTTCTTCCAGGAGAAGGAAAATGATATAGTCAGCAATTTGGATCTATGGGAAGCCAAAGCATGCAGATCATCTGAAGGCAGGAGTTCCAGACCAGCCTCACTAACATGGAGAAACCCCTGTCTCTACTAAAAATACAAAAATTAGACAGGTGTCATGACAGGTGCTTGTCATTCCAGCTACTCAAGAGGTGGAGGCAGGAGAATCACTTGAACCCTGCAAGTGGAGGTTGCAGTGAGCTGACATAGCTCCACTGCACTCCAGCTAGGGTGACAGCTAGACTCTGTCTCAAAAACAACAATAACAACAAAAACAAAAAGAAAAAAAGGAAAGAAACAATAAAGTTAAATATAATATTTTATTTTTGCGTATTATTACTTGCCCTATTCGATAACTTTTTGTTCAAAGTGACAATAGTAACTAACAACATACTGGGTGATAGAGATGGTATATGGGTTAGTAAAATGAGTGAAAGCAATATGATAAAGCATGGGAAGGAGGAACTGGGGCTACTCTATTATAAGGTACTTGTCTAATCTGTGAAGCATGGTAGTGTTATTTCATAGAGAATTTAGATTAGTTGTGAATGTGTATTGCAATGTTTAGGTCAACTTCTATTTTATTATAGTAATGTAATTGGTGTGAGAGGACGAAATGAAACTGTGTATAGTACTTAATTAAAACCAGAGAAGCCAGAAAATGAGGGAAGAAAAATTAACAAGTACAACTAAGAGAAAACTTACACAAGCATGACTCTCTTTAAACCAAACAAGTTAATAATCACTAAAAATGTAAATGCTTTAAATATACCAATTCAGACAGAGATTGTCAGAATGAATAAGAAAAATAACACAAAAGACAAGATCCCACTATATAGAAACTCACTTTAAATATAGACACAGCTATGTTAAAGAAAAGAAATGGAGAAAACATACTATTATGACAATCATGAAAAGCCAGCTGTTGTAGCTAGATTAAGGCAAAGCAAATTTCAGGGAAGGAAAAATATCAGGAATAAAAGTAGATATTTTAGAATGATAAAGGGGTCAACTTTTCAAAGATGTAACAATCCTTAATATTTATCTGTCTAAACATATGTAGGAAAATCTATGAAACAAAAGCTAATTGAAGTATAAGAAAAACAGAAAAATTTACTAATATAATTGGAGACTCAATACCCCTCATTAAGTGATTGATATCAAAGACGCAGTAAATCAGTAAGGATATAGATGACCTAAATAGAACCATCAATTGACTTAATTGAATTGACATGTATAGATTATTTTATCAACCATTTGCAAAATACATGTTCTTCTCAAATTCAAGAATATTAATCAAGAAAGACCACATTCTGTGCCAATAAAAACACACCTGGAAAATTTTGAAATAATATTAATTGTATGAAGTATTTTTTCAGATCACAATACAATTAAACTAGAAATCAATAATAGAGTTGAAACAATCCCAGGAACACAATATTTGCTACTGTCTTATAGATCATGTTTTAAACTTCTCAATATCCTTCAATAAGATGGAAGACGCATGGGCAACAACAATAACAAAATCCTAAGTGTTCTGAGGACCACAGCTGCCCACATGTAATACTAAACTTTGGCAAAAACATGAGTGTTATAATGAATAATTGAGCCAATTAAAAACAAAAACGAAAAACATAGGTTTACAACATTTGCCCACATCATGGCCCTATCCCAGATCACTCATCCCTTTAAAAGAGAGGGTTACAATCCTGTCCCAAAAGACTAAATTTTCATTATGCATTATGCTGATTATCATGTTTTCTCAAATCACAGTAATATGGCTTTAGAAATTATACTTTTAAAATATTTGAGACATATATTGAATGTATCGGTTATTTATGATTAGAAAAGTATACTGGTACAGAAAAGATGTCTTGTATTGCATGTAATATAAACTAGCTACAATTTAAACAAGAAGTTTCCACTGAAGGGAACAGTAAAAGTCCTTGTTACTACTTGTTCATAGTGCACATATTCAACTTCCCATTACTCTTAGCAAGTTATATCTAGGCAACTGTAATATTCTTTGCAGATAACATGCTGGATTTTGCCATGTGATTGGTAAACATGAGTCAGTCTGGGACATTACACAATATAAAGCAATGTGATTGAAAAACTAGATACTGTACTTCAGATACTACTTTAACTTATCGAGGTAATTGAGTTATTAAACACTGCATAACCAAAAAGAAGAGCAAGGTAAACATCTAAAAGGATTATTTACCCTAAAGGAATTGTGGTCTTATCTGCAAAATTTTTATTGGATATTGTGGTTGTTTTATTTAAAAAGAACTGCTATTTTAAAAACTAAATAAAATTAATTTACATCAGAAATTATGTTAGAGGTATGTGAATGATTAAGTTTTTGTTTCAATATCATTCTTAGATTTTGTGTTTCTCAGATTTTAGTAACCAAGTAACGATGATAACTGCAGCACACCTTATCTGCTTTAGGTTTGGCTCCTCCAGATTATTCAGGGTGTTTAGAAATCCACTGTTACCAGTTTTCACTGCTGTGTACCGCTGGTAGAATTCTTTCATTTGCATGTGGTCTTGAGCTCAAGATTTTACTTGTATCCAACTCTGAGCACTTTCAAATTGCAGTTTTTAGAACAAATTAAACTGACTATATATATAAACATTTTTTAACAACGATTGCAATTTATTTCAGATTTTCCATTCAGGAGAAATGAAATTGTCCAGTAGCCCTATGTCTCTTCTATTTGTTATGTGTTCAAGAGCATGGCTTTCTTATTCTTTCTATTTTTGAGAAATTCACAACTGCCAGCTTCTATGAAATACTCAATCTACTTGTTTCCTCACCACCCATCCCCTGTAATCTAACATCATCTTCCATAGAGAAAGTGCTTTGAATTTTCCATAACAACACTTGCTGTCTTAAGTTTTCTCCTGGTACTGAAAATATTACTTGATAACTTATTTCCAATAAGAACTTCACTTTTCTTTTTTCACTATTCTTCCTGCTTAATCTTGTAGCATTTTTTTCAGCTAACACATTGCCGCTGCCTTAAAGTCTTCCTTGAGTCTTGAGTAATAGGTAGATTGTCTTCAGCAGTGTAGGCATACACCTGGTAGGTCTTGTTGGCCAGTACTTTTTACATTGATTTTGATGTTTTCATTGGTTCCTTAAGGATCTTATCCTCACTGGTTTGTCGATTTAAACCCAGCACTTACATTAATATGATGAAAAATGAATGCTTGGAAATGAGTGTTTCTGATTACATGTACCTGTATAAGATAATATTGAAAATAAATAAGAGATATTTCTCAATGTAGTTTTAACTTTCATATCAAAATATGTAAATATAAATAGATATAAACTAGGGAATTCATTGGTGTTTATTATCTGTTGTGATAAAAATTATAAATGGATGCTCATTAATTTTCAAAAGATTCTTCCATCCTGCTCCAATTTTTATTCCTTCTCTTGTCAAATTAGTGACTTTGTGAGTGTTGCTATATGAGTCATATGAGCCAGATACACTATTTGAAGTTAAGATGTATTCATTTTTGGAATGTTAATGTTAAAAGAGGAATGTCAACTTCCCTATACAAATGAAATGCTGGATTTTGGTACTGATGAACATCAACAGCACACATACACGCACATAAAAAAATCACTGAGTTTATTATTTACTCAGGTGTCAAAAGAATTATGTAAGCCTTATATTTTTGGAAATAAAAGGGCAACTTAATCACTAAAATAATACATATTGAGAAAGTGTCCTTATAAATGCATTAGATAAAATATTATTTACCAAATGAAATAATGGCAATTTGCCATTATTATACCACAGTAGAACTTATAAAATGAATGTCTAGCTTTCAGCACTATTAATATTTTACATTAGTGGGTTTATATGAGACACTTTTGTCTTTAGTTAGAAATGCCAACAAAAAATAAATACAAATTCTGCTTTGGAAAGCTTGTAATTTCTAAAGTTCAGATTATGTTATTCATATAATTTCATTCACTAGAAACTCACTTTATAGTGGCATAAGAGCAGGACAAGGAAAAATGGCTATGCAAATAGATTTGGATAAAGTAACAAAATACCCAAAATTTATGTAATAGAATTTAAAAAGACCTTTGTCATTGGAAGCAATGATAATAGATGCTCATACCTAAGAATTGCATATTTGTAGAAGAAGGGAGCTGAGCTTTATTTGAGGTCTATCCTAAATCAGCCTTTCAATGTTAGTAAGAACTTAAATCTGTGCAAATTGTGTGTGTGTGTGTGTGTATGTATGTGTTTTTGTGTTCACTCACAAAAAGAGTTGAACTTCCTCTGATCCTCCTCCTATGTTGGTAATAAGATGAGACCTGAGAACATTCATTTGACTCCCTCTTGCCCAATGTATTGGTATTCTCACATAAGCTGTTTGCTGACTGAGATATGAATTCATATTCATTGACATGGACTGTTATACTATCCAGTAGAAAATGTATGTAGTGAAACTACATTAGACATTATTAGTGGGACCACAGTTAATGTGTGAGCATGTGTTTATGCACAGATGTATCTAGAAGACTACACAAAAAGCTGATAAAATTAGTTGTCTCTGAAGAACTTAGTGATTGAGAGGACAAGAGTGGAAAAAAGGCTTAGTTTTTTTTTAAATTACCTTTTTGAACTTTTGAATTTTGTATCATGTAAATGTGTCACCTATTCAAAAATTTATTTACTTAAATTGTGAGTGTATGTGAAAACTACAATCTAATGTACCTCTGATAAAGTCTATTAGTTGTAAAAACAGACTAGCAAACACCTTAACGTTCACCCTGTCATACCAAAGGCGTAAATATTACATAACAATGGTCTGAGGGTATATAACGCCATCACTTTCCACTTTCTTTCACTTACTTGTTTGTAATTTTCTCCCAATTCTTTTATGGATAGAAATACCAAGAGAATAACTTTGTTTTGACAGGCAAGAGAGATTTACAGAAATCAATGACCTTGGAAATGCTCACTTATTTCTGGAAAGATGATAAATTGTCTGCACATTTGGCCAATAACTTAATCTTTCTTCTCCCTAAAATGACAAACTCACCTGGACTGTATAACATTATTTATAGAAAACAGTATAGTAAATGTCAAAGTGGAATGCTCACTTCTGATGTTGGGACTGCTCCCAGATGTAACACACTGTAGGTTTTACTTTTGTTATACCTTAGAACAAGGACAATAATAAAGATAATAAGATAGCCAGCATTTATTGAATATGCCCATATGCTAATTACCTGAACCACATGATCTCATTTAATCTTCATAATAAGCTCTTAAGAGAATACTGCCATTACTTCTATAGTATAGATGAGGAAACTAACATACAGAGAGGTTAAGGGATTTTCCCCAAGTACAGACAATAAATAAATGATAGAACTAGTAGTCTATTTCCAGAGTCAATGCTTCAAATCCCCAAGCTATACTACTTGTAATCCCAGGTTGAAAATCCTAAATGTAACCTATAGGCTTAATAGTTTCAATCTTACCTCAGGGAAAAAGGTATTCTCAGGTGTTAAGGTGTCTTAAACACTCATATTTCTTAAGTAAAATCAACTCATTAGGCAAAGATTTCTGTTAGTAGATGTTCTGATTTATCATTTGAACTTCAGTCTCATGGATTTTCAGATTGACGAGACTTGTGCATACTCATTTGCATTTCCATCACAGCCCAACTTACATTCCAGCTAGGTATAGACCTTAGTTGACAAACCAGGACACAACTGCTTAATATAAATGGAAATATCTATGCCTTAAACTCTTTCATTCATAGAATTTGTTTAAAAAGTTGTGGAATCCAAACATGATGTTATTTAGAATCTAATGTGCTTGGAAAATACTTTCGCAGATAACTGGAATGACGGAAGATCCTATTTTTTAAAAATAGCAATCCTTCATGCACGTGGGAAAAAATTGATTTTATCATGTGTCCCTAGGAGTTCATGATACTGCATGGTTCGGACCATTTCATTCCCAAGACATCATTTATTTATTGTAACAAGGGCATAATACCATGGAATGAGATGTTTTTCAAAAATTTTATATAAAGCTTAGTGTTTGTGACTTTTCATGTTTGTGAATTGGTAAAAGGTCAGCCAACCTTATTACATATAAACAAGACATACTGGTTTACCTCATCCACGGGGGAAAGTGAATAAACTATATTCACAGAGTTTGCCTGACTGATCTTCATCCGTCTTGTCTACCATGAAAGAAGAAGTCTGTACATTTGAAAAAATAAAATATTAAATCTTGACTGAAGGGCACCAGGAAAGCAGTAGAAATAAAGTATGATTACTAATTAACATGATCTTAATTAGAATTTTATAAAGCTATTTTGATTGATTTCTTGGCAATGTGACCCCTTGGCTCACAACATTTTAAAGAACCAATTAATTAATTAAGAATTTTGGGAAAATAAAAGAGGATATTTTCTTCCATCATTGACCAAGAATTCCCTTGAAAGTTATTTCATCAATATTTAACATTTCTCAAGCAATAGGAAACAAAAGTCCATTGCTTAAATTTAAACATAACTATGACTCAATTTCTACTTAAGTAATCATGGAAATTTTATTAATCTTTTAAAACAACAATAATGGAAACAATAACAACCCCCTGGAAGGCTTTGTAACCTAATAGAGTCTGTGAGACTCCAAATGGAATTTTAGCAATTAAAAAAAAAAATTTAAGAAAGCATTTAATAGATGTGTCAATGAAAATATATGACTAAATGAGCAAAAAGGCTAAAGAACTTAAGTAATTGCTCCAGGTCACAAGGTTTATAAGCTGTAACCTAGAATTTGAATCCAATGTTTTCTGAGTATTAATTCAATATTCTCTTTATTTCTATATGTTTAGAGGCATGTATAAAAATAAGCTATCTAGCCTTAAGTATACTCTAAATTTTAAAAAATCTGATTTATCACATATGGAGGTGGAGGTAACTATACTGCTAGTTTTTTAGTCTAAAATTAATAATTAAAAGAGATCTAAGCATTTCTTTTGCCTTTTAAACAAAAATCCATAATTCACCTCAGATTGTTGAGAGAAACCACTTTTTCATAGATTAATAATGCCTAACAAATATCAAACAATTTATAGATTTAGAAAAATCATCCTTTGTAAACTTCAGTGTAATAATGGATTGCCACAACAATAATTAATAGATGATAAAACTATTGATAAAAGGTATTAGGTGAATTTGGTTTTGGAGGGAAACAAATCATTCTCCTATGTTAAAGTATTGCCTCCTACTGCAAATATTGCTTGCTAAAGACAATAATGAAACTGTTCTTTATAGCAAAGAGACCTAGTGATCACTACCTTAAGAAAGTAGCCAGACTTATCATCACTACTAGCGGGACCCATTGGTAGAATGTGCTGGCTGGTGTGTTGCAATGTGAAGTACATAGTCTCACCTGTCAAGTGTTCTTACTAAAACATTTCAACTTCCATTTAATTCAGTCTTTTGGTCCAAGTTTTAGATTATAAAAAAATACAGAAGAAAATGAAACCATAAGAGAAGAATTTGATAAAACAAAGTTGGAAACATTCTGCAAGGTAACTGACCCAGACAATTAAAAGACTCAATGCTGCATATTTTTAAAGTAATATACAGTGTGTGATTCTAATATGTTAACAAAGACTTTATAGTACTACACATAATAAAAATGGCTGGTTGGTAGGTCAAAAACAGATTCAGTGTCATAAAAAATAAGTAAAAGGAAGTAGAACTGACTAGATTAAAATAGATAAGAGATATGTAAATCAAATGCAATTAACAAACTGTATGTGAGTCTAAGTTTTTATAAAGGTAATTGTGAAATATTTATGCAGGTAACTCAGGAAATTTGAAAAGAACTGGAAGTTAGATGACATTAGGTAGTTATTGTTACTTAGATGTAATAAAAACACAAGTAACATAAGAGAATGCCATTGTTTTTAGGTGATGATGCTGGAATATTTAGCTGTAAGTTTCATGAGATACATGCAAAACATTAGCAAGTATTGGGTCTACACGGTTCATTATTTTAACTTTGCTGTGTGTTTAAAAATTTCATAATAGAAAGCTAGAAAAACATTTGCTGATAAGCAATATGCCAAACATATATTACCTACATTCTTGTGTGTAGGGGTATGTGTATGTGTGTGTATCTGTATCTGTGGTAGGTTTTCTATTTGAAGATTCCATGAGGCCTACAAATAACATCTTACAACCTATTATTTTAAATTGATGACAACTTAACTCTTATTGCAAAAACACAAACAAACATGGAGAAAACTAATTGAAACTCTATTATACCCCCTGCTTTTTACCTTTTTGTTTCTTTTTATATATTCTTATACCGTCTATATCTTAAAAAGTTATTGTATTTATTATTATTGTTGTTATTTTTGAGACAGAGCCTTGCTCTGTCACCCAGGCTGGAGTACAGTGGTGTGGTTCCAGCTCCCTGCAGCCTCCACCGCCTGAGCTCAGATTATCTCCTTCTTCAACCTCCCAAGTAGCTGGGTTAGATAGAAGTGCAAACCATCACATTCAGCTAACTTTTGTATTTTTTTTTTCATGATTGTTCCAATTGTTTTTTTTTTTTAAATTTTTATTGCATTTTAGGTTTTGGGGTACATGTGCAGAATGTGCAAGATCGTTACATAGGTACACACATGGCAGTGTGTTTTGCTGCCTTCCTCCCCTTCACCCACATTTGGCATTTCTCCCCAGGCTATCCTTCCCTAGGTCCCCCCAACACTACTGTCCCTCCCCTATTCCACCGAATAGACCCCAGTGTGTAGTACCCCCTTCCCTGTGTCCATGTGTTCTCATTTTTCCTCACCCGCCTATGAGTGAGAATATGTGGTATTTCATTTTCTATTCTTGTGTCAGTTTGCTGAGAATGATGCCCTCCAGATTCATCCATGTCCTTACAAAGGACAAAAACTCATTATTATTGATTGCTGCATAATATTCCATGGTGTATATGTGCCACATTTTCCCAGTCCAGTCTATCATCGATGGGCATTTGGGTTGGTTCCAGGTCTTTGCTATTGTAAACAGTGCTGCAATGAACATTCGTGTGCATGTGTCCTTATAGCAGAACGATTTATAGTCCTTTGGATATATACCCAGTAATGGGATTACAGGGTCAAATGGAATTTCTATTTCTAGGTCCTTGAGGAATCGCCACACTGTCTTCCACAATGGTTGAACTAATTTACACTCCCACCAACAGTGTAAGAGTGTTCCTATTTCTCCGCATCCTCTCCAGCATCTGTTGTCTCCAGATTTTTTAATGATCGCCATTCTAACCGGCGTTAGATGGTATCTCAATGTCGTTTTGATTTGCATCTCTCTAATGACCAGTGATGATGAGCATTTTTTCATGTGTTTGTTGGCCTCATGTATGTCTTCTTTTGTAAAGTGTCTGTTCATATCCTTTGCCCATTTTTGAATGGGCTTGTTTTTTTTTTCCTGAAAATCTGTTTGAGTTCTTTGTAAATTCTGGATATCAGCCCTTTGTCAGATGGGTAAACTGCAAAGATTTTTTCCCATTCTGTTGGTTGCTGATTCACTCTAGTGACTGTTTCTTTTGCCGTGCAGAAGCTGTGGAGTTTGATTAGGTCCCATTTGTCTATTTTGGCTTTTGTGGCCAATGCTTTTGGTGTTTTGGTCATGAAGTCCCCGCCTACTCCTATGTCCTGAATGGTTTTGCCTAGATTTTCTTCTAGGGTTTTTATGGTGCCAGGTCTTATGTTTAAGTCTTTAATCCATCTGGAGTTAATTTTAGTGTAAGGTGTCAGGAAGGGGTCCAGTTTCTGCTTTCTGCACATGGCTAACCAGTTTTCCCAGCACCATTAATTAAACAGGGAATCCTTTCCACATTGCTTGTTTTTTTCTGGTTTATCAAAGATTATATGGTTGTAGATATGTTGTGTTGCCTCTGATGCCTCTGTTCTGTTCCATTGGTCTATATCTCTGTTTTGGTACCAGTACCATGCTGTTTTGATTACTATAGCCTTGTAGTATAGTTTGAAGTCTGGTAGTGTGACACCTCACGCTGTGTTCTTTTTGCTTAGAATTGACTTGGCTATGCGGGCTCTCTTTTGGTTCCATATGAAGTTCATGGCGGTTTTCTCCAGTTCTCTGAAGAAATTCAATGGTAGCTTGATGAGGATAGCATTGATTGTGTAAATTACTTTGGACAGTATAGCCATTTTCATGATATTGATTCTTCCTAACCACGAACATGGAATGTTTCTCCATCTGTTTGTGTTCGTTGAGCAGTGCTTTGCAGTTTTCCTTGAAGAGGTCCCTTACATTCCTTGTAAGTTGTATTCCTAGGTATTTTATTCTCTTTGTAGCAATTGTGAATGGCAGTTCGTTTTTGATTTGGTTCTCTTTAAGTCTGTTATTGGTGTATAAGAATGCTTGTGATTTTTGCACATTGATTTTATATCCTGAGACTTTGCTGAAGTTGCTTATCAGTTTCAGCTGTTCTTGGGCTGAGGTGACGGGGTCTTCTAGGTATACTATCATGTCGTCTGCAAATACAGACAATTTGGCTTCCTCCTTTCCTATTCGAATACTCTTTATTTCTTTTTCTTGCCTGATTGCTCTGGCTTGAACTTCCAGTACTATGTTGAATAGGAGTGGTGAGAGAGGGCATCCTCGTCTAGTGCCGGATTTGAAAGGGAATACTTCCAGTTTTTGCCCATTAAGCATGAAATTGACTGTTGGTTTGTTGTAAATAGGTTTTATTACTTTGAGATATGTTCCATCAACACCAAGTGCATTGAGGATTTTTAGCATAAAGGGCTGTTGAATTTTGTCAAATGCCTTCTCTGCATCAATTGAGATAATCATGTGGTTTTTGTTTTCGGTTCTGTTTATGTGGTGAATTACATTTAGAGACTTGTATATGTTGAACCAGCCTTGCATCCCCGGTATGAATCCTACTTGATTATGATGGATAACTTTTTTAATGTGGTGTTGCAATCGGTTTGTCAGTATTTTATTGAAGATTTTTGCATCTATGTTAATCATGGATATTGGCCTGAAGTTTTCTTTTCTTGTTGAATCTCTGCCAGGTTTTGGTATCAGGATGATGTTGGTCTCATAAAATGATTTGGGAAAAGTTCCCTCTTTTTGGATTATTTGGAACAATTTTAGAAGAAATGATACCAGCTCCTCTTTGTGTGTCTGGTAGAATTCGGCTGTGAACCCATCTGGACCTGGGCTTTTTTTGTGTGGTAGGCTCTTAATTGCTGCCTCAACTTCAGACCTTGTTATTGGTCTATTTATAGTTTCGGCTTCCTCCTGGTTTAGGCTCGGAAGGACACAGGTGTCCAGAAATTTATCCATTTTTTTCTGGTTTACTAGTTTATGTGCATAGAGTTGTTTATAGTATTCTCTGATGATGGTTTGAATTTCTGTGGAATCTGTGGTGATTTCCCCTTTATCGTTTTTTATTGCATCTATTTGGTTGTTCTCTCTCTTCTTTTTTATCAGTCTGGCTAGTGGTCTGTCTATTTTGTTGATCTTTTCGAGAAACCAGCTCTTGGATTTATTGATTTTTTGAAGGGTTTTTCTTGTCTCTATCTCCTTCAGTTCTGCTCTGATCTTAGTTATTTCCTGTCTTCTGCTAGGTTTTGAGTTTTTTTGATCTTGCTCCTCTAGCTCTTTCAATTTTGATGATAGGGTGTCAATTTTGGATCTCTCCACTCTTCTCATGTGGGCACTTATTGATATATATTTTTCCTCTACAGACTGCTTTAAATGTGTCCCAGAGATTCTGGTATGTTGTGTCTTCATTCTTGTTGGTTTTGAAGAACTTCTTTATTTCTGCCTTCATTTCATTGTTTATCCAATCAACATTCAAGAGCCAGTTGTTCAGTTTCCATGAAGCTGTGCGGTTCTGAGTTATTTTCTGAGTTCTGAGTTCTAACTTGATTGCACTGTGGTCTGAGAGACCGTTTGTTATGATTTCAGTTGTTTTGCATTTGCTGAGGAGTGCTTTACTTCCAATTATGTGGTCAATTTTGGAGTAGGTGTGATGTGGTGCTGAGAAGAATGTATATTCTGTGGATTTGGAGTGAAGAGTTCTGTAAATGTCTATCAGGTTTGCTTGTTCCAGGTCTGAGTTCAAGCCTTGGATATCCTTGTTAATTTTCTGTCTGGTTGATCTGTCTGCTATTGACAGTGGAGTGTTAAAGTCTCCCACAATTATTGTGTGGGAGTCTAAGTCTCTTTGTAAGTTGTTAAGAACTTGCCTTATATATCTGGGTGCTCCTGCATTGGGTCCATATATATATTTAGGATTGTTAGCTCTTCTTGTTGGATCAATCCTTTTACCATTATGTAATGACCTTCTTTGTCTCTTTTGATCTTTGTTGCTTTAAAGTCTATTTTTATCAGAGATGAGAATTGCAACTCCTGCTTTTTTTTTTGCTCTCCATTTGCTTGGTAAATCTTCCTCCATCCCTTTATTTTGATCCTTTGTGTATCCTTGCATGTGAGGTGGTTTTCCTGGATACAGCACACTGATGGGTTTTGGATTTTTATCCAATTTGCCAGTCTGTGTCTTTTCAATGGTGCATTTAGCCTATTTACATTTAGGGTTAATATTGTTATGTGTGAATTTGATACTGCCATTTTGATGCTAGCTGGCTGTTTTGCCCATTGGTTGATACAGATTCTTTGTTTTGTTGATGCTCTTTAGCATTTGGTATGTTTTTAGAATGGTTGGTACTGGTTGTTTCTTTCTATGTGTAGTGCCTCTTTCACGAGCTCTTGTAAAGCAGGCCTGGTGGTGACAAAATCTCTGAGTACTTGCTTCTTGGCAAAAGATTTTATTCTTCCTTCACTTATGAAGCTCAGTTTGGCTGGATATGAAATTCTGGGTTGAAAGTTCTTTTCTTTAAGGATGTTGAATATTGGCCCCCACTCTCTTCTGGCTTGCAGAGTTTCTGCTGAGAGATCTGCTATGAGTCTGATGGGCTTCCTTTTGTGGGTGACCCGACCCTTCTCTCTGGCTGCCCTTAGTATTTTCTCCTTCATTTCAACCCTGGCCAATATGACGATTATGTGCCTTGGGGTTGCTCTTCTTGGGGAATATCTTTGTGGTGTTCTCTGTATTTCCTGGAGTTGAGTATTGGCCTGCTTGCTAGGTTGGGGAAATTTTCCTGGATAATATCCCGAAGCGTGTTTTCCAGCTTGGATTCATTCTCTTCGTCACATTCTGGTACACCTGTCAAACGTAGGTTAGGTCTCTTCACATAGTCCCACATTTCTTGGAGATTTTGTTCATTCCTTTTTGCACTTTTTTCTCTAATCTTGGTTTCTCATTTTATTTCATTAAGCTGATCTTCAACTTCTTATATTCTTTCTTCTGCTTGGTCAATTCGGCTGTTGAAACTTGTGCATGCTTCGCGAAGATCTCGTGTTGTGTTTTTCAGCTCCTTCAATTCATTCATATTCCTCTCTAAGTTGTCCATTCTTATTATCATTTCCTCAAATCTTTTTTCAAAGTTCTTGGTTTCTTTGCATTGATTTCGAACATGTTCTTTTAGGTCACTGAAGGTTCTCATTATCCACCTTCTGAAGTCAGATTCAGGCATTTCGTCACACTCAATCTCCGTCCAGCTATGTTCCCTTGTTGTTGAGGAGTTTTGGTCCTTTGTAGGAGGTGAGGTGTTTTGGTTTGGGGTATTTTCCTCCTTTTTGTGCTGTTTTTTTCCCATCTTTATGGATTTATCCACCTGTCGTCTTAGTAGTTGCTGACTTTTTGATTGGGTCTCTGAGTGGATGCACAGATTGTTGATGATGAAGTATTTCTGTTACTTAGTTTTTCTTCTAACAGTCTAGCCCCTCTGCTGTATGACTGCTGAGGTCCACTCCAGGCCCTGCTTGTCTGGGGTACACCTGTAGCAGCTGCAGAACAGTGAGGGATGTTACCAGTTTCTTCTTCTGCTATCTTTGTCCCAGAATGATGCCCACCAAATGTCAGTCTGATTAGGCCTTTTTTTGAGGTGACTCTTTGGATATACAGGGGTCAGAGAGCTGCTTGAGGAGATGTTCTGTACTTTATAGAAGCTCCAGTGCTGAGCTGTGAGCTCCGTTGTTCATTCAGGGTTGTTGGGCGGGTGTGTTTAGGTCTGCTGCAGTAGAACTTATAAAACCCCCTTTTTTTCTCCCTCAGATGCTTTGTCTCAGGGAGTTGGGGCTCTCTTTATGAGTATCCATTGCACTGTCCTGCCCAGCTAGGAGGCAGTCTAGTCTCTATTTGCCTGCTGAGGTTGTGCTCTGCTACTGCGGGGTCTGCCCTGTTGCTGCAGGGCTGCACCCTACTGTGGTGGGCTCCACCCTGTTGGCGGAGTCGGTCTGTTATGGTGGGTTGCCTCAGCAATGGCAGCCTGCTTCTGCAATGGGTATGTACCTCAGTTGGGGCAGTACGCATCCGTAGTGGTGGACGCCCCTCCCCTACCGAGCTGTACTGTCCTGGATTCAGCTGAACCCACAGTAAAACTCTCCACCCCAAGCATTTTGAATCGCCATTTTGTTTGTCCCTGTGGGGGTGGGACCTGCTGAGCCTGATCATATGGCTCCTTGCCTCAGAGTCTTTTTTTTTCTCTCTCTCTTTTTTTTAAGTTGAACGGTTGACTCTCTCACAGGTGTTTCAGTTGCCTGCTGATAGGGCACTGGGATCTGTGTGATTTCCCATGCCATGGCTCACTGCACCAGCTCAAATCACGCTTCCCAGGAATCTCCTGGTCTAGCTCACTGTTGAAGTCCTGTTTAATCAGATGGTTATGTTAATCTGCCCTCCCAAATCTCAGATTGCCGGTTTAACAGGGCACCCAGGCCAGTGAGTTTTGTGCGGGCTGCCGCTGTGCCACAGTGCTGGCCAAAATGGCTGCACAAGCCGAAAGGGCTGCACTGGTGTCCTGTGTCTCTCCTACACCTGGGAATTTCCCCGTTCTGTGGGCAACAAAGGTCTGTCTGAAAATGCGGCTAGGACTCACCCTCTGCGCCTTCACTGAGAGTTGCAATCCTGAGTTGTTTCTACCATGCCATCTTGGAAATCCCCCAACTTTTGTATTTTTATGTAGAGATGGGATTTCATCATATTGGCCAGGCTGATCTTTGACTCCTGACCTCAAGTGATCTACCCTCCTTTGCCTCCTTAAGTGCTGGGATTATAGGTGTGACTTATCATGCCCAGCCTAAAAGTTGTTGTAGTTATTATTTTTGATGGGTTTATTTTTCAGTGTTCCCACTCAAGATATGAATAGTTTACACACCACAATTATGGTGTTATAATATTCTGTATTTGTCTGTATACTTAATTACCAGGGAGTTTTGTACCTTCAGATGATTTCTTACTCCTCTTTTTCTTTCAGATTGAAGAACTCCCTTTAACATTGCTTTCAGAATAGATTTGGTGTTGACAAAATCCCTCAGCTTTTGTTTGTCTTGGAAAGTCTTCATTTCTCCTTCATCTTTGAAGATACTTTCACTGAATACGATTTTCTAGGATAAAAGTTTTTTTCCTTCAGCATGTTAAATAGATCATGTCACTCTGTCCTACCCTGTAAGGTTTCACTGAGACATGTGCTGCCAGATGTGTTGGAGCTTCTCGCTATGTTATTATTTTTTTCTTTTCTCTTGCTGCTTTTAAGATTATTTCTTTACCTTTGACCTTTGGGATTTTGATTATTAAATATCTTGAGGTAATATTTGGGTTAAATATGCTCAGTTTGCTACATTCTTATATGTAAAGACCCTTTAAAGTGTCTTAGTCAATATGTATTGAAAATTACTGTAAATTGAGAAGAAATCAACTCAAATAAAATTTATTTGAAAGGTAAAAAGATGTATAGATAGCAGATGTTCCTGGCAAAGTGATCTATGCCTAAAACCACTTTAAATTTATAATTTAAGAAAAAAACAGAGAAGGAATTTTAAAGGACTTAACGGAAATGATAGAGTAGTGTCCAGAATCAATCTTATATTTTCAGCAACAATAAAATAAACTGATGGAATTTGATCTAAATAGGTACTGACACTCTTACCCCTCTGAAACAATGGTTTGCCTTTCATGAACATAGGTGACCTACTTGCTAAAACCCCTATCTTGCATTTCTCCTGAGAGTATGCTGTATGTTGGTAGACCATCATGAACTACATATTTTATCTCTCTTTTTCTCAGTGGGACTTTTGTAGTCCTGATATTTCTCCTCATCTCTAATGTCTCTCATTCACCATGAAATGAATATATGCTCCAGTGGAAAATAACACATGGTTTGGTCAGAAAACCTCACATGCTTCACCTACCAGTCTTCAGTAAGGGAAAAGATATTTAATGTTTCTTCATCTTAGAAAATGAAGAGAATGATGTGATAACCTCATCTTAAGGCCAAATATTTGATAATTTATTCTTTCAAGAAAATTCATTTTAGCCTATACTGTCTAGACATTGGCCAATTGATTGAAGAAGCTTTATATTAAAGGATTTAATAGATGTTAAAATTTTAAAATAGATGTAACTCCTCTCTACTATGGGAACATTAAGATGGACCACCAATCTCAGGTGTTTGAGTAGGGCTGCTAACAAAGTTGATATCTTACTTGATATTTGAAAATCTAGTAGGAGATAAGTTTAAAAAAAGTAGTCGCAACACTATGAGAAGACAGAATAATATGTTAAGGCAATGAAATTTAAGATAGCATCATTCATTCAAAGAAGTCATACTTGGAATTAGACTCAGAAGTTTCAACAGAACTCATGTTATAAAGTGGGTAAAGACAAGCGTTGAGACAAGTAAACTGGAATGATATTAATAAAGGGCATTCTATGTGTGAATTCCCATTGTTTCTAATGAGAATTGGTCAAAATCAGTCAGTTCAGAGTCATATGTGTTTTAGAAAATGTATGACTCAAGCAGCTGTGTAGAGACATTGGAGAGAAAATCAGTACCTAGGACAATATCTTTTATATGTGCATCCTCAGAGCCAAAAGCAGTCCATAACTCACAGTAGGTATTTAACTCTAAAATTAGAGGCAATAATTAATTGAGATACAAAAGTCAGTGAAACACTCTGGAGATATTAAATACTATTCTTCAAATTGAATATAGTGGGACAGGTTTGTTTATTGCTCCCCTAGGGATCTTCACTTGCCTTTTATTCATTTTCCTCCTTCCCAGTGAACTGAATATGGCATTGCCTCAGTGCTCTCTGAACCTGCAATAAAATTCTAAATTCAGAGCAGGCTTGGAAGAAAAGAAAATCTCCCTATAATATTCATAACCTCTTGCTCATTTAGGCACCTTGCGATTGGTAATGGCAATTCAAATAATCAATTGTACTCTCAAGAACAGAGTCTATACACGAGAACTAGCTGGGGGCTTAACTAGGCCCTGGACATTCTGCTACTGTGCAAAGGCAGTCATGATTAATTCATGCAAAGATTGCATTTGAGCATTAGTTACTTTTTACCTGCAAATGTTTACTGATATGGATCAAACTTTTTTTGGCAAATGGGATAAAAATCTTTAGTGTTCTTATTATTTGCCTATTTCTTCATTATTGTTTTAAGTGTGAAATGAGATTCATTTTTTCCTTCTGATTCAGTATAATTATGGAGAGGAATTAAATTAGATTTATAAGTAGGTTCATGAGGATAGGGTGCCATGGAATTATAGAACTAGAAATTGAAGAGATAATCTAGGCTGAAACTGTCATTTCTAAGCAGGAGGGATCTTAGCCTGGGATCATCCAGTTTTTTGCTTAGTACAGTGATTGCAAGGATTAACACTCAAATCTGTGTTTCTTATCTTCTAGTCCAAAGATGATTTAATACACTGAACTGTAAACATTGGGAATACTATTGTTTATAAAAATGTAGAAGGAGGAAAACATTAAATTGACTGATGATTAAATTTATTTTGATATATCGATAATGAGAGTATCAGGTTAACTGATTATTTTTCTTTGTTTTATCACCTTTGATCTGAAGGATCTGAATGAAAGCACCTAGCGTTCTTTTTTTTTTTTTTTTTTTAAAGAATAAAGGGAAATAAACACTGAGAAGACTAAAAATTAGAGATAACTGAACAGAGTACAGATGACCCTTTTCTTAACAATTAGATAAGCAGAAAGGTGAAGGGCATTTAAAATTCCCTGGAAAATGACATGGAGTTCCGCATCATAGAAATCATGGTTAATAATATTGTTAGAAAGATGGCTGCTCACTGCATCAGTCTACATATAGATAATTCTTCATCACAAAAAGTTAATTTTCTGGGTGCTGTGGTATCTCAGTCTTAAACACATATTTTAATATTACAAAAATTTCTTAGAAGTATGCCCGAGGCAGAAAACACTAAGAGGATATCCATATTCCAAGAACATATTTCTAAAGCACAAAAGCAAGGAAAAAAAGAAATTGGAAACTAGAGCAAGGAAAAAAAAGAAATGGGAAACTAGCATACGTTAATCCTTCTCAGTCTTAAATGTACAAAAGGATCGCGTGGGGATCGTAGTACAATGAATATTCTGGCTCAATGTGCCTGCAGTGAGATCAGAGATTTTGCATCTATAATAAACTTTCAGATAATACTGACAATATTAATGTGCAGATAGCAGTTTTAATAGCAAGTTTGTTGGTCAGTAAATGGTTTTACCATTGCATGGTGGGAGGGAAGAGGATCTTCCAAAAATAAAAAATTTATTCTCTCATTCCATTGCAAAATACACTAAAATATATATTCCTGAATTTGAGAGATACTTTCCAAATAATTTCTTTTTATTGAGAAATAAAATGAGAGGAAAAAAGAATATTTTATCACTAAAAATGTTATACTTTATTGAAAAAGAATATATCTGATTTCACCAATTATGTGCAGTTGAATAATGAAAAAAGTAAAATATCAATATTTTAGGTTATATTGAGAAAGCAAACTAAATATTTATTAAGCAACTTATAATGTGTTCAGATCAATGCTAAGAGTAGCTGCAGATCTAAAAAGATTAAAAGGAAATTCTATACTCTCAAGGAATTTATAATTTAATTGAAGTAGAGATAGGAGTATAGACATACACACGTACATCATCATAGATTTATTCACTATTTACTGCATGACTTCCTTTATCCAGACATGGTATGAAAACAGCTTGCCCCTAGCTTCATGGAGTTCTAAGACACCTGATGGTAGCCCAGGTATTTGAAATCTATTATGCAGTCCATGATAATACGAATAAATGCTTAGCATATAAGTCTCCTTAACCTTTGTCTTTTACATTTGAATAATTTAAAGCATTTATTTCCATCAAAACTTTACTGTTTATCAAACTCTCTTTGTAATACCTACATAATTTCTGGAAATTAACAATATGTGAACATGAGTGCAATAATTAACAAAAAATTAAAAATAAATGACCCGTATCTTTCTTCCTTGCCCTAATGAACACAATGAGTGAGTTAATGTATGACTTGTGGGAGACTTACTTTGAATACTGTAACAACTGTACCAAAAATTGATTGAAGGATTAACACTATTCTGACCTATATGAAGAAATCAACTGTATAGTCATAGGAAAGTGTTTTAACTTTTTTTTTTTTGATTGCTAGGAAAGCTTCCTCTTAACATAATGTTCCCTAAGAATAGACAAATATCTTTTGAGGACCTTTAATCACTAAAGAAAGTTTTCATGTTGGTTAGGTTGCAAATGTAATACAATTTCTGGCATAGAAACCAATGGTATGTTAAAATGTGTGTTCTGAAAGATTCAAAAGACTATATAACTTGTCATAGCTTGAGTTTCCAAACTACTATTTTTCAGTACATTACACTATTCTAGAGAAATTAAATTACTACCACCTGGAACCCAGCCTTGGAAATCCTGACTTAATTAGTATGGTGAGGTCTCTAATTATTACTCTTTTGAAAGTGATTCTAATGTGCTGCCTGAAATGATAACCACTGCATTAACCTATTAAAAGAGTAAAAGATCCCATGACAATAAATGTCGCATTACATAATCCTGCCAGTTCCAAGCTGTATAACCTTGGGAACCTTATTTTAACTTTCTGAATCGTAGTTTCCTCACTTGTAAAACATACCTAAGTGTGTTCTGAAAGATTCAAAAGACTATATAAAGATTCAAAAGACGATACCTAAGTTGTAGTGCTTTTAGATATTCTTGCTAATGTATAGAAAGCTCCTAGTAAATAGTTGTGCCAGTTATTTCTTGCAATTATTGATCATATATGTGGTGCTGGTGGTTGTGAATTACATAGTATACGTGATAGTGGTAAAGCCAGTGGTAAGATTTGTTAGAAAAAGTGAACCAAAGACATATCATGAAATGAATTCCCAAAACCACTGTATCCAAGGTGTAATCAGAATAAGAATTAATTAAAATTATGTAATTGTAATGGAAATGAACTATAGTTACTAATGGATCAATGAAGCTGATTTCTCAACGTTTACATTTGGATAGCATATAAGCAATCAAAATTCAACATGTCCAAAATTAAAATGTCAAATTCTTGTTTTAGATGGAGATATCATTTATATACCATAAAATTTACCTTTTAAACTGTACAATTCATTGCTTTTTAGTTTGTATTTTCAACTGCTATCAGGTACCATATTTTCATTAACTCAAAAAGAAAAACCATGATCTTAGCAGTCGTGCTTTTTTCTTTCCTTCACCCAGCTTCTGATAAACATTAACCTACTCTCTGACTTTTTGAGTTTGCTAATCTGGGACATTTCATATTAATGGATATGTACAATATGTCTCTATAGAATTTGGCTTTTTGTCATTGTTTGTTGAGATTAAGTCACACTCTGTCGCCCAGCCTGGAGTGCAGTGCCACAGTCTCAGCTGACTGCAACATCTGCCTCCCAGGTTCAAGCAATTCTCCTGTCTCAGTGTCCTGAGTAGCTGGGACTATAGTCATATGCCACCACACTCAGCTAATTTTTGTGTTTTTACCAGAGATGACGTTTCACCATATTGGTCAGTCTGGTCTCAAACTACTGACCTCAGGTGATACACCCACCTTGGTCTCCTAGAGTGCTGAGATTATAGGCCTGAGCCACTGCGCCCATCCTGGCTTCTTTAACTTAGCATCTTGTCAAAGCTCAGGCATGTTGTAACATGTATAAGTTATTCATTTTGATATGGTTTGGATCTGTGTTCCTACTCAAATATCACGTTGAAATGTAATCCCCAATGCTGGAGGTGGAGCCCGGAGAGAGGTGATTATGTTATATGGGTAGTTCTTCATGACTGGTTTACTACTGTGCTTTCAGTGCTGCTCTTGAGATAGTGAGTGCTCATGAGTTGTTTAAAAGTATGTAGCACCTTCACCCCCTCTTTTCCTCTGCTCTGGTCATGCAAGTGATGGCTCCCACTTTGCCTTTCACTATAATTCTAAGTTTCCTGAGGCCTCTCTCCAGAAGAGATGCTGCCATGCTCCCTGTACAGCCTGTGAAACTATGAGCCCATTAAATCCTTTTTCCTTATAAATTACCCAGTCTCAACTATTTCTTTGTAGCAATGTGAGAACAGACTAATACACATTCTTTTCATAGCTAAATTATATTATATGGTATGAACACACCTTATGTTGTTTACCCATCTGTTAGTTGTTGGACATATGATTTCTTTCTACTTTTTGGCTATTATCTATAATGCTGCTATAAATACTTTTATTTCTTTTTTTTGTGATGTGAATATATGTTTTCACTTCCCTTGAAAGTAAACATGTGTGTTTATTTATGTTAATGTTTTACATTTGCTAGAATGTCTATTGAATAAATTATTAGAAAGGGGATGTATACCTAGGAATATTATTGCTGGGTCACATGTTAATTCTAAGTTTATTTTTTAAGTAACTGAAAACCTGTTTTTCAAAGTAGCCGCATTATTTTACATTCACATTGGCAATGTACAAAGGTTTCAATTTTTTATATCCTCCCTCAGGCTTATTAGTGATTGTCTTTTTGATAATTGCAATCCAAGTAGGTGTAAAGTGATACATTATTGTTTTGATTTGTATTTCCTTAAGGGCTAATGATGCTGAGTATTCTTTCACTGCAGCATTGTTTATAATATCAAATGTAATTCATGTGGCATCTAAGTACAGATAATGGAGAAAATCTCAAAGACATATTGTTGAGTGAAAAATAGAAAGTTGAACAATGTACATCTGTAGCATATACATTGTAGTATTGGAAAGAAAGGAGGGAAAGATAACATACAGCTAGCACTTATGAAGTAATCACTTGGCTGGGGAAAAGGTGCAAAACATATTGAACTTCTCATAATTTAATAAATGGTGATCTACATTTTGTTTTATTTAACTTTTCACAATCATTCTAAAAGAGGGCATTGTTATCTCTTGTAATCTGGGGCATATTGTGGAAGTCTGAGCTTATTTGCCCGTGACTCCACTCCCTTTTGTTATCTCCTACTTTCCACCTTTATCCACTGGCTATAGTAGAAGCTAATTTGTTGCATTAGAGTCTAAGTCTTACATGCAATTCTCTCCATTTAGAGAGGAGTAACTAACTCAGACTGAGTCAGAGCATCATTTATCTGGGACTTTGAAGTAAAAAGTGAAAGTATCCCACAAAAGGGCTGCATATATGTAAGAAATGCTTTTAATTGAAATAACAAAACCCAAATTTAAAAACGATTATTTCATTGCCTCAAGTCTGGATTCTATATGTTTACGTGACGTCTAAGATTTTTTTCTCTACATCACACTTACTCTATATTTGGCACTATTATAGGCAGTTTATGAAATATAAAAAGAATAAAATAAAAATTTACAATATGTGAAGTGAATGATGAATAAAATTTGAAAGAAAAGTAAAATTGAAAGTAAAATTTGAAAAAATTGAAAGTAAAAGTAAAATTGAAAGAAAAGAAAAAGGAAGTTAAAAAACAGTTTTAGCTTATAAATATTTATGTAAAAAACAGATAGTTGCAAATTGTTACTTTTAATTGCATAATATAAAAACTATTTCTATAAAAAAACCTCAGTGTATCCTCAAAGAAGCATATAAAAGGATACTGATTTAAATGTTCTCTGTAATAGAGAAGAAATAAAAACGATTTAAAGGGTTATCACTAAGAAAAGGTAAAAAAAACTTATATCTTAGTGTAAGGTGTCAGGAAGGGGTCCAGTTTCTGCTTTCTGCACATGGCTAGCCAGTTTTCCCAACACCATTTTATTAAACAGGGAATCCTTTCCCCATTGCTTGTTTTTGTCTGGTTTATCAAAGATTATATGGTTGTAGATATGTTGTGTTGCCTCCGATGCCTCTGTTCTGTTCCATTGGTCTATATCTCTGTTTTGGTACCAGTACCATGCTGTTTTGATTACTGTAGCCTTGTAGTATAGTTTGAAGTCTGGTAGTGTGATGCCTCCCGCTGTGTTCTTTTTGCTTAGAATTGACTTGGCTATGCGGGCTCTCATTTGGTTCCATATGAAGTTCATGGTGGTTTTTTCCAGTTCTGTGAAGAAATTCAATGGTAGCTTGATGGGGATAGCATTGATTGTGTAAATTACTTTGGGCAGTATAGCCATTTTCACGATATTGATTCTTCCTAACCACAAACATGGAATGTTTCTTCATCTGTTTGTGTCCTCTATTATTTCACTGAGAGTGGTTTATAGTTTTCCTTGAAGAGGTCCCTTACGTTCCTTGTAAGTTGTACTCCTAGGTATTTTATTCTCTTTGTAGCAATTGTGAATGACAGTTCGTTCTTGATTTGGTTCTCTTTAAGTCTGTTATTGGTGTATAGGAATGCTTGTGATTTTTGCACATTGATTTTATATCCTGAGACTTTGCTGAAGTTGCTTATCAGTTTCAGGAGTTTTTGGGCTGAGTTAATGGGGTCTTCTAGGTATACTATCATGTCGTCTGCAAATAGAGACAATTTGGCTTCCACCTTTTCTATTTGAATACCCTTTATTTCTTTTTCTTGCCTGATTGCTCTGGCTCGAACTTCCAGTACCATGTTGAATAGGAGTGGTGAGAGAGGGCATTCTTGTCTAGTGACAGATTTCAAAGGGAATGCTTCCAGTTTTTGCCCATTATGATATTGGCTGTTGGTTTGTTATAAATAGCTTTTATTACTTTGAGATATGTTCCATCAATACCGAGTTTATTGAGGGTTTTTAGCATAAAGGGCTCTTTAATTTTGTCAAATGCCTTCTCTGCGTCAATTGAGATAATCATGTGGTTTTTGTTTTTGCTTCTGTTTATGTAGTGAATTATGTTTATAGACTTGCGTATGTTGAACCAGCCTTGCATCCCCGGGATGAATCCTACTTGATCATGATGGAAAATTAACTCCAGATGGATTAAAGACTTAAACATAAGACCTGGCATCATAAAAACCCTAGAAGAAAATCTAGGCAAAACCATTCAGGACATAGGCGTAGGCAAGGACTTCATGACCAAAACACCAAAAGCATTGGCAACAAAAGCCAAAATAGACAAATGGGACCTAATCAAACTCCACAGCTTTTGCACGGCAAAAGAATCAGTCACTAGAGTGAATCAGCAACCAACAGAATGGGAAAAAAATCTTTGCAGTTTACCCATCTGACAAAGGGCTGATATCCAGAATTTACAAAGAACTCAAACAGATTTTCAGGAAAAAAAAAAACAAGCCCATTCAAAAATGGGCAAAGGATATGAACAGACACTTTACAAAAGAAGACATACATGAGGCCAACAAACACATGAAAAAATGCTCATCCTCAATGGTCATTAGAGAGATGCAAATCAAAACGACATTGAGATACCATCTCACGCCGGTTAGAATGACGATCATTAAAAAATCTGGAGACAACAGATGCTGGAGAAGATGCGGAGAAATAGGAACACTCTTACACTGTTGGTGGGAGTGTAAATTAGTTCAACCATTGTGGAAGACAGTGTGGCGATTCCTCAAGGACCTAGAAAAAGAAATTCCATTTGACCGTGTAATCCCATTACTGGGTATATATCCTAAGGACTATAAATTGTTCTACTATAAGGACACATGCACACGAATGTTCATTGCAGCACTGTTTACAATAGCAAAGACCTGGAACCAACCCAAATGCCCATTGATGATAGACTGGACTGGGAAAATGTGGAACATATACACCACGGAATATTATGCAGCAATCAAAAATGATGAGTTTGTGTCTTTTGTAAGGACATGGATGAATCTGGAGAACACCATTCTCAGCAAACTGACACAAGAATAGAAAAAGAAATACCGCATATTCTCACTCATAGGCGGGTGAGGAAAAAATGAGAACACATGGACACAGGGAAGGGGGTACTACACACTGGGGTCTATTCGGTGGAATAGGGGAGGGACAGTGCGGGGGGGACCTGGGGAGGGATAGCCTGGGGAGAAATGCCAAATGTGGGTGAAGGGGAGGAAGGCAGCAAAACACACTGTCATGTGTGTACCTATGCAACTATCTTGCACGTTCTGCACATGTACCCCAAAACCTAAAATGCAATAAAAATTTTTTTTAAAAAAACCTTATATCTATGGTATAGAATACCAGGTGCAAATGTAAAACAATAGGGCAAATCTATACAGAGCAACATAAAATAATTTCCAAAAATGAATTAAGTAATAATCAAATCAAAGAAATAAACACACATTCTCATAGCATTAAAGTTAGAAAACAAAAGGAAAATCAGACCTAAATTCTATAAACTGATGAGGGAGAAAGAGAGACAGAGACAGAAAGAAAAGAAAAAAGCCTGAGGAGACACACATCAAACATATAAATGATAAGGAGCACAGTCTTTCAGAGTTGGGGATTAAATAAGATTTTGACTTTTTATCATAAGAACACATGGACACATAGAGAGGAATCATACACACTAGGGCCTTTGAGAGGGTGGAAAATGGAGGAAGGAGAGGATCAGGAAAATAACTAATGGGTACTAGGCTTAAATTTTGGATGATGAAATAATTTGGACAACAGAACCCCAATGCACAAGTTTACCTATGTAACTAACCTGCACCTGTGCCCCTGAACCTAAAATAAATATTTAAAAATATTTCATTTTTTAAACTACATTCTTATGTGTTGAAAACTCTGAGTATTTTTATACAAAGATCAAAAATAAGTCTGTCAATGCCAAATTCAATTACTGATCATATATTTTCTTTGTGTATGTGTCAACTCTACTATCTTAGTTATGTAGAGACATTTCTGTTTTTATTACCAGAATCAATATATTACGTCTCTTTAAATAAACTTAAAACATCCTAAGGACAATATTCATCTTGCCTATTTTTTGTGTGGTTACTGCAGCAGCTTTCTTCATAGAAATCAGTTTCTGAGAAGGGTATGGACAAAAGGAGGAGGCATATTTTACAATGATTGTGATGTATATGGAATATAAAGAGATTCTGACTGTTAGATATGCACAGTTTGGCTTTGAATCTACATCTGTTTAAAGATTAAGCAAAATAATTTGAGGAAAATAACATTATAGAAGTGTGATACTAGATATTTGTCATTCTCCATTTCTTGCCCTAAAATAGCTGTAAGATAATCTCGGGTCATTAAAATCTGGGCCATATGAGGTTTGGGGTCCATACGCTAGATAGAGTAAATCAATTTATATGTAATTGTTTTCTGTATTTGAAGAGATAAACACATAAATCTAATAGATTTACTGAAATCTATATCCCGCATAATTGGCTTTTATTGTTATCAAATGGATTATTTTACCATGTGCAGACAAGGCAGAGGCATCAGATGGCAATATAATTACATTCATATTATATATTTTTAGAGTAATCATTTTACACATAAAGAAAAAGGAGTTTTATGAGGCAACTTCTTTTTAAATCTATAAATATGATGCATCGTGGAAGGAAGAGAAACATTTAATGGCAGTTGTCAAAGTTTGCCTCAAATAATTTCAGTACATAGCAGTCTGCTGATTGAATAAATAGTTTTCAAGGGCATATTGCTCTATAATGGACAGTAAGTAATTTATTCGAAATGCATATACCATTGCATCTGTTTTTCAAAGACGTTCTCTAGTAATTATTTTTGTTTTCTATTATAAGCATAACATTAATATTCTAAAAATCTATAGTTTTATTTATAAATTCATCTAATATTAATGTATTCATCAGAAGTCTCTGATACACAAAAAAGCTCACCATAAGCTGTAATGATGAATGGATCAATTATATTTTTTTTGCTTAAATCTTAATGCTTATATTAAAGTTTGATTAAATAATGTCTTGATGACTTAATACAATTTTTAATCAGTTGAATTGCTCCCAGTGTTAAAAGCAATAATTATTTAATAGGATGGTGTTTGTCCACTATTTTAATCTCCTTTTTCCCACAGCCTAAGCTTCTGAATTTTCATTCTATTGACTTTAACTAATAGGATATTGTTATCCTTGATGATGAGAAAACAAATCAGCCATTAATAATAACATCCTCTTACTCGAAGATGGTATCCACTCCTGATGAGATGGTGCCTGTATCCAAACAATATACCTTTCTTTTCTAAATGACAAGAATTTGAGGGCTACAGTTTCCATTCGCAAGAGACTTCTCAATGGCAGTAGACACAAAGTCTAAACAACGTCTTTCAAATCTCCCATTCCCTGGATCTTTAGACTATGTACTCATCCACAGCAGGTATCATACTCATCTATGCATTCCCCTTGCTTAAAAAATGTCCTATTTCAGAAGAATTAAACAGACCAAAATTTGTTGAAACAAATATGTGTCCAAGTAAATTCTCAGTACTGTTTATATTTGCATTAAACTCACTGTGCTGAAATTGCTTGGTTGGTTAAGTCCATGGGTTCTCCAATTAGAGGGAAGTACTTAACACAATATGGGATTCTTTAAAAAATCAGTTCTCTATCTAATACAGTGTGTCAGTTTTCATCCTTCAGAAAACATAAGACAAAACCATCAGAAGACCAAGAGATTTGTTGGGGTTAGTAGCTATGAATGATAAAGGAGAGAAAGCAGGAGAAGGAAGGAAAAATCTTCAGATCATGGTGTCAGGCTGATAGTTATATAAAAAGAGCGGATAAAAAAAGATTGGGTAGAAAGTGCTCCAAATCATGGTGTTTCGGACAGCTCAATGGAAAGCTCTATTGCAAAGATTGCTCAAAGCGGAATCACATTGAGCAAAAACAGCTACTTTCTACTCCTCTTCCTGTTCTAACTCATTGGCTTGCGCCATCTTGGAAGATATGTCCTCAGCTCAAACACTACAGCAGGGGCCAAACTCCCTGCAAGTGGAAGTTATTAGCTAAAGGTTCTTTACATGGCAAGTTCTTTTGTAAAGGGGACTCTAAGTGGCACTCCTTGATGGCTACCAAGTTCATCTACCTTTATCTTTAAGTCCCATATCAGAAATGCTTTTTCCTGATTTTTTTTGCTTGGCAAACCTCTCTTCTGCCTTCAAACTTATTTTCCAAGGTCCCTCAATATATGCCTCTTTCCCTAACTTCACTAGTATAGTTAAGTCTTTTATACTTATCCTTTTCCCTATGACTTTATACTCACCATTAATGCAACCTATTTTATATGCACGGTACTTCTATTTTAGAGCATGGAAGTCATGTAGACACCATCATATTGCAGAGAATGAGGCTAATACAAAAAAACAATTTAGACCCTATAAATGTCCAAGCAAGAGATGAATAAGACCTGAATGACAACAATAGAAATTGTAGTAACACTTCAGAAAAATATTAAAAGTTTAAGTCAGTACACTGGAAACTTTATAATGGCAAAGATTATATTATCTTGAATTCTGTTTTCCTAGGAGCATCTGCACAAGGTTTTTCACTAATGCATATTTGTAAGTATTGGTTAAATGGAAATAATTATTTGGATACTTTATTATATTTCTACTTACTTTTGTCTCAAAAAAAAAAAGTATTTTATGGAATGACCAATACAACCCATGAACTTTACAAAGTTAGGAACTAGGTTGTTTTGACTTTAATTTTCCTTGTATCTAGGAGAACACTTCAAATACATATATTTGAATATAATATGCTAATGCAGTTATAAATAATATACTAATATAATCTAATATACAAATGTATTATATGTTGGAATATACTATTTCCATACTATATGAAGGAAACAACTTTACATGACAAACAACATAAAATATTATAATAAAAGTGTTTAGAATTATGTAAGGTGCTATGTGGAAAGCATCCGAAGAGATTGAAAATAATATGAAAGTCTTATAAAAAAAAAAAAACAAACTTGAGTTTGCATCCAGTCTAAAACATACATTTAAAGTTATTTAATCTCTCTGACAATTGGCTTAATTATTAATTATTTGTAAAAAATTATAACATATACATCAAATTCCTAACCAAGTTAATGTGGATCTAAAATGAGAGATAGTGCAAATGTTGTACTACTATATATTATTGGTAGTAACAGGAGACAGACAAATTTCTAAGCAGACAGGGATGGGTCCCCCATGAAACCTGAACTTCAAGCCAAGGACGGTATAAAGCCTGAAAAATGAGCTGCCCGATCCAGATAGCATCCACAACTGGAGTGAGAAGTTTTATCCCAGTGTTACCCACTCTCTCTCTATTACTTCCTTCTGAACTATGCCATTTAATCAACTGAATGGTGCTTTCTCCAAGACCAGCCAATCAGCATACACTCCTCCAGTCTAAGGTCACAAAAATCCTGGATTCAGTCTCAAAGACAGCTACTCATTTTTGGGTCCCCTCTAGTTGCTGAGAGCTTTCTTTCTGTTGCTCGATAAAATTCTGCTCTACCTTACCCACCCTCCAGTGGTCATGTACCTTATTCCTCTTGGTCATGGGACAAGAACCTGAAACTTATTGAATTGCAGGAGTGAAAGAGCTGTAATGCTGCTGCTTTCTGAGCAGTGAATGGTGAGAATAAAAGAGCTGTAACCCTCCCTCCTGCTCATGAAACTACAAGAGTGAAAAAGCCACAACATTATGTGAGAAAAATCTGCATCCATGAAATAAGACAGAATGATAGCACTGGGGGGAATATCATGTGGGAGAAAGAAATTCACCCAAGATCTATTTTGGGCAATGTCCTTAGTTCAACTGACTATTTATTATTAATTAGAGATCACAGACTCAGTGAAGTGTATGTTAATTGGATTTTGTTTAAAACGATGCAAATAACTTAAGTCCAATTAAAATTGATGGCTTCATTGGCCATTAATCAGTTTTATACTGAAGCCAGTAATCTACTCTAATATTGTTTATGCATGTGTGTGAGTATATGTTCATAGTGTGTGTGGATTCTCAATATGCACTTTGAACAGGTCATAAAATCCTATTGGTTCCCTTGCTAATTAGTGAATTGAGTAGAAACTTTGAAATGTGTTCATATTATACATGCATCAGAGTCATGGCTTTTAAACTTTTGAAAACATATAGTTTAACAATAGAGTGGGATCAGTCTGCTTGTATTCAAATCCCTATTCTATCATGTTATAACTGGCTGACATTTAGTAAATAACTTAAACTCTTTTAATTCACCTGTTTTTATACTTAAGGCCAACATTACTTTGATTGATATGACTTTTAGAGGACTCATTGTTATGATTTTTGTAAAGTTCTTAGAACAGTATCTGGTAAATGAACAATCAATAAATGAATGTTTGTCCTTTTCCTTTGATATTTTCTTTTTCTTCATTATCTTATGTGAAGTTTATCTAAAACAGTTTAAAAATTGTTCATTTAACTATATTGTCTTTAGTCAGAAGACCTTTCTATAGATGTTAGCAATACATTCATGTTTTTATTCATAAATTCTTTCTTTTGTCCCACCAAGACTATTAATTATGTACATCCTACTGATTAAATAAAATAAAATTGTTCAGAGTTTTATTCCCTTTACTATTGTTTGTGATTGCTGAAGGCACCATAACTATTTTGTTTCTGGAGTGTGATCTTTTGTCCAGCAAACAGTCTCTTTGACATTGGCACATACTTACATCTCAAATCATAGTTGATTAGGAAATACCATGCATATCTTTAAATATTTTCAAGAAAAATATCCTTCTAGATCTCTCTGACTGATGTTATATACTAACAATATGCTTACAGTTGTTTAAGATTTTTTGTCATTTCTTTGTATGAAAACAATGGAAAATAATAAACTAGGAAGTTAATTCTATAGTCACATGTAACACAGCTCACCTTTTCCACATTCCTATTCCTCGTATTTTACTAGCTTTACTTTAATACCACTGTTATTGCTACTAGTAATAACTTACAAATAGATGACACTTCACAATCTTCTACCCTATAGTCCATCATTTTAACAATGAGTACCCTGTAGTTTCACCAAATCATTTTAACAAATCTGTGATTTACATTACCTGCATTTTAAAGATGCAGGAATTGAAGACCAGAGAATTCAGATGAATTGTCCCAGCTCACAGAGCAGGAAGGAGCAGAGCCAGGACTTAAAACAAATCAGGACACTGGATTCCAATCCCTTTGCAAGCCATACTGCCCTGTCTTTCATTATAAAAATTGATAAATAACTAATTGTCAGGAAAAGATGCTAGACAGGTTAACAATTAAGTTCAGTAGCCATTTCAAGGTAACCAAAGCAATGCCTTATGTCCTAAAACTTTAAAAATATCAAATATATCTGAAATAAATATTTTGTTTGTTTCTTAGAAGATCTTGTTAATTAGTATGTAATATTTTAATTTAAAATTTGTTTCCAATGTCTCAACATTTAGCTAGAAGGCCAGCATGATTTGACTTTAAGCATTGTACTAATTTTGGTATTTTAAATTTAATAACTCTAAATAAACTTTTTTTGTAATTTGTATTACCACTTGATCTAGCACCCGGATTTTCCTGGCATTTTCTGATTCAAATTCATTTTGCCTGTTTGGCAATTCTTAGAAATTAATGGGCAGAATTATGTGGTTGGACACCCAGTAATGCTAGCAAGTATCTCTATGACTATGTGAGTTCTAGAATAGGGCTTGTAAATTATAAACAACTCCAGATAACTGTTTTACAAGCAGAGTGCTTTAAATCATTGTTTTCTATCACAGCATCAATGTTATCTCTAGAAAAGTGTGAGTTTACTTAGCATTTGTGAGCTTCATAGCCAGAGAAATAAACAAACCAGAAAAAAAGTGTGAGAGACATAAAGATGTCTTGATTTTAAAGTGATAAGTACATTATAATGAGTAAATTATAAATACCCAGGGGTCTTAAAAATAAATGTCAAAATATTCCAAATCTGAAGATTATTGGCCCTTATAATGGATTTATTTTCACTGGTTAGTTTTCAAGATTGTTTCAAAAACAAACAAACAAACAAAAATTAGAACAGAACTCACATAACAGGCAAGGTTACATTTGCTTTATCTTGTGCCTATAGTAATGTGAAGTAACTTCTAAAAATAAATTTCTGTTGGTAGAAAAACTCTTCTCTCAAAATTTAACATTACACACAAAGCCTCTTCCTGCAGCCACTACAACATTGATATTTTCCAGCTGATTTATTTAATAAAGATGTTTTACAAACTTATTTCTTCCTAAGTATGATTTGTTTATTTTCAAAGAAACTGCCTCTCAATTGAATGTCAAATTAATAATAAGTAATAATCTGAATTTTCTTGTGAGTACAACATAAATTTTAGTCACTTTCTCCATGAAGAGAAAATTCATAAAAATTCATTTGTCGTTAATTAACTGGTGATTTTCACGGTTTAGTTGCTTCAGAAAACAGTTTTGCAAGATAAATAAAGGGAACAACTTTTTTTTACAGTTCACGTATGTCTCAGAAGAGAAAGAAAAGCATATTGTTGTCAAAACAGCAAATAGAAAACTCCATGATGGTCTTTTTCTTCAACACATAAGCTAAACCCCAAATCCTTCTATAAAGAGACTCAGAGTAGACCAAATCACATCTTTTTCTCAGTTTATCATGAGACATTTTATCCTGATGTTTGTAAATCTTACAGTCACTAAAACTGGAAGTTGGAAAATCGATTGTCCTTGCCATCAGTCTTTAGAATTACAACTCTCTGTGAATGTTTCACTACTTTACAGTCTCTTGTTTTTGGTTTTAGAAATTTTAAAAGTATTAGTTAAAAATATGAAGTCCTCCCTAATTAGAAACAATATGCCACCTGGTAAGATGAGCTCGGAAGTTGCACTAATTTGTGAGACAAAAGTAAATTACACCTATGTAGCCTAATTTTCACAGTAGTAAATAAGAAACATTTGTGTAAAAAAGTGATATATTCAAATGTGCCTCTGGGGTTTTGCTGGAAAAAACAAACAATTATCTGTCCATGCCTAGATTTATATAATATCACTATTTTCTGTTGAGAAATAAACCCAATGTATTTTGAAATGTCTGTGTTAAATAATAATGAGACTGGGCATATTTTTTATATAACGGTGTCAAACTTCTTGTTAATATAAATACAGGATACATTTTTCCCATAATTGTGTTAAACGATACAAAGAGCAAACAAGCATAATTATTCTACTTTCTCAAGAAAGTATTTGCTTCTGAAATATAGAACTGTGAACCAAGTCAAAAGCCTTGCTTATCAAGTCCAACAGCCTAATGTCTAACACCAAGACTAGTATTCAAATCTTTGCCTCATTGTACCACTAAACCAATCCCACTATATCACAACATTTTCCAAGAATCAATCAGTACTCTGTCTTGAAAGACTATTTTTGTCTGTTTTGTATGATAATAACAGAATACTCTAGACTGGGTAGTTTATAAACAAAAGAGGTTAAGTTATTTGGCTCACAATTCTGGTGTCTGGAAGGTTGAAGATACAGCATTTGTATCTGGTGAGGGCCTCAGGCTGTTTTAACTCACGATGGACAGTGGAAGGAGAGCCAGCATATGCAGAGATCAGATGGCAAAAAAAAGGGGGAGGAAAAAAAGCAAAACAAAACAGGAAGCCAGAATCCTTTTAACAACCCACTCTCTCAAAGACTATTCATTTCTGTTAAAGTAAGAGCTCACCACAATGGGAAGGCGTTAATTTATTTTTGAGGAATAGGTCCCCCATTTCCCAAATAAATAAAACAAGTATTGAAATAACACTTTCAGATAAAAATATGGAGAAAGAAAAAAATTGTTTATCTGATAGCATGGCTCAGTAATTTGCAAAAAGCAGCACTGCTTGGAAAATTCCCAATGCCATAAATGTCCCATTCTTTCATTTAATTATTAAATACCAAGTAAATACTGGATACCATGGTAGGAACTATTAATAAAATAAAGAATAAAGCTGATTCTATCCCTTCTTTATATGATATGAATAGTTTGTGTATACACTATCTATAACATATAGACAACATAAGACTCAATTCTGTAATCAGCTGCTTAGTAACTATTAGATTGTGAGCATATGACAATCTGTCTAAACTTCACTTCTTCACCTGCAAATAAGATTGATAATACTTTATAAGGTTGTTGCATGATTGCAGGTATTGTGTTATAAACAAGATTTAAAACAATGTCAGGCACATAGTGGGCCTTCAATAAAATATAATGTTAATATTAAAGGGCAAGAAACAGATATTAATATCGAAAAAATTACAAATTATATTGATCTCTGTGAAAGAAATAAATTAAGCGGAAATAGGGAGAAAATATAAGTCACAAGACTGTATTCAAATGATGTTTTATCTGTGAATTTAATAGTGTAGCTGCTACTCAAGGTGTGAATAGAAACAAGCCATGATTAAAAGAGGGTGGGAAAACACTTCAGGTAGAAGAAAAACCAGTATGTGCAAAGGGCCTAAATGAGCATGGAAGCCTCTGCAGGATTTAATGAAAGTCCAGTCAAGTTAGAGCTTAATGAATCAAGTTAGATAATTACTATCAGGAACATCAGCAAGCCCTAACTGTTGAAAAGGATAAAAGTAAAGGCGTGGGGTGGATTTGGCAGAGGCATTGTTCAGCTCAGTCCGTTGTACTTAATTTCACCAAACACTAATGTGTCACCAAGTTAGACTGTTAGCTATACTCTCAAACTACATCTATGAATGAAGATAGGACGATTCCAATAAAATAAAATGATTCCGTCCAATTTGACCAACCTGCAACAGAACATTTGGCAAAGGCTGTAGAACTCTTAGTTTCTCCCTCCCTCCCTCCCTCCCTCCCTCCCTCCCTCCCTCCCTCCCTCCCTCCCTCCCTCCCTCCCTCCCTCCCTTCCTTCCTTCCTTCCTTCCTTCCTTCCTTCCTTCCTTCCTTCCTTCCTTCCTTCCTTCCTTCCTCTCTGATTCTGATCTCCTTTGCCTGAAGCAAGGTAGAAACAGGCTTAACGAACATTATCTACTTTTCCATTCTGTACTGAGAAACTGAATTCAAAAGTACTAACTTGATTTAAAGTGCAAATAGGTAATGTTGCTGAAATTGAATTCCATTTTTAAAAACACTAGTGGTTAGAAATTCATAATATAAGATGGTACCTGAAGTAAACTCCACATAAACTTTATTCCATTTTATTTCTCTAGAGTTAAAAGTTTAGAACCACTTTTGAGAAAGTTGGATATATCAAAATTCTCAAACAAATCTCTGCAATAGTTCATAAAAGTGCTCAATGTTTTCCTACCTACTTTTTATAACTGCCTAGCAAAGTATCCGTATTTATTATTGAATAAATTAATTGTTTATATTTGGTATGATAAAAGTCTCCAGACTACAAATTGAAATGTAAATCAATTCCTTCTAGAGTTTTTTTGTTCTAATGCAATCTTATGAATCTTGAGGAAATTCTATGTGTCATAGGAGTTTTGCTCCACAGTTATTACTTAATTAAATCCCCATCATCTAGGTCAGAAAGGCTTTATAAAAATTAATATTGCATACTTATTTATATTAAAATAATAAAAAACTGTAGAATGTATCTCTTGGAATAGCTCACTATTTCCCTCCTAAAAATACAAATTCTGCCTTCAGAACTACACAGGTAAAATATTACTATTTACTCAATCCAACATACTTCCCTATCTTCACTAATTAATTGTATTCTCTGTTGAAGGCCAGAATATTTATTCAAAAATCTTACACATCTCCTGTGCAGGACACATCAGGGAAGCTTGGCATACCTGAGCCAAAAAGTGAAATATAAATTCTTTACTCTAGAACTGACCAGGTTATTTTGTTTACACAATATTTTTATTGGTACATATTAAAAATCTGTATGTCAAGGGTATACGAGTTTATTAAAACTGTAGTACCAGTGGAACACACTAGGAAAAATTTATAATACATGTTCAAAATGTGGAGATTTTATACACACATATATGAAGGGTCTTCAGAAAGGTCATGGAAAATATATATTATCAAAACATTATACATGGATTTCAGAAGTTTTTTTTTTTTTTACCAAAACAAACTCATACTAAATTGTTGTTATGTGCCTGAAGAGGATCTAGTTTGAGGTACTAAGAATAATACATCAGTTTGAAAAGAGCCCCTATCAGAGCAATATGATTTCTGCTACAACTGAAGCAAGAACATACACTGGATTTATGGTAAAACTTAGATCAAAGAATAGTTCTTTACAAAAAAAATCTGTGAGCACAATGCTTCCAAGGAAATTGGCAGTTTACAAACAAATAATTCATTTTAAGTAGTACCTAGATGATGTTGAAGATGAAGCTGATAATGGAAGAACATATTCATCGATTTGTGAGGAAAAAAATTCATCTTGTTTATGCTCTAATTGAAGAAGGCTGATGATTAATAACTGAAACAAGAGCCGGCACCACAGACATCTCAATAGGTTGAGCTTACACAATCCTGAATGAAAAATTAGGGTTGAGCAAGCTCTCCACTCCATGAGTGCCAAATTCATTGCACTCAGACCAGCTGCAGGCAAGACCACAGCTTTCAATGAAAATAATAAAGATCCTAAAGCTAGTAAAAGATTTCTTCAAATAATTGTTTCAGAAGATGAAACATGGCTTCACCAGGGTGACCCTAAAGACAACGCACAATCTAGGCAATGACAATCTAGAGCTGGACATGGTCCAGTCAAAGCAATATGAACTAGTTAAAAGCAAAGGTCATGACAACAGGGTTTTGGGATGCTCAAACATCTTGCTGTTGACTTACTGGGTGGTTGAAGAAGGATAACATCTGATTATTACGAAAGCGTTTTGAGAAAGCAAAAACTTTAGCAGTAAAACTTTGTCAGAGTCTTTCTCCACCATGAGAATACTGCTTACTCCTCTCATAAGAGAAGGACAATTTTTCAAGTTTCGATAGGAAATCACTAGGCATTTACCTTATAATCTTGATTTGGCTCCTTGTAATTTTCTTTTGTTTCCTAATAGTTAAAAATCTGTAAAGAGGTAGTCAGGGGAAGAGGGAAGATAGGGATGATTAATGGGTACAGAAAAAACAGAAAGAATGAATTAGACCTAGTATTTAATAGCACAACAAGGTGACTATAGTGTCTGCATGTAAAATTTAATTGCATATTTGAAAATCATTAAAAGAGTATAACTGTGATGCAAAGGATAAATGCTTGAGGTGATGGACACCTTATTTACCCTGATGTGATTATTACGCATTATATGCCTGTATCAAAATATCTCATGTACCTTATAAATATATACACCTATTATATATCCACAAAAATTAAAAATTAAAAATTAAAAATATGTAAAGGAAACATTTTTTCAGTTAATTATGTTAAAAAGATGATATTGGCATGGTTTAATTCCTGGATTCACACTTAGTTCTTCAGGGATAGACTAAATGGCTGGTATCCCAGTTTACAAATATATCTTGAACTTGATGGAGCTTATGTTGAGAAAGTTCATATTTACATTATCATTTAGTTCATTTTTTGTTAACTTTTTAAAGTCTCCTCGTGTGTGTGTGTGTGTGTGTGTACTTTTTGCTTGAACACAAATATCAAATCTTTATTACACAAAGTCTTTCTTTCAAAGAGTTGGTGTTTTTAACTTAATAAATTAAAATATGTCTATTTTCTTCTTTTTCCCTAGGATAATTTTCTTCCTTGTAATCAATAGTCTTTCTACAGTGGTGGTATTTTACGTATAATTGTTATATCTACTGCAAAGATGGACTCACAGAAATTATCGTCACTACAATGGGAAAAAAATTAGACTCTCCTTAGAACTTATATCTCTGTCTCTTTGTCTCTCACTTCATTTTTTCTTACACAATGAATTCCTTTGATTTTCAGAGAAATGACATAGGGTAGGCTATTGCAGTTATAAACAACTCCGAAATAGAGACAAATTCACATTTTTGATGGTTTAATGCAAAGACATGATTAATGGCCCATCTCAATGGATAAGTGGAACATGGGCTCAGCTCATGCAATTATACAAGGACTCAGGATTTTTTTTTCTGTGAATATGCTTGGGCATAGTTGACCTGCACTTTACCTTATGAATCTAGCCAGCTATCAAGGGAAGATAGATGGGTTGTATGAGACTTTCTAATATTCCAGGTCTAGAGGTGGTATACATCACCTCTGCCACAGTGTATTGGCCAGAACCCAGTCTCATGGCTCTAACTAGCTGACAGAACACTTGCTTCACTGTATGCCAAGAAGAAAAGCAGGGAGAATTAGGTGAAATTGTAATATTCTTTATGATGGGGTCATTGTGCATTATCCAACCCATTGATGCATATATTACAGTTCACTTCATTACAAATGAAATTCGTTGGTTGAAATAAGAATACATATTGACCTGAACACAGGTGTGTCAACAAAGCTGTGTAAAAGTGGTACCAATACATCTGCTTTTATAAGCTAACACTAGCAAGCATTAATGCATTTGAAAATGTCAGGAATGGAATAATTTTACCAAAGGAAAATTGGTTAGAACATAGCACATGGCACAACTGTACTAATAAAAATATGTCACCCCTGTAATATGATTAATGTTCCAAGTTACTTGTTCTGCATGCCAAATAAAGGACTAACTTTAGCTCATCCAATTGTCACAATTACTTTTATCAATCCCGTTTTACAAATAAGAAATATTGTAACATAGCAAGTTTAAGGACACAATGTAAAGCTAAACAGCAAGTATCCCTTAAAATAGATAGTCAAACCCAGGTTCATAAGAAAAGATTTAAACCAGAGTGCTACCTTGCTTTGCCTAATACACCCCCTCACCACCATACACACACACACACACACACACACACACACAGACACACACACACACACCACTTTATGTATACTTATAAAAATGTATTCCAGAATTTGCATTAAGTAATTTTGGATTATGAATACAGTGTCAAGTATGCCCTACTGTTTCCTCTTTCGGTAGAATAATTTAGAGTAGGAGTCCCCAGCTTTTTGACATCAGGGACCAGTTTCATGGAAGACAATTTTTCCATGGACCGGGGCTAGGGTCTGGGTAGGGGTGGTTTCAGGATGTTTCAAGTGCATTTCTTTTGTCATGCACTTTATTATTGTTATTATTATTACATTGCAATATATTATGAAATAATTAAACAACTCACCCTAATGTAGAATCAGTGGGAGCCCCGAGCTGGTTTTCTTGCAACTAGATGGTCCCATCTAGGGGTGATGGGAGACAAAGACAGATCATCAAGCATTAGATTCTTATAAGGAGCACACAACCTAGATCCCTCACATGTGCAGTTCACAGTAGGGTTCATAGTCATATGAGAATTTAATGCTGCTTCTAATATGACAGGAGGCTGAGCTCAGGCAGTAATGAGGATGATGGGGAGCAGCTGTAAATACAGATGAAGTTCCCTGGCTGCTAACCCACCCATGCCCACCTCCTGCTGTGTGGCCCCATTCCTAACAGGACACAGACTGGTACCCATCTATGGCCCAGGATTGGTACCCCTGATTTAGAGAATGTAGATTTTAAAGTTATTTGTCATAGTTTCAGTAGTCACCTTATGAGAAATTTAGCCTAGCCAAATATCTAAAACTCTCAGAATGTTAGTTCATATATTATTCATCTGAAACTTGTAAATGTTTTTCTTAAAAATTTATAATCTCTACTTGAATGTTAAAATCATGAAGGAAGGGATTTTGCTTGTCTTCTTCCAAGTTACATGATCAGAGCTTAATAGTGTACTTGATAAGAACAAAATGAATAATAAAATAATTGAACAAATGACTAGTTGCAGAGAATACAGTGCTGTGATATAGACAATATGCATAATTTCTACCACAAGGAGTTAGTGTTTTATCTTAGAAATCAGTTAAGAAATTGCTACACACACATATTACATCAAGAAAGTAAGTGTAGATGTGAGAGTAGACTGCAGTGATCTGCACATCACCATGTGAATGTGAGTCATTCTTTTATATTATCGCTAAAAAGGAATATACTAACACCTCTGCCCATTTAGCTCAGCTGTTAGGAAAGGTTTCAATGAGCTGCAAGCAATAGTTTTGCCTGAAGGAGATGTTACCCTATCTAAAATGGCTTTCAGAGAGCATAAGTTATACTGCCATTGGCCACAAAAAGAACCCAACTGAGAAGCCAATTCCCACCTCCATTGCAAGTACGGACTGTGCTCATAACAGAGAATCACACAACTCTATATGGAAGTATTTAATGGCTTTTTGTTATTTGTAGATATTTCACTGAGAATGAGTTCACATTGTTTAGAAAAATAGAGAGAAATGTCACAGAATACTTTTTTTCTTCCAGAGTTGGTAAAGAGTGTAGTACATAGTAAAATTTTTGAAATTTACTGCCAACTATAGCTTAGCTGGTGATGTTTAATTTTTTCAGCATCATCTAGCTTTGTGTTTCAAATATTGTCTTTGTTTCCAAATTATTGTTTCAGAAGCACAATTCCTTTTTTTGTCTTTTTTTAAAGTCATTTTT
Organism: Saguinus oedipus; assembly: GCA_031835075.1. Lineage (NCBI taxonomy): Eukaryota > Metazoa > Chordata > Mammalia > Primates > Cebidae > Saguinus > Saguinus oedipus. The sequence goes on from CM063178.1 coordinate 71,938,719, forward strand.
AAAGTGACAAGGAGGAATTACTCATAAAATTGTCCTGCTAAACACAAACTGAAGAAACAACTAATGTTACTTTCTCCTAGTAGCTCTGGTGATATTATTTATGAGTTGCTAAAACCCTTTTTATGTGCAAACTATGCTTCCAGATTTTGCTAAAAGCATGGATATTAAGAAAATAAAACAGTACAGTAAAAAATAATACAAATTGTCCTTCTAGTTTATCGACTTTACTTTATAAAATTGATGCTGAATTTGAGGCTTTTTTATTTAGTCAATTCTAGATAAGTAAGTTTATAAACCTGTCATAGCATTTTAAGTGTGTTCGCTTTGATGATTCAAGTTGAAATCTTCAGAATCAACTAATTGATTCTCAAGAGCAGCTTCTGTGAACTGCTTACCACTCCAGCTCTTCCAAACGTCATATAAGCGCCTTCCATTTTATTCATATAATACATGGAATGGTTTCTGTTTTTCTTACTGAACTCCGATAAATCCGACAACAGATTTGGCTTGAAGGCAAATACTTTATTTTATTTTAGTCGCTTTAAAAGTAGAAGAATATGCTGGTCGCAGTGGCTCATGCCTGTAATTCCAGCACTTTGGGAGGCTGAGGTAGGTCGATCAGGAGGTCAGAAGTTTGAGACCAGCCTAGCCAATATGGTGAAACCCTGTCTCTACTAAAAATACAAAAATTAGCCAGGCATAGTGGTGCGTGCCTGTAGTCCCATCTACTCAGAAGGCTGAGGCAATCGCTTGAACCCAGAAAGCGAAGGTTGCAGTGAGCTGAGATCACAGGTGAAGATTGCCACTGCACTCCAGCCTGGGTGACAAGACTCCATCTAAAAAAAAAAGTAGGGTATGACTAGCCTTTTAATTCGTTCTTGAATGAATAACCCCATATATCCATTCCATATATATGCATACACACACACACATACATATTTATATGTGTATCTATATATAACATTTTATATATATATATAATATTGTATATTTATATATCATACCTAAAATACAATATTTATACAGATCTTATATAAAATATATATAATATTTATATTGATCATATATATAACATGTGTATGATAGATCTCTCACTATATATGTGCTTTTTGTTTGGCAGTCCTCTCTTTCACCCACATAAGATATCTGTGTTCTAATTCTTATGGAAAGTTTTAAAAAGTTGATCCTAACGTGTCAAAATATAGGAAATTCCTCACAATTCTCTTCCATTGATGGTGCTTTCTCAAGATTTCTAGTTCTATATCTGATCTATATTATTTTTTATGTATTAGATCATTTCAACAGGACATCAGAGGGAGGATCAATGAATACTTGTGTTTAGTAAGCCACCTTGAACCAGAAACCAAATATGTATACTTAACTTTCTTATTCTGCTCTATTAAAAATATTAAAATATATGAAGATGATTTAGTTAAATAAGACTAATCCATGTTTCATACTACTTCCTTTTCTCTGAATACTCAGGATGTACACTGGTATATTATAAAGAACAAGAAGTCTTACAATAAAAATAACAAAATCTATAAAATTTTATTTAACACAAAAGTTTTCCAAACTTATTTGATCACTTAGCACAAATATGGCATTCTGAAATATAGTATACCTCAAAATATGTACATTTAAAATTAATACAGCATTAATAATATTTATATATCGATTTTGATGTGAAAAGACTACATAATGGTGTTGTCAGATTTTTCTGGAGTAATTATTTTAATGACATTTGAAAAGAACATTGGGGTAATATACTTCACATATCTGATGTATATCTATGTGTATTTAATTAGCACTTAAATATATTTTCACATAGTTTATATTTTCATTTTGCTTTTTAAAAAAACTGATATACTAGTTACTAATGAGGGAACAAGTATGGAACAACACAAAGGAATCCTAAAAACTTATTAAATTTCATCACAAGATTTTCTGATTCTACTAATGATACTTTTATTGTTCTGATTGTTTTAATTGCATCTTTAGCTTTAACAACCCCAGGGCACCAGTGCAGTTAAATATTAACTAAATTTAGAACAAACAGCTGTAACAATTAATAAAACATCAGAAGAGAACAATATGAAAATAGCAATAATATCTCAATATTTTAAAGGGTTGTGTAATACGTTAGCACAGAGATCATTAACCAATGTGACTAAAAAAGCTAAATTTTGTACTCCAGAATGTGTAAAATATACTGCCATTATGTACAGTATGCTGATCAATTTCCTGTTAATTGTACTCCTACATTTACATTAATGCTAATCTTTGCTTGTAAGTAAGAGTCACAAAGTAATACATCAGTTCTATTTCTATCCAACAGTGCCTTCTTGAGGTACTGAAGCTAGAGAATCATTTCATTTGTAGTCTTACTTGAACAAACTGTAATATGTATATTCCTAGTCCATGACATTTACATAACAAGAAACAGTTATCGACTGAAGATTCTATTCTTTCTGTGTGGCAAGCAAATTCTTACCATATCTTTCATATTTCTCTTAAAAATGCCCTATAATTCCTTTTTCTCTGTGTTACTTAGTTTGGGAGCTCATTTTCTCTCACCTGCATGAATATTATATCCTCCTAATGATGTTTTGGTGAGGGCCTCTGCGATTAATAATGAGTTTTTCACACTGGCTATAGGATTCTTTTTTTCTCCAAAAAAACTTTATAAAATTCTTATCTAATCTATTTTCTTGTTTGCATTTGCTTTTAGGCTATGTTTCAAATCATTTACAAGGCTTATTAGATGCCACACCACATGAGACTCACATTTATTTATTTGTTTAACAAATACTTTTGAGTTTCAGCTATGGTCCAAGAACCATTACAGGTGGTAGGGATTGAGTTACATATAGGACAGAGAAAATAAGCAATTGGAAACTGATGGCCTTTTGGTGGATTGACTTGGCTAGGCTGCAGTTATCAGATATTCAGTCAAACATAATCTATGAGTTGATGTGAGTATGTTTTGTAGCTATGGTTAAGGACTCATCATTACAAAACTTTACATAAGTTAACTCTGAGTAAGGGAGATTATGCTCGATAAAATCGGTGAGTGTGATTAAATCAGTTCAAAGACCTTTAAGAGCAGAGCGAATGCTTCCCTGATTGAGAAATCTGCCTGAGGATGGCAGTTTTAGTCTTGCTAGACAATGTCAAGTTCCAGCCTGCCCTTCCTCAAGGCTTGCCTATCAGCAGGATTTTGAACTTGCTTACCAGACTGTAATCCTCTTAGTCAATTAGGTAGGGGTGTGTGTGTGTGTGTGTGTGTGTGTGTGTGTGTTTGTGTGTGTCCATATATCCTACTGGTTCTGCTTTTTTTTTTTTTTTGGTGAAAACTTTGCTGATAGAGAAACAAAAACATCTTGAACAAAGAAGTAATAAAATGGACAACATAATTTTTATTGTTCTTAGTGCCATAATAAGAATAAAACACAGCAATAAAAAGTGATTGACTTTGTTTATTGCTGTTATTCCATTTGTATTTTAATGATGATGATATCTGATGATGACTACATCCGTAGCTTAACTTTTGCTAAACATTTTAGTTCTGATGATCTTCACAAAATGTCCTCCTGTCTATGGCAATAATATTGGTAATGAAAACGACGCTGGTAATTTTGGCAGATGTTTCTTGAGTGTTCAACACGGTTTGGACACTATAATAATCCCTTCACAAATACTACTCTTTTGATCTACTTAACAGTACTATGATGTAGGTATTGCTGTTTTCTCATGTTTCCAGTGAAAACTTGAAGTATGTAGAGGTTCAATTATTTACCCAAGCTTAGGTAGTACATGGCATAGGCAATATTTGAACCTGGTCCTTAACAATATGAGTTTCGGCCCATTTTTATGTTTAACTTGGTAGTACTATTTCAACTCCAATATCTGTGAAAACTATTTTCTAAATGACTAAGGTAACGTAACCTATAACCATAGTATAAACTTGCTTATGATTAGGAACATAGGAACATATCACAGTGCAATTTAAAAAGCAGTTCTTCTGTGAAGCCTTTCCAAATCCATCAGCCAGAGTCAGTTGCCTTTTTCTAGGAATCATCATAATACTCTGTACATATTCAGCTTGAGAATGAAATGGCATATTTATTATGTATTTCTCTCGATTATGCTGTATGCTCTTTGAGCTATGTATTTTTATTTGGCTCAAAATCCAATCCAATGCCTAGAATAATTCTTGAAGTAGTCAATATAAATTTCACAAAATAAATTTAAAACTTGGAACTTTTTGATTATCTAGTTATATGAAGTACTCTATCACTAAAGTGAAGAAGAGAACAAAGATGCCAGGTCTACTCTGACTGATACACATTCCCCTGGAATTAAGGGTATATAATACTCATTACATTTTTTTCTATCTGTTCTATTTTAATGGTCATAAATTTTGGCAGGAGTTTCTTTAATACAAGTTTCTTCATGTCTCACAAAATACTCAACAGCTAATATTTCAAAGACTATGACCAAAGACCAAATATATATCAACTTTTTTGAGTTGTAAACTGTGGCAGCAAATTTTACAAAGATATCCATATAAATATATATGTTCTGATCCACTGTACCTTTTATTGGATGATACTGACATTCCTCAATAGAGAGGTGAAGTCCATGTTTATTCTCCTTAAATCTGGGTGGACCTTTGTAACTTCCTTAGCTAACATGATGGAAATGACACTGGGTGACTTTGTGACTGCCAAGGCTAGGTCAACAAAAGCAATGCTGCTTCTGTCTCTCTCACTCTATTACAATGATTGCCTTTGGAGCCCAGCCACCAGCTTGTGAGGAAACTCCAGTCACATGAAGAGGACACTTGTAGGTGTTCTGGCAAGCAGCACAAATAAGATTATCAGGACATGCAAGCATCAAGAACCAGACATAAGAGCAGATGAGAATGTAAGTGACAGCAGCCTTCAGCCTGTACATCTTCCAGCTGATACAACAGACATCCAGAGTAGAAACAAGTTGTGTTCCTTCTGAGTTTCTGACCACAGTAATTGTAAGATATAATAAATGATTACTGTTAGTTTAAGCCACTAAGTCTGGCTAATTTATTAAACAAATTGGGTCAGAAACATAATAAAAAACATGTTTTATATTGTGACCCAATACACACACACACACAAAGCAAACTGTCCGAAGAAACACTTTACTTTCACCATATGTAATGAACACTGATATAACTACTCTACGGCATTGTTCATATTACTCCATATCTATTGTTTCTTTATTTATTGCTTATTCTACTTAATACATTGATTTAATGACACAATATTAGGTAACAACTTGTTGCTTGAGAGACATGGTTTTATAAAAAATAAGTTTAAATAAAAATTACAAGTCAAAAAACTTTTTTCATGAAGTTGAAAAAAATAAAAGTTGTTGCCAGACTGTTATACTTTTCTTTAAAAAGAAAATATGTCTATATTTCCTCAGAAATATAAGCGTAAGCAGCTCTAGGTTTATGAACTCCTGGAGGTAAAAATCAAACTTGGGCAGATTGGGTTTGACCTTTGGATCATATATTCTTGTTTTGAATAAATTTACTTTAAGGTTGAAAAAAATTGCCTTGTCTGATTCATTTTCAAGTGCATACTCTGGTGCAAAGTAATAAACGGCTTATAAGGAGGTTTATAAGACTAAGTCCTTTGAAATCTTAAGACTGACTTTTGTTGTTAGGGAAATCATGGCCAAAGCATCACTAACAGAATTGGTCTCTAAGAATATTTTTAGCTTAGGGCTGTTGGTAACAAGTAGAAAAGGAAGGAAATTAAATTTTTAATATAAGATATTGTTACATCATTGAATAAATAACTGGAAAGAAGATGGAGCAAAAGAAAGAAACAAAAGGAGGAAAGAAAAAACATCATTCTGTTTTACAAACTGAGACTAGAGAAGTTGAAAAAAAATCTACATAATCCATGAAGTCATGCAAGGTCTTCTTGTTTGAAAGGGAGCTATTTTAGCTTTCTTCCTTGCCTTAAATTGTAAATGATGGGCAAAACTTAAGCCCAGAGTCAATCAACAGGAAATGTGCTATCTTCTGGGTATTGCATAAATGGGAGAAATATTTGGATTGCAAATGCATGAATAATAATCTCATTTCTGACCAGTGCTCTGTTTTTATTTTCATATTTTCCTTTAAGTCTTATAAAGTTCAAGATATTTTTAACAAAATTCTACCATTATAATGGTTATCATATAGTTTTCAAGATATTTTTAGATGTGCTAATGGAAGGACTTAGATCACTGAAACAGCAAGCATCATTAAAAACTAGATTTATTTAGCAAAATTGATGGTATTTGTTTGGGTTCTTTGTTTCCTCAGTTTGGAAAACATTTTTTCCAGTTAATCAGATTGCTTTGACTATATATGTACCTTTCTCCCCCACACACATATGTGTACACACATATCTCTAGCGTAATGCCAGAGTAGCTGAGATTCCAGGATTTGAGGTGAATTAAGAAATCAGTTGGACATAGGTAAGAACTCGATAATAGACCCCCTGAGTTAAATTCATGCCTCAAAAAGTATTGACTTCTCGTTATGATAAAAATTTAAGCTAATTGTTGCTGGTAGTTTGGTGGGGTGGGAGGGTCATGGGTCCTACAACTTCTGAGTATATTTTAGGGAAGGAAACGGGGAAAGGAATTGATTTCATGACACATTTTTAAAATGCATAGAACAGCAGCCAGGCAAGCTAGCTCAAGAAAAGGAAGAAATTTGAGTTTCATAAAAATATGGAATTGATGGACGTCAACAACAGGAAGTGAGAGGGTGAACTAGAGAAATCTCAGCCTTCAGACATTGAAACTGGTAGAGTATAATAATGCTCTCCCGGTATGCCAGAGACTGCTTTTGTTTGTTTTTGTTTTCTTGTGTTTTTTGTTAGATATATATTTTTTTTTTTTTGGCCACTCCTTCTTTTCTCTAAATGACAGATTCAGAGTAAATTGCTTTCACTTTGAATTTTGGCTTACCTTTGGCTTTACTTTGTCAAAGCAGCTTTGGATGTATTTAAATTCTCAGAACAAAGGCAGTTGTATCTCTTAGTAAAAATATGGAGATAAGGGTGGAAGAGGGGAAAGTGAAAGAGAAAGACTGAGTTATCCATTATTTAGATGCCCAATCAGTATAGTATGCTCATTTACTCATTTAGGCTCCAGGGCGAGAAGGAATTACATATTATCAATATGGTTACCCAGACCACTCCTTCCACAGAAATCTCAAAACATGTCTGATATGGAAATAACAATGTTTGTGACATTATTGTGGTCAAGTACAGATGTTGAGTATATTACATTTTCTTATAAAGCTCCCAGAAAAACAAGAAGTGATCATCCTCATCTTTTGTGGGGAGGAAACAGGATAAACAATGTAACTTATCAATGGCTTTGCTGCTAACAAGTAATAGTGCCAAGATTTACTTCCATCTCTGCAAGGTAGCAGATTCATAATTATTTGTATATATTTGCCTATAATTAAAAAAATTACTGAGTTTGGTAAGAGTTTATACTAAAAAATATTTAAGATACTTATTGATACTAAAATTCTATTCATTCTCAAAACTTGTTGAATTAAAGATTTTGAATTTTTTTCCTTAAACCAGATTTTTATGAAAGGTTTTATTTATTTTTCAAAAGCTATAGGGACTCAGTCCATCTATACCTCTTTGCTTGATGTCTTCTATGCTCTTAATATCTGACTTTTTCATGCTCACAACATTTATTTTACACTCAGATTGATTGCAGCTGATCTCTTCAGAAAATTCATAGACTTCGTTAAGTCCACACACTGGCTCTAGAGTCCCAGGATTTAACCCAAGAATCCAGAATGTTTCTGGACTTGTTTTTCTCTTTTCATCTTTTTATTTTGATTTTTTGAGTCTCTCTCTGTCTCCCAGGCTGGAGTGCACTGGTGTGATCTATACTCAATGTAAACTCTGCCTCCCAAGTTCGAGTGATTCTCCTGCCTCAGCCTCCTGGGTAGCTGGGACTACAGGCATGTACCGCCATGCTGACTGATTTTTGTATTTTTAGTAGAGAGAGGGTTTTGCCACATTGGCCAGGCTTGTCTAGACCTCAGCTAATCCACCTGTCTTGGCCTCCCAAAGTGCTGGGATTACTGGTAAGCCAATACGCCTGGCCTTTCTTTTTCTTTTCAGTTCCATGAAAGAATCTTCAGTTCTTCCTTGGCACCTGATCGATCATTTCCAACTGTCTTCTAGATCTGCATTCTGCTGGTCTTTCTAAATCATACTTCCTACATCTGAGGCATGAGACCATGTTGCAAACAAATTAAAAATTTGTTTGCAACATTCAATTATTATAAGGCATTTTAACTTTTAAATCAAAATATTTCTGTAAAGAAAATATTCACTTTTTCATAAGATGGGCAGGTACTAATTAAAACTACAGCAGGACCAGGAGGCTCATTCCTGTAATCCCAGCTATTCAGGAGGCTGAGGCAGGAGAATCGCTTGAACCCAGGAGGTGGAGATTGCAGTGAGCTGAGATCTCGCCATTGCATTACAGCCTGGGTGACAGCAAAACTTGCCTCAAAAAACAAAAACAAAAAACTATGAAGCAATCTGTTTTTGTTCTTTAAAAATATCACTTGACTGTGAAATGTAGAATAACCGGGCCCCACTGTCTTGGGGAGATAGGTGTAAACAACTTGTTTGTGTTTGAAAATGTCATTATGGAGTTATTTAAATGCTGCCTATGAATTGTCCTTAGGGAAGAAATCTGGTCTAAAATACTAGAATTGTGAGTTGGGCACAAATTAGTTCTTACATGGAAACAGTTGTGTAAATAAAATGAAATCCAAAGTTGCTGATAAACAGGAGGAAAATGAAGAGAAACTGGCACATTGAAGCATCCTGGAACTAGGCTTATACCTGATCAAATAAACATATGGACCGAAGCAATCTGAACTTGCCATCATTACATATTGGGCAAGCATTTCAGAAATTATACAGAAAGAAATTATACAGTTACAAAAGGTGGCAGTGATTAAAAAAGAAATAACCACTAATACCTGTCATTAAAGATGGGTTGAATAAGCAGGATAATTCTAATAAGCAGGTAATTCTAGACAGAGACTGTAGCCAGCAGAAGACTACAGTGTTTATGCATTATGTGTGTAAGCCAAATATTTCTAAAACTACAAGATCTTCATTTTAGCCAGGTGTGGCAGTGTACACCTGTAAGTCGCAGCTAATTGAGAGGCTGAGGTGGGAGTATCCCTTGAACCCAAGAAATTGAGTCCAACCTGGAAGATAAAGCAGAACTTCCATCTTTATTTTTAAAAAAAGATTTTTGTTTACATTTTTCTCTTAGTTTATGGAGAAAAAGCTCATAAAAAAGACGTTTCTTCTATTTCCAGAAGCGGTTTTCTTAGTGTGTTTTGTGCAAGAGTCAGATATTGTAGGCTCACAGTTTTTTTAAAAACTTTCACTGTATAAACTGATTTCTTTGTTTAGTGTATATTACTCTTGATATATATGAAGATTTGCATTTGAATTCATAACATTCTTTCTTGTTTATAAAATAAATCTAATATTCTATCTTTCAGCAGTATCTATTTTCTAATATTACAATAATAAATTAATGTACTTCTTATTCCTCACACACCTTACCTAATTAAAATAACTTCCATTTCAAGCTGTTTTTACACTTTTGCATTTGGGCATGAGTATATCTCAATTATTTAACATCAAATTTTTATAACCTCCTTTGATGCAAACATAGTAAAAGTGAAAAAATCAGAATATTTTCTCTGCATCCTATGTTGTTGCTCCCTCCTTAATAATTTTTAGTTTCATGATTTTTAGCTTGTCACATATATAACCTTGACTTTTTTTTTTATCACCGTACTTCTAACTGTTGCTTGAACACTTTTTTCTAAGACTAAATGAATTCATTCCTGACAGGCAAAAACTTTTGCCTTTATTTTATTTTTTTCTTTTTCAACTTTTACTTCAGAACCAGGGGTACATGTGCGGATTACTACAGAGGTATATTGGTATGATGCTGAGGTTTGGGGTATGATGGAACCCATCATCCTGGTGATAGAATGATAGAGGCAGGAGACACAAATTCTAGGCAGACAGGGGCGGGTCCCTGGCGAAGCCCCACCCTCAAGCCAAAAAGCCTGAGACCTTGGCCCAAAGTGAGAACTTATATCCTTGCTTTCCTGCTGGGATGTTGCCTTTTCCTAAACTGTCCATGGCCTCACCCTGCCCCATCTGTGCCAATAAAGACCCCAGAGTCAACCTGCAGAGAGGAGAGCAGCTGGATGTCAGAGAGAAGTGGTTTGACTTCGGAGGGACAGCTTGATTGAGCAGCTTTGGAGAAGAATCCAGCCAGAGACAGCCAGACTTCAGGGGAAGATTACAGACCAGCCCCCTGTCCCCTTATCACCTCCTCTTCCTGTTGAGAGCCACTTTCATAGGCAATAAAATCCTTCACATTTACCATCCTTCAATTCTTTCCTGCAACCTCATTAATCCTGGATGCCAGACAAGAGCTTGGGAGCCACAACTGCTGATACAAAAGGTTAAACACTGGCCCTTTGCCCTCACTGGCTGAGGGTAGCCATAACCCCACTGACCTGTTAACGCTAAATTAACACTCAACCACTGTACAGCAGAGGAAAAAAAAAAAAAAAAAAAAAAAGCACTGTAACCTCTGGGACTTCAGAGGTCACAGGTGTAACAGGTGTATTTGCCCTCCCCAACCCTCAGATGCTGCTGCAGAGCCCTCAAAGCTTGCTTCTGTCAGAACCCAAAATCACTCGCCCTGGCTCCTGCACCCATTCACCTGCATGCTCCCTCCCATGACGGTTGGAAGGTAGCAGGTCTAATGAGTGAAGTTCAAGCAGCCAGCTGGTTCCAGTGTTGGTGCATGCACTCCAGTTCCCTCCTCACTTGCTCACGTGCTCTCTCCCATGAGGAGTTGAGACTGGTGGGCTGAGTAAAGGAGTCACACCTATTGCAAGTCCTTCAAAGAGTTCAGGGAAATATCCTGCTTCACTGATATTGAACATAGTACCCAATAGATAATTTTCAGCCCTTGCCCTGGACTTTCTCTCCCAGCTCTAGTAGTTCTTGGTGTCAATTGTTCTCATCTTTATGTCCTTGTGTACCCAACTTCAGCTTCCACCTATAAGTGAAAACATGCATTATGTGATTTTCTGTTTCCATTATCAGTTCCCTTAGAATAATGGCCTCCAGCTGTATCCACGTTGCTGCAAAAGACATGATTTTGCTCTTTTTTTTGTGTATGCATAGTATTTCACGATAAGTACGTAACACGTTTTCTTTTCCAGTCACTGCTGATGGGCATCTGGGTTGATTTCTTATTTTTGCTATTGTGACTAGCACTGCGAGAAACATATGGGCACATGTGTCCTTTTGCTAGGATGATTTCTTTTTGGGTATAAAGCCAGTAATGGGGTATCTGGGTCAACTGGTAGTTCAAATCTGTTCTTTGAAAAATCTCCAAACTGCTCTCCACAGTGGCTGGAGTAATTCACATTTGCATCATCAGGATATATGTCCCCTTTTCCCATAGCCTTGCCAACATCTGGTATTTGTTTACCTTTTTACAAAAGTCACTTTGACTCCTTGTGAGATGGCATCTCATCATGGTTTTGATTTGTGTTTCCTTGATAATTAGTGAGGATGAGCATGTTTTCATATGTTTGTTGGCCACCTGTATATCTTCTTTTAAAAGTATCTGTTCATGTGCTTTCCCCACTTTCTAATGTGGTTATTTGATTTTTGCTTGTTGAGTTGTTTATTTATAGATTCTGGATATTAGATCTTTGTTGGATGCATAGTGTGCAAATATTTTCTTTTTATCCAGAGGTGGTTTGTTTCTTTTTTGAATAGTTTCTCCTGGTGTGCAGAAGCTCTTTAATTAGGCTTCACTTGTCCATTTTTGTTTTTGTTGCAATTGCTTTTGGAGATTCAGTCATAAATTCTTTATCAAGGCTGAAATTGAGAAGGGCTTTCCTAGATTTTCTTCTAGGATTTTTATAGTTTGAGGTTTCATATTTAAGTCTTTAATACAATATGAGTTAACTTTTGTCTATGATGATAGGTAAGGTTCAGTTTTATTTTTCTGCATATGGCTAGTGAGTTATCCTATCACCATTTATTGAATGGAAAGCATTTTCCCATTGCTTATTTTTGTAGAGTTTCTTAAGATCAGGTGGTTGTGAGTGTATGGCTTTATTTCTGGGTTCTCTATTCTGTTTCATTGATTTATATGTCTGTTTTTGTAACAGTATCATTGGGTTTTGATTATTGTAGCCTTGTAGAACAGTCAGGTAATGTAATGCCTCCAGCTTTGTTCTTTTTGCTTAGAATTGCTTTTGGCTATTTTGGGTTCTTTTTTAGTTCCATATAAAACTTAGGATAGTTTCATTTTATTAATTTTGTAAAAACTATGTTAGTAGTTTGATACTAATAGCACTGAATCTATAAATTGCTTTGGGCTGTGTAGCCTTTTAATGATATTGCTTCTTCCAATCCATGAACACATCGTTCTTCCGTTTACTTGTGTCATATCTGGTTTCTATCAGCAGCAGTTCTCCTTTTAGCAGCAGTTCTTGTAGAACTCTTTCAGTTCCTTGGTTAGATGTATTCTAGGTATTGTATTTTTTGTGTATCTACCTTTATTTTTACTTTACAACTTGGTAGGACAAATTTAGCAAGTTCCTAAGAAATTGCTTATGTGAACAATTTTTCCTGTGTCTTTATATTCAACTTTTCGTTCCATTGTGTATCTCTTTGTTCCCTTGAAAATTTTGATTGCTTGTATCATACACATTGTTATAGTATTGTGAACAAGTCTGAGGCCAGCCTAATCTATTCTACTCTTAACTGTTTTGAAATTTGGGGACTTATCATTTTGTAGTCAATTTTGAATCAGCATAGTTTGTCAGACAAACTGCACTTTTCAATTTGTGTGTTGAAGTCCTCCTATTTATTTGTGTAATATTTTTAAAAGCATGTTTTATTTTTCCCATGAATCTTACATATAGGTATTTATATATGAAGGTATACACAAGAAAAAGTTATGTCATGTATAAATATGATATGTAATATATTTGTATATCTATATACATACATACATATATGACATACCTTTAGTTGTCTTGTATTTATTCTGCCTTGTACTATTTCCAAGTTCAACCTTATTTTTCTGTTCATTTCATTCTTTCTTCCAGGTGTTTCCTGAGCTCTGACAGTTCAGGTTTCATTTCTTTATTTTGACTTATCATAATTTCCTTGAGCTATTTTGTCTTTGAGCATTTGCGTTTCTGTATAATTTATGTCTCTTTGTTTATTGAATGTATGATCATAATTTTATTTTTCATTTTAATATTTTCTTATTGATATTCTTATTGATATGAAGAATATCAGTAAGATATCAATATCAATATCTGCCATCTTGTTTTTCTCTATTTTGCTTGTATGAGAACAATTAAATAATTTTGCTACTCATATTAACAATATGCTACTCATATTTACAATAATATAATTGAGGAAAAACCAATATAGACATATGATTATTATTAATATCTATAATTTACTTTGTAGCTTCCTCTTTTAGTTGTACAGTTTCATGGGTTTTGACACAGATTCATAATGTCCCATAACTACTATCACAGTACAGAATAGTTTCATGGCCTTTAAAATCTCTTGTGCTCTCCCTCCTTATCTCCTACTTCTGTATTCCCTAACAATCAGTGATTTTTCTACTGTCTTTATAGTTTTGCTTTTTGCAGAATGTCACATAGTTAGAATTATACAGCATGTGGCCTTCTCACACTGTCTTCTTTCCCTTAACAGTATGCATTGCAAGCGCCTCCATGTATTTCTATGGTTTGACTGTTCTTTTAATTTTCCATTATATGAGTGTATAAGTCTGAGAGTCTGAGGCTTGTCTAATTTTTATTTCACTAACTATTTTAGAAAATCTTCAAACTATTTACTTTTCACCTATTAAAGGACCTCTTGGTTGCTGCTAATTTTATGCAATTGCAAAAAAAGTGGTTATAAACACAAATGTGCAAGATTTGTATGATGTAAGTTTTCAATTCATTTGTGCAAACAGGAGACTGATTGCTGGATAACATGGGAAGACTGAGTTAACCTTTACAAGAAACTCCCAAATTGTCTTCCAATGGTTGAGTGCTTATTTTGATATTTATCTCTTTATGCTTTCTAATGTTTTGGGTGCAGAGTCCACCTAATTCATAAACTTGGAGAAATTATTTGAAAAGATTTTTCTTATAGAGAAAAAATGCAATAGAATTCAAAATGTGTGGCAGACAGAAGAGAAGCCACATATTCCTTTTTTGTGAACCCCTACTGTTGGAAGCTTTTCTTTCCAGTGTCCTAGTATCTGAAGCTAAAGCAGTACATATGTTCAATGCAAAAAACAAAATAAACAAAAACAAAAAGCAACCAAAATATAAAAAAAATGAGTAGACAACCAATGTAATTTAAAAGACTGCTCAATAAATGACAAGCTCAACAACTTTAGAAACTCAAAAAAAAAAAAATGTTACGAGATGTTGAGATTCTGTCCTTTACATGTCAAAATGGCAAGGCTGGAAGCAAAAACATGTTAAAGCCTGAAACTCTTGAGTTTTATTTCAAAGTACCATGAAGTAGGCACTCTTTTGAAACCACTGGAAAGTTTTTCAAAACTTTGAAAATGGCATACTACTACTTTAGATTATTTATCAAGTCCCTTAAACAACACACACACACACACACACACACACACACACACACACACACAAACACTCATATGCATACCAAACAGATGCACATAATATATTTAATAACAGGTTAAAAAAATACTTGGAATCTTATTCTAAACTGAAACTTGGCATTGCTATACATGTATTCAGTATTCCTGAGATGTTAGTTGAAAGGGAAGGGCACATGATAGGACTGGGCAGTAAGGTGAGCTGCAAATGCTGTCAGTCTGTTAACATCTTGAGTAACCCCACAGGGACTTTCAAGCTAGAAGAGTCCTTTACAATTGTCCCCAGCTGAATTAATATAGTCAGGCCTTTTTTCCAAAATTGATCAGCCTTTGCATATGGACAATCCTGGGAACCTCCTCTAGGCAAATATATATAATTATATATAATATATTATCATATATAATTATATATTTTTAATTATATATTATATATATATAATATATATATAATATATATATAATTAATTATATAATAATATATATATTATTAATATATAATTATATATGGGTTATAGGTTATATATTATATAAAATATTTTATATAATGGTTTTTTATATAATTTTACTATATATATAATTATATAAAATATTTTATATAATATATAAGATATTATGCATACATATATAAATATATAAATAGAAATATATAAATGTATACACACCCAAAACCATATAAATGACAATTATTACCTTTGTGAACTTTTTTGTTTAAAAAATATATTATTCAAATTTATAAAAATTTTATACATAACCACAATGTTTGAACTAATTTACACTCCTATAGACATTGCAAGACTCCTATTTTAACTAACAATTATCTGACTATAATCATTTCATTTTCATATGTACACGAATGGCCAAACTGTTAGCAAATATATAGGATAACTATAGTTAACAATAATGTATGTTTCAAAATAACTGAAGTAGTGGAATTAGTTTCTAACACAAAGAAATCATAAATACCAGACAAGATGTATATACCAAATTACTCTAATTTGACCATTACGCATTTTATTCTTCTATCAAAATATCACACATACTCCACAAATGTGTATAACATTATGTAATTATAACTAAAATTACATATATATATGTTTCCTATTTTCCTGCTTTATTATCAATATTCTCTATGTTAATTTGTTTTTTTATAGTTACTAGTTACTAATGATATCAGGAATTATTTTATGTGTTTATTACTTGAGTGTACTTTTTAAAAATGAGAGCCTAGGTAACAAATGATTAACAATATTCTTCAACCATACTCTAGTATTTGATTTACTTAAGTAGATTAATCTATTTAAGACCTGTCTATTTATTTGGTCACAAATGTATTATTTTCTTTGTAATTCAGATTTCCACTCTTACTACCTTCTCTCAATGTTGACAATTATTGCATTTACTTAAAGCACCCTTCTATGTATTCATATCATTTAAAACATATATTGCTAATCTAGAAGCAGCATATTAATTTTTATTTTGAATTTTAATATTAATTTTTTATTTTGAATTTTAATATTAAATTTTTATTTTATGGAAAGGGTATTGTGTCATATACCTAATTTTGTTTAATTGTTTCACTTAGCACAGTGGTTTCTGTCAGATCCATCTATATTATAATGTGTAAATTTTACTGTTTTATACTAACTATTGACTGAAAAGGTTTTGATGGTTTCTTTAGTACTTTGTAACTCTTTAGATTTTATTATTTATTTATTAAATTATTCCTATTTATTTATTTGAATCCTCTGTTTTTTGTTCTACTAATATTAGCATTTTTATATATTTATCAATTTCATTCAGCGTTTAATAATTATTTTTTGGTATTTGTTTAAAAATTTTTTCCTAAACCAGTATTTGAAATGTGCTCTTTTAAATTTTATAACACTTTAAGTGCTTTTGCAGGCTACTGATCTATGTGTGAGAAGAGCATAAAGCTAAGTGTTGCATTTGCATGTGCACCTATATGTAAGCATAATGAGGTAGATATATCTTCTCCTCCTAATCTTCAAATACTTAGTAATAGTTGCAATACCATTCTACTGTTTTCTATTTTTATAACAATATGACATTCTTTTAATTGTTACCCCCATAGTACCTTTTTATATTTTCACCAAAAAGATGCATTTTTTTCCAAAATGTTTTGAAGAATTGCAGATGTAGTATTTACCCCAAATTGACTTTTAGATCAGCTTGTCAATTTCCATAAAATATATAATGTTGGCCGGGCACAGTGGCTCACACCTACAATCCCAGCACTTTGGGAGGCCGAGGCGGGTGGATCACAAGGTCAAGAGATCGAGACCATCCTGGTCAACAAAGTGAAACCCCATCTCTACTAAAAATACAAAAATTAGCTGGGCATGGTGGTGCGTGCCTGCAATCCCAGCTACTCGGGAGGCTGAGGCAGCAGAATTGCTTGAACCGAGAAGGCAGAGGTTGTGGTGAGCCAAGATCATGCCATTGCACTCCAGTCTGGGTAACAACAGCGAAACTCCATGTCAAAATATATATATATTTTAAATATATAGATTTAAAATGTTAAATTGTTAAATTGACTGGGTCCACATTGACTTTTAACATATATTGGGAAAATCTTGCAGATCATACAATTCTAAATACATGTATTTATGCATGTAGACTACCTCTTCAAATAGGGCTTCTGCTATATTATGCTGTATTTGTCTTTTGAAAAGCTTGTTGAACAAATATATAAATATTTCTGCAGTGAAATACTTCTATCTTTCAAGTTTATATTAAATTATGCAATGCAGAAATAGTTCCAATTAGGCAAAAATACAGAGCTATTTCTTCTATATATACTCATTGCAGCCTTATTTTCAATAGGAAATTTGTTTCAAAAATTAACTGGGAAATAGATTACTTATAAAAGTTTTAGCCAGGCAGTGCCATTTTACAGTCATTATCTAGTTCTTATCTTATTTGAGTTTTTAGTTACTTTTGGCTCAGTTAATCTATCTTATTGAACTTTCTTCTATTGGCTCCATTAACAGCACCCTTGTTGAATTCCTTTTACTGCATTGGCTACCCCTTTTCTGTCTTAAGGTCTATGTAGATTGTTCCTAGACCTTGTCTACTCTTAATATGGAAACAAGGAGATAAGTAGTTGGTTCCAATCTCTTTCTACGCCCCCACTTCAATGACCTCACTTGGGTACAATGGTGATATGGTTTGCCTGTGTCCCCACCCAAATCTCATCTTGAATTGTAGCTCCAAAAATTCCCACATGCTATGGGAGGGACCCTCTGGGAGATCATTGAATCATGGGGGAAGTTTCTCTCATACTGTTCTCATGGTTATGAATAAGTTTCATGAGATCCAATGTGTTTATGAGGTGTTTCCCCTTTCTCATTCTTTCTTGCCACCACCATATAAAACATACCT
Organism: Saguinus oedipus; assembly: GCA_031835075.1. Lineage (NCBI taxonomy): Eukaryota > Metazoa > Chordata > Mammalia > Primates > Cebidae > Saguinus > Saguinus oedipus. Next base: position 71,956,947 of record CM063178.1, read on the forward strand.
TTCACCTTCCACCATGATTGTGAGTCCCCCCAACCGCGTGGAAATGTGAGTCCATTAAATCTCTTTTTCTTCATAAATTACCCGGACTTGGGTATGTCTTTATTAGCAGTGGGAAAATGGACAAATATAATACACATGGCATTAAAGTTGTATAAACTGAAACTACAAAACAACTTACACCTAGACTTTCTCTTCAGAAGTGCATGCCTATTTATCTAACTAGTTACCCTATAATTTGGTTGTCCACATAATAACATCATAAACAGGAAAAAGATTGAACTCCACATCTCTCTACTCCAAAAACTGTTCTGCCCTCAGCCTTCTCTATATCAACTTAGAGTAACTGAATTATTTTAGTAGCTCAGGACAAAAACCTGAACTATCATTGACAGTTGTGTAATTTATATTCTATTTTATCTCCATCCCAGTAAATGCAGGTTTGTACCATTTTCCACCATCTATACTGGTACCAGTTTAACCTGAGACACTCTCATCTCCTACTGGGATAATACAGTAGCCTCTCCTTCCTAGCATCTACCACTGTTCTTCTATAGCTTATTATCAACATATTAAAAGGTATTTAAAATTTTGAGGATCATAATTTTATTCTTATGTTCAATATTCTTCTTTCAAGCCTAGCTCTATTATTTGAGGGGCTTGTCAATAAGATAAAAACACTGGTCCTCCACTGTGGGCAAAGAAGTTAATCTCGCTTTCTCACAGGTCCTCCATCCTAACTCCCAATAGACAGGCAACCTGATATGATTTGGCCGTGTCTCCACCCAAATCTCATCTTCATTGTAATGCTCACAATTCCCATTAGCTGTCAGAGGGACCCAGCAGGAGGTAACTGAATCATGGGTTGGGTATTTATCATACTGTTCTCACAATAGTGAATAAGTCTCATGAGATCTGATGATTTTAAAGAGGAGTTCTTATGCATAGACTCTCTTTCTTTTTGCCTGCTGCCATCCATGTAAGACATGACCTGCTTCCACTTACTTTCTGCCATGATTGTGAGGCCTCCCCAGCCATGTGGAACTATGTCCATTAAACCCTTTTCCCTGTATAAATTACCCAATTTGGGATATGCCTTTGTCAACAATGTGATAACAGACCGATACAGTAGATGGGTACCAAGAGTAGGTGCTGCTGTAGATATGTGGAAATGTAAAAGTGACTTTAGAACTGGGTAACAGGCAGGGGTTGGGACAGTTTGTAGGGCTCAGAAGAAGACAAAAAAATGTGAGAAAATTTAGATCTTCTAGAGACTTGTTGAATGGTTTGACCAAAATGCTGAAAGTGATATGGACAATAACATCCAGGCTGAGGAGGTCTCAGATGGAAATGAGTAACTTGTTAGAAACAGGAGCAAAGGTAACTCTTGTTATGTTTTAGCAAAGACACTGGCAGCATTTTGGCCCTGCCCAAGAGATTTGTGGAACTTTAAACTTGAAAGAGATGATTTAGGTATCTGGTGAAAGAAATTTCTAACCAGCAAAGACTTTGAGATGTGACTTATGTGCTGTTAAACACATTCAGTTTTAAAAGGGAAACAGTACAAAAGTTCAGAAAATGTGCAGCCTGACAAGGCAATAGAGAAGAAAATTCCATTTTCTGAGGAAAAGTTCAAGCTGGATGCAGAAATTTGCATAAGTAATGAGGAATTGAATCTTAATCTCCAAGACAATGGAGAAAATGTCGCCAGGTCATGTTGGAGGTCTTCACAGCAGCCCCTCCCACAATAGGCCTGGAGACCTAGGAGGAAAAAATGGTTTCATCAGCCAGGCCCAGGTTCCCCAAGCTGTGTGCAGCCTAGGCACTTGGTGCCCTGTGTTCCAGCCACTCCAGCCCTAACTAAAAAGGGTAAAAGTACAATTCAGGCTGGGCTTCCAAGGGTGCATGCCCAAAGCCTTGGTAACTCTTATGTGGTTTTAAGCCAACAGTTGCACAACATTTGTATCTGGAAAAAGTCAGCTTAAGTTGAACATCACAAGGAAGCATTGAAAAAGGAACCAAGAAAGAGAATCAATAAACATATACCTTGATAGTAATAGAAAGTCTGATTGTTTGATAATTTAGAGTATATTTTTCAATATTATACAGTTGAACTTATATTAAGCTCATGTTTTTGTTTGTATTTTTATTATCAGCTGACAAAGCTTTTTTCTCTCTCTTTATCAAATCATACTCATTTGATAAACTCACTTCTCAAAATTCTTGCTTATTTTAGATGGAAGAACACCAATTTAATTTCTCTTTCTTTTTCTTTTCTTGGACTAAATTATCCAGCCATTGTAATGTCAGAGGAAAGCACAGCCATGCATTATAGTCAATTCAACTTCAATCACATGGAATAATACTTAGCTCAATTCTCATTTCAACCCAATTGCATTCATTCCTACTGAGTTTAAATTCCATTTTCTTAGTAGGTTTTCATTTTTCTCTAAAAGTGGGATAATATTAAGCATAAAGTAGTAGCATTTTTTTAATACAACTGAAAGGAATCAGACTTTTATTAAAGTCAAACAAAAAATTGGAGAAGAATTGCATATAAATCCATCTCTGCTCGTTTCCAGCATTACAAGTACATTTAATGTTAATTTAGTTCAAATTATAACTTTTTATATTTCTATAATTTAATTAACTTCTTCCTACTCTGTGCTTCAATATCTCTTTGTTTGCAACTCCTTGGTAACATTTAGCATATTTGACTTGCTCTGTGAGGATGAGGAAGTCACATTGTTTGGGTTTCTAGGTAACAATTACTGTACTGGTTTCTTTACGCATATGTGATCTTCATTTTCTCACTGAATCCCAGCATTAACACTTTAGAGTTGATGCTAATTATCCATAGGAAATATTAATTTCAGATGATTTAGGAACACTGTTTCAAACGATAATATAATACATAGAATGGCTGGCTTTAAACCAGGTCTGTGTAAATCCAAAACTCAATTTATGCTATCTCTAATTATTCATGCTAGGCTTTATCACTAGACTGTAAGCTACCTAAATTCAATAATATTGATTTCTTGAAGAACACAGCATTTTCTTAGCAAATTGTAAATGTGTATATAATGTTGGCTGCAGGTGAACTTTTAATATGTGTCTTCATGATATATAGGTTTAAGTTATACTCTGCTTTACAATAATAATAAAAAAATAGCCTACTTACTTTGATTCCCAAAGTGACTTTATAGAAGTAGAAAAATCATTACATTTTTCAGGGCCAATGTGTGGGGCAAATTATAAACAAATAAAATCAGTAAATAAGTAAATAAATAAATGAAAACTACCAGTATCTAAATTAAAATCACTTCATTATTTGAAGTCAACTCTGACTCACAATGAATGGCATTGCTTCTTAGTCTGTGTTCTGTTCCCAAAATAAAATAATATATATTAGGAAAAAATCAACCCAAATAAATTCAGAACTTTTTCTACATATATGCTGTACATAAATGATATATAAAAACCTCCACAAAAATTCTGAAAAAAAGCTATTTATTGAGGCAAATCACCTTGAAATGTATTACTATATTTAGTTTACTTGTTCTAAGAACATGAGAAGATCTACAGTGTACTGCTCATGTTTTTATTATAATTACCAAAATAATTATTAAAAATAATGCTTCATGTCCAAAACAAACCAAAATGAAATAAAACTTTAGATCAAGACAACTTCTTTACTTAACTATGTTGCAAACTTTTAAAAAAAATTAATGTATTTTATAATAATTTCTGTTAAAAAGGAAAAATTATTCAATTTATAAGCATATTAATAATTATCAAAAAATTAAGAAACGTATCTTCTAATTTCCAAATTTCCATTTAGAATCATGCACATTACTTTCAGAGTTTTTAATAAGCACATACGATTGATAAAGGATGGAAGTCATTGAACTTCAAATTAGACTTTCGTATATAAGCTTTCTCTTAATTCAACCTGGCTTTAAATCTGCCAATAAAAGAAAAACCAACTCCAGTTTATATTAATTTAATAACCACCTGACAGTAGGAAAAATGGGTAAGGGTTTGCTTTTGACAGAGATAAATATTAAAGTTAAGTTTTTCCTCTCTACTTAGCTTTGCAGTTACCCTCAAGGCATTAATCTATTGAAAGGGATAAGATACCATCTTTCAGAGGAAACATGTCATAAATATTTTGATAAAGTGTTTGTAATCCTCAAAAACAGATGGCTGTTTCATAAAGATTGTCAGCTGAGAAGGCTTTGCTGACAGAATCGTATTAAACAACTGCAACTGCGTTTTGCACCGAACAATCAGATGTATTCTCCTCTATTAATCAATCACAGCTGGCTGATTTTTCTGACAGCTGGATCTTACAAGACCTAATTTTCACCCTTTTTCTCTATTACTGACTAATGAAACCCAAATCAAGTGAAACAGGCTCTTGGGGGGCTAAGGGTATAATGGCAGATTAACAAATAGAGGAGAAACATGAAGAATGCTGACTAAACCTTATAAATATAGGAAAATGAAAATATTCCCAAGGAACTTGGGCAGAAGTATCATGCAGCAAATTGATATATCAGGGGAAAAGAGTACCTATATAAATAAAAATCATACAGAGTGTTCATTTCCCCTAAGGGTTTCCACTTGGCTAACGACATTCCGTTACCTACTTGATTATTGCACCTGGTTTTCTTTATGAACATTTGGATAATACTTTGGGGGGTAGGCTGCATGAGTTTACATTACTAAAACTCAAGTTGTGCTTTTGTAATTTTAGTATATTCTTTATACAGGATTACAAAGTTGTTTACTGTATTAGTTCATTCTCATGATATTAATAAAGATATACCTGTGATTGGGTAATTTATAAAGAAAACAGGTTTAGTGGACTCACGGTTTCACATGGCTGAGGAGGATTCACAATCATGGCAGAAGATGAAGGAAGAGGGAAGAGCAAAGGGACGTCTTACATGGCAGCATGCAAGAGGGCATGTGCAGAGGAACTGCTCTTTATAAAACCATTAGATCTCGTGAGACTTATTCACTATCACGAGAGCAGAATGGGAAAAACACTTCCCCATGATTCAGTTACCTCCCACTGGGTCCCTCTAATAACACCTGGAGATTATTAAAATTCGAAGCGAGATTTGGGTGAGGATGCAGAGCCAAATTATATCATTCACTATTTGTAATTTTTTTAACTACTAAAACGATAAGGAAAAGGTCTTTAACCAATTTTCCTAAATATCAAATTAGCCAAGGTATGGAAACAATGGGTGCAATTTGATGTAACAGACAAGGAGTGAGTTTAAGGGCATTCTTTAAATAATTTGTTGAATTTTTCATTATCTGTCATTCTTTCAAATTTTCTTTTCATTTACTTTGTGCTTCATGTTTCTTTTTGTCTCTCTTCTAATACAGTATAAATTTACGTAAGCAAGAATTTTATGTTAATCACTGCTGTATTACATCCTCACTGTAGAAAACAATACCTACTAGAAAATGTGTCCTCAATAAATAAATGTTCAAGGAATGCCATGAAATGTATCTGTAAAGTTGAACTCACAGTATACTTTTTCTGTTCTGAACTAATTTACTTTATATTTGCAAAAAAATTATTTCTTTATCAAATATATGTCTGTATCTACCACGTATGAAGCATTACTTTAGGTGCTTCAGAGCCAATATGAGTAGGATATCATCTCTATCTAGAAGCATTCACAGGAAGGTGGAAAAGAAAAGAAGGAAACCAAACATCATAGCAAAATTTCCTTTGCTTATTTATTTGTTTATTTATTCATTTATTTATTTTGAGATGGAGTCTTGCTCTGTGACCTAGGCTGGAGAGCAGTGGGGTGATCTCATTTCACTGCAACCTCCGCCTCCCAGGTTCAACCAATTCTCCTGCCCCAGCCTCTCAAGTAGCTGGGAATACAGGTGCATGCCATCACGCCAGGCTGGTCTCAAACTCCTGAACTCCTGAATCACTCGCTTCAGCCTCAGTGCTGAGATTATAGGAATGAGCTTCCATGCCCAGCCTCCTTTGCATTTTTAGTTTTTCAAGTAGAGAAATTTAACTTCCATGCAAAAAGTAAAATCCAAATATTTTAGATCTAAAAGTGACTGGGATTTGCTAATCCACATTCATTTCACAGAGAAGAAATTCAGACACCCATAGGCTAAAAGAATTGTGTAATATTTCTTCGATTGTTAGGGGAGGATTAAAATACTGTTTCTATTTATAAGTAGCAAAAAGTTACTGAAAAATAGGTTATTAAGGTCTTTTTTGCAATCACCTGAAATTTTATAAATCCTTGGACCTCCCATACACTGGGGTAGTTTTACATTTTTTAGTTTAAAGTTTTTTTTTTCCTGACATTGTGCCTTGCAAATATTTACTCGAAATGATTAAGCTGATAAATGAATGAATAAGTGGACTACACAAAGATACCCACACAATTCATTTTTGTAGAAATTCTGATAATATAATAGAGAAATGTATTTTTTTTTTTAAAAAAAAGCACCTGACACATTCTATAAGCCCCATGCATGTCATTGACTCTAACCTATTATCTTAAATAAACTCTAGAAAGGCAACTTTCAGGCCATATAATTTAAAATTCTCTCGTGAGCCAGGCATCATACAAATACGAAAAAAGATCAAACATTAATGTGAGTTATTCTCTTCCTTAGGGAGCTCATAAACAAATGAGATGGGCATAAATATAAACATGTACCAGTACTTAAGTATGAAAAGTGACTCAATTCACTCAAAAAGTCTTGGTTAGTATCATTATAAACATGTCTCAGTTCTAAATTTTATATTTGAGTTTCTTTGGTTTCTTTTCTTTCCCCAGTTTATTTGTATGTTCTATTACCTACTGCATGCCTCCATATGAGTTTACCATAAATATTTCAAGAAAGATGGGCAGAACTTATCTCATTATCATTTCCAAAATGTATCATATTTTGATGCTTCTAATCTCTCTTAATGGTAAAATCACTAACCTAGTCATTGAAGTTATTTTTATTGCTCATACACAATTAATTTGCAAGGCTCATGATTTTCCTTTTGTTTTCTTCCTTATATCTACTCACTTCTGTCTATTCCTATTATTTCTTATGCAGCTGAAGCCTCTACATCTCTTTAACGAGAATCATATCTAGAGTCTGATCAATTTTTTCTCACTTCAAATTCTGGAGGACAATTTCATAGAAAAGCAATGGCATGACTGAAGTCGTTTAATTATAATGATTGACTTCTTCTTAGAAAATTGCAAAATGTTGGATGCCACCAGCACTTAAGTGAGCAGTTGTTAAGGTGTGCAATGCCTTGATATAAGTGTATAGTCTGGGTGCAGTGGCTCACGTTTGTAATCCCTGCACTTCGGGAGGCTCAGGAGGGTGGATCACCTAAGGTCAGTAGTTTAAGACCAGCCTGTCCAACATGGTGAAACTCCATCTCTACTAAACCAAAAAATTAGCTGTGTGTAGTGGCAGGCACATAATCCCAGCTACTCAGGAAGCTGAGGCAGGAGAATCCCTTGAACCTGGGAGGCAGAAGTTGCAGTGAGCCAAGATCACACCATTGCACTCCAGACTGGAGAACGAGAGCTAGACTCCATCTAAAAAAAAAGTGTACTTATAAGTTTCAACTAGCTTGTGTATACTCTATAGTTATGGCAATTCATGATTCTATAGTTATCAGGCAATACATGAGGTGTGGTTCAAGATGGCTGCTTTTAAGCAGCTAGAGGGCACTCCTCTCATGGAGAGGAATCAAAATAGCAAGTAAATATTAACATGTGAGTAGACCATTGAAGAGAGCACACTGGACTTCATCAGAGAAGTGACAGGAATCAGAGAAAGCAGAGGAGAGTGAAGTAAGGCAGTCTGCTGAGCTGGGACCACTGTGGAGCCAGGAGAGACTCCCTGTCACAGTGAAGGAATGAATGAGTGAGAGACCCACAGGGTCTTACACTTCCACCATAGATTTTTACAATCTCAGCCATAGGAAAGCCCACTCGACCCTCACCTCCACCATTCAGAATAACACAGAGAGCTGCTTAGAGACTTTGCAAAGGCACTGCAAACCCAATGGAGTCACACAGGCTTTTGATCCCTAAGCAGTTGCAAGTAGGTGACAGCTGGCACTGTTGTGCCAAGGAGGGAGCAGGGAGGTCAGGCACTTTTGCATGCCCCAAAGCCAGACCCTGTTGTCGCTGCTGGGGAACAAAGGAGTGGGAAGACTGTGCACCCCATGACTGCCTGCATCTGCTGCTTCAGCTAAGTTGGAGCTGCCTGTCCTTGTATTAAATCCTCAGTGCACCTGCTGTGTCCCCCTTCTGAGCATTGTGGCTGTGACTCAGCATTCTTCTGAGAGGATGATGATCTACCCTTGAGATACCACAGCATTTGTTGTTTCCACCATTACTGTCACCCTTCCCACTGCCAGTTCAGGGATGGAGAAGAGAAACTGGATACTTTTACACATCCCAACAGCAAAACCCACTGTCACTTTTGTGGGACAAAAGTGAAAGTGAACTGCACACCTCATAGCTGCTAGCTTCCACCGCTCCCACTGAAGAGGGCCGACTCTCCCCAGTAACAGACCTGCAGAGGAGCTTCTCTGCCCTTGCCTGAGTTGAGCATTGTGGCAAAGGTCTGGTCCCTTTAGAAAGCCCAGTCCCTGGAGGCCTGCATTCTGTGCTGGGATCCAGCCACATCAATGCTGCCATTATCACTTCCAGAGCAGGAAGAGAGGGAAAGATTGGGCATCTCTGTGTCCCCACGTGAAGGATATTGCCACTGCTCCTGTGGGAGAAAAGCTCTACTGGGCCACGCGCCCCATAGCTGCCTGCCTCCACTGCCTCTGCTCCCACAAGTAGGCCCTGACTTCCCCAGTGAAAGGTTCCCACCTAGGGGCCCAAGGTGGCTCTGGCCGGATGTCGTGGCACTTGCGAAGGCGAGGCCAAGAGTTCAAGGCCAACCAACCTCAGCAACCTTACAAGCTCTCAATGATTGGCAAAAAAAAAAAAAATAGAAAGGTTCCCACCTGATCATTTCAGTTGCAGCTCAGAGCCTTCCTGAGAACCCACCCACAGGCCTGCAATTTACCCTGGGGCTCCCACCACCTGAGCATCTCACCACTACAAGAACATTCTGCCTGCCCTCACCTTAGAGTTCTGCTGGTGACCAGAGTACTAACCCACCCTTCCCTATTGCAGCTAGTACCTGAATGTGATGGACCTGAGAAAAGCCTGCTGTCCTGATCCCAGTCCAGTTTTTACAAGACTTGTACACAACATCCAGTGAACTATCTAGGGGCCTGTGGAACATTGGATTGTCCACCACAACTGGAACCTTACTTCTTCCCCTGGGATATGAGGTCAAGCCGACACAACCAGCCAACACCTACACATGTACTGAAGGATGGAGCCCCTTCATGCTGTTGCTAAATGAAGCAGCAGCAACAGAATAGGCAAATTATAAAGCTGTCCATATTGGGTTAAGTAAAGAGATTCTACACTGCCGCCACTCCCATAGAGAACCACAGAACAGATGTTTTGCATGGCTCTCAGGTACACTGTGACCTGGTGAATAGAGAACACTGTATGTCTAAACTGAGAGTCACAAACCATTGGACACAGATGTGATAGGAAAACAGAGTGCATTCCCACCTTTCTCGGATGTGGAGCTGATGCAGCTGCCTCCCTAACCCCCCATAGAGACTTTGGTATATTTTACCAGGAGCTCCCACAGCCATCCCCATCAAAGATGGTTACTGTGCTCATCACTGGGGCATTCATGGATGAGCCAGGTGGTCCAGCTCTGCCCCTGTCTCCCACCTGTCCTGGCTTTCAGGGTACCATTCATTTTGTTGTCCAGCCCATCACTTGAAACAACAGAGAACATTTCACAGTAAACAAAGGTCAAGTACATACTCATCTGCCTTTGCCAGAGCTAGCTTTTACCCATAAGCACCACCTACTGGTCTGAATGTTGATCTGCACAACCCAATGTAAAATCTGCCAACATAAGGTTCACAGGGCTATAGAAGCAAAGATGAAAGACCATACCCAGTGTGCTCCACAGTCACACCCTCTGGGGGGTGGAATTTCTATCCAAATGACAGTGAATTCAAAAACAAAAAGTGGCCGTTTCTCCAGATGAGAAGAAACCAGCACAAGAACACGGAATGTAGTGATATTACTGAAAGATTACAGTAGCTCTCTAGCAATAGACTTTAACCAAAAAGAAAATTCTTAAATGATAAAAATAAAAAATTCAAAATATAGACTGTAAGTAAATTTAGTTAATTCAGAATATAGACTGTAAATAAAAATTAAAAAGTTTGAAAAACATATTTGATAGAATAATTCAGGAAATTTCCTTGATTTTACTAGAGATGTAAACATTCATATACAAGAAATTTGGAGAACATCTTGAAAGTACTATACTAGATGAACATCACCATAGAACATAACCATCAAAGTAGTCAAGGTCAAAGTGAAGGAACAGAAAACCAAAAACAAAACCTAAAGGCTGCTAGAAAGAAGCATCAAATTACCCATAAAGAAAATATTATCAGACAGTGGACTTCCCAGAAGAAACCTTAAAGCCAAAAGTGACTAGGATCCTATTTTTAGTATTCTTAAAGAAAATAATTGCCAGCTAAGAGTTTTGTATCCTGCAGAACAAAGCTTCATAAATAAAGGAGAAACTAATTATTTCCCAGACAAGCAAATGCTAAGGGAATTTGTCACCACTAGACCGGTTCTGCAAGAAATGCTCAAATGACTTTTAAACATGGAAACAAAAAATTCATACAAATCATCATGAAAGTATATGTAAATATGTGTAATCCTATAAAGCAATGAAACAATTAAGACTATAAGGCAACTAGTTAACAACACTATGACAGTAACAAAATTTGATGTATCAATATTAATTTTAAATGTAAATGACCTAAATGCTTCATGTACAAAACAGACTGACAAATTGGATTAAAAAACAAAACACAATCATCTGCTACTTACAAGAGACTCATCTAGTGGGTAACAGCAGACTCACAGTAAAAAGTTAGAAAAAGATATATCACTCAAAAAGAATATATAATTAAACAGAAGTAGCCATTATTTTATCATATAAAACAGACTTTAAATAAACATCAGTTTAAAAAAAGACAATAACATTATACAATTATAAAGGGTTCAATTCAACAAGAAGTTTTAACTATTCTTAGTTTATATGCACCTAACACCAAAACACTTAGACATAAAACAAATATTATTCGACCTATGAAAATAAAGAGACAGCAATATAATAACGATGAGGGAATTCATCACCTGACTGAAAACACTAGATACATCATTGAGGCAGAAAATCCATAAAGAAAATTTGCACTTAAAGTAGACTCTAGCTAAATTGATGCAATAGAAATTTACACAGCATTTAACCCAATAACTGTAGAATACAAGTGTTATGGTCATTTTTTTAAATCTGCACATGGAATATTCTCCAAAAATTGATCATATGCTTGGTCATACAGTAAGTCTCAATAAGTGCAAAGAAAATCAAAACCATATCAAGTATCTTCTTGGACCACATTGGAATAAAATTAGAAGTCACACCAAGAACTCTCAGAACTGCAGAAGTACATGGAAACTAAACAACTGGCTCTTGAATGATCTTTGGGTAAACAATGAAATTAAGGTAGAAATTTATTTTTTTTTAACAAATGAAAATAGAAATACAACATACCAAAACATCTGGGATTCAGAAAAAGCAGTTCTAATTGGATTGCACTGTAGTATGAGAGACTGTCTGTTATGATTTCTGTTCTTTTGCATTTGCTGAGGAGTGATTTACTTCCAATTATGTAGTCATTTTAGAGTAAGGGCAATTTGGTGCTGACAAGAATGTATGTTCTGTAGATTTGGGGTGGAGAGTTCTGTAGATGTCTGTTAGGTCTGCTTGGTCCAGATCAGTATTCAAGTTCTGGATATCCTTGCTGATTTTCTGTCTTATTGATATGTCTATTATTGACAGTGGAGTGTTAAAGACTCCCACTATTATTGTGTGGGAATCTAAGTCTCTTTGTAGATCATTAAGAACTTGCTTTATGTATCAGATGCTCCTGTATTGGGTGCATATATATTTAGGATAGTTAGCTCTTCTCGTTGCATTGATCCTTTTACCTTTATGTAATGCCCTTCTTTGTCTCTTTTGTTCTTTGTTGGTTTGAAGTCTGTTTCATCAGAGACTAGGATTGCAACCCCTGCTTTTTTTTTTTGTTGTTCTCCATATGCTTAGTAAATCTTCTTCCATCCATTTATTTTGAGTCTATGTGTGTCTTTACACATGAGATGGGTCTCCTGAATACAGTACACTGATGGGTCTTGACGTTTTATACAATTTTCCAGTCTGTGTCTTTTGATTGGGGCATTTAGGCCATTTACATTTAAGGCTAATATTGTTATGTGTGAATTTGATCCTGCCTTTTTGATACTAGCTGGTTGTTTTGACTGTTAGTTGATGCAGTTTCTTCATTGTGTCAAAGCTCTTTACCATTTGGTACATTTTTGGAGTGGCTGGTACTGCTTGTTACTTTCCATGTTTAGTGCTTTCTTCAGGAGCTCTTATAAGGCAGGCCTGGTGGTGATGAAATCTCTCAGCAATTGCTTGTTTGTAAAGGATTTTATTTCTCCTTCATTTATGAAGCTTAGTTTGTCTGGATATGAAATTCTGGGTTGAAAATTCTTTTCTTTAAGGATGTTGAATATCAGCCCCCACTCTCTTTTGGCTTATAGGATTTCTACTGAGAGATCTGCTGTGACTCTTATGGGCTTTCCTTTGTGGGTAACCCACCTTTTCTCTCTGGCTGCCCTTAGCATTTTTTTTTTCTTCATTTCAACCCTGGTAAATCTGACAATTATGTGCCTTGGGGTTGCTCTTCTTGAGGAATATCTTTGTGGTGTTCCCTATTTTTTCCTGGATTTCAATGTTGGCCTGTCTTGCTAGGTTGGGGAAGTTCTCCTGGATAATATACTGAAGAGTATTTTCCAGTATGGGTTCATTCTCCCTGTCACATTCAAGTATACTGATCAAATGTAGATTAGATCTTTTCACATAATCCCATATTTCTTGGAGGCTTTGTTCATTTCTTTTCACTCTTTTTTCTCTAATCTTGACTTCTTGTTTTACGTCATTGAGTTGACCTTCAATCTCTGATATCATTTCTTCTGCTTGATTGATTTAGCTATTGAAACTTGTGTATGCTTCACAAAGTTCTCATGCTGTGTTTTTCAGCTCCATCAAGTTTTTATGTTCTTCTCTAAGCTGGTTATTCTAGTTAGCATTTTGTCTAACCATTTTTCAAGGTTGTTAGTTTCTTTACATTGGATTAAAATGTTCATTTAGCTCAGAGAAGTCTGTTAATACCCACCTTCTGAAGCCTGCTCTCTCAGTTTGTCAAACTCATTCTTCATCCTGTTTTATTCCCTTGCTGATGGGGAATTGTGATACCTTGGAGGAGGAGAGGCATCCTGGCTTTTGGTGATCTTATCTTTTTGTTCTGGTTTCTTCCCATCTTTGTGGATTTATCTGCCTTTGGTATTTGAAGTTGGTGACTTTCAGATGGGGTCTCTGAGTGGACGTCCTTTCTGTTGATGTTGAAGCTATTTCTTTCTGTTTTGTAGTTTTCTTTCTAACAGTCAGGCCCCTCTGCTGTAGGACTTCTGGAGGTCCACTCCAAACCTTGCTTGCCTGGGAATCACCCTTGGGGGCTGCAGAACAGCAAGGATTACTGCCAATTCTTTTATCTGGTAGCTTCATCCCAGAAGTGTACTTGCCGGATGTCAGCCAGAGCTCTCCTGTATGGGGCATCTATTTGGATATACAAGGGTCAGGGAGCTGCTTGAGGTGGTAGTCTGTCCCTTATCAGAGCTCAAGTGCTGTGCTGGGAGCTCTGTTGCTCCCTTCAGAGCTTCTGGGCAGGGATGTTTAACTTTGCTACAGTGGAACTCACAACTGTCCCTTTTCCCAGGTGCTCTGTCCCAGGAAGGTTGGGTTTTATTTATAAGTCGCCGATGTGCTGCTACCTTTGTTCAGAGATACCCTTCCCAGGAAGAAGGGAGTTTAGTCACAGTTTGTCTGCAGGGGTCCTGCTGAGCTGCCACTGGCTCAGTCCAGCTGCTGTGTAAACTTTCTCTCACTTTTTTTTTTACACAGGTAAGGTTAGAATTGCCTGGGCAATGGCAGAGGACCTCCCCCACTGAGTTCAATTGCCTGGGTTGAGCTCAAACTGGTGTGCTGGTTGAAAAACTCTCAAGCCAGAAGGTTTTAGTTTGCTGGTCTTTGGGAAGGTGGGACTCACCAAGTCATATCACTTGGCTCCCTGCCTTCAGCTCCTGTTTTTTTCTGGGGAGTGGGAGGCTCTGTCTCTCAGGCTTTCCAGGTGCCAGCCAAAATGGCCTCCCAGATTTGTCCTGATTACCCATGGCACTGGCTGGAATGGTTGCTCAGATTTGTGCTGGTAACTTGCAGTGCTTATTGGCTCAGCAGGGATCTCCCGGACTGTGGGCTGTAGACTATGGGAGAAGCACAATATCAGAACCAGAGTGCCAGAGGGGAAAAATCCCCAATGGTCTCCATTGGATGGGAGGGGAGTCCTCTGGCCAGTTGTACTTCCCAGGTGAGGCACAACCCTACCCTACCTTGGTTTGGCCTCCTTGGGCTATACCCACTGTCCAACCAGTCCCATTGAGATGAAACTGATACCTTGGTTGAAAATGCGGAGATCACTTGCCTTCTGCATCACTCTCACTGGGAGCTGTGCTCTGGAGCTCTTCCTATTTGGCCATCTTGGTGGAAGTCTATGCCTTATGTCTATAAGACTTTAGTCATGATATAAACATGCCCATGAAATAGAAACTAGGATATTAATTTTTTCCATTCTCCCATACATATTTTTTTCTCATATGGGAGTTTAAATATTTAAAGTCAAGGAGTTAAAAATATCAACCTCTACATATACAATTAATACCTGATCATTAAACCTTGAATATTATTGACAAAGTTAGTGAAAGACAGAATTGTTAGTTTTGTTGTATTTGACATTACTGAGGAGCTACATATTGCTTACATTAAAAAAAAAAGTTACCCTACTGTTATAGAAAGGACAATTGAAATCACTTGTCATTTCTGCCATCAATCACCAGTTTAAGCTCAGGTATCAAAACTTCCCCACAGGTACCTGAACAAAACTCTTATTAGGCCATCCATTAAATGCTTATGTTACTATCAGCAAACTTGGCTCATCCTTTGGTGTTTTTACTTGTCTTAGATATTAATACAGCATAGTGACAGCATTAGATTAGATTAGACTCAACTTAAATTCTTCAGTCACTTAGATAATTACTATAGAGATGTCCTGGGGTGAAATAATTATACAACATCATTAGATTTTCAGCCTCGAAGTCTGTTGTTAAAGACACAAAAAAAAGTAATATGAACTGTAGTACAATGCTATATTACCAAATGATTGTATACAAATGTCCAAAATGAACACAACTGTTAAACAACAGGAAATACAATTTCACTTGCAATGTACAAAATGTAAAGAAATGTGCAAAGACAAATATACAGGGAAAAATATTTAAACAAAAAAAGAATTCCACCACATATATAATCTGGAGACCTACATTTTAGGCCTGGCTCTTCTATTTATTAGCTATGGAACCTCAAGTAAGTAACTTGATGTAAGTATCCTAGTCACCGAGAGTCATTTCTTTAACTGCAAATTTCGGGGCTGAATTAAGTAGGCCCCCCCATACAATAACAGAAGTCTAGAACATAGTTTTTTTAATAATTGTGTAAGTAGTTTTGTATTCTCTGCTAACTGTAGCTTATTTACTTGCAAGAAGTTAAGTAAACTCAAAAGTAAGATTAAACTTCATTGTCCTCTATTTCTATGCTAATTGCTTCTCTTTCATCTTATTTATTTTGGATAATCACATCATGGTGTGATATTTACCAATTTAGGTATCTTTTATGGTTTTATTGCGTCATTTGGATTTTAAACCATTTTCCCACAAATGAAGACCCTTAAGCCCCCAGAGAGGTTACTGGCACATTGCTGGGTTTTATATATCTAATACTATATATGTATATTGTACCTATATCCATACATATATATATAGTTATATATATATAGTTATATATATGTGCAGTATATATGCAACTATTTATAGTTTATATGTTACTATGTATACTATAAACATATTTATACATACTATATATTATATGGTATTATATTTCATAACAATTATATCATTATAATAGAATATATATAAATGTATATGTACTTACATAAGTGTAAGTGTATATACTGAGTGTATATATACTTACTACACTCAGTATATTTATAAATGCTTATATTTATACTTAATATACACTTACACTTACTTATACTTCCTTATGTGAGTATACACACACTCATATATGTGCTTATATATATGTACTCATATGTATTCATAACTACAGCTATCATGTCTGTCTTTCTGATTACAGTATTTACACTTAAGTTAATGGCAAAAATGTAACACTTTATTATAGAAGACGAATTATGGGGTTAAAAGGGTAGAAACTCTATTTAAAATCTATCATACCTCCAGCCAAAATCATTTCTAGAGAAAGACTAACATAGTTTACTGCCACTAAAAGCTTATGAGTGCCCATTTCACTGCATCCTCACCAACAATAAGTCTTTGGTTTAATTAAGATATTTGTCATTTTCATTAGGTGAAAAAAGTTATAATTTCATTACATTGGGTTAATGAGAATGAATATCATTCAAACTGTTCAGGCTTATGTAATGCACTTAAGACAGAAAAGTTAAAATGCTGTCACTATGCTGCATTAATATCAATTATATGACATAAAAGTAAGAGAAGATTTCAGAATATTGTTATACAGAGAAATAAAACAAGATTTGGTTAATTATGAGGGTCTCAGTAGAACAGACATATGACACTCAATAAAAAAAGTAACAAAATCCTGATATAAACCAGAAAGACAATTTATACACTGATAAAAAATAGTGCAATTTCCAAGAAGATGAAGCATTATATACCACCTAAATGATTCAACAGATTTGAAAGAAATTAGTATTGGATATAAATTACATTGTATATATGAAGAAAAATTATTAATATAATATCATAATTTTTTGCTGTTAATTACACCATTCAAAGGATTAAAATAAGCTGGCAACATTTTCCTGTATCCCTGAGTATGTCTATCTCTTTTATGTGAACCTGGAGAGCCAGTGGATCCTCTCTATGAATGTACTGAGATAGGCACAAAGTTGATTTCTGTGGCTATAATTTTTGGCGGCTGAAGAAATATACCCATTAATTTTTTAGTATACTGGAATGTCTATCTGAGCTGTATTCAGTTATTGCCAGCTTTCAAGTCCTTGTTTGCTTTTATTTTAAAAATGCCTTTGCACTTTTGTCTTCTAGGTTATTCTGCACTTATTTCACTTTTCAGATAGTAATTCATTTCTAAATTACTTCTGAATATACTTCTAGAGTATGGGAAAGACCTTCCACTTGAGAGGTTGTAGAGTAAATTCCTGGAGTCTAATTCTCAGCCTTAAGCCAGCAGTTTATATGACTTTGAACAATGCTGTCTCCTCTGATTTTCACTTTCATCATCTGAAAACCGGATACGATAATGACCTCACTGAGTTTTGCTCAGAATAAATGAAACACTATTTCAATGATTCTCAATCCTGGGGGCATCTAGGGATTACTTGGGCACTGATATTTTTTAAACATCTCAGGTTATTAGTGTGTGTCTGTCTTCTTAAATGACAAACTGATACATGCTAGGAAAAGTTCTGATTCTGCCAGCAAGCCTGTGGTCAGATTAGACATAACTAAGTTTGGAATCTTATTTGAAATATATACCTTTGGGTACTGAATTATTTATTTTGTGGGTGATTTTCATGTTAGTATCTTAATCAAGGAATTTTAATTTATGTCAAGATATGGATTTTGTGACCATTATCCTTTGTCACAAAATATGCAATATTTATTCCTGTGTTAAAGAAAAAGTTTTTAATCCACTGGCAGGCTAGGTATACCCTCTTAGCACCAACACCTAAATAGAGAAGGATGTCACTTTTGACCTCAGGCTAAAATCAGGACAGGAATGAAATAGGGAAAAGTTTGGGATATTCAATTTGAATAGGTTACAGGAGATAATATCTAAATCACTTTGAGTGCCTATTGTATACAATATATACTCACAAAAGAGTGGTGCAATGTATTTATACAATATGACTATAGAAAACAGCTATATAATATAGTCCCCAAATCTATATAACTGTATTATAAAGTGATATTATTATCATGATTTAGTAGATAGAGAAATTAAGTTTCAGAGAAGTGAGTATCTTCTCTACATAAATGGTGGATTTTTAAATCCTGTCTAACTACTACTCTGACCAGTAATGCATTATCTTACATTAAATAGTGGGACAGAATTAGAGAGACCAATTTTAAGAAAACAAAAAACACAAACAAACATAGAACACTTTAACACTCCCAAAGGAAACATTTGAATCACTTTAGTACCCATTAGCATTGATAAGAAGATAACATCACTGATTTTAATAGTAGTGAAATACTATGGATAACAGTGTAATAAAACTTGAGATTAATACAAAATGATGATGATGATACCATGCTATAAGAAAAGAAACAAATAAAACTCTCTTAAAGACCATGTCATATCAAAAAGGAAATCCAAAATAAAACAGGGCACTTTAAAAAATTACGTGTAAAAGTAGATGAGATAGATAAAAGGGTTTTTAAGAGAAAGTAAAAGCTGTATATATTTGTGTTTGAAAAAAATCAAATTCAAAACACTAAAAATTATAAATAGGGTTTGGGAAAGTAGAATGATTTGATTTTAACAAATGTGAACACTGAAATTAATGAATAGCAAAACAAAAAGTGATAGAACTAATAAATTATGAGATAACCTAAGCCACCCCCAGAACAGAAGAAACAATAACAGAAAACCATTTATTTTCAAAGATAATGTCTAACCACACACAGAAAGCCATCATATGAGACTCTTATGTTCACATCTAGACAATTTTTTGCAATGACTGAGCACTTTGAAAAAATAAAACATCAACATCAATCTTCCAAAAGATATTAAATCTAAATAGAACAATGGTTACAAATAGAAATAAAATTATCAGCAGGCCATTTCATATGAGATTTTCACAAAATATTCTGAAAATAATAAGCCCCATGGCCACTTAAAGGGATCCAGAGCAAAGGAAACATTGAAAAAGTATTTGATTGTATTCTAATACTATCTCAGTACTAAAATCCAACAAGGATTGTGCATTCTCACATAGAGGCAGATATTCAGACACACATACAGACTTCTATCTGCATGCACACACACATTTCAGTTTCCATGCCTTCAATTAGAGGATGGCTATGTCATATACAGAAAAAAATACATATAAAAATCCACAAACAATAGTACATTATTCCTTACTCAATACAAGCTCATTTCCTGCTCTTGTAAAATAACTTAGAACTTAGAGTCTATTAGAAAGTTGCCAAGGATGCTCTCCCGTCATGCTGCCATTCACAAATACAGAATGTTGTTGGGTTGGCCGATCCCAAAATTTATTTTCTAGTTCAATCACCTGGAAGTGGAAAAAAGTCGTGATGCAGCACCATGTGCAAGGTTTTTGTGGGTCAGACCTGGAAAAGTCCCTCATCAATTCAACTCACATTGCATTGACTAAAATACATCACAAGCCCCAGCTGCAAGGGAGCTTGGGAAATGTAGCTCCTTTAAGGCTGCCATTTTCTAGAAACAGCTTGATGCCAAGGAAGACAGAGCATATATTCTGGAGTAAATGTAGTTTACTTCTCAGGGTAATTGTGAGGATTAAATGAAATAATTGTAGTCAAGTACTCAGAATAACGTCTGTTGGGTGGAAACCTTCCAATGGATTATATTAATGCCCATTCTTTTTAACCCCGGTGTTACCCCATGTTATGGTATTATTACTTTCCTTATGTTTTACTCAGAAAATTTTAAGCTATAACAAGAGAAATATCTCAAATTCAGTGGTTGTAGTAGTAAGAAATTATTATAAGATAATTTAAATGAAGCCTTGAATTGTGACAATCCCAAGGTGGCTGAATCCAGCATCTCAGTGAAATCAACAAATATGTAGTGTCTTTCAGTTTCTATGTCCAGCATTTACTCTGTATTAAGATTTATATATATTAGGCCTTTTCACATAATAAACAGAAAATGTATCCCAAGATACAGCCATGTCTAGAAAAAAGATTACTGACAAGGACACTTCCTTCTGTATCTTTTACTAATGCAAAAACATTAACCAGAAATTCTCAAAAAAATTTTCTTAATGCCACTAGCAACAATTAGTTGACATATTCACTACTAAGTTAATTTACAGCAGAAGGAAAAGACCTGCCATTCTTATAACTTAGTCAACCAGGATTTAACCCTTGAGTTAGGGAATGGCCAACTTTTTAATTAAGGGATGGAAAGAAGGAAACATGGCAATAAAGTTGGTTGTCCAGAAGGAAAAAGGCAACAAAGGTTTTCAGCACCCATACGACGTTTTATCTTTTGCCCAGATTACCAAAAACTTTAACGGAAAATCTATAACTGGATTTTCTGATTCTTCCCTCCTGTGACAATGTCTCATATGTTACTGCCAGATACATTTTCCAAATGGGTAGGTTTTATTTGTTCCACATCAAAAGCTTCAATTCATTTTATACAATTTGGGTCTAAGAGCATCTGTTGATTTTCTACTAGCATCTCACCAAATAATATTGCACTCACTGAATCTTTTGCAGGGCATCTTTCTCCCCTAAATATTGGAATGGTCTTCTCTATTACCTCATTAAGGTCTTTTACTCATATGCCATATTTTCAGTAAGTCCTTTTATATTTACCCTTACATGAAGTTCCAATTACCTCCAACTTTTCCTATCCATTTTCACATTTTATATTTTTCTTATACATTGACATTATCTGACACATTCTGATTAGACACTTGCTGTCTTTTATTACAAAACTTTATTTTCCAAAAGTCAGAAATTTTAAAATGTTTTTAAACGTCCTATCCCCAGAATCTAGGACAATAAGTACTGCATGCTAGGTATTCACTAAGTATCTGTTGAATAAGTAAATGAATTACATTAATTATAGGTATAAAAAGTCAATCAAACACATTATAATTTGGGAAGTGTGTAAAGGTCCTGAAGACCAAAACCATACAAAGGAAATAATTGATGAAATTTTCCTTTTAAGTATATTCTTTACACTAAACTTTTTTATTAACCTTCACATTGAATGCCCAGTCAGCATTCCAAGTTGCATTTTTTTGCTTTAACTATATTAAATTTATAAAGTCTGAAAATAAAAATTACATTAATTTCCATGTTACTTTATATAAGCCTTAAAATAATAAATATTAAGATGTTGTGTAGGTAGATACCGCTAAACAAAGCCTGCAAAATATTTTATCTATTGGTCATGAATAGGCAGTGCTTCTATTCAAAATAATGAAAGTGTCTTCATCAGCAGATGAATTTTTAAAAAAATTGATATTTGAATGGTGGTATGGGATAGTCAAGCATAATGTAAGAATGTAAAAATGGTGAAAGCACAAAGGTTCAAATTGACCAAAACTTTAAATTTATATTAAATAGATTTCTTCTACTTGGAATGAATATTTTACACATGCTGCATAAATTTTCACTTGTATGACTATCATGAAATCTTCCCTAATATCTTTATTTCGAAGTCTGGTAGATTGTCCTGTTGTTTCCAAATGGTTGTTTTTTCCTTCACTGTCAAGAGTATTGTATGTCTCTTCTTAACTGTTATGTGATGTTTTCCCATTGATGAAATGTGAATGAACTCATCTGAGCAGTTGTTTTAAAAGGATCATCAATCTCAATCATGTCTCTTGCTCCTTTCCTTCTACTGCACAAGTGATACCTCCCAAAGAGAAACTGCTCTCCTAGCCTGTGTGTTGAGATGATAAGACATTGATAATGACATCACAGTAGTTGCTGTAGCACCAAAATATGACATAAGCAAGAAATGAATTGTAAATTCCTTCAATTTAGGGAGTTGTTTGTTCCTGTGGCAAATAAATTCTGATGTGACCCCCAATAATATCTCTTTTCCTGGTTTTTAATAAACTTCCTTTGGTGCAAGCTGGACCTTGCTTCTGATGCATACAATATGGAAAACCAGATGGGCCGTCACTCCCATGATTATATCATGTTTTGTAAATCTATTTTCGTAGATGTGATAAATGAATATGCCCTCATAGCAAAGAACTACAATTGGCCTCTAGAATCTGAGGGCAGCCTCAAGAAAGTTGCCAACAAAATCCTGGAACCTCAGTCATAAAACCACAAGGAAATGAATTCTGCCGACAGCTTTAAAAACTTAGAACTGGATTATTTTCCTGTGTAACCTTCAGATGAGAACACAGACAGACAACATGTCGATTGTATGCATGTGAGACCCCTAAAAAGAGGGCCCATAGGGGTCTTGTCCAGATTCCCAATCCATAGAAAGGGTGAGATTAATTAAAAATGTGTGATGTTTTAAATCACTGTGCTTGGAACAATGTGTTACAAGACAATAGAAAGCTAAAACAATTATTATACAAAAGTGTCTCTTGGACAGTTCCTACAAATATCATAAACCTAATCTCAAATTCTGCCTGTTCAGCAAGGCAACCAGAAATGATAGCACCCACTCTTCACTTTCCTAGCACGTTGGACCATGACATGGCACTTAGAATTTGTATCTAGACATATGTTAATTTTAAATCTTATTCTATCTTGTCTGTTTCTGATAACTGAGAAAGTGCTTTTTATTTTTATTTGCCCACACTTCTAACATAATACTCTTCAATAAAATGTGTTCGAATCAAATAATTAAATAAATTTAAAATACAATATTTTTAGAATCAAAATTTGGTCTAGGCAGTAATACTAAATAAACATATTTTAAGCCAAATAAATATTTATTTAAAGATAATCTGTACTTCCTTTACATTATTTTGGATTGATCTCATTTTAGGCTAAAGTTTTAGGGTTTCTTGTAGACAAAATAAAACTACCTAGCTTAAACTTTTATTGCATTTGAGCAAGTGAATAACTGTGTAGATTTCCTTAAGGTGATGAAATACAATCTGTGAGTCTCATCCTCTTGGTTACAATTTCTCATTTTACTTCTGTTTCCCTCTTACTGTACTTTCACGTTGTAGGGATCACTATTATTGGATGTACCTACACAACTCTCTAATATGAGGTTAATTAGAAGTGTGGAAATAGATGACCATGGGCTTCTCTGTAGTTGTTAGCGTGAATAATTGATTATCAGAATTAAAAAGTCATGCAGTGCTAACAGTAGATGTTTGTCAAAGCATGGAAGTCCTAAGAGATATGTTTAGTGGCATCAGGCTTTTGAGTTTGCATCAGTTCAGAAAAATACATGTAAGAATATGGTAGAAACATGGACGGAATTTGTAAATATTTTTTTCAGTCCAGAGAGCTTGGTAAGTCATATATGTACACATTTATTTGCTTATCATTAATCTTTTCTCACTAGAAAGTCATGTCCCTGCAAGGAGATTTAATTCTTTTTATTCACTGAGTATAATACCAGAATTTAGAATAGCTTCTTGTACTTAATGTTAGTTGACTAAATAAATATTTCTACATTATCTTGACAATAAAAATAAACTTCTATTAAAGTGCATTATAATAAACATGTTTTCTAAAAAAGATACCCTAATGTAAGTCTGATTCCTTTGTTCTTCACTTATCTTCTTATATTCAAGATTTGTTTACCCTCATGCAGCACCAATTGATGCAATCTATATATGAATATGGACATCTCAGCTGATATATATAATTGAATACTATTATTTGTTCTATAAATCAGTTGTCCTGTCTTTAGGAGAATACATGGTAGATAAAAAAATACAGAGTTAAAAACATACTCACAATCCCACTTCATATTGGGAAATAAAATGTAGTATTTATATTCTGAAGTTATTTTTGTCATTGTAATTATAAATATTTTGTCATTGTAATTATAAATATTTGTTTCTCTATTATTTTAGTATTTTCTTTTGGCACTACAACCAGATAAGATAAGGATTGAACTGACTGTTGTCTCTGCAAAGCACAAATTAGCACCTCTGTTTTTTTCATATGTCCTTTCATTCCATGTCTAAGGCAAGGTCTTTCTTCATGAAGGAAGAAGAGAATAATCACTCACATCCATTCAGCTCTGTCAGGATCACAGACCTGGAAAGGAAAAAACTGGGTTTTTGCTATTAGCAAAAGTAATAGTGTGATAAGTTAAAAGCTGTCATTATTTTTGTTTTCTCTTTCAATATAAATACATCAGTGTCTAATTTGAGAAATATAAGATAAAAATTAAGATAATAATAAAAGTTCACAAATGTTTTATCTCTGACTACCAAAATATCGACAAAATATTTATAATTACAATGACAAAAATAACTTCAGAATATAAATACTACATTTTATTTCCCAATATGAAGTGATTGTGAGTATGTTTTTAAGTCTTTGTATTTTTTTTATCTACCATGTATTATCATGACATACGTTGGGAAGTTAATAGCTCCTTAAAAAGGACATAAAATTATACTGGAATACTGCTAGATAAAAGCTTTTAAAAGGACAAAAATACAATGACATTTGATTGAGTTTTAAACGAAACCTGAAAGTAGATGCTTCAAAGAGAATGTACACTTGAGATAAAAATTTATTAAAATCTTTAAATGTCTTCTCCCCCCAGCTTTCAGTAGTCAAGTTAGATTGGCAAAAACATCCAGGAATTTAAAATAAGACAGGTGATTATCATTCATTTTCATCTGGTGAAACTGATTTTTCTATCATATTATAAAAGTGTAGCAGCAAAAGATCTAAGCTAAGCCTGTACTGGAATTCCACACACATCTACCATAGACAGAAATCCAGAAAGATGAATACGTTCCACAAATTAAGGCAATCCAAGAAAGTTCTGGGTGTTTCTTTTTGTTCTGTAAGTTTGTGAATATAAAGTCTCTAGTGCCTCCTTCTTGGATGACTCTAGCTGTAAATAATTTATCAAAGTCAAAGGCCTAATATTCTTGGAAGCCAGACATTGAAAAGGAGAACAGAACCAATTCAGAGGAAGGAAAGCTGAGAGATACTGATATAGTAGTTTGGACCGCAAGTAGGCCCTGCTTGAGACCAGAACCCCATGGCACTGTGCAGAATACTGTCTGTCAGTAAGATCATGTTTATTTCTTGTTGCCAGAGTCTGTGAGCAAAGCGGATGTTATGGGCTGACTACTGTTCTCCGAAACACACATGTTGAAGTCCTAACTCCTAAGAAAATATAATAGAATGTGACTTCATTTGGAGTTAGAATCCTTAAAGAGGTAATCAAGTTAAAATTAGATAATGAAGGTGGGCCTTAATTCCACGTGACTGGGGTCTTCATAAAAAGAGGAATTTGGACATATACATTGACAAAAGGTAAACAGAAAGAGACAGGGAGAAGACAGTCATCTACAGGCTAACCGTCACAGCGTTCTGAAGCCTCAGAAGGAATCGAGCTTGTTGATACCTTAATATTGGACTTTAAGCTTCCAGGACTGTGAGCCAATACATTTCTGTTGTTTAGATCACCCAACTATGGTATGTTGTTGCAGCCTCCCTAGTACTCTAACAGAACAGGTAAAAGGAAAAATGTCCTCTATTGTTGTCAGTAACCCTCAAATGAAAATAATGAAAGCCTCCTTTATGTTAAATAACCAAAGACAGATTAATAAAATAATACAGACCTTGCCCACCAAATACAGACAAAATATTCATAATTTTAATAATAACAAAGTAACTTGAAGCCATACAACTTCTTCTTCCAGTTTACTGTATCTATGGATATGTTCTTCAGAATGGAGACTGCTATGGTTTGGATCTGTGTTCTTACCAAATCTTACTGTAATCTTCAATGTTGGAAGTGGGGTCTGGTGGGAGGTGATTGCATCATGGGGGTGGATTTCTCATGAATAGTTTCTCACCATCCCCCTTGGTGTCGTCCTCATAACAATGAGTGAGTTCTCATGAAATCTGGTCATTTAAAAGCATGTAGCACCTCCCCCATCTCTCTTGCTCCTGCTCCTGCCATGCAAGATGTTCCTTTCTGGGTTTGGCATATGCTGTAAATTTAACTTTCTTGAGGATTTCCCAGCAGTTGAGTAGATGCCAGCATCATGCTTCCCATGCAGCCTGTGGAAGCTTGAACCAATTAAAACTATTTTCTTTATAAATTACCCAGTATCAGATATTTCTTTATAGCAGTGTGAGATGGACTTATACAGAAACCAATAAATTATTTTGTTTATGTAAGCCATTTTGAGACTCCGTTTTCTGTTAATTACCATTAGGAGATATTCTGACTGCAACATACTAGATCCATACGTAGCACTCTTACACTTACTGTGTTCCCCCAATTGTCTAAATTTTCTCTGAGATTGTATCAAATAAATATTTATATCTCAGAAGTTAAGCAGCAGGTTCTTTATGAGTTGACCAATGGCGTTTTTCTCTCTCAGTAATTTCAAGAGAAATACAAAGCAATGAAGAATACATGAAACTTGGAAAGTAAAGAGCTTGATCTCACACAGTTACTGTCGTTTGCCTTCAATAACTCAATTTCCCAAAAGCTCCCTTGATAGCTAAACGTAGTAGTTTTTTTGCCTAAACCTTTATGAATTGTTCACACTTAGTCTCCACACACTTGAGAGTTTCAACTCCTCACTTCCTTTTCCCTCAATCCTTTTCTTAAATCCATTACAAAACAAAATTACTGCTGACTCTGGTGATAAATCACCATATTACAACCATCAGGGCATTTAATTTGTGACGAAAATCAATTGGGACTTGCTGATGCCAAAAAGTAATATATTGTGAGTTAAGGGGAAAAAGTGGATATTACACGCCAGTGTAAGATGGACCCTCAGTCATCTTGATGATGAAGCAACAATTTATGGTTTGTAAAAAACAAACAGAAAAATTGTAAGAAAAATGCAGTTTGACTTTACATCGACAGGATTTGGCCGGAAGAAAACAAATCAAATGGCTTCACAGGAAAATGGAGAGATATATGGTGGTGCTCAGGTACTGTGTTTTTTTTTTTTTTTTGGAATTGTGTAGGGGATGTGAAGAGGTATGTGTGTAATTCTTGCCTAAAGATCTTTGATTTGAAAATAATGTTTTACTAAATATTATCATGTTCAAGATCATTATCTGATTCATCTATCCATTTATCAATTATTGGCAAATCAATTATATGGCAAAAAAACCTGGACAGGTGTAGAATGGTCTGCCAATTTTTGTATCCATCAGAAAGGTTACAGCCGACACTCCTATGATGAAAAATAGATTAACAAGAGAAAGACATAACAAATTTATTTAACAAAATTTTACATGACATGGAAACCTTCAGAAATGAAGACCGAAGACTCAGGGAAAGCTGTCTATTTTTATGAATAGACAGATGAAGAATGGACAGCCATGTAGAAATGTGATTGGACAGAGGGTATGATCTGGTGGCAGTAGACCAAGTGGGGAAACTCAGCAAGTCCTGTCTGTTTATATGCTTCTTGGTCTGTCTGGGTAGTATTTCTTCCTCTAGGTATGAGACAGAACCCTCTGGAATGAACGTTTTTATGAAAGAAGGGAGAAGAAAGCCAGTGATCTTTCTAGGTTTTATGGCTTGCTTTGGGAAAGAGGCTATCTAGTTTCTATGACCTCGTTGGGGAAGAGTAATTCACATTTCCATAATTCTCTTCAGGAAAAAAGATGGGCAGGAGACAGGAAGTTAGGAGAAGGTATGAGAGACATTGCTTTCGAGGCCTTTCCAGTTTTCTTCAGTGCAGAGTACTTTGGAGTATCATGTTCTGAGCCCTAACAAGGAATAATGTTTTTCCTATTTCTAAACGGCACATTTTAGTAGATGATGAACTGTAACTCCTGGCATTTTCAGAGCCTATGGTAACTGATAAAAGGTTGGAACCATAACTGTGTGCTGCTGCCTGGAGAGATCATTATCCAAATGATGAGGAAAATTTCTGTGTCTTAGTTTCTGCTAGGATTTATAGCTTAAAAAATTTTTCTATCACAGATAAGACTAGAAATAGTATAAATAAGTGGTATAACAAATAGGGGAATTTATACTTTACATGATGAGGAAGGTATCAGACATTTAAATGTTTGTTGTGTGGCTGCAATTGCACAAGGCAAATTGCATTTTTACATTTTATTTTCTCTATGCTATAAGAGATACATTTTTTCTTTCAACTTGTTCTACCTAAATATTTGTTACTTTATATTTTTTGATCTATGCTTCCTGAAATATATTACTAAGATCACTATT
Source organism: Saguinus oedipus (assembly GCA_031835075.1). NCBI lineage: Eukaryota > Metazoa > Chordata > Mammalia > Primates > Cebidae > Saguinus > Saguinus oedipus. The sequence goes on from CM063178.1 coordinate 71,985,492, forward strand.
ATTATTAATAAAAAGCCTTAGAGTTAAAGAGTTTGCCTAAGATTACATAGCTATTAAGTGCCGCTTTGAACTTAGGTATATTTTATGCCCTAATTTCACTCATAACTTCTAGGGTTCACGAGAGAGCACAGAAGAGGTTGGAATTGATGACTGTCAATAGTCAATGTTCACCAAATGGTTCTTCTGCCAATAACAAGGGAACTGCCCCTAAGAATAAAAATGTTTTGCTAACTAAATGTGATGATATTTACAAAACTAGAACTTTTTTCAGCCAAACAAGCTTAGAAACATTTATTATGTATGTGGCTTTGGATAAATTACTTAAACTTTTTGAGCTCATTGATTAATTGATTCCAGAATATTTATTATTTATTTCGCTTAATTTTTTTGTTTAATACTTATTAATATCTATATATAAAGCATCAAAGCACAATAAAAATTAGTTATAATTTCCAATTGTAAGTGCTCCAAAATTATTGTAGATATTAAATATTGTGTAAGTAGGTAAAGAGAGAGTAGAGGAGGAGGGAGGCTGTTTTAAACAGGGTGATCAGGAGAAGCATTGCTAAAGCCGTGGTATTTGGTTGAGATGTGAACAATGAGAAAGAGTCATCTAGGTGATAATATTCACAAAATGGGTTGTACTGAAGAAATAAGAGGTAAAAAAATCTTAAGGTCAGAGCAATCTTGGCACATTTGAGAAAGCTATTGTTATCAGGACAGCGTGAAAGTGAGATTTACATCAGCAAGGATACTGAGATCAAATCACATCGAGCTTTAAAGTCATGGCAGGAAATGTGGAATTTCTTGTAAGTGCTATGAGAAAGTATAAGAATGTTTTGACATCGTGATGATGTGATCTAAGTTATGTCAGCATCCCTTTGACTGCAGTATGAAGAATGAGCTAAACTCAGGATAGTGTAAAACAAGGAAAGAAAATAGATGTTAAGTATTCTCACCATGAAGATGACAACTTTGTGAGGTAGTGCATATGTCAATTAGCTGGATTTAGTCATTCCACAATGCGTGTGTACTTGAAAACGTCATGTTGTACATATTAAATACACAGTTTTATTCATCAATTAAAAATATTTAATTAAAAACAAGAGAAATAAAATTTACAGTTGATTGTTCTAGTTTTAATGAGAGATGACGGTGCCTTGGTTCTATGAAGCCTATAGTGAAAATGGTGTTCGTAAGGTTTGAGGCAAACCTTGGGGCAGAGCCAGTAAGAATTTGGTTATAGATTGAATGTAGGTTGTGAGGAACAGAGAAATTGAAGATGATTTGCAGGATTCTTTTCATCATAATAACTATGTGGTTAGTAGGACCGTTAACCTTGTAAGGAGAGATGCTGGGTTGAGGAAGCAGTTTCTGTTGGAACGGAGATGGGAATGTTATTTGATACTTTTATTTTGATCAAATTATTTCAGTAAAACCTATTAGATATTTAAAAGGAAATGTGAAAAGATGTGAATATATAATTGTGGAGACACAGGAAGAGAGAGGTCTTACATGCATGCACTGGAAATATTATCATATTTAAACTCATGGACTTGGGGAACATGCAGTGAGCCCTCTGTATCCAAAGGCTCCACATCTGCAGATTCAACCAACAATGAATCATAAAGGTTCAGAAACAAAAAAAACATAACAATAAAAATAGCAACACAACAATAAAAATAATACAAATAAAAACAATGCAGTATAACCACCATTTACATAGCATTTACCTTATGTTGAGTATTGTAAGTAATCTAAAGAAGATTTAAAGTAAACAAGGGGATATGTGTAGGACATACGCAAATATGACAACATTTTTAGATCAGGGGTTTAAATATCCCTGGACTTTTGTATCTGCAGGGGTTGGGGGTTCTTTGTGGAATCAATTCCCTTTGGATGCCAAAAGATGACTATAATTAGAAAAATAATGAAGATAGAATAAAGAAGTCATTTCAAATTTAGAGTACAGACAGGAAGGAGAAACACTCAAAATAAAGCACAAGAAAATAACCAGAAACTGTGAAAAAAAAACTATTAGATAGGTACTGTCGCTGAAAACTAGAGAAAAAATGATCATCTACTGCAAATGCTACTAAGAAATAAAATGAAGTCAGAAAACTAACTCTCTACAAGAGCGACTTCTGTGATATCAATAAATTGTTGGTAATAACTATCTGAGATGCTAATGTTAAGGTTAAATAAACTAAATATAGAAAATGATTATTTTGTTTAATGCTGTGCAACAAATTGCCCCTGAAATTACTGGTATAAAACAATCAAATATTATGCTCATGGAGTCTGTAGGTCAGAAAATCAGGAAAGGCTCAGCTGGGCAATTCTTGCTTGGGGTCTCATGTGATTGCAATCAGAATTATCTCAGCTTGGAGTCATCTAAAATCCTGATGAGGCTGGAAGAGTCACTTCCAAAGTGATTCAATCACAATGATGGCAAATGTGTGTGGACTATTGTCCAACAATTTTAACTTGTTTCCATGTGAGCCCATGAGCCTCTCTATGGGGCTGTATAAGTGTCCCCACACTGTGATAGCTGGCTCTCCCTGAGCAAGTGATTCAAGAGGCCAAAGAGGAAGCAGAAACCTTAGAAGTCACACTTCATTACTTCTGCCATTATCTACTTATTATGAAGGTCATTCTTAATGCATAATAGATCAGTCCCAATTTACTCATAGAAATGAGCAAATCTCAGGAGGTAAGGATTATTGGGAACCATCTTGAAGGCTGACCACCACAGCAATATATACTTTTAAATTATTAAGTATACTGACTGGGGGATATAGTGAATCTTCAGCAAATGGTAGTAATGGGATTTAACCAAATCCAACTTAAGGACACAATTTTCCAGGCCACCAGACCTTCCCAATACTTCAAATACTATAAAAGTCACAATTTGTGGAGTCCCAAGGACTACACTCACTTCTAACCAACTGGCTATAAATCTGGGGTTCCCGTAATTCCCCTTAGGTTTGATAACTGGCTTAGAATGATATACAGAACTCAGGAAAGTGCTATACTTTTTATGAAGTTTTATTACAGCAAATAGGTACAAATCAGAACTAATCAAAGGAAGATATGCATAAGAAAGAAGATGGGACTGGAAAGGTTTCAAATCTGAAGTTTCTGTGTCCTCTGGAATGCATGACCCTTCTAGCATCAACATTTGGCAATACAGAGTGTTGTCAGCCTAGGTGCATGCCCATGCTTTGGTGTTCAGACTCTTTGCGAATACTTCATTATGTCGGCATCATTGATTTGGTTCCTGTCCACAGAGCAGAACTTAATCCTTGGCTCCCACTCCCATCCCTGAAAATCAGGCTGATTTCACATCGTCAAAAACCCCAATCTTCTAATCACATGATTGGTCTTTCTGGCACGATAAGTCCCCACCTTGGGTCCTCTCTGTTAGCATAAACAATTGATTGTGGTTCAAGGATCCCACCATAAATAACAAAGATACTTCTGTCACCCAGGAAATTCCAGACGGTTAGAGCTTAGCCTCAGAAACTGAACAAAGGCCAGACCTGAGTAAAGTTAATTCTTCACTAAACTGTTAGATATTATTATTGCCATTAAAGCTGAGTTCCTAAACAAAACAATAGAGAATATGACAAGATTTCAGATTCCCTAAGAATACAGAGTTAGATGGAAATAGAATATCTGCTCTTTTTGGTATTTTACTGCTAAGTCCTACAATTTTACTGTCTCTGATTATGCTGTATGTCAATAATAATTAAGCAGTGAGATCCTGCAGCTTTCCCCAAGCAGGAAGCCAGGAAATAAGTAGAATCAATTAGCTTTTTTTTGTAGCACTGTGCTTAAGTCAAGACAACTATCATCCTGAATTCAAGGTTGTTCACATGAGTATCACCAGAGTAAACACAGGAAATGAGAACCAGTATATTCATGAAGAGTAAGAACTGGAGATTGTAGATCTGACATTGACACTTATATTTTCTATGTTCTGACTCTCATGAAACTCACTATTCATGGTGCATCACTGTCGTTTCACCTCGTTATTACAATACAATCTCCTTCTGCTGTCTTTCACCCTCCTTAAATTTATATTCTATTATGCTACATTGACCTCTGCTATGATGCCATTATTATGAGAACAGGGTTTCAGTTTCAGGAAGTTTTCCTGTAATTTTTTATTTAAATAGAATTTCTTAGTATAGGGAAACCATTTTGGATGTTTCTGTTAGAATTATAGAAGAGTTATGTCAGCAATTATAGCCCCTTATGCTAATTTTTGGTAGAAAGATAAATGAGTCAATAAAACTGGGCAAAAGGCATGTAGAAGTCTTTCAAACTTAAGGCAGTAGCTTGGGTTCTCTGTTTTGGTTGCCTTGTGAAATTAACATATTCATGGCCAGACATGGTGGCCCACACCTGTAATCCAAGCACTTTGGAGACCAAGGCGGGCGGATCACCCGAGGTTGTGAGTTCAAGACCAGTCTGGCCAACATGGTGAAACCCCGTGTTTTGTAAAAAAACCATATTCATGTCACTTCTTACCTTTAATGTATTCTGGAATTTCTCATCTCTGTCCCATCAATACATGAAACTTATTTAGCGCCAACTAAATGTTTATGAAACAACAAGCTACACCCTACAAAGAATCAATGAGGCCGGGCATGGTGGCTCATGCCTGTAATCCCAGCAATTTGAGAGGCAGAAGCAGGTGGATTACTTGAGGTCAGGGGTTTGAGACCAGCCTAGCCAACATGGCAAAACCTCGTCTCTACTAAAAATACCAAAATTAGCTGGGCATGGTGGTGCATTCCTGTAACCCCAACTACTTGGGAGGCTGAGGCAAGAGAATCACTGAAACCCAGGAAACAGAGGTTGCAGTGAGCTGAGATCTTGCCATTGCACTCCAGCCTGAAAAACAAGTGCAAAACTCCATCTCAAAAAAACAAGACAAAACAAAACAAAACAGAATCAATGTGTATACAACATAGGCTTCATCCAAGAAAGGGCTTATAGTCCAAGTTGTCCACTTTCCTCTGTTTAGAACATTCCCTTATGTCTCCTTTCTTTATTTTTATGGTTCTCTCCAGACCACCAAGTATCCTCATTCCCCATTTTTTCAGTATTATAATAGTAAACTCAAACACACTAAATTATGCAGAGCTTAATGGACTTCCATCAATTAAAATAAGAACATCTAAATTATATTTTTCAAATTTTATTAAGATTTATGTATTTAACTTTGTATAAACTCAAAATTATCATATGCCTTTGTTCATTTGCTTTTCCATACTTATAAATTATGAAAATAAATGTAATGTCAAAAGTAAAATGTGTGTGCCATTATTTTATAATTGCCTTGAACACTTTGAATTCTAAAGAAAGAACTATAAACAGGAAAAATATAAAGTCTCTATAATGGTAACTATGTGAGAGTTGCTTTATTATACCTTTCTGCATTCGGGTATTATTCTTATCCAGACTACATATTTGCATATATAATTTATTATTGTTCTGCCCTACAAAAGATTTTATCTACTTCCCTTCTCTCTGTTTCTTGTGTTTGTGACTAATAAGAGATTAAATTGTTTTGAATTAAAGTTTTATTTATTCTTCCTCTCTCATCTGAGAAAGAGTCTTGCTTTTCTGGGAAATCAGCCTCCCCTAAATAGGATATATTGCTACTAAATTCATACTTAAAATTAAAAGATTATATCTTAATTTCATATGTATTTGTGTCTGGACTATTTGTAGTAGCATGATGCACAGAGAGAAATAAGTGAGCATAATGGAAAAACATGACTTTGGAGATCAGATAAATTCTAGTACTGACACCACCTATAGCATGTAGAAGTGTTTATGTTATTGCCATTGCTTAGAAATTCTAGCTATCAAATGAAGAATTTTAATAGATATGTTGTCCCAAAGTTTAGTTGTTAATGTCAAGCATAATATGGGTAGAAGCTCCCAAAGTTTAGTTGTTAATGTCAAGTGTAATATGGGTAGAACAGCTATGTTTTTATTTGTATAAAGTATATTATAGCATTTATTATTACTAATATTAGGATGGAGTTTCTTCTTGATATTCTTTAATTTGCTTAATTATCCAGCAGAGAAATAGAAAGTGTTAATTAGACATTAATTAAACTGAATTGAGATGTATCAGTTTTCAAGAGTTTACATGTTCAGTGCAACGGCAACAATTCATTTATGTCAATCAATCTACTTCCTCCTACTATTAATAGATCCTCAATCTTCAAACCTTCAGCCTCAGAAGTGGCCATCTGACTCATAATGAGAAATTCACAGTACTCCAGACCCTTGCCCACTGACTGGCCCTGAGATGGTCTCATGATCCAGACAAGATCATGGTTTTTTTCCTGCCATTTTAAATATTGGCTTTGAGGGTGATATGTGGATCTCTCATCTCAAGTTCCTAAATAAGGTTAATTAATGTAAACTTAACATACCCTCTAGCAGGGAGAATATTTGCTTATGAAATGAATAAACATAGGCAAAATAGAGATCTTAAAAAATATAAAACATTAACATAGGAGTGACTCCAGAAGTGGGTAGTCAAACTCTGGACCAGACTGAAGACTAGCTGAAACAGGGAAGAGGCAAAAACACCTTTTCATAAGAGATGCTCACTAACGCCATGTCAGTTTACCATTGCCAGGACAACACCCAAAATTTGCTGCCTCTTTCTATGACAACCATCTGATGACCCAGAAGTTACTACCATTTTGCTAAAAATTTCTTCATAATCTATGCCTTCATTTGCATGTAGTTAAAACAGGGTGTAAATATGACTGCATTCCTATCTCTGAGCTGCTACTCTGGCACACTGCCTATAGGGTAGGTTTGCTCCATGAAGGGCAATACTGCTGCTGCTGCTGCTGTAGACTGCTGCTTTAGTAAAATTTGTTGTCTAACACCACCACTTGCCCTAAATTTCTTTCCCACAATGAGTAAAGTTTTTGCCAGTGCTGTATGTGCAGAGGGATCAGGGGAAGGCAGAGAAGAGAAAGATGTAAGTATTTGAGTGTTTAGATCTAGTTATTTCTAATTCCCTTAGTGTTTGGGTGTTGCCACTTAAAAGATTCCTGAGGAATAGTTGCAGAAAAGAATGAATATTTGCATATTAAGGAAACTTGAGGTTTGACTTTGACTATGTTTAAAATCTTGAATACAGCTGAAGAAGGTAAGTCCTAAAGTTGCTCATGACTGTAGAACAATCTATTTCTAAAAAGTCTTTATTTGGAACACAATAGATGAAACAGATCATAGTCTGTTTCAGATATTTATAAATTATTTTCCAACAACAATCATAGCATTAAATGTACATAAAAATTTAATGTCTATTAGTTTTCTAGTACATTTCAAAATTTAAAGTAGGCGAGATTTTATGAGGCATGAAATGACTGTTACAGTAAATTCTCACATTGGTCACAATCTTTATTTAAATTATATAGATATTCATTAGTAGTAAAACAAAAAACTATGCCACTAGGCCTTTCCTATTATATATAGCTCATGAGATTTCAAATTATGTCACTCATTTTTCTAATATTTTGTGAAGTGTTTGACAGCTAGTTTAATTGTTTGTTATTTTAAGCCTTCTGGTTACTCAGTAGCCATCTCAGTCTTTAAAAAAATTGTGTCCTTGAAAATATTAAAATTTGGCAATCATACAATCATGTTCTCTCTCATACACACACATATACATGCACACACCCACACACATACTCCTATCCATCCATTTATCTATATTTTTATTTATATGACACCCAAATATTGTAAGACCACTGCACATATAAGAGGGCCAATGCAGTAGCCTCTTGAGACTTGTAATGTATATATTAAAATATATGTGAATGTCCATGTCCAAAATATTAAAACTAAAATTACCAAAGTATACAATAGTTTTACTTTTTAAAATATTTTCACTCCAAAATTCAAAATCTATAACATACTGCCTACAATTTCCAGTCTGTACTTACTAATCTTCTATCAATTACCAACTCACCTATTTACTCTTGCTCCTACACACACACACACACACACACACACACACCATACAGTTTCAGTATTTTCTTGTATCACTTTTAAGATTGGCATTTTGTTACTACCCAAAGAAAATTTATAAGTTGTTACTAATAGCAGCAATAACAACAATGATAATAGCAAATACTCTTATAAGACTTAGAAAGTTCTAGGCACTGATTATAAAGTAACTTACACTTGCAGAAAATCACTCATTGAATTTGTCCCCATGGAAACTTTTATGAGGTGAAGGTATTTATTATTAATGTGTTCCATTTCACAGATGAGAAAGTCCAGGCACAGTGAGTTTCAGTAACTTGTCTAGAGTAATTCAGTTAGAGATTAGCAGGGCCAGAAGTCACACCCAGGCAGTGAGGCTCTAGATTTGATCACTTGATTACTGTATAGTCTACATCTTACTTAGGCCAACACAGATTCTACTTTATGACCTGTTTCCTAAAATTTACATGGACATTTATATTGATTAATGACATTTGTGTATTTCCTAAATGCAGGGAACACTGGCAGGCAATTGATGGCCACAGCAATACCCAGAGCAAATAAATGGGCCAAGAGGATGTGAAGCATAGTGAGATCACTCTAATGTACTTTTAAACTGTGGTATCTGCATCACCACAAAAACATCAAAAAAATGTATCCTCAAATATTTCCTAAATAATAAAATCAATCAAGTAATCAGTCTATTATCTAGCCCACATATACATAATTGGGATGAGGCAAAGATGATATTTAACTCAGTTGTGATAATTAACTAAACATGCATTTTCTATTTTATCTATCTCCCTTCCATTTGTAAAATGAATACATTAACAAATAGTATATAATTAAAAACATGTTTATTCTTGATGATCATTTGATGCTGCATTAGGGAAGACACATCCTCTACTACTCTCATATTGTCAGGGACTTCATAGAACTATCAGGTATAGAGATGGTTTAAAATAAGGTCTCATGGGAATGCAGAATAGGATTTCATACTGAAAATACTTTAATGTAGGTCAATAGTTCCCAAACTTTTGCATATAGTAGAATAAACTGGAGGATTTGTGAAAACACAGATTGCTTGTAAGGTACATGGATATGCTTTGATTGGTGAATAGTCCAAGGCAGCTCTCCAGCCAGAGTGACTCAGGGAGTTTGGTGCACAGGCACACACCTCCACTTGTTTTATAACCTGTTTGTGTAAGTTCATACTTGACTTGGAGCCACCATTGTTTGTAGAAGGTATGACTGCCCTGCAAACTCTGTGCATGGAGGCTCGGCTTGGCTCAACATGGCTGGACATGGCTCTTGTGCAGGCGTACTGGTGCCCAGAGAAGGAGAGAGCCAAAGCTCTCCATCTTGCAGACAGACAGGAGGGAGGCAGGACACAGCTCAACTTGTTCTTGCCCAGAGAGAGAAAGAGTTAAACTTCTGACCCTGAAGGCAGGATAGAGCCAGCCACACAGCGGAACTAAGCAGCCAAGATAGGTCAAACTGTAAAAGAGCTAGTTTGAGTAAGCTATGTAAGAGAGCTGCTGCTGAATAAAACCATATTTGCATGTCTAGTGTTCTTTCTGCTCCTCCACCCACTCCCCTGAAACTTAAGCATGAGTTTGATCCAGATCCTGGGATTTGACATTGCTTGACACATATCTTATAATTTCTAATTCAGGAAGTCTGGGTGAAGTTTAAAAGTGCATTTCTAAGAAGTCTCTGGTGATGCTAATGTTTATGGCCTGAGGTTCACACTTTTTGGAAAAAATGGATCCAAAGAGTTCAGTACAATTACATGCCACTAATGAACTAAGCTTCAGATTCTGCAAAACAGTTTTTGATTAGAAATTTATAGGTTTACAAAGAGGTTCCAAGATGGCCAAATAGGAACATCTCTGGAGTGCAGTTTCCAGTGAGAACGCAGAGGGTGAGTGAACACTGCATTTCCATACGAGTTTTTACTGCCCACAGACCAGGAGATTCCTGGGTAGAAAAGTGCCACAAGTATCCAGCATGGCTACAGCAAGTAGAGTGGGTCTCAGCACAAAAGCTCACACAACTCTGGGTGGCTGTTTCAACTGGCACCTGGAACATCTGGGAGACAGAGTCATACATTCAACTGTAAAAAAGGGGGCTGAAACAGAGAGCCAGGTGATCTGGCTCAGCGGGTCCCACCCCAACAAAGACCAGCAATCTGAAATGCTATGGATTGAGAATTTCAGAGCAAGCATGGACTCAGGATGGTCCAGTTTTGTGGGGGGAAAGGCTTCCACCATTACCGAGGCAGTCTGCCACTACTGAGGCAGTCTGCCATTACTAAGGCAGCCTACCATTACCAAGGCAGTCCACCATTACTGAGGTAGACTGCCATTACTGAGACAGCTTTAACTATACCTCTATAAACAAAACTGCAAGGAAGTTCACAAAGCAGCTGGGCAGAGCCCACGGCAGCTCAGCAATGCCTCTGTTGGCAGACTGTGACTAGGCTACCTCCTCACTGGGCAGAGCATCTCTGAAAAAAGGTGGCAGAATGTCAGGAACTTATAAATAAAGCCCCACCTTCCCAGGATAGAGCACCTGGAAAAAAAAGGCTGTTGTGAGTTCCCCTGCAGCAGAGTTAAATGTATTTGCCCAGCAGTTCTGAATGGAACAAGGGAGTTTACAGCTCAGCACTTGAGCTTCTAAAAAGGACAGACTGTCTCCTCAGGCAGCTCTCCTACCCCCATATATCCAAAGACACACCTCATAAAGGAGAGCCCAGGCTGACATCTGGTGGGTATTCTTCTGGGACAAAGATAACAAAAGAAGAAACTGGAAGCAACCCTTATTGTTCTGCAGCCACTGCAGGTGATCCCCAGGCAAGCAGGATCTGGAGTGAACCTCCAGCAGTCCTACAGCAAAGGGGCCAGACTGTTAGAAGGAAAACTAAGAAACAAAAAGAAATAATTTCATAATCAACAAAAAGGATGTCTACTCGGAGACCCTATCTGAAAGTCACCAACTACAAAGACCACAGGTAGATAAATCCACAAAGAGGAAAGAAACCAGAGCAAAAAGGATGAAAACACCCAAAACCAGAACACCTCTCCTTCTCCAAGGAATAACAACTCATCACCAGCAAGGGAACAAAGCTGGATGGAGAATGAGTCTGATGAATTGACAGAAACAGTCTTTAGGAAGTGGATAATAACAAACTTCTCTGAGCTAAAAGAACATGTTCTAACTGAAAGCAAAGAATCTAAGAACTTTGAAAAAAGGTTAGACAAAATGCTAACAAGAATAAACAGCTTAGAGAGGAATATAAATGAATGGATGGAGCTGAAAACACAACACGAAAACTTCGCAAAGCATACACAAGTTTCAATAGCCGAATTGACCAAGCAGAAGAAAGTTTATCAGAGATTGAAGACCAACTCAATAAAACTAACTGAGAAGGAAAGATTAGATAAAAAGATTAAAAAGAAATGAACAAAGCCTCCAAGAAATATGGGATTATGTGAAAAGACCTAATCTACACTTGATTGGTGTAACTGAAGGTGATGGAGAGAATGAATCCAAGCTGGAAAACACTCTTCAGGATATTATCCAGGAGAACTTCTGCAACCTAGCAAGGCAGGCTAATATTCAAGTCTAGGAAATACAGAGAACAGCACAAAGATATTCCTCAAGAAGAGCAACCCCAAGGCACATAATCAACAGATTCACCAGGGTTCAAATGAAGGAAAAAAATGCTAAGGGCAGCCAGAGAGAAAACTCGGATTACTCACAAAGGGAAGTCAATCAGACTCACAATGGATCTCTTGGCAGAAACCCTACAAACCAATATTTAACACCCTTAAAAAAATAACTTTCTACCTAGAATTTCATATCCAGCCAAACTAAGCTTCATAAGTGAAGGAGAAATAAAATTCTTTATGAACAAGCAATTACTCAGAGATTTCAACACCACCAGGCCTGCCTTACAAGAGCTTCAGAAAGAAGTACTATGCCATTGCACTCCAGCCTGGGTAACAAGAGCGAAACTCCATCTCAAAAAAAGAAGAAAAAAAGAAAAAAAAGAAAGAAACAACCAGTGCCAACCACTACAAAAACGTACCAAATGGTAAAGAACGTTGACACAATGAAGAAACTGCATCAACTAATGGGTAAAACAACCAGCTAACATCAAAATGGAAGGATCAAATTCACATATAACAATATAAATCTTAAATGTAAATGGGATAAATGCCCCAATCAAAAGAAACAGACTGGCAAATTGGATAAAAAGTCAAAACCCATTGGTGTGCTGTAACCAGGAAACCCATCTAACATGCAAGGACACACATGGGCTCAAAATAAAGAGATGGAAAGATTTACCAAGCAAATGGAGAGTAGAAAAAAAAGCAGGAGTTGCAATCCTAGTCTCTGATAAAACAGACTTTAATCTAACAAAGATCAAAAGAGACAAAGAAGGGCAAAACATAATGATAAAAGGATCAATGTAACAAGAAGAGCTAATGATCCTAAATATATATGAAACCAATGCAGGAGCACCCAGATACATAAAGCAAGTTTTTAAAGACCTACAAAGAGACTTAGACTCCCACACCATAATAGTAGGAGACTTTAGCACTCCACTGTCAATATTAGACAGATCAACACAACAGAAAACTAATAAGGATATGCAGGACTTGAACTCAGATCTGGACCAAACAAACCTAATAGACATTTACAGAACTTGCCACCCCAAATCCACAGAACATACATTGTTCTCAGCACTACATCAAACCTACTCTAAAATTGACCACATAATTGGAAATAAATCACCCCTCAGCAAATGACAAAGAATGGAAATCATAACAAACAGTTTCTCAGACCACAGCGCAATCAAATTAGAACTCAGGATTAAGAGAAACTATGTCAGAACTGCACAACTTCATGGAAACTGAACAACTAGCTCTTGAACATTGACTGGATAAACAATGAAATGAAGGCAGAAATAAAGATGTTCTTTGAACCAATGAGTATGAAGAAAGACAAAACATGCCAGAATCTCTTGGACACATTTAAAGCAGTGTCTAGAGGAAAATTAATAGCAATAAATGCCCATATGAGAAGCAAGGAAAGATCTAAAACTGATACCCTATTGTCAAAATTGAAAGAGCTACAGGAACAAGATAAAAAAACTGTTGAATCCAAGAGAAGGGATCCTTTACTTGGAGTGTTTATTTTAGAAATTGTACATTTAAAGCAGTCTCTAGAGGAAAATATATAGCAATAAGTGCCCACATGAGAAGAGTAGAGAGATCCAAAATTGACACCCTATCATCAAAATTGAAAGAGATGGAAGAGCAAGATCAAAAAAACTCAAAACCTAGTAGAAGACAAGAAATAACTAAGTTCAGAGCAGAACTGAAGGAGATAGAGTCACAAAAAACCCTTCAAAATGTTAATAAATCCAGGACTGGTTTTTTGAAAAGATCAACAAAATAGAGAGACCACTAGCCAGATTAATAAAAAAGAGGAGAGAATAATCAAATAGATGCAATAAAAAATGATAAAGGGGATATCACCACAGAATCCACAGAAATACCAACTACCATAAGAGATTACTACAAACAACTCTATGCACATAAACCAGTAAACCTGGAAGAAATGGATAAATTCCTGGACACTTGCACCCTTCCAAGCCTAAACCAGCAAGAAGTTGAAACCTCGAACAGACCAATAAAAAGGGCTGAAGTTGAAGCAGATATTAATAGGCTACCAACCAAAAAAGCCCAGGTCCAGATAGGTTCACAGGGGAATTCTACCAGACACACAAAGAGGAGCTGGTACCAGTCCATCTGAACTATTCCAAACAATGCAAAAAGAAGGAATTTTTCCCAAATCATTTTATGATATCAACATCATCCTGATACCAAAACAAGGCAGAGACTCAACAAGGAAAGAAAACTGCAGGCCAATATCCATGATGAACATAGATGCAAAAATCTTTAATAAAATACTGGCAAACTGATTGCAAAAGCACATCAAAAACTTATCCATCACAATCAAGTAGGCTTCATCCCAGGGATGCTAGGCTGGTTCAGCATACACAAGTCAATAAATGTAATTCACCACATAGACAGGACCAAAGACAAACAGCACATGATTATCTCAATAGATGTGGAGAAGGCCTCTGACAAAATTCAAAAGCCCTTTATGCTAAAAACTCTCAATAAACTAGGCATCCATGGAACATATTTCAAAATAATAAAAGCCAAATCAAGAACAAATTTCCATTCACAATGGCTACAAAGAGAATAAAATACTGAGGAATACAACTAATGAAGGATGTAAAGGACCTCTTCAAGAAGAACTATAAACCACTGCTCAAGGTAATAAGCGAGGTCAAAACAGATGGAAAAACATTCCATGCTCATGGTTAGGAAGAATCAATATTGTGAAAATGGCCATACTGCCCAAAGTAATTTATAGATTCAATGCTATCCCCATCAAACTACCTATGACCGTCTTCACAGAACTGGAAAAAAACACCTTAAACTTCATATGGAACCAAAAGAGAGCCTGCATAGCCAAGTCAATTCTAAGTAAAAAGAACAAAGCTGGAGGCATCAGGCTACCTGACTTCAATCTATATTACAAGGCTACAGTAATCAAAACAGCATGGTATTGGTACCAAAACAGAGATATAGACCAATGAAACAGAACACAGGTGTCAGAGGCAATACCAAACATCTACAATCATCTGATCTTTGACAAGCCTGACAAAAACAAGCAATGAGGAGAGGATTCCTTGTTTAATAAATGGTGCTGGGAAAACTGGCTTGCCATGTGCAGAAAGCAGAAACTGGACCCCTTCCTGACACCTTACACTAAAATTGACTCCAGATGGATTAAATACTTAAACAGAAGACCTAACACCATAAAAACCCAAGAAGAAAACCTAGGCAAAACCATTCAGGACATAGGCATAGGCAAGGACTTCATGACCAAAACACCAAAAGCATTGGCAACAAAAGCCGAAAAAGACAAATGGGATCTAATTAAACTCCAGAGCTTCTGCACAGCAAAAGAAACAATCATTAGAGTGAACCGGCAACCAATAGAATGGGAAAATTTTTTTGAGATCTACCCATCTGACAAAGGGCTAATATCCAGAATCTACAAAGAACTAAAACAGATTTACAAGAAAAAAACAAACAAACAAAACCATTCAAAAGTGAGCGAAGGACATGAACAGACACTTTTGAAAAGAATACATGTATAAGGCCAACAAACATATGAAAAAATGCTCATCATCACCGGGCATTAGAGAAATGCAAATCAAAACCACATTGAGATACCAACTGATGCCAGTTAGACTGGAGATCATTAAAAAATCAGGAGAAAACAGATGCTGGAGAGGATGTGGAGAAATAGGTATACTTTTCCACTGCTGATTGGAGTGTAAATTAGTTCAACCATTATGGAAGACCATGTGGTGATTCCTCAAGGATCTAGAAACAGAAATTCCATTTGACCCAGCAATCCCATTACTGAGTATGTATCCAAAGGATTATAAATCGTTCTATTATAAAGACACATGCACATGTATGTTCATTGGTGCACTGTTTACAATAGCAAAGACTTGGAACCAACCCAAATGCCCATCGATGATAGACTGGACAAGGAGAATGTGGCACATATACACCGTGGAATACTATGCACCATAAATATGATGAGTTAGTGTCCTTTGTAAGGACATGGAAAATCTGGAAGCCATAATTCTCAGCAAACACGGCATCTTCTTACTCACAGGTGGGTGTTGAGCTATGGGAACACATGTACACAGGGAGGGGAGCATCACACACTGGGGTCTGTTAGGGGGGACTAGGGGAGGAACAGCAGGGGATAGGGAGTTGGGGAGGGATAACATGGGGAGAAATGCCAGATATAGGTGACAGGGGTATGGAGACAGCAATCCACATTGCCATATGTGTACCTATGCAGCAATCCTGCGTGTTTTGCATAGGTACCCCAGAACCTAAAGTGCAATAAAATATTTAAAAAAAAGAAATTTATAGGTTTAAATTTCATCATATTTGATTTTTTAAGTTTTTTTTTTTATTTCCATAGGTTATTGAGGAACAGGTAGTGTTTGGTTATATGAATAAGTTCTTTAGTGATGATTTGTGAGCCTTTGGTGCACCCATCACCCATGCAGTATACACAAGTGTATTAAGAATTTTATTAAAAAAAAAAGAATTTTATTTTTAAGTCAATGTTACAAACAAAATCAAAACAAACAACAACAACAAAAAATATAACTATTAACCAGAGTAGAACATAATCTTTGGCTGCTTTCTGAATTCATGCTCCATAATTTATTTGAGTCATTTCTAAATTACCATCTAGCTGGTTTTTGGTTGATTTGATCTGTTTTGTTTTGCTTAATGACTCTATTATTTACTTGGATTTTTTAAAATAGCTGGCACTTCATGGCTTCATTATTATTGCTTTTATAATAGATTTTCTCTTAAACAACTGTCAGGTAACCAGCTAATAGAATTAGTCCCATTTCTTTGTCCCCTCAATGAGACATAATGTCTCTCTCTTTTTTTTTTTTCAACCTCTATAGTTAGAAATCATGCAAAGAGCAGGAGCTGAGGCAAATGTCAAAATCTGGGTAGTTTAAAATATAGAGTATGGTTTTTAAGCAAGTATTATTATTAGCATTGCTTGGTGGCTGCAGTATTGATTCACAAGTGGGAAGGGAAGACCTCAGAAAAAAAATAAGACTCTAGGACTTTACTGGAGCTTGTGGAAATATCACAGGCTAACATGTGGATCTTATGGCCTGAGAACAACAAAGGCAGACACTAGATGCCATTAATTTGTATTTTTTAAACTATAAAATAGATAAGTCAGTAAGCAATACATCTATTTTTTGAAATAGCACATAATACCAATTGTGTAACTTATTTTCTCGCCATGTCTTGCTCTGCCACCAATAAACCACTGAAATGGTTTGAATCTCATTTTTATTTCCTGTATGTGAAAATGTTATTCTCTTAGAATGTTAAAATGTTATGGCTCACAATTTATTCCTTTTACTGTTAGAAGGAATTTTATTGCTGGAAGAAATTTTATTCATTGACATATTCATGCATTTATCATCTTTTTTTTCTATTAAATTGCAATTTTTAAACTGTGACAGTTTTTTTTTAAACAGTTCTTTGTTTTAATTTGATTAAATATTTCTTCCACTGAAATTTACATTATGCCTCAATTTAGATGAAATGGGATAATTTATTAATAACTGGACCTATCTGGCAAAACCTGTAAGCATGGATGTTCATCAAAAAAATGATTGACATCTGGGAAAAACTAAGATTATTCCCATGGCACAGATGAACGAAGAAGCTAATGGATGATCTGTTCTTCAAAGCAAGACACACTAAGTGGCTTAAGAGAATCTGAGACAGCAAACCACCACGGCATGTATGTACCCATGCAACAATCCTGCAAGAGCTGCATATGTGCCCCAAAACTTAAAGTATAATAAAAAACAAAAATAAATAAATAAAACAAAATTGTTGGGAGTACCATGCTTCTTCCAAAGATTCTTAAAAAAAGAGTCAATTCTGGTAATTCTAAACAAACAAGCAATCAAACAGAACTAGGAATAAAGATAGGCCTTGTTTTGGATGTTTGTTTGTGTTTAATTTTTCTCACATGTAGTTGGTAAAGGTAATCAGTTTCATTCCTCACTTCCTAAACAGGACCACTTCATGATCACTAGCCACATATTGTCTCTATAGTTTTGAGGAACATAATACAATTTTTACAGTTACGTAAAAACTTCTTTTGTGACTTCTAAGGTAAATGCCACTCAGGAAGACATGGTGAGATGAAAAGAGGTGTCTTTTCCTGTTAGAAACACCATTTAAATTGAAGGCAGCTGTTGATCTTCCAGCTTGAAATAACTTTATATACATAGAGCCTTTTCATATCCAAAAGAAACAATATAAACTATTTTCACCTTTCTTATAGATTCCAATTCCAGCTCTATACTAATTTTCATATGCCCTCTCTGACCCATTTTTAATTTCCACACAATTCTTTGGAAATGAAGAGTCTCAGCTAGCTCACATGAATTTAATAAGGTCATTAATCATATGGAGAATAACTTGCTTACTATGCTCAGGTTAATCCATTTGGTGACATGCTTGTATATTACATAAACACTCTATGTTATCTACTTTTTTTTCCTATGGTGATGCTGTTTCATTTCAATGAACAACATGGAAATCCTTTTTCACTCTAACAATTTCATAAATTTGCTAAAGTTATCTCCAAGTTGGAAAAATGTATATACAAAGTTTCAAAGAATAAATGTCAGTGTAATTCAGAAATAAAAGTTTTATAATTTCAAGAACATTGAATTTCTTTAGTTTTATTTTTTTACAACGATGTTTCAAATTATTTCATTTGATTCTTCAAAAAAAATCTAGGAGGAGGGATTTCTAACATAATTTATTTTATCAGAAGATTTAGAAAACTTTAGTGATTTGCCTAAGCTTCTTCATGAATGGTAATGAATGGACTGGAGCCTATATATTAATACTCTAGATCTTAAACTATTTCCTATAATTTATTTATAATTGTAATTTTATTAATGTGTGTTTATTTTGTGCTTCCTGTAAAAGAAACTTGTCCATAGTGAATATTCATCTACCTTAGAATTAGAAAATGATTTATTATAAAAAAAATGAAGAAAAATGAAAGTAATATTTGGTTTTTGTTATCCAAAACTGGCATATTCAAAAACACTCTAAAATCCAGCTTATGCTTTTGCAAATTGATTCTTCAAATTCTTTTAGCTTGCAAACAACCCATCAAGGCTGGAAATCTTCTGTGCATGCAATTCTCTCATTACTTTAATGATATTGGCTATTATTGCGAAGCTGAAATCTGGGGGAAGTAGTACATGACATGGTGAGATGAAAAGCAATGATCTTGGTTGTTAGTGGTCAGTGCCAACACAGCAAGAAGCACCTCGGTGGGCAAATAATGTCATGATAAAGGCCAAGAGAGAAAGAGAATGCAGCATTTGAGGACTCTGATTCTTTCCTTTTCTATTCTAGCACCGTTCAGACACAAAATCTCACGTATATTCCTTCCTAATGTACACATATATGCATTATCAAACTGTAATAAAATAAGAAATGATAACTAGTAGAATGTACAATTTTATATATATGAGATATTATAATTTTAATAGTTTATGTTTTTAAATTGTCATAAAAATATAAGGTATACAACATGATGTTTTGAATTATGTGTAAATTATAAAATTGTTATATGCTTTTCCTTACATACTTATATATTTGTGGTAAAAACATTTAAAATCTATTACATATATGCAATATATTGTTATTAAATATAGTCATTGTGTTGTATAATGAATCTCTTGAATTTATTGCTTCTGGACACTTATAATGTTGTATACTTTGATTAACGTCTGCAAAATCTCACTTTGCAACCCTAATCATAGCAAATATCATTCTATTCTCTGCTTCTATTATTTCTTTTTGCTTTTTGACAAATGTTGATTCCATATAAGAGACTATGTAATTTTATTTTCTATATACTATTTCAATTGTATACAGAAATTAAGTTTAAAAACATGGAACACATAATTATTTTTTAACTCTTCAATGGGTGGAATTTGTCAGAAATATTGTGGTAATTACTGAAGAAGTAACAACGTATATTTTCTCCATAAACCCAAAAGGTAATGTAAGTAAAATATCATAACCTCATTAAACTACTACTACTAATAAAGCTTATAGAAAAAAGCAAATTTAAACATAGAGGAGTGTTTCAGTGGTTGCCTGGGGCTAGGAATATATACAGAGATAAATGGGTACAAGGAATTTTGTTGTATGATAACAATGTTCAAAATTATGATAATAGTTGCACAACTCAGTAAATTAAAAAAAATGTACCGTAAAATAAAAAATATATTTTAAGTGTTTGATTGGAGATAAATACAAAATACATTTAAAAATACTTAAGTGAGAAAAGTTTCATATTTAAAAAATGCAGTTGTTTCATATCCACCTAATTATTTTTTCTTCTACTGTCTAAAATACACATGTAGGTATGTGAGGTAATATATACGCTAGTTTGGTTTGTCAGTTTACAATGTGGGTGTATGTATCTGTGTGAGTGTGTGTATACATATATATACCCACTCATGACCCACTTGCCATATGGAAACTGATCTTTATGCTATATATTTGTATGTTTTTATCTTAATTACTAATCACAGTCTACTGGAAGTGACTACTGAGGGCACTGAAGGGAGCCTTCTGAGCCTGAGGACTAACAGGCTGGAATTTAGGAGGAAAAAAATGCTGTGAGATTCCATTTTGCATTTCCATTTTGAGAGAGGAAGGAAAGGCATGGATGCTGCTATATAGAGAAAGTAAATAGACACTTGGAATCAGGGTAATGAATAACTAGATGTCAGCCCATGGATAAATGGATTCACCTCTGACTCTTCATCTGTAAAATAAGGATATTGGAGGAGGCAATTGCTTAATCTTTCTTGCTGCTTAAGTGTCTGACTTCCAATATTTGGAGAAAGAAAAGTTGACTAAACTTAAAGCACTAAAACACAGTTTTCACATCATTTGTTTCTTTCATGTTTAGCTTAAATATTTATTGCTATGTAATTAAAAATAGCATATATTAAAATTTTACTTAAATTAAGTAGTAAATTTTGTTATATATGAAGAACCCTCTCCATCAATGATAATCATATGATCCTCCATTTGTGCTATGACTCATTTCCTCTATTTTTAGGTTAGCTGTAGACATATATATATCTATACACACAAACACACATATATATATACATACACACACATATATATATACACACACATAAATATGTAATATTAATGTAAATAATATCATTTGATGCTGTTTTTAAAAAGAATAGTCAATGCAATTTTTAAAAATATGATATGAAGGCATGCATGTGTATAAACAAGCACATATACATATGCACATAGGAAGTTACTAGTTCTAGAAAGAATCTACTTAATGGGCTGATATTGTTTGGACTTGTGTCCCTGCCAAAATATGTTAGAATTGTAATCTTCAGTGTTGGAGGAGGGGCCTGGTGGGAGGTGGATCATGGAGGTGGACTTTGGATCATGGAGGTGGACTTCCTCCTTGCTGTTCTCATGATAGTGAGGTCGTTCTAATGAGATATTTTTGTTTAAAATTGTGTAGCATGCTCTTCCTCCTGCTCCAGGCTTGTAAGACATGCTTGTTTCCCTTTTGCCTTCCATCATGATTGCAATTTTCCTGAGGCTTCTCCAGCCATGCTTTCTGTGCAGTCTGTGTAAACAAGAGCCAATTAAACCTCTTCTATATAAATTACCCTGTCTCACGTATTTCATTATAGCTTTGTGAGAATGGACTGATACAGTAAATTAGTACTGGTAGTGGAAAACTGCTATAAAGACACCTGAAAGTGTAGAAGCAGCTTTGAAAGTGGGTAATGGGCAAAGGTTGGAAGAGTTTGGAGTACTCAGAAGAAGATAGAAAGTTGACAGAAAGTTTGAAACTTTCTAGACACTTTTTAAAATGCTGTGACCAAAAGACTGAGGAGGTCTCAGATGGAAATGAGGAACTTATTGGGAACTGGAGTGTATTAGTCCATTCTCATACTGCTATAAAGAAGTACCTGATAGATACTGAGTAATTTATGAAGAAAAGAGGTTCAGTTGACTCACAGTTCTTTAGAATCAATAGGAAGCATAACTGTGAGACCTCAGGAAACTTACAAATGGCAGGAGGTGAAGGGGAAGCAAGAACATCTTACCATGATGGAGCAGGGGGGAGGAGAAGGGGAAAGTGTCACATACTTTTAAAACATAAGATCATGTGAAAACTTACTCATTATCATGAGAACAGCAACAAGGAAATCCACCCCCATGATCTGATCAGCTCTCACCAGCCTCCTCCCCCAACATATTGGGATTACAATTCAACAAGTGATTTGAGTTTTGATACAGAAGCAAACCATATCACAGAGCAAAAGTTACTTTTGTTGTGCATTAGCAAAGAGGTTAGAGGTATTGTATCCCTGCCCTAGAGATCTGTAGAACTTTGAACTTGAGAGTGTTAATTTAGGGTATCTGATGGAAGAAACTTCTAAGTAGCATAGTGTTCAAGATGTGTCCTGGCAGCTTCTAACAGTGTATGCTCATATGCATGAGCAAAGAGATGTTCAGAAACTGAAAATTATTTAAAAGTGAAGCAGAGCATAAAATTTTGGAAAATGTGCAGTGTGACTTTATGGTACAGAATAAATCCACATTTTCAGGGGAAGAAATCAAGCTGGCTACCAAACTTGGCACAAGTAAAGAGGAGATGAATGTTAATAGCCAAGACAATAGGAAAAATACCTCAAAGCTATTACGGAAATCTTCATGACAGTCCCTCTCATAACAGGCCCAAAGGCCCAGTAGAGAAGAATTGCTACCCTGCCCTTTGCAACCTCAGGATACTGCTCTCTGTGTCCCAGCCACTTTTGGCTCCAGTAGTGGCTAAAAGGACCCCAAATACATCTCAGGCCACTGCTAGAGAGGACACAAGACATAAGCCTTGGTGGTTTCCATGTCATGTTAAGCCTGCAAATGCACAGAGGGCAAGAGTTAAGGCTTGGGAGCTGATATAGTTTGGATGTGCTCCCACCTAAAATCTTATCTTGAATTGTAATATACATAATCTCCATAATCCCCATTTCAATGGCAGAACCAGGTGGAGGTAATTGGATCATGGGGGTGGTTGCCCCATGATGTTCTTGTGATAGTGAGTGAGTCTCATAAGATCTGATGGTTTTATAAGCATCAGGCATTTCCCCCTGGCATTCATTCACTCTGTCCTGCCACCCTGTGAAGAAAGTGCCTGCTTATCTTTTGCCTTCCACCATGATTGTAAGTTTCCTGATGCCTCCCCAGCAATGTGGAGCTGTGAGTCAAATAAAGCTTTTTACTTTATAAATTACCCAGTCACTGGTACGTTTTCATAACAGCGTGATAATGGATTAATACAGGAGCCTCTGTCTAGATTTCAGAGGTCTATATAGAAATATATACCATTTTATTTCTGCAGGGATTGACTAAGGTAATACTAATTGGTAAGATTAAGGGGATTAGGGCTATTATAGTAGTTGAAAAACAGATGTTTGTTTCTTTTGTTTGGAATTGCACCAATGTTTTTGGTTCCTAAGACCAACAGATGACTCTAATCTTTAAAAGTTGAGAAAGCCTTGTTGTTAGGCATGGGAACATGAGTTCCATGTATGGAAACCCCTGAATGTTCAGGCAGAAGTCTGCTGCAAGGGCAGAGCCCTCATGGAGAATCTCCACTAGGGCAATGCAGAAGGTCAAATGTGGGGTTCGAGCCTCCACAGTGAGTTCCCACTGGGCACTGCCCCGTGGAGCTAGTGGTAGAGGGCCACAATCCTCCATACCCCAGAATGGTAGATCCACCAACAGCTTGTACTATGCTCCTTGAAAAGCCCCAGGTGCTCATTGTCAGTCTATGAAAGCAGCTCCAAAGATTGTACCCTGCCGAGCCACAGAGACAAGGGCTGCCCAGAGCCTTGGGAGCCCTTCTGTTGCATCATTGTAGCCTGAATGTGAGACATGGAGTCAAAGGAGATTATTTTGGAACTTTGAGATGTAATTACTGCCCTTCTGGGTTTTGGACTTATATGGGACATGTATCCCCTGGATTTGGTCCAATTTCTGCCTTCTGGAATGAGAGCATTTATCCAAATTCTTGTACCCTCATTGTATCTTGGATGTAAATAACTTGCTTATTTTATTTCACTGGATCATAGGTGGAAAAGATATACCTTGTCTTAGATGAGAATTTGGACTTGGACTTTTGGGTTAAATACTGAAATGAGTTAAGACTTTGGGGGACTGTTGAGAAGAAACAGTTTTAATTTGCAATGTGAGAAGGACATGACATTTTGGATGGCCCCGGGGCAGAATGATATGGTTTAGATTTGTGTCCACCAAAATCTCATGTTTGAATTGTAATTCCCTATGTTGGAGGATGAGCCAGGTAGGAGGTGATTGGATCATGGGGGTGGACTTCTCCATTGCCCTTCTTGTGATAATGAGTGAGTTCTCATGAAATCGAGTTGTTTAAAAGTATGTAGCACCTCTCCCTTCACACTCTTCCTCCTGTTCTGAGTGATATAGGATGTAGCTACTTCCCTTTTGCCTTATGCCATGATTGTATGTTTCCTGAGGCCTCCCCAGTCATGATTCCTGTAAAGCCTTCAAAACTGCCAGTAAATTAAATCTCTTTTCTTTATAAATTACCCATTTTCAGGTAGTTCTTTATATAAGTGTGAGAATGGACTAATACATGCATGGACTTTATTTGTACTTTCAGTGTCATTCTATCACCAGGTACATTTTCCAGAAGAACAGGCATAACTTGTCTGCCAAATTGGTAGTAACTTTATCACACTAAGTCTGCTGAAATCATTAATAGAACATTAAATACATAGCTTTGGTCACAATCAAACATGATTAGCTTAAATTTATATTCACAGCTTTCAAATATATTTGTCGTCTAATGGGTCCCAAGTCTCCACCAAACCTTCTTTCCAGTTTTCCTATGGCATTATCAGATGAATGCATAGGATTCGACTATGGATTACATGCAGTTTCTAAGTTTCATCTTTACAGATTTCTGTCTTGATTGAAGATATATTCTTATTTTCCAAAGTGTTAGGAAAACATAAAACATTCAGAGTATAAATTCCAGATAGGCCTACCGTAGCAAGCAAAGCTTAGAGGCAACACAAACGTGCATGCATACACAAACACACACACACTCACACACACACACACACACACTCTTTCATGTCAGACTCTTAAGTATTAAAAACATTAAATCCAAAACCACAAAACTCAAAAAAATATAAATTTACTTCTGTTTTGCAGCTAATTCAGAACATATATAAATATCCCTGAAACATTTAGATAATAATGTAACATGGCTTACTTCTTTTTAATTTTCACTTTGAAATTACTACATTGAAATAATCAAAGTAATTATTCAGAAATAAGATTTGGGGATGAAAATAAGAAAAGATTTGTTTATTAAATATATTTATTTAGATTTAATTTCAGTGAGACAGGGTGTTCTTATCATAGCAAAGTAACAATCAGTTTTTAACAACAAGGAAACTAGTGATTATTGAATATACTTTCAAACATTTAAAGCCTTTTAGTGCTATTATCTTAATAATCTATCTGAATAATAAAAATGAATGTGAGGGAATTTTCTAAAGTATTCCAGTAAACTACCACTTAGACTTGTCAATATTATTGAGTAGCATTCAAATTATTTATTCCCAACTTTGCACTTCTATAACACCAACCCTACCTTATGTCACCATCAATTATTGTATGGACAGTCAATAATTTCCTAGTTGTCCTGCTAACTTATGGTTTTCCTGGAAATTCTATTCACTTTATACCTTTATTAAGCAGAATTCTGATCATATTACACACTCCGTTTATCAAAAACCACCACATTACCCACAACTAGTAGCAAACTTGAATTCACTTCAAGAGTAAATCTATGTATTTTTAGAGACTGAAGCTTATACTGTGTAGGAGGATCTTCTTAAAATCAGGTATAAATGTACTTTTTTGAGAAAAAATAGAAATTCACAAAAAATTACAAGTTAGAAAATCTAACAAATATAACAAAATCTAAAAATATGTTTATATTTATTAACAAATTGTTTATATAAAGGTATGACTTATTTTCCTATATTTATTGACTAGATATCTTTGCCTTTTCATTTGGCAAAGATTTTATTACACAATTTTCCATAGAGAGAATATGAAGATATTTGTCTTTCTTTTAGTATAGGTTTTGAATAGGACTTTGAATGGGAAAAATAATGCATATTTGGTAGGGTCAGAGGATACATATACATATAAACAAGTCTTATGTGTAGCAGTGCAAGTAAGTAGGAAATGAAGGTTATGCACACATGATAATATATTAGAATTATACCCACATATGTACACACACACATACGCACACACATACATACACAAAAATTTAACTGAATAATGAATGTATCCCGAACTCAATTTCCTTTTATATGGATTTCCTAAATGTCCACAGCAACTTCGACAATACACAATATATGGGGAAAGGCAACAGAGGAGAAAATCGGAGTGGAAAAATGCACAATTCTAATCAATTGTTATTGAAGATGTTAAACCTTTGTAAATTAACCAAAAACTCACACCATTTTGTGAACACATTTTTAGGATCCATCTCAAGCTTTGGAAGGTTGCAGAACCATTCAGAGCCCTGAATCTAAACCCTCACTCAGAGAATAGATAAATCTACCTGTGAAGAGTTGTGTATTATAAGCAATTCAAAGTCTTTTTTTTTCTGCAATAAGGCGTGGAATCAAACTTTCATATAATTCTTCCAATATTCCACTTTGCACATTAATTTTCCTTTACTCCCCCTTCAAACAACATTGTTGATCCTCAAAAGTGCTAAGTACTCTGAAACCTCTAAAATCAAACCATGCTGTTAGCTTCAGCTGAACATTCTGCCCTATTTTTCAAGGTCCTTCTCTTTACTATCTATTTTGTTAATTAATGGAAAAAAAAAATTTATCTCTTAGACACAGAAAGCAAGCCTTTACCAAATTGTTGATTGTTATTTAGATCACATTTATTAAATAGATTGTTGTACATGTATTATTTAATCTCTCCCAGACTGCTTTTGAGATTGATTTTTCTTTGAATTCTCCTTAAAGATTTAAGAGACAGTGAACAAAGTTTTAAATCAATGAACACAATAAATTTTCCATTCTAGTTGACGAGTAATAAAAAATATCTTATGTCTCATAAATTCTAGTTTGAACACATTGACTTAACAATAACAACAACAAAAAAAAAACCCCAGAAAAGTAAATTAATATTATTTAGTCTATATCTTAAACAAACAGGCAACATGTATTTTATTGATGTACACCTTCTCCTAGTTGCCCAGAATTGGAAAAAAATTCTTTTTGTCATCAAATAGAAAGAAACATGTGTATTCTAGTGGAATTTCTAATGTATTTCACATATCTGCGTAAAAACTTGTTATTCAAATCAAAAATTAAATGCAAACAGATGAGAGAAAAAATTAACTTATGTGTGTTTCTAATGGTTTACAGAGCGTGACCTATTGGGGAGAACACAGTTAAATTTTATTTTCACACGTTTCAGCACAATTTCCTCAGATCCCAAGAAAGTGATCTGCAGGGTGGAGAAGCAGATGGAAGGGAAAGATTGTGCCATGGAGCATGGTGGAGAGGTTTGGCCACACAGCAGAATTCACTATCCCTAGGGCCTTTTCTCCTAAACTTCATTTTCACTGGAAAGACAGCAAATCTGAACAGTGACTTTAGTCTAGGACACCTTAAGATGCTGAGATTCTATTATCATTTTTATAGCTGTCCACTAGAAGTTTGCATAAATATGAAGTTAATGGGTGTTGTAGTCAAATTTTCCCTCAATAAATCAGACATAACACTTTGATCCAGTACGTTCCGTGTTTAACTAGGCCTATTTGAGATTGTAAAATTGCATTTTTACTTCTAGCTGAGAATCTGAATTGCATTGTTATTTTTTTGTTTCTAGTTTGAAAGACACCATTTTATAAGGGCACAGCACATTTTAAATGTGCTTTCCTTTAATAGAATAAAGGCAGCATGTATGTTGATAATCCCATAAAGTAACATAGGTACTGGTACACATCTTCTTTTCCTTTTTAATGAATGCTTAATTTGAAATGTGTAGGTTAAATGGAATGTGTCTTCCAGGCTGTGCAGCGCAACTTAAAATACTTCCATTGATTGTCTTTTCTCTTCACCTCTGCGATCTTTGCTTCACTACTGGTGGTCTGTAATAAGTGATTTACAGAGACTGAGGAGTGGGGGTCTCAGAATATCTCAAAAATAAAGGGAAATGGCTAACTTCACTATCTACTCTTCTCTCAGTTTTGGTGGATGGGAGTCTGGCTTTGAACACACATTTTATTGTTCTAGTTGGTTTCTGTTTCGCCTTTCCTGATTGCTAATTTTTCCTTTCTCTTCTAATATTGTTACTTTAGGCTATGATTTATGGCTTTTCACACAGCTCTTTTTATCTTTAAAGAATCTCATGATCCAACAACTTTCTATCTTTACAATCTTAGCAAGGATCAGCCTGGAATAAGCAGTGTGAGCACTTGTGTGGGTATAGGTTATATGACCTTCGAGTCTATTTAAAAGACAAAGAAGTTCGGCCAGTAGATCATCCCGGATTAGGAAGCAGAAATTTTCAGTTGAGCCTCTAAGCAATTCTTTTTTGTCAATGTCCTCCTTCATTCTAGTGTCTACCTTTACGCTCTTTAAAGATCATGACACACAAAATAACATTGATATGTATTATTAGGTATTGTTATATTCTGAAAGATTTTGTCCCCACCAAATTCATACGTTGATATCTTCACTTTGAACGTGGTATTAAGAGGTGGAACCTTTAGGAGGTGATGATTAGATCATAAGGGCAGAACCCGTATAAATGAATTAGTGCTTTTATGAAAGAGGCTCAGGAGAAACCCATTTTCTGTTCTGATGGGTGAGGTTAGAGAAGGGAGCAATCGATAAGAGAGAGGGCACTCACCAGGCACAAAAGCTGTTGGTTCCTTGATCTTAAACTTTCCAGCCTCTAGAACTGTGAGAAATAATTTTTGTTTGTAAGCCATCCGGTTTATGATATTTTATTACAGAACCCTGAAAGAAAAAGACAGGTATGCATTTTCATAAGTAAAAATATCAGATATATTGTGGAATCTTAATATTCTAAACTTCAGTTTTATATTTACAATATAGATTAATGGTTTTTTTGTTTGTTTTAATTACCCATGTTAACACATACATTTTGTAAAAATGTCAAATGTTATAATTAATCATACTATAATATAATTTTGAATGAGCTATACTGCATTAAAATATGAACTTATCATTACTTAATGACTCACATTTACAATAATTGATATTTCATGGTTTCTAAATCTTACCATTTTGTAAAGGTAAACAGTATTAATATAATTATATATGAAAATATATGTGTATTATATGTGCATACTCACATATATAAAAGTATATATACTTGATTTCTAGATCAGGGATTTGAAAAGAAATTGATTTTTTGAAGATAATAAATTATTTGAGATAACTTAAATACCCTTTACAAAGACCAAGCAATTTATAGAATTACACTAATGTTGCAGATATATATCCATTTGTATATATTCACAATACTAAGAAAAGTAATCATTATAAATGAAAATATCCTTAGAATTAAATCATTTATTTGAGTCCTTTTATTTACTTCTGAGATTTGTTTGTCAAAATTTTACAGTGCAATATGCAGTCCCACATTATTTGAGGCAATATGAATCTCACCCAATTTTTCAATAAAGTACATATGAAGTCACAAAAATAGAAAAAAAAATTAAAATCTATACTCCAGAAAAACCACTTTTCAAATATTTTTAAGAATCTAGTTAATATAACTATTAAATCCTTCAGAAAGAAATGAATTTTGAACAAAAATGATGCCCTCCTCCCCTTAAAACAGACAGATAATGACTTTCGAGAAGCTGGTAGTAAAGGCAGTGATTATTCCTGTAATGTTTGGGTATTCTGGGTAATGCAATAAATCAAAAACCAGGGAGCACTTCTCCAGTTCATAAAAAGTCATTTCTGAAGCAGAGATATATGTATACTCTTCCAAAAATGATCTCTATGCCATTTCACACTTGCTGCTGGTATTCACAATATTTTGTTCTACAGAAATTCATACCTCAAAACTTCAGAGAGATAAACAGCAGAAATTAGATATGGATTGTTGGCATATACCACACTTGTGAGAAGCAGTAGGAAATGGATGACATTGTTTTTTAGAGCCTACCTTAATTTTAAACAAAAGAAAACAACATCAAAATCTTGGAACAGATATTGACAACATATTTATAACTTAAATTGTTTTACCCCCAGATATTTAGAAAGTATTATCAAGAAATTACAGCACCTCAGCCAGTATATTCTCACCAGTTAAATTTTTGTTAGACAACAGAAACTAGGATATAAGATAAGAATAAAAATTTAGCCTACATTTTTAACTCAGATGCTTTTATTGGCAGGGGAGACACAATGAGAGTTCCTGCACTTTAGGAAAAAGCTGCAGTGCAAAGGATAATTCACTTATCTTTTGCTGGCAAAAGGGAGTCTATATAACTCTCACCACATATGAGAATAAGTTACAATGTTTAAAAAATGCTTTTAAAAATAAATTACTGAGACATAGTAGAAGGTGCAAATGAAAAGGTAAAGAATAATTATGGAAATAATGTTCCAAATGAAACAAAAATAATGTTTAGGAAATACCTGCTTGTTATTCTTATTATCATGTAAAACGTGATCTATGAATAATTATATAAAATGTTGAGAGAGACATTTAAAAAATAAAAACAGGAAAAAAGCCTCTCCCCTCTGGATTTGATTGTAAGAAGAGGTAAATATGTCTTTTCCCCCAAAATAAGTGTAAAACAGCTTAAAATTCTTATAAACAATAATTTTAGGGCTCTGGAAATCAGACAAAAGCAGACAACATATTGAGAGTTATTTATTTATTTTTTAAAAAACACTAACAATTTGAGTTAGAACTTCTATAGATTTCTTTCTAGCATTGTTCCCAGTCCCCACTACTCAGCTCATCTGGCAAGAATGGGCTTTGCCAGGGCAAGTTTGGGAAATCTAGAAGTTCTCCTTCTAGAAGATGCAGGTGTGTTTTGGTAAGTGAGACGGGAAAAAATAATGACCTAAAACCCCACAAATTTGATTTTAAAATATTAATGTAAAATTAAAAAATCTCAATGAATCCCAAAAACGAGAACTACAAAGAGATACTAATTAGACACATCATAACCCAAGTATTGAAAACCAAAGACAGAAACAAGAGTCTTAAAAATAATGAGAAAAAAAATCAGTACAGGAAAGTAAACATGATTAAATGACTTCTCAATGGAAAAAAAAAAGGTGGCTGGAAGGAAACAGAATGATGTTTCATTTGCTGAAAACAAAACAAAAAAATCTTGTAACAAGTATACTCTAGCTGTCAAGAGTATTTTTCAAAACTAAAAATCAAGTTACCACATTCCCAGAAGAAAAACGAAGAAAGAGAACCACGAGAAAACACTGCTAGTATACCTGCCCTACAGTAATATAGAATGCCCTTCAGATCAAAGATATGGACACTAGACAATAACTTATACCTACAGCAGGAAATGAAGAGTGGTGGAAATTGTAAATAAGTAGGCTTAAAAATCTGCATTATTTATATTTTGTCTCTTCTTCTCTTAATTAATTTGAAAAAAATAAAGTTGTGTAAAACAAAAATAGGATTATGGCAGTATATTTTAACCTTGGTGTTACATATATAGCAATAATGACAGAAAAGATGAAGGAAGAATTGAAAGTATTTATATTAGAATAAAGTTCCTCTTTTTTATGGGATTTAAGTCAATATTAACATGAAGTAAATTATGATAAATTAAGAGTCATTTTCTAGTTACTAGTAAAACCCATAGGAAAATACTTTTAAAATGTAGTTTAAAACATCAAAATAATTTTTAAAAAGTAAAATGGTAGATATAAATCTAACTATGTAAAGAATTACATTAAGTTTAACTGGACTAGCCACTTTAATCAAAATGTAGAAAAGAGCAGAACTTATTTTTCCTATCTATCTGTAACTGTTGATTCACTATAGTTAATAAAACTGTATTATATATTTCAAGATGTCCAGGAAAGAGGATCTTAAAAGTTATCATCACAAAGAAATGATAAAAGGGTAAGGTGATATACATGCTAACTACCCTAACTTGATTGTTATGCAATATATGCATGTACTGAAGCATCACGCTGTACCCTATAAATAATATACAATTATGTGTCAATTATAAATCAAAATAATTCAAAAAATGTACAGAAAATCATCAGACTGGGTGGAAGAGCTGGATCCAACTATATGCTGACTATAAAGGACACATTATAGAATCAAAGGCATGAGAAGGTAGAAAGCATTAGCATGAAAAAAATACCGTACAAACAATAACCACGCAAGAACATTGATGGTTAATTAATTAATTTAGTTAATTAATATTAACTAAAATCTGTTGTTAAGCTCCCTGGTGAATTTTTTACCTCTTTAATTGGAGGTAAAAAGTAAAAGTTTTTACTGTAAAAGTTCCATTTGGTTCTTTTTAAAATATCTATCTTTTCATTAATACTTTCTGTTTGAAAAGTCATATAGTCATACTTTAATTTTTAAACATAGTTTATTTTTTTTCCACTATATTTACAAAAAGTGCTTTGAAATATTTCGCTCCTAAGTCCTGCTTTGAAACTTGCTCAATGTATGGATTTAGTAAATCTCAGTTTCCTTTGTAGTAAAATAGAGAGAAAATAGGCTTTTTATTACAGGGTTGCCATCATAATTAAATGAGTTAACAAATATAAAATATTTGGCATGTAATATCTTAATAAAATACTGACTATTAACTATCATTTCTTATCACTAACACCCACACACCTGTCACAGGTATTTGTCAATAACATTGCATGACATTCCTTATTACTCTTAAAAGTCTTTAAATTGTCAAGTGAAGTCTTAAGATGGGTGGAAAAAAACTGCAGTCCTGCTTCTTCTCACACAACTTTCAACATGTGTGATTTCCCCCCTCTACTCACTGAAAAAAGGCACACTGACAAAATTACTGTTCAAAAACCTTTTATACCAAGCATTGAAAAGAGAAATTACTGAGTAGGAAGCCTGTTATTATCTCTACTAAGAAAGCCACTTGAAATTTCTCTAGCTGAAGTTTTATTGCCTAATGTCAGCTTTAAAAAAGTAGATGAAGAATTCTAATTTATTGGCAATGTAACCCAATTAAGATATAACACCAATAATTAAGAAAGATGATTATAATTTGAAAAATTCCGACTGAATTACAAATAACTTCCTGAAATGTGTCATTTCATTTCCAGTATGTAACTTAGTGAAAACAGACTGCTTTTAAACCTTCAATGCTCTACACGAAATAGAAAGCATTAACAAATAAGAGAGACCTAGAGAAATAGTGAGATCACCAAAATGAAATTTATGACATAAGATAATGAGTTTTGATGTTTCATCCAGGTTGGTGTCTATTTACAAGAGACTCTGAAGAAAGGGGATGGTATTAAAGATTATGAAGGTCTTTTGTGAGGGTCATATGACTCTCATATCTGAGAGGACACAGGAGGCCCTGTTTCATTTTCAAAAACACATTCCATTTCTGAAAGGAATGACCATTTTGATATTCTTCCATTCAAACTAAAACTTTAAGAGATCGTATGATAAAGAAAAGAAAAACATAGGCCAGACGTGGTGGCACACACCTGTAATCCCAGCACTTGGGAGGCCAAGGAGAGTAGATCGCCTGAGGTTGGGAGTTCAAGACCAGCCTGGCTAACATTGTGAAAACCTGTCTCTACTAAAAATACAAAAATTAGCTGGGCATGGTGGCAGGCACCTGTAATCCTAGCTCCTCAGAAGGCTGAGGCTGAAGAATTGCTTGAACTCGGGAGGAGAAGGTTGCAATGAACTGAGATCATGCCATTGCACTCCAGCCTGGGCAACAGAGACTCCATCTAAAAAAAAAAAAAAAAAGGAAAAAATCAAGATGTGCCTTGCTTTTCATTTCTAATATGACCAGTGCCATAATATTACATTATCACTTCATCTCTTTACAAAATATTGAAAGGAGGCCGTTTTAGAGAAAGTTTACATATTTTTTTTTTCTTTGCTGCTGTTGTTTTATAAATACAACATTGAGTCCCTAAATGAAACTCTTTTTTTTTTTTTTAATTTTTTTAATTTTTAGGCAGAGTTTTGTTCTTGTTGCGCAGGCTGGAGTGCAATGGTGCAATCTTTGCTCACTGCAACCTCTGCCTTCTGGGTTCAAGTGATTCTCCTGACTTAGTGTCTGGAGTAGCTGGGATTACAGGTGCCCGCCACTATGCCCAGCTAATTTTTGTATTTTTAGTAGAGACAGGGTTTCATCATGTTGTCCAGGCTGGTCTCGAACTCCTAACCTTGTGATCTGCCCACCTCAGCCTCCCAAAGTGCTGGGATTACAGACATGAGCCACTGCACCTGGATGAAATATTTTTAACATAACACTTTAGGGACAAGGAGACAGTACTGATAGGGAGGAAAATGGGGTGAACATAGAGGGATTTTAGGGCAGGGAAACTATTTTGTATGATACTACAATAGTGAATACATGTAATTTTACATTTATCAAAACCCACAGAATGTACAAGATAAAGAGTAAAGCCTAATGTAAACTTGGGGTGATAATGGTGTGTCAGTGTAGACTCAACATTCTGATGGGGAATGTTGACAATGGGAGAGGCTGTGGATGTTCGTGTAGGGGATATATGGGAACTCCCAAAACTTACCTTTCACTTTTTCTGTAAACCTAAAACTTCTCTAAAAAAAATATAAATCTAAATGTGAAGTCAGATTCCAATAAAATCTGGCTCAGAATTTGTCTACAGCAGAAAAATTGTTGATATAAAAACTGAGACGGAAACATAAGGAAGAATAAAAATTGACACAACAAAACTGAACCGAAGAAAACCTGTTTTAAAGAATTCACATTCTTCTAATTTATATCTGCATTATTATTGACAACATTAAAACTGCATGCTAATAAGGACGAGGAACAAAAAACACAAGAGAAGATATTGAATAATTGACACAGTTAAGTATACTGAACTTGAAGTCTGAAGTGCTAGTTCTTTGCTATGAATATACTATATGTCTTTAGGCAAGACTCTTTCCTTCTCTGGGATTCAATTTTCTTATCTTCAAAACAAGGGAATTGAAAGCTTTAACCAAATTAGTGTTTCTTTCAAGCTTTCACTAAAAGAGTAAATATCGTGAGGCTCAGAGGGAGGCAGCCTGAAGCACTCATTGCAAGTCCAGATTTTATTGAAGTCACGAGTTTTGTCTTAGAAATTTCTGCTCTGGCATGTAAATCATATCTCAATAAAACTGTTCAAAAATATCCCTGGTAGCATCAATCAGAAGGTTGATTTTTACTCTGCTTTGCCATTTAAAAGTAGGTTATTAAATGCTCAGTGCCTTCATTTCTCCATTAGTAAAATGGTGATAAGCAGTAGTATCTACCTCATGAGGTGATTTTATAATTCATAGTATTAAAAACAATAGTCATTATTATTGATTATTATCACTACAATGTTAGGCTATCATTTCTCAGCTATTTCTATGGATTGTCTTCTTTTATCCTGATGTCAAAATTTCTCCACAAAAGTGCTTACAACTCCTGTTTTTTCAAACAATATTTAATAAAATTCTAAAAGTAATTTTTGATAATTACTGTGTGTGTGTTTGGATTTTTTACATATAATATACACACATGATTTGGACACCATCATCACATTTGTGCTTCTAGAATCGCATTTTTGAGTTAGAAGCAAAGATAAATTTACTTTTGAAATTAAAATACCAATAATTTTTGAACTTCAGGAAAGAGCAGTGTGGTTTTAAGGATGTAGATGAAAACCAGTTTGAATTTTAAAACCTGATATTTCCTAATACATATCAGTTTTCCAAAATGTTATATTGTACTACAAAACATTAAATATCTAAGATTAATTTTTCTGTTTCGTTAATATGTATATTTAACAAATTAAATAACAATAGTATATTTACTATTTACTAATAGGATTATTATACATAATATTAAAATGGTGGAAACAGTAATAAGTTACACGGTCTTTTTAAAAACTAATTTTGCTGGAACTAAGAAATAAAATGCTGCCTGGTGCAGTGGTTCATGCCAGTAATCCCAGGAGGGTAGATGGCTTAAGGCCAGGAGTTTCAGATCAACCTGGCCAACATGATGAAACCCCATCTCTACTAAAAAAAGAAATAAAAAGAAAAAAATTATCCAGACATGGTGGTGTGTGCTTGTAAATCCTAGCTATTCAGGAGGCTGAGGAATGAGAATTGTTTGAACCTGGGAGGTGGAGGTCGCAGTGAGTGGAGACTGCCAATTCACTCCAGCCTGGGCAACAGAATGAGACTCTGTCTCAAAAAACAAACAAACAAACAGAAATAAAATTCCTAGCTTGGTTTCATATTTCAGGCAAATGGGAAAAAGAGATAGTTATATACATATTTAAATTGTTTATTTTTAATGAGTCTGTTATCATTATATACTATCCCTATCAATCTCTATTACTCAATTTTATCTGAGGACTTCCACTTAAGTTTAAATCAGAATATCATGAAAATATAATATATTAGAAGATGCAGAGACAGAAAACAAAACAGATAAACCTTATGATATCCCAGGTTTAACAGCTAGAGAGTTTGCAGGCCACAGTGTGTGGTGGGAAAATTCAGACAAAGCCAGGTGATCTTCAAAAGTTAAAAAGATGGAGCTGAGAGATTGGATGCCAAAGCTAGCTACCAGTTATAGTTTTTAGGGAATAGTACAAAATGGGAGAAATAAGCTCAGAACAAGAACACTGAATGTGTGCAAAGAGATTCTCCTGGTTTTCCAGAAGATCACCACACAACCATTATACACATGAGAGAAAACCATCTATAATGCTTACATAGGGCTCATCTAAGCCTAGTCGGCATACAAAAATCAAGAAAATAGGAAGAAATCCGGCCAATAGCAGTAGACCTTGAAATGGCACATGATATAATTAATAGCAGAGAAGATGGTGAATGAGTTATTATGGCAATGTTTATGTGTACAAGATGTTAAACATGAACGTGTTAAGTAGAGACATGTAGAATATAAAGCAAGCACTAACAAAAAATCTGAAGATAAAAAAATTATGACTATAATTTAAAATACAAAGAGTATTATTAGCAGTATATTAGAGAATGGAAAATATTAGTGAACCTGAAGATATAACAGTAGTACTTAGCCAAAATTAAACATAGAAAAAAATAGACGGAAAAAAATGAAAAAGATCAGTGCTGTGTGAAAAATTCCATGTGGCCTAATGTTATGTCATTGTAGTCCTCTGTGTAGAGGAAGAAATAATGACAGAAAAGCATGCAAATTTAGTAAAATTTATAAATGCACAAATAGTTAAAATAATTGAAAAGTAGCACCAAAAATACCAATCACAATATGTACAAAACAAGTAACACCAAAGCCTATTATAGTCAAATGGCAAAAAAATGTGATAAGGAGAATCTTTAAAAGTAGACAAATCAAAAAAGGTGCACTATGTACAATAAGTGAACATAGTTGTGACAGCAGAGCTCTTATCAGAAACCATGAAAACTAGAAGACAAGGAAACAGTATCTTAAAGATACTGAAAGAAAAAAATCCTAGACTTCCATACCCACTTAAAGTAAAAGGTTTTAGTGAAATACAAAAACTTAAGTAACTTAGTACAGCCAGGTCCCATACTACAAGAAATATTAACAGAATCCTTCAGTCTGTAAGAAAATAATATAAAATAAAAATATGGATCTATACCGGTAAATATGTAGGAAAAATACACAAGACAATTTTACTTAGATTCTAAATTTATTGATAAGGTAATTCTATTCCTTAATGTGTGCTTTGCATGGTGTCTTCCTTTCTAAGGTTACAGTATGTGTGTGTTGAGAGTAGTAGGAGTGTAGAGAGAAAAGTACAATGGAGAAATCTGACAAGCCCTACTTCAGCCTAGCAATCAAGTTCAACATGTGCAGTCATAAGCTATGTTGATTGTGATAGAAACAGCATTTTATATCTTCTTTTTTTCTTTTTGAGACAGAGTTTCGCTCTTGTTACCCAGGGTAGAGTGCAATGGCGCGATCTCGGCTCACCGCAACCTCCGCCTCCTGGGTTCAGACAATTCTCCTGCCTCAGCCTCCTGAGTAGCTGGGATTACAGGCATGCGCCACTGTGCCCAGCTAATTTTTTGTATCTTTAGTAGAGACAGGGTTTCACCATGTTGACCAGGATGGTCTTGATCTCTTGACCTAGTGATCCACCCACCTCGGCCTCCCAAAGTGCTGGGATTACAGGCTTGAGCCACCAATAGCCAGTAGCTCTAGTATAATCATGGAAAAAAATCAGACAAATTCCAATAAAGAGTGACCCTACAATATAGCTGTTGAGTACTCCTCAGAACTGTCAAGGTCATCAAAAACAAGAAAGTCTGACAGGCTACTACAGCCATTTATAAACATTACAAGAAAATACAGTGTGGTACCCTGGAAGGGATGCCAACACACACACAAAAGGCCATCCAGTAAAAACTCATAAAATATAAAGTATTGACCTTAGTTAATGATAATGTGCCAATATTGGTTCCTTACTTGTAATAACTCTACCATATTAATTCAAAATGTTAATAATAAGGGAAGTTGCGTGCATGGGTTTTAGAGATCTATGAGAATTTTCTTTACTATCTGCTCATTCTTTCTTTCTTCTTCTTCTTTCTTTTTTTTTTTTTTTTTTTTTTTTTGAGATGGAGTTTCGCTCTTGTTACCCAGGCTGGAGTGCAATGGCGCGATCTCGGCTCACCACAGCCTCCGCCTCCTGGGTTCAGGCAATTCTCCTGCCTCAGCCTCCTGAGTAGCTGGGATTACAGGCATGCGCCACCATGCCCAGCTCTTTTTTTGTATCTTTAGTAGAGACGGGGTTTCACCATTTTGACCAGGATGGTCTAGATCATTTGACCTCGTGATCCACCCGCGTCGGCCTCCCAAAGTGCTGGGATTACAGGCTTGAGCCACCGCACCCGGCCTGCTCATTCTTTCTTTAAATTTTAAACCATCATAATAATAAAGTCTTCACATAAAAATGTAAGGGACTGTTTAAAGTAATAACCAATAATGTGAGGGTTATAGTTCAAAGTAATATGTAAACCACAGAACAAAAACCAAGAAGTAAAACATGCAAGAAGTATAATATCATAAAGTTTTATATTTATAGGTAATGAGGCTTAATATTTCTTGGAAATAGACCGAGAAAATGTAAAGTTATAGATAATAATAAATAAAATAACCACTAGAAAATATTGTAAAGAAGTAAAGACAATAATTCAAAAAATAGACAAAATTGAATAATAAAATGTACTCATATTCAAACGACAGCAGAAAAATAAGAAAAGAAAAAAATAGAAAAGAAATAGTAACATGAGAATTTAAAACATAAAACTATTAATAATCACATCAAATGTAAATGCTCTTAACATCCCAATTAAAATTAGAGATGATTAGAGTATATAAAAAAGGAAAACCAAACATGAAGCCTAAAGAACATTAAAAATAGATACATATTGCTTATATGCAAAAGGATGAAAAATGTAACGTTTCAAACTAGTCAAAGAGAACTGGGACAGCAATAATAACATCAGACAAACCTATTTCTGAGCAAAGAATATTACCAAGATAAAGAGTGTCACTTTGTAATCATAAAAGGGTTAATTCATAAAAAATATACTGTAATTATAAAGTTTAACGCACCTAGTAACAGAGGATCAAAATTAGTGTAGTAGAAATTGCTAGAACATTAAGGACAAACATGTGTTTGCTATTATACAGATATTTTATATCCCTTTTGCAGTAATTAATAAGGAAGAAAATTGAAATGGAGTGAGGATGTAGAGGATACAAACACTCCTACCCATCCTAACCAATTAGGTAAGGATAAAATGCACTGAGGATGTAGAGGATACAAACACTCCCACCCATCCTAACCTAATTGGTATTTACAGAACACTCCAACCAACAACAGAAGAGTTAGCATTCTTTTCATTTGTATATAGAATGTTCCCCAACCTTGTCTGCCTTCTGGGCTGTTAAACAAGGCTTAACAAATTTTAAGGGATTCAAAGTGTGTAAATCATGGAATTAAACAGTCAAATTAAATTATAATCAACAGTAAAATATAATATCTAGAAAAACCCAAATATATATAAAAGGTAAACAATGTAATGTCCCATGGATTATAGAAGAAATAAAAATGGTAGTTAGGATCTTTTTCTGCATTTTGAACTAAAAGGAAATGAAAACACAACCTCGCAATTAGTAGAAATGAGTTAATGCAGCACTAAAGGGAAAATTTATAGCACTTAGCACCTGTAATAGCAAAAGATTGAAGGCCCTGAGTTAGTGATCGTCCATTCAAGTTTAATTAACTAGAAAACAAATGTGAGGGAAAACCAAAGTAAGCAGAAGAAAGGATGTAATACAAATCAGACTAAAATCCACAAAATAACAAACAGCTATGGGATAAAACTTTTGGAAATGATTGACATTTTCATAATAATAAAGGTAGTGATTATTTCAAGGGTGTTTACATATGCCAAAACTTATTTAATTATTTAATTGCTATTTGTTTTTTTTTCTTTTGTTGATTTTGCATCAGTAAATCTCTAAAACCAACATGATATTATGTGTTCAAAGCCTTGCATATTTTAATATCTACTTTCCCTTATATTTTATTATCTAGTTTACTACATAATTCCATTGTCCTATAACATCTAATGAGTCTATGGAGAAGTTTGAAAATAATTTAATTATTGCTGATTTTAGGTATTTTATTTACTCTGCACATTTTAGTATGTTAGAAAAGGTAGTATTCTATGAGTATCTCACAATTTTGCACACACCGAATGTTCTCTTTTTTCAGACTCTTTGCAAAAACCTATGTAGAGTGAACAGTCTTAGAAGACAGATATAGGTGCCTCCCTATGGAGCAAAAAGCTAGCATGTTTACTGCCCCTCATAAGAAATGCAAGTTTTCAACAATCACAGGTTTTCCCTATAATGCAACTTATGTGCAGGCACCATCCTGTTGGAAGCAGGTCAAAAAGAAATAACACAATGTATCAATTTTATGTCCCCTTTATCTAACCCAGCAGTGTCATATCTATTTCCAGACCCGTGAAAAATGTCAACACGGTAACATGTTAGCTTGCAAGTAAAGTAAAATCTCAGACACTTCATAGATTTTTAAAAATGTATATACCACATGTAGAATATTACTTTGAAGAATATATACAATGTAGAATGACTAAATCTTGCAAATTAACATATGCATTACCTCACATATTTATCATTTTGTGAGAACACTTAATATCTATTCTCCTAACATAATTATTCCAGGATACAATATATTGCAAACTATTATCAACATGTTGAACAATAGACCTCATAAATGTATCCCTCCCTTCTAACTAAAATCTTACATCCTTTGACTAACATATTCCTAATCTCCCCAAACACCCAGCCCCTGATTTCTACCACTAATTTCTGCTTTAATGAGATCAACTATTTTCGATTCCATATATGAGTGATATGAGGTATTTGTCTTTCTGTGCCTGCTCGTTCAACATAACATCCTCCAGATTCATCTATATTGTCACACATGATAGGATTTTCTTTATTTTTATGGCTAAATAGTACTCCATTATGTATATATACCACATTTTTTATCCATTGATGAACATGTGAGATTTTTTTTCTTTTATGAGTTAAGTCAGATACACTATTTTCCCCTCTGCTTCTTGCCAAAATGATATTGATGATATGCAGGTATCCCAGCTCTTAGTAATTTATACCCAACAGTCTATAATCTGGATTTTGTGAGGATACCCTCTCACCTAGGGCCTTAGTGTATTCCAGCTGTTATAATGAACTACTGTAGACTAGGTGGCTTTTAAACAACATAAACTTATTTCGCATAGCTCTGGAGGTTGAGAAGTCCAATATCAAGGTGTGGATGGATTCCACGTATAGTGAGGGCTCCCATCCTGATTCACAGTCAGTGGTATTCTTGCTATAGTCTGTAAGGGAGCTCTCTGGGGCCTCTCTTGTAAGGGGCACTATACCCCTTCATGTGGGCTTTACCCACATAACCTACTCACCTTCCGAAAGTCCAACCTCCAAATATCCTCACATTGGACTTCAATATATGAATTTTGGAAAAGCACAAACATTCAGAGTAGAGAATCTAATTTTATTCTAAATGTGTGTGTATTTGTGTGTTTCTTTATGTGCGTGTTTTGCTACCTAGATAATCTGCATGACTTGCAAAGAAATTGATATGGGGAAATATCCTTATGAGGTGTTTGGAGGACAAAGTCAGAAATAGAAAATGAGGAGCAAAGAAAATAGATACCTATTTTGAAATCCAAATTATATGGGCTGTGGGACCAGAACTGCTTTCTATTTGAGAGAACTTCAAGGAAGTACTTTTCTGGGGGGAGGGGAAGAAGAAGAAGTTTCTCCACAAAAATGAAATATCCTTGACATTCAGATCCTTGATTTATAGAGAAATTTGCTAATGTCTTTCTGAGAGTTCCTATTATAATAGCACACTGTACTTGAAAACAGGGGAGATTAGGAATGGAGTGAAAGCCTGGAACATACAGTGTGATGTTTAGATTTATATTAATTCATGATTCTCTTGAATTCAATTGTCCCTCACTATACACAGGGGATTATTTTCCAGGATCCCCGTGTTTGCCAAAACCTATTTATGTAGAGTCTGTCTCCTAAAAGAAACAACCCGTTTTAAGTGGAAAAAGATAGGAGGTGTGCAAGACCATTCAGAAGACTTTAGAGAAGTTTGGGCAAGACAGGTAAGAGCTTCAGCTTACATGGGTGGGGAGAGACGGAAACAAGTGCACAAATTTGAAAGTTGTCAAGAGGTAAAACTAACAGAACTCAGTGCTGGGTGGGATATGGGAGAAAGGGAAAGGAAATCTTTGGAAAGAGTGAACTCCCGTAAGTTGAGTCTGCTTATCTGCAAGTCCTGCCGTCAGCCCTACAGAATCCATGTATATAAAAATTGACCCTCTGTGTAAACAGATTGTATTCTATGAACACCAAGTAACACATTTGGTTGAAAACCCCCGACATTTAAATGTACCCAAGAAGTTCAAACCTGTGTCATTCAAGGGTCAACTATAACTGAATAACTCGTGATGACTAAGGTCAACGAATATAAAAGGCATTATGGATTTATTTCTGAATTTTGAAACACAAGCCTAAACCAGAATTAAATTTTAGAATGATATAAAAGTTATTTTAAGATGGATTTAATTAGTCAGCAGAAACTGCTCATTTAGATTATGGTTTTATTGAGCTATCACTCAATAGCATATAAGCTACATAAAGGAATTAAAAATACTGTTAGTAAACAGCATATATTATTTAGAGCTTAATGTTTCCTCAAACCGAGATTTGTTCTAGAGCTTAGATACATAAAGCCTCTCTCTAAAGATTAACTGTTTTTTCAGCGACAAAGAAAGACTTTATGTATTAAAAGAGTGATTATTGAAGATCTTTCCCCACATACCTATGGGAAAGACAGTTGTGTGGCTATCATTTCTTGGCTTGGATCAGAGTTTGTGTGTGTGTGTACATGATTGTCTTGCTGTTGTTGTCAATACTGTTGTTACTTCGTCTCTTCTTTGATTCTAAGAAGAACAGAAAATACACCCATGTGCCAGTGCTTTTTGTCCATACAGATTTATTGGTGTCCATTTATCATCACATTGTAACTCTGTGCTGGTAGCACAAGATAAATGGAGCTATTCAGTCTTTTTTCTTTTCCTTAGTTGCTTGTCAGCTTCTCAGAGTGGAGGGAATGATGGTGGCAAAATTAAACAATAGAAACACAATATAGAAGGTCCTTCCAGGTGAAGTTCAAGTTGCGATAACTGTATCATCAGGGACTTTTTCCCATATTCTGTTCGGAGGGAACTCTAAATCCAAGTCAAATAGCTAATTGTAAATCTAGACAGCACAACACAGAGCTGGATGAACCTTGGATGCTTGTGCCACAGATTGGAATAAATCTAAGGTAGTTTTTGTTTGTTTTTACTCTCCTGAAGTAACTGGAATATGCAAAATTGAGAATTTTTTTATTTGTAGGAAGAGTTTCTACCCTTAACAACTTTTTGGTCTAACATTATATTGAGTGTTCGTTAAAAAAATTATTATACTGAGAGGTCCCCCATTTGTTTTAGAAATGCTGAATACTTAGGGAAAAGAAGTCTTTGGAAAGAGTAAACTCTGATGAGTTGAGTCTAGTTATCTGCAACTGAAGAAATGCTAGTGACTTTAGTTATTGCCAGTTTTAAGAAAAACATAGATGGACATAGATGTACATTAAATACTTCTCAGATTTAACTTGAGACAATCAGGTCACAAAATCAGTTAATGTAATCACAAACTTGGAGTTAAATAAAAGGAAATTAAATTTCTTATATAATAGGTTAATTTTTTCATTTTATTTATCATTGTCCTCTATCAAAAACTTTTTCTTATCTCCCCCCAAAAAATCATTAAAAAATGAAATTTTGGGGAAATTTTTTCAGACTAGTAACTTCAGATAAATATCATAAACACTGAAGCTGTTAGTAGAAAGATACATGTTTGCTTCCCTTTCTTTCTTTGTCTTGCCTAGATTTATTTATGAGATAGGCTAAGGCTATGATATCTTTTTTTTTTTTTTGAGACAGAGTTTCGCTCTTGTTACCCAGGCTAGAGTGCAATGGCATGATCTTGGCTTACAGCAACCTCCGACTCCTGGGTT
This sequence comes from Saguinus oedipus, assembly GCA_031835075.1. Taxonomy (NCBI): domain Eukaryota; kingdom Metazoa; phylum Chordata; class Mammalia; order Primates; family Cebidae; genus Saguinus; species Saguinus oedipus. The sequence continues at coordinate 72,030,325 of CM063178.1, forward strand.
CAGGTAATCCTCCTGCCTCAGCCTTCTGAGTAGCCGGGACTACAGGCATGCACCACCATGCCCAGCTAATATTTTGTGTTTTTAGTAGAGACGGGGTTTCACCATGTTGACCAGTATGGTCTCAATCTCTTGACCGTGTGATCCACCCTCCTTGGCCTCCCAAAGTCCTGGGATTATAGGCGTGAGCCACCGTGCCTGGCCTATGATATCTTTTTGATAAGATTTAAATAGAGGACATCTTGCTTCATTGAACATAATTTTACCATGTCTTATACCAGGAATCAACCTAGAAAATATTTTCTTAACTATCATAAAGTGAGTTTCTGTTTTGTATTTATGTGTTAGACAACAAGTGGCACCAGCCTATATGAGTATCCCCTCATTTTTGCAGCATAAGACTACCAAAAAAATTTTTGCTGGTAAATAAAGTTAAAATGTTTTAAGGTAAATTGAGTGCTTTATCAACAATTACACTGGGTACATACTATGTCTTAGGGACTCTTCTAAGTGCTGGGAATGTAGAATAAACATAAAAGAAAAAAATTCATGTCTGCACAAAGCTTAGTTTTAAAAATATGAATTCTAGGATATAAGTGAGTCTTACAGATTAAATTTGATGTTGCTATGTAATGGAAATAACTTTGTATTTCTGGCACTATCTGATGCATATATTGCTAGTATAGATGGGTTATAATTTATTGAATCATTCAGTTATTGAAGTTATATGTATGTTAGCAGCATGCAGCAGTCTGTGAGAATATAAGAATGAACAAGATTGAAACATATGCCCAAACTTATTTAATTATTTACTTAATTTTTATTCATTTTTCTCATGTTGATTTTGCAACAGTAAATTTCTAAAATGAACATGACATAATGTGTTCAAATCCCTTTTCCCTTAATAGTTTAGTATCTAGTTTACTACATAATTCCATTGTTTTATAACATCTAATGAGTTTATGGATAAGTTTGAAAATAATTTAATTATTGCTGGTTTTAGGTAATTTTTTTACTCTGCACATTTTAGTATGTTAGAAAAGGTAATATTCTATGAGTATCTCAGAATTTTGCACACACTGAATGTTCTCTTTTTCAGACTCTTTTCAAAAACCTATATAGAGAGAACAGTCTTAGAAGACAGATATAGGTTATGGAGCAAAAAGCTAGCATGTTTACTGCCCATCATAAGAAATGCAAGTTTTCATTGATCGTGGGTTTTCCTTATAATGCAACGCACAATGTGCAGTACTCACCCTGGGCCAATTACCGAAGATTTGCACTGAGTAAACAACTAAATCTGAAGAGTTGAGAGAAAGGTGGAGGGTGCCCTAAGGGTCATAAGGGGGACTTAACTTAGAATAAAGGTTCAGTAAATTTTCATCAAATAAATTAAATTTAAGCAGAAACCTGCTGAATCAGTTACAGGCATCCTGATGAGGGAAGAAGAATGTACAAAGGCATTGGGGTGAGGTGTGCTTGGTATAGAAGAGTAAAAAAAAATTATTGAAGGTATGAAACTTTCTAATGATAATGAAACAACGTGTGTTTGAGGTGATGGATGTACTAAATACTCTGATTTGACCTTTATACATTCTATGCATGTATGAAAATGTTACACATACCTCATACATATGTACAAATAGTGTGCATCAATTTAAAATTAAAACAAATTTTAAAAGTATAAATCAATGTAAAACTATTTTTGGTTGTGTAACTAGATTGTTCTCACTTTAACACTTAATCCTATCCTCATGGATGTGAACTGCAAGCTATCTATGATATCTATGGAAAGCTGATGTAATGAAAGCCCCAAGATAAAAATATCTAGTAATTTGTCACGGTGAAAATATTTAAAATAGAATAACTTTTAAAAAAATTTTAACAAATTAGAAGGTATACTAGATACTTGGCAGGCTATTTCTTCTTGTTCTTCTTCTTCTTGTTCTTCTTCTTCTTCTTGTTCTTCTTCTTCTTCTTGTTCTTCTTCTCCTTCTTCTTCTTCTTCTTCTTCTTCTTCTTCTTCTTCTTCTTCTTCTTCTTCTTCTTCTTCTTCTTCTTCTTCTTCTTTCTTCTTCTTTTTTTTTGAGACAGGGTCTTGCTCTGTCACCCAAGCTGGAATGCAGTGGCATTATCTGGTCAGCAGGCTATTTAAATCTGTAAAATAACACACACACACACACATACACACACACACCAGAAAACAAGAAACATTTTCTGATAAATGTAAGTTTAAATATCTATAGTTTAAATTTTTTAAATCCTTTATTTCAAAGCAAAAAGAAACCACAAAAATGTACAGTGTTTAATACCAATGTAGTGATCTGGAAGAAAATGTAAAATTTTCTCTCATAAAGACGTAATATTATGGAGGGAAGTCCAAGTGATCTATCTGCCCATCTGTATCATATGAATTAAAAAACAAAGGAATATTTTTTAAATTAAGGAACAAATTACTAAACACATAATAGAAAATAACATCCCCTGAACTGGAGATTCCTTACTATATTAAATATAACCACTAAATGCTAAGAAACATGAACAAAAATTAAGCCATACATTCTGATTGAGATTAAAAATACCAAGGACAATGCAAAAAATTCTAAACATTTCCAAAGAAATAAAAAGGTCTGTACTGGAAACAAACAGGAAACAAATACGATTTCTTATCATGTCAAGTTCAACTGGATTAATGTTACATATGAATCAAATAAGGCCCAGAGTCTCAACAACTTCTATAGTCCAATTTGACAAGCACTGGGCTTTTCATGTTGAAAATCTCTTCAATGTTTATTGGTTATTTCAGACAACTCAGTATTACCACCACCAAATACAACATTGAATTATATTGGTGACTTCAGAAAAAGAAAAACCCCATTCGTGGATGGATTTAGTAAAATAAATCCTAAGCATTCAAAAAAGAGTTTCTGGGTTTCTAAAAACTCCTTATTACTTAGCATACATATTGTGTTTAAGCAAATTTTACTTTATTCAAATAATTATTATTTCAGCAAACAAAGATATGTAGGTTATTATTGCAAAAAGGGAAGTATAACTTTTGTCTTTGTTCACAAGTTATCATTATGCCAAATAAGAAAAGCCCTCAGAGAATAGATTGTATCTTAGTGCAAAATGGATTATTGTTTAGCTCTAAGATAGTGCACATATTGCTAATTGCTAATGCAGGTTTTTAAAATTTATTTAGAATAACACCATGTGTTATTTTAGACAACAAGTTATAATTGTTCTGAATTAGTGTAACATTACCCAAACAGCTAGAAAGACAAAGAGCTCTTTAATGCATTGAAACAGTTCTAAGAATGTATTTCAAATAAATATGTATCCCTAAAGGAGAATTGGCAAGAAGCAGACGATTTATATTTTAATTCTTGCTGTGTTGCTAAACATATCTTATACCTCAGCTAGCCTCCATTTGCCTCTTGTTTTGATAAGTAAAGAGGAATAATGGCAAAATTCTGTATTTAACAAAATTTCTACAAGTTCATGGAACTGATTTCATTATGTTCTTCATGTTAAAAGGAACAGGAATATTTTTCAAGCTACTTTAAAAGCAAGGGTTAGAGGAATAATTATCCTAAGGACTCCCAACGACAGTAGCTGAAGTCATCCCGAATTGAGGCAGATGTAAACAGGCAATTCTTCCATTCTGTCTTCTTCTTTACATGGTCTTTCTCCAATGGCATTTCTGTTACTCTTTGCATGTGCATTTCCTCTTTCCCTTCCAATAAATTTCATCATTTATTTCTCACAACTCTACCTTATGCGTTTTCTTTATGTCCTTACTTTTTCTTGACTTGTTTTCATGACTTTTAATTTCAATTTCTACCTATTGCTTCAAGTTTCCCAATTTCTATGTACAAGTAACTTGGTGTATTATAAAGGGTCTGCTTCATATAAGATATCCTCGCTCCAGTAAAACGGGATCATGTGGCACAAACATCATCAGGTACATCTATGAAATAGACCAAAGGATATTAGAGGCTAGGAAGGGTAGGAGGAAGTGGGGGTGGGGTGGGGCATACAGGGAAGAATTTGTTGAAAGATGCAATATTACAGATATATAGGATTAGTAAGTTCTGGTGTTCTATAACACTGTAGAATGACTATAGCTAACAAAAATACATAGTTCCAAATAGCAAGAAGGAGGATATTGAATTTTCCTAACACAAAAAAAAGATAAATGTTTGAGATGATGGATATGTTAATAACACTGTTCTAATTACAATACATTATATGTATCACAACATCACTATATACAATGATTGTATCAATTAAAAATGAAAACTAAAAATAAAAGTAAGAAAAGCACCAAATAGAAAAACAACAACAACAAACCCAGAACCAACAGCAACAAACATGTTCATGTAGGCAGCATAGCACAAGGTAAGAGCAACGTGATGGGCAGATACTTATTGAAAACCAATAAAGTATTGTACCATAGAAGAGATTGTCATATTGATTAGGACTGATATTCTTATGAGAAAAACAGGAAGGCATTTTCAAGTTTTTGAACAATTACAATAAGTTTTCTGAATGCCACAAACAGTTTTATGCTTATTTAGTTACACTCATTTATTTGACACAGGTCTTCTTTGCCTCAGCGCTCACTGCCAAGCACATTGCATGGCACACAGTTTATGCTGAGTAAATGTTTGAATAAATACTTTTTAAATAACAAGCATGGTTCTTGTGTCATTTTTATAGAATGACACTTTGAAACTACATTTGTTTCCATATCTAGTCAGTAAAAATAATGGTAAAAACCTGAGGAAGAAACTAAGAAAACATTTTATGCAATTATTTAATTTTTTCTTCAATAATTCCCCAATCTGCACAACCTAGGAAATATGCCAATTAACCTAGACACTATTTTGTAAGTGTTTTTACTTATTTTATATAAATATGTTTTTGGTATCACAAACCTAAACAAAAGAAGAAGGAGGAGGAGGAAGAAGAGGAAGAGAAGACATACTTCTCCTTTGAAGCAACCCACCCTCACAGAGGACAAATCACATAAAGATTCCCTGCAATCGTTAGGGGCTTTCTGGACCTGTTTTCCTAAGTTTTTGTCTCCTGCATGACCTATTTCCCAACTCAAAGAGACGTTTCTATTAACGCTACCTTTCTTCTCTAACATATGTTGATGTAAATTTACAACCTTTGCTTCTTCCTGTGAGTTTATATTCTTAATTAGCAGTCTGTTTCTGAAAATACATTTTGTTGTTCCTAGAGAAATTTTTCACGAGATAGATACCCGAAGCTGCTTAATAAAAACACCTAAAAGAGGCCAGGCTAAGTGGCTCATGCCTGTAATCCCAGCACTTTGGGAGGCCGAGGTGGGCTGATCACAAGATCAAGAGATAGAGACCCTCCTGGTCAACGTGGTGAAACTCCATCTCTACTAAAAATACAAAATTAGCCAGGCTTGGTGGCAAGTGCCTGTAATCCCAGCTACTCGGGTGGCTGAAGCAGGAAAATAGCTTGAACCCGGGAGATGGAGGTTGCAGTGAGCCAAGATTGTGCCACTGCACTCCAGCATGGGCGACAGAACGAGACTCAATGTTAAAAAAAAAACAAAACAAAACTAAATACACGAAGGTCTATTAGGCATCTCTGGCTAAAAATCACTTGTGTCACATGGGACTTTATTCACGTGCCAACATCATCAATATTTTTTAAAGCCTTTTTACGAGTTGGTTCTGATAACCCCAGCTAGAATATCAATGTCATAATAAGTCAAAATCATCTTAATACATGCCATTGCTCTTAAGATCATCACACATGATTTAATTTCTTAGAGACGGAATGATTTTTCACATGTATCTGAGATTTGTAACATTAAAGATTGTGCAAAATTTAACAAAATCTAGGCTAAAGCCACTAATGAGTTTGAAAACCTATTTATTTACTATTTAAGTATTCCAAAACTTGCTACTTTAAAAAAATAGAAAAAAAATAGGAATTAAACTCCAGGTCTATGTAAAATTGACTCAATACATTATCTGAGAAAAACATAAATTAAGAGGATACTTTAAATTTGGTTAAAATAATTCATAAACTGTGTTATTACCTAACAGGTTTTGCTAGATATTTGTTATAACACAGAAGCAGAAATTTACATTTGGATATCAAGAGCCATCATTTGCTGAGCAACACTCATGTGCTGCAATTGTAGTAAGAACTTTATATTATACCTTGTTTTGAAAACTAGGTGTGTTGATAATCTGGTTGAAAAGTACAGAATTCACTCTATCTGCAATACCAGGAACAGATTCATTAAAGAGAAGGCTCCCAGAATTGTTGGCAAGGTGAAGCCTGCAGGAAAACACTCAAGCTTGGTGATAAGTGAACTCTGCTGAGGACCTCAGAACCAGGTTGCCTCCACCACTGTCTCTGATGCATATTCCATCAATAGCTCATTTTCAAATCAATGTCTTGTGTGAATGCATGTGTTTAGCAGAACTTAGATTACTCTGATTGTAAGGCAAACTGAATGCTATTTGTATTTCTTTAATGTTACATTATTATTTTGTATTTTACCTTAAGATTGTAAGATTCATAAAATCAAAAACCTCTGAGATTGTATGATTGTAGTAAAGGGATTTTGATTAGCCAAGAATCATAGGTGCCCAATAGAGCAGGTCTTGCAACTTCCATTCCTTATATAAAGAAAACAGATTCACAGGTGAAGTAATTTGATCAAATCCAAATTGCTCCTAGCTTTCTGGTGAAATAATAATTTTGTTTGGCTAAGATTTTTTACTTATCATGTCACTGCCCATTTAAGAATCCCAATAAAAATAAATTAATGAAATCCGAAGTCAGTTTGGTATTCATTTACCTTTAAACAAAATATTTTTCTGCATTAAGGAATTGATAAGTATTTTCAAAATCCAAACAAATGGACAGATGACACTCATATAAGGTAAAAAAAGAACATAAAGTAATGTATAGATTAAGAGCAGAGATTTAATAATAACATTGCCTGGATTGTGGTCCTCTTTTGCTTTTTGTTATTTTAAATTTAAATTTTTTTAAGGCATTGTGCTTTTATTTGATATACTAACTTTCCCAAATTACCTAAGCATTTTGTTCTTTAGTTTCCTCACCTGTCAAATGTGAAACAAATAGTATACAAATGAAATATATTTTAATTTTAAAATTTAAAAACTCATTTGTGAAATCACTTATAGTAGTTCTAGATGTGTAGTGAGTTTTAAGTAAATGCTGTTATGAATAGGGTGCCAAATGCAGCAGAAATGAGGTAGGATTTGAGCTCAACAAATTGACTTAAGTGTAGATAATAAGCACGCCTTTTCTGAAGGCAATTTGAAAGCCTTAATAAAACCAACTAGAAAATCAATCTGCTTTTGAACATATTATTTCCTCTGTCCAGACAACTTTATTCCTGGCTTTTTGTATGTTTCCAATTTCTTCAAGATTCATTTCAAGATATTCTCCCTGTTAAGCGTACTATGACTTTAATTGGAACATATAATTATTTATTTCCTTTGCCACCATATAGGCATATATCTTATAGACACATCATTTATAGCATTTAGTTATTGCATTTAAGTTATCCCATTATTTATCTTTATATCCATGAAGTAATAATCTTGATATAATCTTTACCATTGTATCATTGCTCCTAGCATAATGCTAAGCACATGTACGGTAAGTGCTTAACAAATATTTTTTGAAGGAGTGAATGAACCCATCAATACACCCAGTCACAACAAATTAATCATGTCAAATTATAATGTGAGCTTAAATTTCTTATTCCAAATATGTAACAACATGTTGTAATGGACGAAACAGTCAAAGGTCTGATTTTGACATCCTGGTCACATGACCGTGTGCAAGTTATTATGGGTTTTTTTTGGACAGTTTGTTTCCTCACCTACAACTAAAAAAAATGAAGAATTCTTACCTCAAAAAAATATGAGAAGTGGAATAAAATGTATTCTATAACTTGGTAACTGGTAAAGGGCTGTGTGTTAGTTGTTATATTAAAATTAATTTAAATTATAAGAGAATACATCTTTATAGGTTACTGATAATTCTAAATGGTCAATGTGTTTATATTATGCATCTCTGCAATACATTAAGTAAAATTAGCTAAAAGTTATCTGAAATCAAGAAATCATTATTTGGTTGGGAAATGTTCATTAAAAATTTGATTCTAAGTGAAACTTACCAAAATGGCAAATACAGTTTTCCTTTATCTCATGTGAGAATTAAAGGCTGTTGAAGTGTTACTTGTTACATATACTAAAAAATGGAATTAATCAGATCCATAGCAACCCCATTGTCACTGCTCACAACAAAATCTTATCTATTTTGACAATCTTACCATGGAACATAGTTTCAATTAACTTTTTTGTTTTTGAGTTGGAGTCTCACTCTGTCACCTCGGCTGGAGTGCAGTGGCATAATCTTAACTCACTGCAACCTCTGCCTCCCAGGTTCAAGCAATCCTCTTGCCTCAGCCTCCATAATTGCTAGGATTACAGATGTACTACCACACCCGACTTATTTTTGTATTTTTTAGTAGGGATGGTATTTCGCCATGTTGGCCAGGCCGGTCTTGAACTCTTGAACTCAAGTGATCTGTCCACCTCAGCCTCCAAAAATGCTGGGATTATGGGCATGAGCAACTGCACCTGGTCTGCATTTTTTTTTTAAGAAAAGATGCAACAAGTAATTTGTGATGTAAATAATTCTTTTTGACATATACTGGAAATGTTATATGAAAGAGAAAACAGAAAAAAAATAAAACGATAGAAAATATTCTTTAAGCGTTGCTATATATGACTCACTAATACTTATCTTACCATCCAGTGTGGTTATGTGTGTGTGTGTGAACGTTCAATAATAGACGTTTTTACCATTCATTTCCAATGAACAATTAATTTTTAGTGAAGTTTTTCTTTACTAGAGGCAGATTATTTTTATTAAATGGAGCATGAAAAATTAAAAGAGCTTCTTGAGTCCATTTAGATCTCCCAATTTCTATTTTGCTTCTAATATTTAATATGTATTAGTTATCATCCTTAAATGTCCTATGAAGATTTCAAAACATAATTCAAAATGCATTTTGTATTTCATACCAGTCCTCATCATTTTTCAAATATGTGGTTGTAATTTAAACTCTTTTTACCAGTATATAGAAATCTTTTTAAAAAAAAATGAAATAAGAGAAAATTACAGGTTTATAAAAAGTTTTCTTAGTTTTCCCTTTCTGGATTCTTACAGAACACAATGTTCCTTATGTTTGAGCCTAGGTGTTTTTCATTGATTTCAAATCTATTTACTCCTATATATAGTATGTTCAGTTGTTGCATTCTGAGAAATCTAAGGAAGACTCTCATTTTTTTTAATCTAAATAAAATAGACACAGCTGACATCTTCCTTTGAAAACTTATCTAATGTATAGTAACAGTTTATTCAGAAGAAGTGGATAGAAAAATGGAGAAATAGGCTGTTCCATATTTCTATTGCAAATCTCTCAGAGAAAATAGACCTGCCTCAGTATCTGTGTCTCTCTAATAAAGTGTTCGTTCTTTAACTTAATGAAATGGAGGGAACATTAATTAAATGAATATGGCATATTTGATACGTACGGAGAAGATAATTTAAATAAAAATGACTTCCTATGGGTAACAGAACTTTCAGCTTAATCATGTTGGTTCTTTTTATGAAAATTTTAATTCAAATATGGAAGATAAACTCACTGCATACATACTTTGAGTATCACAGCTTGGCTGGTTACTACATCTCAAAAGTAGAGACTATTAGAGAACATCCACAGATTGATAATTTAAATACCAAAGACATGGATTCATTTTGGTGCATTAGAAACTAAGTTCTATTAGAAAGTAAACAATTATATATCTAGGACAAAGTTTATGAGATCAACCATGGTAGAAAGATCTGTACCTACTTAGCCACCAATAGGCATTACTTGGTATTACCAACTAACACTTTAAATAGGTTGCTTAGCAGGATGATTGATGTATATTTTTAAATGTATAGCTGAATATACCAAATGCCACATAAATACATTATAGCAAAAAAAAAATGTATTTTTTTCTAAATTTACATACTCATTGTTACTACAGAGAAGAAGGAATATTTAGCATTTCCTCAAAAGCATTGAGGTTCGCTCAGGAGTAGAATTTGTGTAGTTCTCTCTCTCCCAAATGTTCATAATGCCAATACCTGAAAGAATATGGGAATGTTGAATTATTACCTCAGCTAGATAAATATATAACTGCCCTTATTGTGGCAAAGTTGATTATTTCAGAGCTCTTTTATATAGAAGGGATTGGAAGTGACAAAGATGATAGGGAATTCAACAGTCTTATCTTCATACTGAGAGAGCAGAAAGGAAGAAACCAGCTAGGCAGATAGGGCAAAGAGTCCTCAGCAGAATTCCCTTTCTAGCAAAGAGCAGCTTCAACGATTTGGCTGCAAACATAGATAAGGAAGAAAGTTCCAGCACAGAGGGAGAGCCTTCTGGGTAATCAGCAAGCTTAAGATACACATGGTGGGCCCCAGTAAGCACATTGGGGGCCCCAGTGAGCACATTCCTTTCCTTTTTTGGACATACTCAGATAAGGAGGCTTACAGGCGTGGGGAGGGGAGCCAGGTGTTTGTACCTACACTTATAAGAAGAACTACTTTGGGCCAGGCACATCCACCATGCAGGGGTCTGTCACCGCCGGGCACATGCGCAGTAGAGAAAAGATAAGCAACATGGAGTAACTTAGGCTAAGGACCTGCCTGCCCAATAAAAGGTGGGGGTGGAGGCTTCCAGAGATTCCTGCCCTATGTAGATGACACACCTAGTCCTAACCTGTTTTTTGTGCCTTATGTGAATGAGATGGCTCCTCAACACTAGCTCATTTATAAAAACCCTTGCATTTCACTGAGAAATGGCAACTTTTTAAAGTGCCCCTCTCTACAGCAGAAAGCTGTTCTCTTTCTATTGCCTTTTAAACATCTGCTCTAACCTCAATATTTCTGTGTTCTTAATTTCCTTGGCTGTGAGACAAAGAGTTTCTGGCATCACACCAGACAACGAGGCCATTTCAATATCTTCAATCATGTTGGTACACTTATCAATGCACTTCAAGATTTTATGGCCATACCTATATAAGTTCACATAACTCATTCAACTTGAGAGACTGTGATGTTTTGTGGAGATGGACATATGTCTATTTTGAAAATTTGTTGAAAGAGTGTGAGGACATTCAGTGTGTCATACAGATTTGGCTCCTTCATTACAGTAACAGAATAATTTTCTCTATAATCTAAAATTTAAATGTAGAGTAATTTTATTCATTTAAGTATATTCTCTCTTTTTCTTTTCTTCTATCATCAGTGCTTTATATTAAGTAAGTCGTTGCTTAACTTTATTCTGGTGGGTAATGTCTCCTCCCTTAACTTCTTTAAAGAGTAATTTCACAAACATATAAATTATAAATCCTCAAAGAGCGATAAAAAATATGTGAGGTTCTGAATAAGAACAGGCTTTTTTTCTGAATATCTCACATAATTTCTAATATTAGTATTTTCTTATTGAAACAGAAATCTCAGCCAATTGCAGGAATTTAGTGTTTCAAGGCAAGTATACAGAGCTTTCTGCACTCTAGAATTAACATTGAGAAATCAAAAAATAATAATAAAATAAAATAAATTAGTTTTCCACATTTTTTAAGGTCACTTACCTGGAATTAGCCAAATTGTGAAGTTTGAAGGCCCAGTCCTCCATACTTCAATTCTATCCAACACTTTAACACAAACTTTCAGTTTGCTAGAAAAACTCACAAAACCCGCTGAATGCTGTTATACACTGAGAACAGTTTATTATAGGAAAATGATATATTGAAACCAGTCAAAGAAAAAGACAGGGTTCCAAATAAAAAGTATCCATTGTCCTCAGGATGCATAACCCTCCAGATGTAGCCAATTGGTATTTGTCCTCTCCAAATCTCATGTTGAAATTTGATTTCCAATATTGAAGGTGGGGCTGGTGAAAGGTATTTGGGTCATGGGGGCGGATCAATCATGAATGGCTTGGTGCTGTTTTCTCCATATTAGTGAGTTTTTGTTTTATTAGTTCCGTAAAGGTTTGATTGTTAAAAAGAGCCTTGTATGTTTCTCCTCCCTATTCCTTCCCCGTGTCATGTGATGTCTATTCCCCGTAGACTTCTGCCATGAGAGGAAACTCCTTCAAGATCTCAACAGGAGCAGATGCTCGTGCTATGCTTCTTATACTGCCTGCAGAATGATGAGCAAAATAAACTTCTTGTCTTTATAACCTCAGATATTTATTTATAGCAATACAAAATAGACTAGGAATATCAACAAACTGTGAAATTCATCCAAGCTTCAATGTATAGAATTTTTACTGGGCTTCTTTATGTAGTCAGGATTGATTGATTAATTGCTGCTGTTGTTGAACTCAGTGTTCAGCACTCCTCTTTCTAGAGGTCATTATGCCCAGTGTCTCAAATGGTCTACCATGAGTCACCTCATTAGCATCAATTATTAAATGTGGTCCAAGGAGCTCACTATGAATAACAAAGACACTTCTATCATTCAGGATATCTAAAGCCTTTAGAAATTACTTCCAAGAGTCAGTAATTGAGAGACTTCTGTTTGGACAAGGACAAATTATTTATGACACACCAACCCTAAAAATATAAGTAATTTTTTCTAAATCTATTGTAAATAAAAAATAAACTCCAGACTTCCCAATCAATTGAACTCATTTTCTTATTCTTTTTTCTGGAGATGGAGTCTTGCTCTGTCACCCAGGCTGGAGTGGGATGGCATGATTTTGGCTCACTGCAACCTCTGATTCTGGGGTTCAAATGATTCTCCTGCCTCAGCCTTCCCAATAGCTGAAATTACAGGCACCCACCATCATGCCTGGCTAATTTTTGTATTTTTGTAGAAATGGAGTTTCACCATGTTGGCCAGGCTGGTCTTGAAATTATGACCTCAGGTGATCTGCCCGCCGCGGCCTCCCAATGTGCTGGGATTACAGGAGTGAGCCTCAACTGCGCTCAGCCTCAACTGAACTCTTTGGCTAAGGAAATCTCAGAGAAACCTGAAAAGTCATAAAGGTAAGGCAGGTCAGACAAACTAAATTTTTGGAGTTTAGACACAACTGACCCCAGCATTAATGTGAAATAGTGATTGTGAGACTGACAGAATGGACTCTGTTGCAAGAAGATATCAAATTATAAACAAAACCGAAAGCCATGCAAGGAAAGGGTTAAATCACAGCTTACAAACCATAAAATCTCATTAAACTGGTTTTTGTTGTTAACCTCGTATAATGTGGCTTATTTTCAACCTGACTCTGGTATAGCGTGACACAACATCACACCCCTTATCTTAACCTAAGCGTTCGTTTTTACTGACTTGAAGTCTTTGGACAATGTTTCACTCTTCTAACCAATTACAAATTAAAGAATGTCATAAGTCACCTGTAAGCCTCCACTTCTAGAGGATCCAACTTTTCAAGCCAAACTAACATATATCTTCCATGTATAGATGTGATTTTACCTGCAATTCCTATCTCCCTGAAATGTATAAAAACAAACTGTAACATCATCACCTAAGCACACTCTGTCAGAACCTCTTGAGACCGTGTTCCTCAGGCCATGGCACTCATGTTGGTTCAAAATAAATTTGAGAATTAAATAAACATTAAAAATATAGAGTTTGGGGGGTTTTTTTTTCATTAAAATTGTTTTCATATTGTTATTTAGTACATATTTAGAAAATAATTTTTCTTTCTTTCTTTCCTTTCATTCTTTTCCTTTCTCCTTCCTTCCTTTCTTTCACTGACAGTTTCTAATTTAAACCAGAAGCCAACATTTTTTGTGCTGGCAACTGTTTCTCAGCAATTAGGAGAATGGCTGAGTAGTAGAATTAGGACCATATCTCTCTTTCATAAACTGGATACTAGAATATCAGATGTCCACAAATGTCGTTTCCCCAATGTCTGCTCGAAAAACTAATTCAGTACATTAAAACATGTTTAAGCTCTCTGAGAATGGTTTGCGTGCTTCAGAAGACATTGAAAGTTGACTGTAAATTTTTGGTTCTTGACAGTACTAAACAGAAAGAAAGGCAGTAAGGCAATAGGGTGGACATGTTTGTTCCTCCCCTACACACTTACCGATATTAATTGAACAGACTTTATGAATAAGTAAATTAAGACATCCTACTCCACTAGAAATAGAATTGCTACCTTTCTAATATTTTCTTTTCTCCTTTTTTTAAATGTACCCTACTCTACGTTCCTCTTCATTAGCCCTTTATTAAAATGCAAATGCTTTTGGTAAAGATCAATGTTTAGATAAATTTACATCTGAGATGCCTAACCAGGTCAGAATATGGAAGAAAAAAAATTGGGCAAAGTTAGGCAATTCATAGCTAGAACAAGACATAGACAAAGGAATAAATATAAGAGGAGAAACACAGAAGTATTTTAGAGTAGTCAAAGAGGAAGATTTTGGAAAGTGAATCAAAGAGACAGACTTTTTACGTTCACTCACATGGTTTTGTCAAATGAATTTATGTAGCATGGCTTTGCTTCTCTTATTTTAGGTTGCTGGCTCTGTTAAAATAAAAACTTTAGACACATTAAATTTAATGGTGTTTAATTCAGCAAATAAAATGATTTGTGAATTGTGCAGTCCTCTGAATCAGAGCCCATTCAGAGACTCCTGCAATGCTGCCTGGCTGGGGAGAATTTATTGGTAGAAAAAAAAAAATAAGTACAGAATCTGCTCTATTGGTTATAGCCCAGTGTCAGTCTTATTGGAACAGGGTTTGAACAACTGGCTGCCTGTGATTGCCTGAAATCTATGATTGATACAAGAGTAGGTTACAGTTTGTTTATCCATCCAGTTAGGTTACATTTCACTATGTTCAAAGAAACCTTTAGGCTGAACTTAAAATATGTAAGGAGGCAGCTTTACGCTAAACTTAATTTAACAGCTCTTAGTTTGTGATAAGCCGTCAGCATTAAGAAAACTTAGTTCAACTCAACAAAATGAACAAAGATAAGATTAAAGAAGGCTAGTCCACCTAAATCTATTAGATAGGGTTATGAGATACATTATATAGGAAAAAAAATAGTTATTGATTCAATTTAAAATATAGGGGAATCTTGAATTGATATATCAATCTCAAATTTTGAAGAGTAAAGAATAGCAATGTATGCACATTATCAGTTACTTAAATATCTCAGGATAACCGCTTGTCAATAATTTAATGCTAAAATGTGAATGTTTTGCTGTTGCTTCTCCCCTCAAATTGAAGTCAAAACATCTAGACTCAAGTTCTGGCCCTGTTATTTGTAATCTCTCACCTATTAGAAGTAACTGCTTATATCAGCTGACCTGCAGTTTCCTCGTTTAGAAAAGCAAAATAATCAATTATTACATATATGGTAAGATGATAAAAGAATAACTATAGATATGGATGTGAATTGTAAAGCTTTCTGGAAAAGATCCTTTTTGCAGAGAATCAAATTATCAGATTTCTGAAAATGCAGAGCAATTGATCACATTCATCCTCATATGTCCTAGAAAGGCACTCTGGGCATTTCAAAAGAATGTATTTACACTATAGATGCCACCTATAGCCAGAGTATTATTAAGAAGAAATTAAAATTTCAAATATTTTAAAAAGATAACCTATGCTTCAGCCTTTTATAATGATCAGATTGAAGAAGCAAGTCCTACGTACTGGTACTTCTGGACAATACCCATCTCTTTCAACTTTCCATTCAGTGAAGTCATTTTGTAAGCTTGAAATTAGCCACTGGAAGAATATTTATATCAGATCAATCTGTAAACTTTGACAATTAGTGTCTCCCTATATTCCATCCCCCAACATTTGCCAGCATACCTTTGTATATATTGCAAATAGTAGGAAGAAGTAAATTTTAAGTGTCCAATGACAGGAAGGAGGTTCCATTGTGTTTCTGGTACTTATGTCTTTGCTGAGATTGTATGTGATTTGAAGAAGCCTTATTTTCTAGGGAAGAAATGATATAATTGAAGATAAGTAAGCTAAGGAGTCTAGGTAAAATGAACAATGTGAAGTAAAGTTTCTAAGCCAGAAATTTGCAGACCCTTTTGAGTGAGAGTCATTAGAATAGTTAGCTCTAATGGTGCAATTAATGCTCATCCTATTTATAGTAAAAACTCATTTGTGTATGTGTGAGTGTGTGTGTGTATTTTTGTGTGTGGGTGGGGTAAAGTCTTGAATTCTAGGCTTTTAAAGCAAGCAAAAATTTTAGAATAAAAATTAAATGACCTCATCTGTGCAACAATAATTACAATGGGCACTGTATTAGAAGAACATAAGAATAATTTGCAGCAATAAGAATGATTTCTATGGGCACTATATTAGAAGCTGACACCAGTAGAGATATTGTTGTGATAATCCAGTTTTTTTTTTTTTTTTTTTTTTTTTTTTTTTTTTTTTTTTTTTTTTTTTTTTTGAGACGGAGTTTCGCTATTGTTACCCAGGCTGGAGTGCAATGGCGCGTTCTCGGCTCACCGGATCCTCCACCTCCTGGGTTCAGGCAATTCTCCTGCCTCAGCCTCCTGAGTAGCTGGGATTACAGGCACGCGCCACCATGCCCAGCTAATTTTTTGTATCTTTAGTAGAGGCGGGGTTTCACCATTTTGACCAGGATGGTCTCGATCTCTTGACCTCATGATCCACCCACCTCGGCCTCCCAAAGTGCTGGGATTACAGGCTTGAGCCACCGCGCCCGGCCGATAATCCAGTTTTTAAGCCACATCAAGCCTTTTGTAAGTTCAGATAATATAAAAATGCATGCAGGAAAGAAGGAAGGCAGGAAGAAAAGAAAGAAGGAAATAAAAAAGTCCAACCTTCAATAAAAATGGCCTGAACTACTAGTTCTGCTTATAGAAATCAGAAAGCACAGTTTTTTTTTTTTTTTTTTTTTTTTTTACTCAATAACATCTGTCATCTTTATAAAAGTTATTTTTAACAGAAGATCTTGAAAGTTTTTTTTTTTAATTGAGGCAAGGTTTTGCTTTGTCACTCAGGCTTCAGGGCAGTGGAGTGATCACAGCTTCTTGTAACCTTTAACTCCTGGACTCAAGTGATCCTCCTGCCTCGGGCTCTAGAGTAGGTAAGACTACAGGCATGTCCCACCACACTTGGCTAATTTTTTCGTTTTAATTTTTGTGCAAATGGGGTCTCACTATGTTGTCCAGGTTGATTTCAAACTTTTGACCTCAAGTGATCTCCCCACCTCAACCTCCCAAAATGCTGGAATTACAGGTATGAATCACCATGTGAAGCTAAAGTAGATAATATTTTTATTTAAAAAATGGTCTAAAAGGAGCTTGTTACCTTGGGAGATAATATTCACCACTAATTAAATCAAATTCAGGTTTATTTTTCTGGTAGAGACAAATAAAGGCTGAACAGAATTTGAGTCTGTCAAATCAATCCATCTCCCTTCTTACCTCACTAGTTCACTTTTATTTTCTAAAATAATAGATTTCAAATATCACACTTTGTTATCATTGATCTCAAAATTTACTTAACATTTATTGATTAATCACTGTTGTTTGGTATGTTTTATACAAACCATGTGTTTTTCCAGAATCTGCAGAGCTGTCTTTTCAATTTATAACAATCCGTGTTTTCTAACACTCAGTTTCTCATATAACTGTCATATTTTTGTATTTCTATTCTTTATTTAACGTAAATTATAATATCATATAATTAAAAGCCAAAATATCACTAGACATCATCTAATTCTACCTTACTTTAGAAATAAAAAAAATCTGAGATGTTAGTTTACTTGTTAGGGTCACATAGCTCATTAGTGGAAATTCAACATTCTTATTTTTTATTCACAGTTAATGATACATCCTAGTTTGTTTTTAGCTTTAAGCTCTTGATTTGTGTTCCTTGTATATGTGTGCAATCTCCACTTATTTTACTGTTGATTTCAAATTTGTGGAGTTTGCTTTTCAACCCACATAAAGATAGATGTTGAAAGTCAACATGTAGTCAGAATATAAGGTAATCAAAACTTTTCATTTTAAATTGATTCCAATTCTAACTACAACTTAAAATTGCAAAACATAGTCAAGCAGAGATCTTTTCACTCATATCAGAGATACAAATGGCCCTGCAGATGTGAAACTGTCTGTTGCTATGGGAGAACAGCTGGAATCGGTTAATGATTCAAGTCAGCATGAGCTGACACACTAGACTAGAAAGTTTTATCTCCGTGGTAGAGAACTCTAGGAAAAGAAGCAGAGAGTCAGATTGTTGCAGGAATGGCCTCATAAGGGACACAGCTAAAAGCATAATTAAGCCCATCTCCCACTGGCAAGTGGAAGTGTTGTTTACCCTTGTACATATGAAACTCAGTCATCAGCAGGCCAGTCTTCAATCCTATCCCCACTGTGATAGAGAGCTGATTCACTCGCCTTTGTCTATAAACTGCAAGAGGCCAGTATGAGAGAAACACAACATTTTTATTTTTTTGGTCATCTTTGTTTTTCTTTTTCTCATGTGGTCAGTAGTTATTTAGAGTTTTAAAGATGAAGAATGGGAAATGTAGCTACCATCTTACTCAGTTTTGGGTGTAGGTCATTATTTTTTAATAAAGCATCATCTAACTATTACAATGTATAGGAATTAGGAAATAATAAAATTTCTTCTTAGAATTCCTTCAAAATTTTAAAATTATACCTACCAGGAATGATTACATGAGAGTAGGATATATATTTCTCAGAATCTTATCTTTCATTTAGCCAGGTTCTCACTAATCTCTGTTAGAGAAGTATAAGGTGATGTTATAGTTGGTGATGAGATGGGAAAATTTAATTTTACTCTTCTCATCTCCTGTACCCAGCCACACAGAGCAGTAACATGGGGGATACACACACACACACACACACACACACACACACACACACACACACAGTAAACAGCAAAGGTGATAGTAGTGCATTTATTCATTTAACAATTATTCACTTCCCCTAACCCCTTCTCTTACGTGGAAGTTCTCTCTCTTCTTCTCCTTTTTTTTCTGTTTTTCTACTTAAAATAAAATCACTTTTCTGCAAAAAAAAAAAAAACCACAAAAAACAATTATTCACTGAACACGTACTCTGTTTCAGGCATCATTCTTCTTGGTGCCAAAAGATATAATAATGAACAATAGACAATGTCCCTGCTCTCATTTAATACTGATGGATTACACACATATAAACAGTAAGATTATGGATGCAAAGGGAAAAAATACAGATAGTAATATGACTGTAATCAAAGTAATAACAATCCTTGATGAATGAAAAAGTTATATTTTAATTTATAATACAGAACCTTAAAGAGTTTCATCGCCACGATTCCAACTGTCACTATCACCATCATTATTACTACTACTATCGAGAAGCTTTTTCCATATGGGCCAGCCATTATGCCAAACAATTCTCTTGTACTATATTCAAAGCAAACCAGAAAATAATTTCTATTAATGTCATCATTTTGTAGATGGGAAATTAAGGCACAGAGAAATGAAATCATTTATCCAACTATTTGGTAGAGTTTAAATGTTTCACATGTGGTAGAGCTGAAAATGAAATACAATATTGTCCAATTCCAGAGTCCACGCCCCTCTCCATTCCATTCTACTGAATTGGCAAATATGTGCTGATTTTTAAATAATTGCATGATTATGACCCACAACAAAATATCTATCTTTCCAAATGTGAATCAACTACTCCTTTCTTGTAAGTTAGAAAATAGTATGTTTCAACATCTCACAATCTCTAGATAAAAATCTCAATTTGCAACCAGCACTTGATCACGTCCAAGGTACATAGCTTTAGGGTAGTCAGGGCTTTGAAGACAGATTTTAATTATGGAATAAGGCTAAGAACAAACAGAATCTACACTTGGTTTAAGAAAACTGTCAAAGGTTCTTTTGACTATTCTACAGAGACTCTTCAAACTTATGTAACAGGGTTCTCACTGTGGTCTCATTACTTGGGGGTATGAATTTTGCAAATCTAGGCAGAAGTTTCTCTTGCGAATGGACTAAATGAGTTTAGCTAATTAATAATGTTAGGTAAATAAATTAACAAATACTAAGTACAATTAATCGACTTTATTCAGCTGAAGTGGCAACACATATTGCTCAATAAGGTTGACAAACTCATCACACTGGTGTTTCCTTTCTCATCTTTGGTAAGGATACGACCAAAGTGGTCATTAGGCAGATGTGTGACAATCCATCAGGGCTAATGTTCCACCAGACTCACTGCGGAGAGAAAAAAGTGATTATATACTTGAATGGGTAAGTTGACATTTGTAAACTAAGGCAGGGCAGTAGTTAAAAAAATTCTCCAAAAACAGCAAATTTTTCCAGTAATCAAAATAGTTTACCACTCAAGAAAGGCTCATTAATAATATTGGGCTAAGGTTTGGTTCCATTTTAGCTATTCCGCCCAGCATGTACTTCCCTTTCACATGAATCCTATATAAATATAAACCTTTCCTTTACTGTGGCCCTTTTGGCATTCTGGGTATTTCATGACTTCTCTCCATAACACTCTGAAAATCTTTACAGCTAATAAAAGTTGGAGCTGAGACCTCCTCTATATCCTTTGCATCATGAGATATATAATCATCCTTGTCCATAATCGTTAAACGTTTCACAAACTGTGGGTACATTGCAGTTACATGTCTTTCTTCACCTTTGTCGTTTTTGTCTGCATCAATATTGCACGTTCCTTTTCAGGAGTTTAGTTTACTTTTATTCTTTAAAAAACTACACAAACATATGGAAATTTAATGTCTTAAACATTAATACTCAGTGTTAGAGCATTATTCTTAAAATAAAATACTTGATTGGACGAATGGTGGAAAGAAGATGTCTGATGATTATGTGGCCCATTGAAGGACTGTCCAGATAATAGTGTACTTCATTTCAAAATGATGTACAGGCAGGAAACAACTGAAGAAGTTTTAGTCTGTTAAAACCTAGAAACTGCGATTCAGTGATGTCTTTTTTCTCATTTTATTTTTATTTTGCTTTGTAAGTTATTTTGATTAAAAAAGTATAATATATTTATATAATTATCAACACTTTAATCTTTTTGCAAATAATAGTTCATTACGTACAGGCATAGTTTCTTATTTTTCTTTTTTTTATTTTTGAGATGGAGTCTCACTCTGTCACCCAGGCTGGAGTACAGTGTTGCAATCTTGGATCACTGCAACCCCCACCTATGGGGTTCAAGCGATTCACCGGCCTTAGCTCCTAAGTAGCTAGGATTACAGGTATGCACCACCATGCCTGGTTAATTGTTGTATTTTCAATAGAAACGGGGCTTCACCATCTTGGCCAGGCTTATCTCGAACTTCTGACCTCCTGATCAGCCCACCACGGCCTCCCAAAGTGCTGAGATTATGTGTGTGTGTCACCACATCCAGCCAAAACAAGCAAGTTCTATCCTGGTAAAATAGTTTTATTCTAATAAATCAATGGAAAAGAAAACATACAGATAGGCTTGTGTAAAAGAAAAAGTTATACCATGTATGTGAATTCAAATATACAAGTGACCAATACATATATAAAAATATCTTTTCCTTAAGAACTGGAAAATATTAAGAACAAGCATGTTGGTATCAGTGTCTTGACTGCTGCTTTACTTGGAAAATGTACTTACAGAAAGAATATGTGATTTCCAAACTCAATTAGATATGGAAATTAAGAGTTAATATATAAAGCAACTTAGTGAAAGTGTGTAAAAATAAAATACTTCCATAAATTTGCATGACAATTTTTTTATATTTACAAAATAATCTCACATCTGTAAGCTTATTTGATGTGAGGAGCAAGTTTTTGAAGCAGCCCATGTTACCAATGAGAAAAATGCAATTGAGGGAGGTTGTGACTAGCCAGAGGTGGTACAAGCCATGGCAAAGTTAAAATTTGAATTTGGATTTTCTGATATCTGGCCAATACACTTTGAGGTTTTGTTTCAACTGCTGTCTCCAATTGATTGGCAGTGATGCATGGAATGCTGTATGCAAAGGATTTTAAGACCCCGTCTGTTCTCACTGGGAAACGGTGCTGTGATAAATACAGCCGTAACCATGGACTAGGAGTTTAAATAGCAACATAAGTATCAGAAATTTTTTATTGCATTTCTACATGTTTCTTCAGTTCAACTTGAAAACTATGGCAGTGAAATCTCGGAAGCAACATTGTCTAGACATATATATGCATTTCTCACATCCTTCTCTTTGCATTAATACTAATTAGGCCAATTAATTCAATTTGTCATCAATATACAGTTGGTATATTTTTACAGTTGGTAAAGAAAAATAGATTTTTGTTTTGCGTTGTTTTTAAACATTTTAATCATTTTCTACTGTATTAAACCAGTTTATTTGCCAAGATTCCATTTGCATCCCACCTCTTCAATAAAGCATTTTCCTTTTTATTTTCCCTTTAAAACCTTTAGTTCTCTGTCCTCTCTGTGTCTTCGTTTCTCTCTCTGGATGATAATAGCATTACCTTTCTATATTATTTGTTGTCTTTGTATGTGTAAGTCTCGTTCCCCCAGTTAGATTTAAGTACCTTAGGTTTAATTTTGTACTTCTGTATTCTCTGTAATAGCCAGAATAGTGATGAAACCATCATTGAAAATAACCAACTACTTGAAACCATTCAAGAGATACTGATTTTATTAAACTTTAAAGAAAAAGAAAACAATTGAATTGGGAAATTAAAAAGTAGTTTTAAAGTTCATGAAAATTTCTTCTATGTCACTAGAGGTGTTTTTAGAAACATTTAAACCACACTTGGTCATGAATAAAACCTTAAAATTCAAAGAAAAAAATGTAATAATTAAAATATAGATAGTGTGTCATAAATACGTTGGGTGATATAAAACTTATAGGTGAAAATTACATATCTCTAGACTCCATAGGGGCTTCGAAATTCCTGGCAGTAACACAGATCTAGCAATAAAGGATTTTATAGAAAAAAATGCATTTGTTGGTTTTTCTCCAGTAGATTCACATTAATTATTTTTATACAGAATGCAGATAAAATAGAAAGATCTTGTTAGATTGAGAGTCTACTATATTTAGGGAGGATTAAGCTATCCTCCCCTAATATGAATAGGGCATTAATATCAAAAAAGTATTTAAATTATTTAATTTTAAAATATAAAATTATTTAAATGTATTGATTTAAATTATTTTTTAAAAAGAATCATTGCTTTGAGGCATCCAATAAATATTTATTGACTTATTGAGCAAATGAGTGAAGTTATTACAATAAAGTTATTAAAATTTTAAATATTATTTTGTTAGTTATAATGTGAATATATTTGTTTTTTCCCAGAGAAAGCAATTTATGTGTTTATATTACAAATATAAAGATATTCCTTTGAGACTGAAATATACATTTTAATGTTAAAATTGGGATGTTTCCTAAATGACATGTCATTTAATTTACAGTAATTTCTTTTTATTTATTTATTATACATTAATGAGTGATATGAGTTACCAATAGCAATGTCTTAATTTAATAAATGATGATATAGTGATTATCTTACAATTAGCTAGGCACCAAGTTCTTTAAATTATATATTAATTGTATGTAGTAAAATATAATATAACATGTTGTATTATAATATATATATCATAAGCATTATATTATATTATTACTTTATGCCAATCCTTATAACAACTTTGCAGAAGGAAGGATTCGTGTCCTTATCGCGTAGATGAGGATCTGAATTACAATAGATTAGGTAAGTAACATGTCCAAAGTTACACGCAGGTAAGTGGAAAGGAAATTCTGAGTTTCTGCCATGCCATTGAATGTTTATTCTTTAAATCTTCTGCCTAGTGTATCTCTTTTATTTCCCTCTAATCCAAATTAGGTATTTTTAAACATTCCAGATTTATTTTTCTGAAATTTATTTTAGGCTTGATAAGCCTGATGAATAATATGAAAATACCTTATCTATTTCAAAGTAGATCTTGATTTTCCAATGGCAAAAAAATGTAGCTAATGAAACAACAATAATACTCAGAAACTCAAAATAAATTTCTGTCCTAAAGCATTAAGTATAATGCCTCTCTATGAAGCCTTTGATCAATTAAAATGGTTAAAAAATTATCAAAATGTATAAAACATTTGTTTTCAAAAGAACAGAAATTGCATCCTGAATCTGAAGAAACCAGAAAACAGTATTTAATAAAGTCTTGAAGTATATATTTCGAAGTGATTGTAGTAGTCACAGACTCACTGGTGCATTCAAGTATAAAACCATACAACCTCTGAGTGAAAAGGGGACTCAGGAAACATTGAGTTTTGATTTTGCACATAAGGAACCTGAAGTCCCAAAGAGAAGCACTTAGTAAATATCACACGTCTTTTGTCTTCTTTCTTTTTTTTTTTCCCCCTGAATTACCATGTTAGGGCTTATTGGTATAACTCAAAATTTAAATACAAGGAATAGCAGAAGCTTAATACTAAGAAAGCCCAGGCTAGGTGCAGTGGCTCACGCCTATAATCCCAGCACTTTGGGAGGCCAACATGAGCAGATCACGAGGTCAGGAGTTCAAGGCCAGCTTGGCCAACATGGTGAAACCCCATCTCTACTAAAAATACAAAAATTAGCCGGGCATGATGGTGTGTGCCTATAATCCCAGCTACTTGGTAGGCTGAGGCAGAAGAATTGCTTGAACTGGGACTGAAGAGGCAGAGTTGCAGGGAGCCAAGATCACACCGTTGAACTCCAGCCTGGACTGCAGAGTGAGACTCAGTCTCAAAAAGAAAAGAAAGGAAACCTCATTTGAGGAAATGTAAACACAATACTCCAAGCCTTTGAGTATTAGATCTAAAAGGTAAAAGCAGGCCCTGGGCCATTTATTAGCTTGATTATGTTGTATTGTATTGAAAACACTGAAAACTGATTCTCCAATGTTTGCCAAAGGGCAATATCATTAAAGAATTTCTAAGTGCCAAGTCTACATTGGCACATGATAAGCGTTGAGAAAACCTTTTCTAGTAAAACAAAGCTGTAAAATATAAAGAATTACACTTACAAATTAAACATAATAACTTGATATTTTATGAAGATATCATAAACAGGGAGAAAATCTTTGCAATATACTAAATTAGTCAGGGTGGAATAACTGTCCTTAAAAACAATCTCAATAGCTCACTCTCTAACACAATGAAGCTTTCCTTCTTGCTCGCATAATTAATTGGTAATGTCCATGCAGAGGAACACTTCCAGCAGCCATTCAGAAACCAAGTCCTTTCCAAAAGGTGGCTTTGCCATCTTTCAGTTATCTTGAGTCCTACATTGGAATTTCTGCATTAAATTTGTTCCTGACTCCCACACATGCCAGTATCACTTTTTTTTTTTTCAGTTGAAACTTATGTTCTTGGGATGCTTTCTCACACCATGTATTTCAGTTGCAATATTTCTTAAAAATCACAGTAACTGAGTAGCTGGGGTTTTGTCCCAGCTTTGGGTGGAGATAACTCCTTCAAGAGTCTGTGTTTTTTCACCGAAGTAGTTGGTTTGAACAATAATATGTCTCACTAGGATTACTGTTCCCATAGTACCGTAAAGATTCTGTTTAGAGATTCTTTTTTTTTGAGATGGAGTTTCGCTGTTGTTACCCAGACTGGAGTGCAATGGCACGATCTCGGCTCACCGCAACCTCCGCCTTCTGGGTTCAAGCAATTCTCCTGCCTCAGCCTCCCGAGTAGCTGGGACTACAGGCGAGCACTACCATGCCCAGCTAATTTTTGTATTTTTAGTAGAGACGGGGTTTTACTTTGTTGACCAGGATGGTCTCGATCTCTTGACCTCATGAGCCACCCAACCTCGGCCTCCCAAAGTGCTGGGATTATAGGTGTGAGCCACCACGCCCGGCCCCTGTTTAGAGATTTGTCAAGTTGTTTGCAGTAGGACATGGTGAATCCAAATTAAAAAAAGTAAAGAGAGACAGTGAAAGAAAAACATGCTGGACAACACAGAAAGAAAAGTATTTAAGAACACTGTCTGAGTCTCTGGACTCAGTCAAAGTGATTGACTTTTTATTTAGATAAGAGTTTACTTCCTTTTAAAAAAAAAATGGGTATCAACAGCAACTATATAGGTATTTACTAGACTGTTTTTTTCTGTGTTAGTACTAGTTCTTTGGTGACCTCTACTAACTTGATGGACTATTAATAATGACATAAATCCTGTAGATGTGCTCAAAGCCTGACACAACCACACCCAGTTTGAATAAATGTTCTGACAATTCAGTCATGTATTTAGGAGAAATACCTAATGTAAATGATGGGGTAATGGATGCAGCAAATCACATGGCACGTGTCTAACTATGTAACAAACCTGTATGTTCTGCACATGTATCGCAAAACTTAAAGTATAATTAAAAGAAAAATTCAAAGGCTCTAAAGAGTCTTGAAGGCAATTAAAACAAAAAGAAAAAAATGATTCTCTCAAGGAGAAGTTGTTGAATTTCCTCAATAACAACATGTTTCAAATAAACCTCTGAAAAATGCAAAAATCAGGTTTTTGGCAGTTGCTATCTCATTTAATGATTGAATGTAGCTTATGTATATATGAGAAATTGACAATTTCCTGTTCTCTGGGTTTATTTATTTATTTTTTATTTAGGAGAGGGAGAAAGAGAAGAAAAGAGAACAAAAAAAGTTTGAAGATCTATATTTCCAGGCAAATGTCATTTCTTTCTTGATTCTAATTTATATTTGACAGTAAAGGCACTAGGCTCAATTTGTGTGCAAAAATTCTTGAGCCTTAAAATCTAACGAAATTTGACCAGCTAGATTACAGACATTCTTTATAGCCATAACTCCTTTCTTCTTTCAATTTCTTCTGTATAAAATGGAAATGTCAGCCATGTGCAGTGGCTCACGCCTGTAATCCCAGCACTTTGGGAGGCTGAGGTGGGTGGATCACAAGGTCAGGAGTTCCAGACCAGCCTGGCCAATATTGTGCTACTTAAAATACAAAAATTAGCCTGATGTCGTGGCACCCGCCTGTAGTCCTAGCTTCTTGGGAGGCTGAGGCATAAGAATCACTTGAACCTGGTAGGTGGAGGTTGCAGCGAGCCCAGATCACACCACTGCACTCCAGCCTGGGTGACAGAGCAAGACTCCATCTCAAAAAAAAAAAAAAAAACTAAAACTAAAACAAAACAAAACAACAAAAAAACAAATAATGTCTAATGTCTTCCCACCATTGTATTTTAGAAGCATCAAACTTTTCTTATATCACAGCTTCACAGTTGAAAATAATTTTGTATCAGGATGAACAGTCACCTACAGAGGGAACCAACCTTTCCTACCATTTGGTATTAGACTTCTAGGCTCCAGAATTGTTGGAAAATATGTTTTTGTTGCTTAAACCACTAAGTTTGTAGTATTTTTCTATGACATATCTAGCAATCAAATGCAGATCGATGCTGTTTATATTCAGTAAAAGTTTATAAAGTACAATCAGTATACGCAAGGAATAATGAAGACAGATTCGGCCTCTGCCCTCTGAGAATATAGAATCTAAGTTAATAGAAAAACAAATGATTACGGTAAGTGTTAAGTCAAGGGAAGGAAACAAGGTGATAGAGAATAATATAGCAAAATAAAAATAGAGATAGCTAAGACCCAGAGGATCTTTAGATGACTAAGATGAATGTGATCTTAGTCATCTAAAAAAAAGAAAGTCATGTTTAATTTCTATAGTAATTTCTAAAGTATATTTTTACCATCAAGAGATGGAATTTATTCATCTCTTGTATGGCAGGTGGCTTTGTGATGTGATCTGAAAACTGCATGAGAAGAAACTGATCTTATGCAACCCTGTGCCAAGCCAAGTGAGGTTTTGCATCTCCAACTATTGCTTGGAATGTGCCATGTAACCAGCATGAACAGGGACAGACAGTTGAAGGAAGAGAGACCACATGGAGGAGAATAGAGGTGCTCCACCAGCGAGCCAGACAAACCCCAGAAACTCCATCCCCAGCAAGCTGGCAATTGATCCTCAGATTCATAAGTTAGCTTGACTCTGACAACTAGAAGAATTGCTCAAGTAAATACAGCCGAAACTGTTGATATGCCAAATTGTAAGATAAGTAAGTAAAGGTTTCTTTAAGCCGCTAATTTTGGGATACTCTACTGTGCAGCAAAAGTTGATTGATACCATTTTTCAAGAATAATACAGAAAACTTTAGAAAGCAAAGTATAGTGGATTTCTGATGACAGAGGGAAAGGATCATAATGAGAGAAGATGAAGCAAGAGGGGATCTACCTAGCGGAAGGCCTAAAAAAGATGTTAAACATTTAAGTGTTGTCTTTGATGAACTAGGAAACCATTTATAAGGTTGGTGTTTTAAAAGAAACATTATGATTTAATGCTGAGTATAGGTTAGGGAAATATAAGAGCAGATATGAAGTGATAATTAGAAGATCTCTACAGTAGACCCAACAAGAAGACACTGATTGACAGTGCCTGTTGCTAAAGAAACCTCTCCTAACTTGTCTTATAATTTGGCATTTCAATACCTTTGGCTGGATTTACCCGAGCAATTGTTCTGGTTGTCAGAGTCAAGCTCACTTATGAGGCAGACTCATTGATCCCTGGGGATCAATTGCCAGCTTGCTGGGGATGGAGTTTCTGGGGTTTGGCTGGCTCTCTGGTGGGTAGAGGAGCAGACTCTAATATCCAGGTATTGGTAACAATTACTGCAATAAAGATTGAAGGATGGTAAAGAAGCGTGCATATCTGTGGAGCAGAGGACCTCTGTTTCGCATTTATCTACCTCAATGTGCCTACAAAACAGCAGAGTGCCATTAGGCAATTGAATGAACATGTGAGGGTAATACTCAGGAGAGGTTTCAGGACTCGAGAAAGATTTTCATCAATTGAAAGATAATTATGGCAATGGAAATTAATATTATTTAGCAAGTGTAGATATAAAAGGAATACTTACCTCTTTAAGATTTCCTTTTCAAACTGTGGATTTTATCAGTCTTATAATGCCTAAAGATTCTTGTCTTATAAATGCTTTAATTAAAAAGAAAAACATACATTTTAACTGGAGGCTAATGGAAGGTTTTTTGTTTTATGTTGTTTTTGTTTTTTCCCCCATCTTGAGGTCATGGGGCTTCTATCCACAATCTCTCAATTCTATGGAACTCAGGATCGATATGTAAAAAAGGAGATATACAGCACAGTTATGAGTTTTTTTCTCTTCCAAGTCTAACAATTAAGGACTAAGTAAAGGGTAAAAAAAAAATCAAGGGAGAAATAACTAATCACTAGTGCATTAAGAGTGAAGCCAAAGGAAGATGTTTTATGGAAGACAAGGGAAGAAAGTATTTTCAAGAAAAATAAAGGTCAAAATGTATTGGATTGCAGCTCTGGAATCTGAAAAAATGTGGATCTTGCTTTGCAATGCTCTAGGTGTGTGAATTTAGCCTATATTATTTAATTTCTTTCAGCCTCAGTTTCTTCTTGTGAGACAATAAATTGATTTTACTAAATTTTCCAACTCTTTAAGTATTCCTATAATGATGCCCTTTGAACTTTGGTTTTGAAGTTCTGTTTACCAAAGAGCTAAAGTCTAATTCCCCATATCTTGAATCATGGGCTTGGTCACGTGACTTGCTTTGGCTAAAAAGGAAGTTTTAAGCTTAGCCCGTAGAAGGCATGATATTTTACTTGCTTGCTTATACCGCTGCTATCACTGCTACTGGTGAAGGGTGTCCAAGTTCTTGATGTCTTGAACAAAGAATTAGACAAAACACAAACAAAGCAAGGAAAGAATGAAGCAACAAAATCCCAGATTTATTAAAAATGAAGGTACAGTCCACAGGGTGCAAGTGGGCCAAGCGAGCAGCTCAACAGCTCAGTTACAAAATTTTCTGGTATATAAATACCCTTTAGAAGTTTACCATTGATTACTTGGTATATACCCTATGTAAATGAAGTATTGGCTGGCAATCAGTCTGATTGGTTGTATAGAGCAATCAATCAGAGGCTGGAGTGAAATTTCAAACTTATACTCTTATCCAAATGAAGACTTGGCCTGATTGGCTGGTCACAGTGGCTCATAACCAGCCTGATTGGTTTTGGGAGGGAACCAATCAGAGATACTCAAAATTTTTCACTTGCCCTGCTAAAAAGCAGGAGATGGGGAGGGGGATGTTGCAAAGGGAATAGCCCGTGGTTCTTTTTCTACTTGGGCATGGAAAGTTGAAGTTTTCCTTTTCATTTAGTTCTAGGAAGTCAGTGAGAATTGGCCTTTGGTTCCGTGCCTCCAGACACTAGTCTCCTGTCTCATCACCACAACAAATACTTGGAATAACTTGCTGGAAGATGATAGACCTGCGGGCAGAGCCAGGTCATCTCCATTGCCCTAGCCAAGATGGCTCAAATAGCTAGTGGCTCCTCTTAGACATGAAAAAGTCCAGCCAAAATTAGTGCAGCAGTATAGACAGGCTATAGCTTATTCCAGATGCTTGAGCAGGAAACATTTACTGTTGTGTACCACTGAAGTTTTGGAGTTGTTACCCAGGATTACCATGGTAATAAATTATTGATATGAATTGATACAGCCTAAAAAACAAAAATAGTAGTATTTTCTTTCTTTTATAGTGTGCCATGAAAAATAGAGAAGATGGCCAGACACGGTGGCTCATGCCTGTAATCCCAGCACTTTGGGAAGTTTAGGTGGGTGGATCACCTGAGGTCAGGAGTTTGAGACTAGCTTGGCCAACATGGTGAAATCCCATCTCTACTCAAAATACAAAAATTAGCTGGGCCTGGTGGTTGACACCTGTAATCTCAGTTACTTGGGGGCTTTGGCAGGAGAATTGCTTGAATCCAGGAGACAGAGGTTACAGTGACCAGAGATAGCATCATTGCACTCCAGCCTAGCCAACAAGAGTGAAACACCAACTAAAAAATAAATAAATAAAAAGAGAAGACAATATATACATAGTTGATCCTTGAATAGCATGGTGTTTATCCAGGTTGATCAACTTGCATGTGAATTTATTTTAGCCTCTGCTACCCCTGTAACACTAAGATGAATCTCTCTTCTTCCTTCTTGTCTTTATTCAACATGAAGGTGATGAGAATGAAGACCTTTATGATGATCCCCTTCCATTTGATATACAGAAACTATATTTTCTCTTCTTTATGATTTTCTTAATATCATTTTATTTTCTCTGGTTTACTTTATTGAAGGCATACAATATATAATACAGATAGAATGCAGAATGTGTGTTAAGTGACTGTGTGTGCCATTTGGAAAGCCTCTGTTCAACAGGAGGCTGTCAGCAGTTCAGTTTTGGGACAGTTAAATATTATACAAGGATTTTTGACTACATAGGAGATTGTCACCCTTAACTCCTCAGTCATATGTTCTTTAGAAGAGATTGAGAAATTGTTCACATTCAAAAGAAATATAGGTAGACAGGTAGTTGTAATAAAGGCTTTTTTGGTGATAAGCAGAAGAACACTTAAATATACTATTATCAATCTGATAGTCTCTACTACTTTTAGAATAGTCTTACTGAAGTAGTGATAGCAAGCAAGAAAAAAAAAAAACCTGTTAGAGGAGTTTTGGAATAAATAAGAGATAAAAGGAAATTAGCATACTAATAATAATCATGGCTAACATTTACTTTGCACTTACTATGTTCCAGGTATAATGCTAAGTATTTTATATACATGTCCTTTTATTTAATTCTTAAAAAATGTGAATCTACCAACCTACTTTACACCTAGCATGGAATAGAAATACAGGTTATAATTTTTATTTGGAAGGAACAATTTCTTTAACTTTCAAATAAATACCTTATTTGACCTTTCTGACAAGGAAAGAGTGCTTCAGTATATTTCTCAGGAGGTATCATTTATGTAGTTGCCACTCCATCAGATACATTTTTTTTTTTTTTTTTTGAGATGGAGTTTCGTTCTTGTTACCCAGGCTGGAGTGCAATGGCACGATCTCGGCTCACCGCAACCTCCGCCTCCTGGGTTCAGGCAATTCTCCTGCCTCAGCCTCCTGAGTAGCTGGGACTACAGGCGTGCGCCACCATGCCCAGCTAATTTTTTGTATTTTTAGTAGAGACGGGGTTTCACCATGTTGACCAGAATGGTCTCGATCTCTTGACCTCGCGATCCACCTGCCTGGCCTCCCAGAGTGCTGGGATTATAGGCATGAGCCACCACACCCGGCTCATCAGATGCATCTTATATTTTTTCTTGAAAGGTTTTCCAAAAAGAGATTGCGCAATATTGCATTTTAGAAACAGTGACATGAAACAGTATCAGTCTTCAAATGTTTATTGAGGCATTTGCATCCATAGCTTTATCTACTTGGTAAAGAATCGAGAGGAGCAAAATCTGAAGCAAAGCTGGTAAAAAGGCCAAAGTGCAAGCACCAGGCAAAAGGAGCTGTGTTAGAATTTTTGCACCACATTTAAGCACTATGCCTCAGTTTCCTTTACGTTAAATTCAGATATTATCAGGTTCTTACAAGAATTAAGTAAAATTATACATGTGAATGCTTAAGAAAGTGTCTAATACATTCATAATTATATTTTGAAGGGTAATCATGGTACCTACAATGAATAGTGTAATTGCAAATAGCTGATAAAATGAGATTAATATTCAA
Organism: Saguinus oedipus; assembly: GCA_031835075.1. Classification (NCBI taxonomy): domain Eukaryota; kingdom Metazoa; phylum Chordata; class Mammalia; order Primates; family Cebidae; genus Saguinus; species Saguinus oedipus. The sequence continues at coordinate 72,063,136 of CM063178.1, forward strand.
TTTACTAATAGCATGAGTTTAGGCACTACTGCCAAAATTTTAATATGAAGAGTGTATGCACACATATCAGTTTTGTATTAAAGCCTAACTCTTTAATTCTAGTGAGGAATAATTAATTTAGAAACATGAATATAGTTTTAAGACTCAGGAATAAAGGATTCTATGTCCAGATTTGCAAGCATCTTTGTGACTTTACCCATGGCCTGTTACTGTTGTAGCCAAGATTTAATTTCCTCTTTTATAATACGAAGTAGGTAGACTCAAAAGTTATTTTTTGAGAAAATATTCTGTAATTTTGGTCAACTTAATTTTGCATTCAGAAAGAATACCGGCCACTGTTGTCTATACTCAGAACAGAAGAATAAGAATGAATGAATAATTTAAAGAAGTGAAGGTACCTCCCTTTGACTTTGTCAGACTATTGGCTCTGGTTTGCTTCAGACATTACCTGCTATAGCCAAGACAATATCAGAAATCTATGAAACGAACAGCAAATTTTCCAAGGACTATTTTAGAGTGGCCCATTTATATCCAGGTCTTTCATAAGAAGAGAAATAAAGTATTAAAATGGACTTCTCTAGTGGTTCTCAAACAAGAAAATGTGGAAGCTTTAGAAAGGCCTCAGGCTTTTCTGTTCCACAGGTTAAATTCTGCCAATTAACATAGGGCCAACACAATGAGGGGGTGGTTGTGATATGGAGACTTAAGGGCAGTGAAAGCAGCATCCCTGTAATCTGGTGCCAAAAGATCTGCACAAGGGATCCTCTTCTAGCTCTGGGCAGTTCCTGAATTGAAACCTTGACTAACTGGCAGCAAAGACTTTCACAGAAATGGAAGGACTAAGCTGCATGAATTCAGAAAGTAACCCTCTGTGACCAGACCAAGACAGGTACCTCTGGACAGGTATATTGTGCTCTCATATATGGTCCATAGGCAACCAGCAGGCTCTTAGTGTCTTCCTTGATAAGTTCAGAACTCTGCTTCTTTTTTTTTAATTACACATTTACATACCAACACGTGTGTGTGTGTGTGTGTGTGTGTGTGTGTGTGTGTGTCACAAAGATGAATTCTTTTTCATATTAATACAGGTACTCAGATATCTTACTGGTGACATTTTATTTCCTTTTTTATTACGTTGGTAGGACAAAGGGAATTTACTGATAAAAATTAACCAAGTCCTTCATTTCAGGCTGTACCACAAGTTCTGACTGCGTTGTAAGATTGAATGCTACAGTTGCAAATACAGACGCTTAGAAATCACGCAATAGTCAAGAAGAGAGAGGTTTTGAAGCAGGGGGTGGGAGGATTGAGGAGAAATACCTAATGTAGATGATGGGGGGTTAGATGCAGCCAACCACCATGGCACGTGCATTCCTATGTAACAAACCTGAATCATCTGCACATGTACCCCAAAACTTAAAGTATAATAAACAATTTAAAAATAACAATAATAATAAACTATAAAATTGAAAAAAGAAAGAAAGAAAAAAGATATTATCAATAATGTTCCACAGTCATGTTTCACCACAAGTTTTAGCTGTGGTTCTCCTTCATTTAAGTGACGTATTTAAAAAATATTTTCATCTTTGCTCTTTTGTAATTTGTGTGGTTATCTGTGTTTTTGATATTTTGTTTTTCTCCATCCTTCTGTTATCTCACACTTCTTCTTTTCCTAATAGTAGAAACAGAAGTGGTAGGTGAACTCGGGAGTCTTTTGTCTCACTTAGGTGGATCCAAATCTTCTCAAGTTTCAGAATCACTGCATTTGAGCAATATTTCTGCTCCCAATGCCCTTTCCCAGGCTCACATGTTTTTTACAATGCCACTGGAAAAAAATATCCTCCTGAAACTCCATACAGGTTATTCTTGAAGTATAACCACGGTTCATTGCATTGCATTGCATTACATACCTCATTGTATTGGTGTTTATTATTGTTGCAAAACAAATTACTCTAAATTCAGTGTCTTAAACAATAATCATTTTGTTATGTTCAATGATTCCATGAATGAAGATTTCAGAAAGGATGCAGCAAAGATGCTGTCTTCTATATGATGTTTGTAGACCCAGCTGGGAGAACTCAAAATCTGGGAGTGACTTGACACCTGAGGACAGTGAAATCATCTGTAGGCTCATTCGTGCACAAGTCTAAAAAATTATAGTGGATGTTTTAACCTCTTAGACTTAATTTTTTTCTTCAGTGATATAAGAATAATTTTAGTACCTAATTCAAAGTTCTTATAATATATATATATATATATATATATATCTTCAAATTTCTTCTAATATATATATCTAGTAGATAAAGATATATATATATAATAAGATATATATATAAAAGATATATATATATATATATTATATAAACCAAGGAGACAAAGGTTTTATTTTATTTACATATGTAATCATAAAATATTATGACCCATAGAAAGTGTTCCTTAAATATTTTATATAAAAGAATGTAAAGAAAGATTTCACTCATGGAGTCCTGTATAAAGTAAAACTCAAAAGTAATGTCTTTGTTTGGAAATAAATATTTCTTGTGCTCCATCTGGTAGAGCACAATGGTTTTGAGCACAGACACTGAAAATGTACTATCTAAATTCTAATGCCAGCTCCACTGTATGCAAACAGTGGGTCTGGCTTTAGTTTTCTTGTATGTAAAATAGCAATGATTTATAATAATAGTTCTTATTCCTTAGAGGTATTGTGAAGTCGACATGCATCCTTCAAGTTGACAATGCACAAACTGCTAGGCCAAATTTGGAATTACTACTAGATATCTCCCAGGGTGCCCTTTGATTACAGATCAGGGATTTGAAAATGGGTTTCCATGAAAAAAGAAATAAATTCTGGGAATCCCAGAGACCAAGAAAAATAATGCTATATCAGAACCTAGTAGATTACAAGCCAGATATTTAAAATGTGTATTTTCCTCTCTTAGCACGTATTGATCTTAAATTCTTCCTTAGTGCTTTATTTAGGGAAGCCTTTTGAAGACCTGTCTCTCTCAGCTGTCAGATGTGAAAGATCTTTCAATGATTGAAAGGCAAAATGCCCTCCACACTTCTTCTTTTTTATTCTATTTGATTTGAGCATGTTGTGATAACTGGAAGAGAACCCCAAGAAGTGAAAACCCAAACAGAACAGAACAAGGAGTAAATAGATTTAATACTCTCATTTGAAAATTCTTTTTAACCTTGAAAATGCTGAGTTCAATTCTTTTAAGCTAGATGAAATTTTTTTCTAGCTTTGTACACTGAAGTCATGTCGATCACATTCCCGCCATCCCTATAAAAATTACTTTCCGTGATGTAGTCGGTTTTGGAGGTGGAGTTTAGATAGGGACATAAAGTAATCTAATTAAACTAATTGAAAATGATATATAAAATTTTTAACCTTCCAGAGACATTTCAATTTTAAATGAGGCAGTTTATAAAAGTAATGAATCTCCAGTTGATGAAATGTCAGGTTGTATAATAGAAGAACAATGAAAAAACCTAGTACTTATTGAGAGTACACCATGTACCAGGATTTTACATATAACTACTTTTAAAATAGTTATATGTAATGTTTTAAAGATAGTTATATGTAAAATAAAAACATGTGAATTAATGCCTTTTTTAAACAAATTTTACTTTAGGTTCTGGGGTACATGTGCATGTCATGCTGGGTTGATACATAGGGGCATACTATATCTGGCATTTCTCCCCATGTTATCCCTCCCCCGCTTCCCTCCTCTAGCACCCGACCAACTGCTCCCAATGTGTGATGCTCCTCTTCCTGAGTCAACGTGTTCTCATTGTTCAACACCCACCTATGAGTGAGAACATGCGGAATTAATGCTTTTTATAATAATTATATATTTTTGTTTAAAAATTTTTGAAAGCTCAGAGCAGTTCTCACATTTTACTAAGTCGCACAGCTAAATAGCAAAGAACTTGGTACTGAAACTTTATTTGTGCAAAGGACCACTCTAGTACCATGTAATAATAGTCATAGCAACGTTACTTCTTCATTCTGAGCCCCACAATAATTGTTTGGAGCAATGTCACGTGAAAATTTGGTACACCTAAATTCTTCACATGAGAATATATCTTGATTGATAAAGTCATATTATAAATTTCACAACTATAATGTGGGGTGTAGAATTTTTAACAATGTGAATATGTTAAACATGGGAAAATAGAGTCATTTTCATTGGGTTTATTTCGTAAGGTTCATTTTGTAGTTCAATTTGTCATGAATGGGTATCTTCTTCGTTTGAACTTTTTTTGGAGATAGGGACAAGTTGCTAGTTTTCCTTCAAAGATAGTAACTACTAAATGTATTTTCTTATCTCTGGAAACATGTTGCCATTCTAATACTCCATAAATACATGACAAGATTATTTTAAGCAAATTAACAATGGAAAACCAAATACCACATGTTCCCACCCATAAGTGGGGGCTAAACATTGATCACACATGGATATAAAAATGGAAACAATAGACACTAAAGACTACTAGAGTGAGGAACAAGGGAAGCGGGTATATGCCAAAACCTACCTATTGGGCACTGTGCTCCCTTGCTATTTGATGGGATTGTCTGTACCCCAAACCTCAGCATCATACAATATATCTGTGTAACAAAAGGCACATGTACCCCCTGAGTCCAAAATGAAAGAAAGAGAGAAAGAAGAAACAAAAATAAACAAAGAAATACAGATAAAGAAAGAAAAAGAAAGACTACACAAGAGATTTTTAAAGAATAGAGAATAAATAAATAAATACATACATACATACATACATGCCTTCCACAATGGTTAAACTAGTTTACACTCCTACCAACTGTGTAGGAGTGTTCCTATTTCTCCACACCCTCTCCAGCATCTGTTGTCTCCAGATTTTTTAATGATAGCCATTCTAACTGGCATGAGATGCTATCTCAATGTGGTTTTGATTTGCATTTCACACATAGACTCAGGGAGAGGAGCATCACACATTGGGGGCAGTTGGAGAGTTAGTGGAGGGACAGCAAGGGGGAGGGATAACATGGGGAGAAATACCAGATATAGTATACACCTAAAGTAAAAAATACATACATACATACATGGCAAGGCATGTATGCTATGTTCATTCTCAGGAGTGTTTTCAAAGTGTCTGCATTATTGCCTTGGTTATTATGAAAATAATGTTTTGACTTATCAACATTTCTCTTTGCGTTGCATTAAATCCATATATATTTCCACTGACAGCCTCCTTCAGCATCAGAAAGTGATTTCTGTAACCACAGTACACTTCCACAACTTCAGCATGCAACAATCAAATACCTGGACATACAACATTACATAGATACTCTGGAATGTTGGGCTTCATGTCCTCTGATAAACGTTTATTTTTTGCTTGTCAGAAGATTTTATTTTTATTCCAAATATTTTGGTATTTAGTGGTAGGAACAATTTTTTTAAAGAAGTCTTTCTCAAGAATGTTTTGTGATTAAAAAAAAATTCTTTAGATAGTTTCCATGGCTAGCAGAAGCAAAGAAAGATCAGTAATTTATTAAACAGATGAAACCATTTCATCAAATTAACATCATATAATGATTATCAGTATTAAAATGCCAAGTTGTATATTTTCATGTATCTTTTACTCAGTCAAAGCAATGTGAAATTTCCTTGAAAATACCATGTTCCTTAGCTTCCAAAGTCTTTAAGAAAAGACACAGACTTTTGTAGGGCACAAAATTCACAATGACATTTCTTCATCTCATGTACTTGGCATTTTCTTAAAAGGAAAGCTTATTAACATTATTAAATCTGTTTTGATATTCCATCTACCTGGTAAATTCTCTTATGGACTTGTTTATGCCTGTAGTTGTAAAATTGCAACATTGTTTTCTTGATCTTGAGTATCTATCAATTCTTTATAAGTCCACTGGCTGGGGAAGTTTCACGAAGAAAATGGAAAGTACTGGACTCAAAATCAGAGGAGATACTTCTCATCAATTTACAGAAAATATGATAAAATACACCTTGTTCATTTAGGAGGTATCTCTCTTTGGGTGTTAGCCTTTAATATTATTCCAACATTAAATGAAAAATTTGTTTTTACCTTCTGAAAGAATTATTTCATTGCATTTATTATTTCTATGTACGGGAAGGTCTTGGCTCTTTTGTCAATCTGAGATTGTCTATGTATTTCTCACACTCCATATCTTTAAACGTAACAATAAGTATTATTCATCGTCATTCACATTTTAGCATCTGTTTTTATCACCAGGAATCTGTGCTTTTTGTGCCAGCCCACTTTCAAAGAGACTTTCTCAAACATCTGTCTCATTTTTATTAATTTTATAGAATCCAAGTTAGAAATCAAGTATTTTTGTTGTTGTTGTTGTAGTTGCTGAAAGAAATGAATTTATGGCATTGCCCAAAGAAAAGAGACTCAGGCAGCTGAATTTTTCCATTTAGTTTTATTGTTTCTCAGTTTTTCTTATTTATTTTTGAACTTTCATTTAGAATCAGATTTCTTTCATTTAGTAGAGCTACCTGACATGCCTAAAGGCACATCAAATCCCAAAATGTAGTTAGCTATTCTCCAATTACTTGTCAATACATTGGGGCCATTTTATTTGTATTGCCTATGGAAATAAGCCAGACAAAATATCCTAACTTCTTGGACTGAATTACCATGTGGACTGATTTATCTGATCAATTCTATTAAAACAATTCAACCAGTGGAGTGTTTAAAAATATAAAGTCATGAAATAATTCTAAACCTCTGACACCTATAATAATAGCCTGCTGCATTTAAAAGTTAAACTCAGACACAAAAGGAAATACATCTTCTCAAGCCAAGAACATCAATTATCTTATAAACTGCTTTGGTTAAAATAGGCATTTTCCTTTCAGTCTTCTGAACTGTACATCTGACAGGGCCAATAATAAACCACTCTGATAGTCAGCTCACATGATGATAGCTGTATAGCTGTCTACCAGCTGTTAACTAAGATAGTATTATTGTAATAATACTAAGTCAGAGAGAGGAAGTGGTATATTTCTAGTAAATTGCCTTTAAGCAACAGCACTCAAGGTGTTATAATAGTATTAAAAAGTTTAGCCCAAAGTGACTTTCATGTCAGTTCAGCCTAAAGTTTTCTCTTTCTGTTCATAGTGAGCTGTAGCCTAACTGGATGTGTCATCAGACTTTAACCTACTCTTGTGTCAAGTAGCCCAGTCTCAGCCAATCACAGAGGCCATACTTCAATTACTAATGGGCAACCATCTGTTAGTGTTCACGGAAGATGAGCTAACACGACTGTTTCAATACTTAACTTCTGTTTTCCTATATATCACTTTTCTTTTTCTGTTCATAAATCCTTTCTGACCACAGAACAGCCCTAGATTTTCTGTAAACTTATTCTGGTTTGGGAGGCTGATTGATATGCACGTCGTTCTGTGCTCAAATTCTAATTTATCTAAAGATTTTCTTTTAACAAAAACTTCTGCTTTTCTTAAATATTAATTGAAAATATTATTCTAGAATGTATTCAATTCTTTATAATATAGACTTCTAAAATTTTTTAAATTGTTATTTGAATAATTGGAAGGGAAAAATATACTTTCCTAACTTTTCATTGTAATCATTTGTTTTCATGACACATAGTGATATCAATAAAAGAAACAGCAAGGAAAAAATTAAACTTTAAACAGCAGCATAATTTTTACTTCTAAGGAAAAATTCCTTATGCTATTGTTGTTATTCTATTCTATGCCTTGAAACACATTCTCTCTGTGTGGTTTATTCAAAATTGCATATCATTTGAAGTGACTTTTACTTGAAGGCTACATAAATATGCTATTATACATCAATGAAAATATCAGATAATGCATGCCTGTTTAATGCAAATACTTTTTCCGGCTTAATCTTTTATAGTTTTATTTAACCATTTTTTTTGTATCCAATGTATAGCAATGAAGTGACCTTAGTAGACCATAATTATGTTAAGAATGGTTTTCTTTTATTTTTTAAATCTAGTTCTTTTACTTGGGCAGAATAGTGTGGGATCGATGAACAACAGTCACAGAGTAAATTATTAATATATCAAAGGAGAGACAAAAGCTTTTGCTCTTGCCTTGCTTATCTCTTTGTATAAGCAAAAGTTATTATTTGGAGGCACTATCTCTATGCCACACACTTTTTGATAACTAGATTCTATATACAATGTGACATAATATTATGTATGTATACATAGTTTATATCTACCTGAACACTGTTCATTACCATCACTATATGCACAGAACTACATGTCAGTCCTGTGCCTTTATCTATTTATTAGATGCTTACCATCCACATCACAGAATTTTATTCAGTGATGGAAAGTTCCACAAGACTGTTTTCAAAAATTCATCTTAAAAATTATCTTCAAGTTAGTGTAATGATTTCGATACTTCTTTTTAAAAATGAGATAAATATTTATTTAAAGAAAAAGAAAGCATATTTTCAATTGAGTTTGGTTATGTAACTCATTTCCTGAGATCATTACAAGTTGCAACACGTCCAGATAAAATGTTTAGAATTTAAACGTGAATATTAACTTCAGATTAAGGGCATAATGGATTGCAGTCAAAATAGAAACAGAGTCAGATGTAAAGCAAAAGAGCACATGTATAACATAGTTTGTATTACATACACAGATATCTCTTATACACTTAGTCTACAAGTTAATATTACCAGTATTGTAAGAAAGTTGATTGGCACATTTGTATTACAAAAAAATATTTAATTATGTATATAAAGTATATATCTATATATTTACAGCTAACACATTTTGTATTATATAAAATATATTCTATATATTATAGTGCAGTAGAAATATAGTATAATATGTATATATGGTATTTTGGGACTGTATATAAAGTATATGTATATAATAAATTGGAACTATATTGTAATACACAGTAAATATAAATACATATATTTCATATACTATGCATTGTATATATTTGAATATATGTATATATTCATATTTATATTTGACTTTATGTGTATATTCATATACCATAATATTATGAAGCATTATAAAAACTGTTACATCTTGGAGGCTTCCAAGATGGCGTCGTAGAGGCTACTCAGGATTGCAGCTCTCAGTGAAGGCACAGAGGGTGAGTCCTAGCCGCATTCTCGGACGGACCTTTTTTGCCCACAGAGCGTTGCAAGTCCCAGGTGTGGGTGAGACATGGGACACTAGTGCAGCCGGCTCATGCGGCCAGTTCGGCTGGTGCCACAGTGCAGCGGGACCCGGCACAAAACTCACTGGTCTGGGTGCCCTGTTAAACCAGCAATCTGAGATTTGGAAGGGCAGATTGGCATGTCCATCTGATTGAATGGAACTTGGACAATGAGCCAGACCAGGAGATTCCTGGGAAGCGTGATCTGAGCTGGTGCAGTGGGCAGCGGCATGGGAGATCACACAGATCCCAGTGCACTATCGGCAGGCTACTGGGGCACCAGTGAGAGAGTCGACCGTTCAGCTTGGGGAGAGGAAGAGAGAGAGAGAGAGGACTGACTCTGAGGCAGGGAGCTGGGTGATCGGGCTCGGTGGGTCCCACCCTCACGAGGACAAGCAGGGCAGCGATTGGACGTGCTTGGGGCTGAGAGTTTTGCTGCCGGCATCTAGGATGGTGCAGCCCGGTGGGGGAGGGGCGTCCACCACTACGGACGCAATCCGCCCCTACTGAAGTACCACCCAGGGCTGATGCAGCCTGCCGTTGCCGAGGCAACCTGCCGTAACAGAGAGACTCTGCCAACAGGGTGGAGTGCACCACCACAGAACACAGCCCCGCCGCAGCAGGGTGGAGCCCCAGCAGGCAAATAGTGAATAGACTGCCTCCCAGCTGGGCAGGACAGTGCAACAGATACTCATAAAGAAAGCCCCAACTCCTTGAGACAGAGCATCTAAGGGGGAAAAAATTGGTGGGGGGGGTTTATGAGTTCTGTTGCAGCAGACATAAACACATCCTCCCAACAACCCTGAGTGAACAATGGAGCTCACAGCTCAGCACTGGAGCTCCTATAAAGCACAGACTATCACCTCAAGCAGCTCCCTGACCCCTGTATATCCAAAGAGTCACCCCAAAAAAGGACTAATCAGACTGACATTTGGTGGGCATCATTCTGGAACAAAGATAGCAGAAGAAGAAACTGGTAGCATCCCTCACTGTTCCGCAGCTGCTACAGGTGTACCCCAGACAAGCAGGGCCTGGAGTGGACCTCAGCACTCGTACAGCAGAGGGGCTAGACAATTAGAAGGAAAACTAAGTAACAGAAATACTTCATCATCAACAATCTGGGCGTCCTCACAGAGACCCAATTGAAAAATCAGCAACTACTAAGATGACAGGTGGATAAATCCATAAAGATGGGAAGAAACCAGCGCAAAAAGGAGGAAAACACCGAAAACCAAAACACCTCACCTCCTATAAAGGACCAAAACTCCTCACCAGCAAGGGAACAAAGCTGGACAGAGAATGAGTGTGACAAAATGACAGAATCAGACTTCAGAAAGTGGATAATGAGAAACTTCAGTGAGCTAAAAGAACATGTTCTAAATCAGTGCAAAGAAACTAAGAACCTTGAAAATAGATTTGAGGAAATGATAACAAGAATGGACAACTTAGAGAGGAATATGAATGAATTGAAGGAGCTGAAAAACACAACACGAGAACTTCGCGAAGCATGCACAAGTTTCAATAGCCCAATTGACCAAGCAGAAAAAAGCATATCAGAAGTCAAAGATCAACTCAATGAAATGAAATGAGAAACCAAGATTAGAGAAAAAAGCGCAAAAAGGAATGAACATAATCTCCAAGAAATGAAGGACTATGTGAAGAGACCTAACCTACGTTTGATAGGTGTACCAGAATGTGATGAAGAGAATGAATCCAAGCTGGAAAACACTCTTCAGGATATTATCCAGGAAAATTTCCCCAACCTAGCAAGACAGATCAATACTCAACACCAGAAAATACAGAGAACACCACAAAGATACTCCGCAAGAGGAGCAACCCCAAGGCATATAATCATCAGATTCACCAGGGTTGAAATGAAGGAGAAAATACTAAGGGCAGCCAGAGAGAAAGGTCGGGTCATCCACAAAGGGAAGCCCATCAGACTCACCGCAGATCTCTCGGCAGAGACTCTACAAGCCAGAAGAGAGAGGGGGCCAATATTCAACAACATTAAAGAAAAGAACTTTCAACCCAGAATTTCATATTTAGCCAAACTGAGCTTCATAAGTGAAGGAAAAATAAAATCCTTCATGAACAAGCAAGTACTCAGAGATTTTGTCACCACCAGGCCTGCTTTACAAGAGCTCCTGAAAGAGGCACTACACATGGAAAGAAACAACCAGTACCAGCCATCCTAAAAGCATACCAAATGCTAAAGAGCATCAACAAAATGAAGAATGTACATGAACCAATGGGAAAAACAGCCAGCTAGCATCAAAATGGCAGTATCAAATTCACACATAACAATATTAACCCTAAATGGAAATGGGCTAAATGCACCAATCAAAAGACACAGACTGGCAAATTGGATAAAAAACCAAAACCCATTGGTGTGCTGTATCCAGGAAACCCATCTCACATGCAAGGATACACAAAGCCTCAAAATAAAAGGATGGAGGAAGATTTACCAAGCAAATGGAGAGCAAAAAAAAGCAGGAGTTGCAAATCTCATCTCTGATAAAATAGACTTTAAAGCAACAAAGATCAAAAGGGACAAAGAAGGTCATTACATAATGGTAAAAGGATCGATACAACAAGAAGAGCTAACGATTCTAAATATATATGGACCCAATGCAGGAGCACCCAGATATATAAGGCAAGTTCTTAATGACTTACAAAGAGACTTAGGCTCCCACACAATAATAGTGGGAGACTTTAACACTCCACTGTCAATAGCAGACAGATCAACAAGACAGAAATTTAACAAGGATATCCAGGACTTGAACTCAGACCTGGAACAAGCAAACCTGATAGACATTTACAGAACTCTCCACCCCAAATCCACAGAATATACATTCTTCTCAGCACCACATCACACCTACTCCAAAATTGACCACATAATTGGAAGTAAAGCACTCCTCAGAAAATGCAAAACAACTGAAATCATAACAAACAGTCTCTCAGACCATAGTGCAATCAAGTTGGAACTCAGAATTCAGAAAATAACTCAGAACCGCATAGCTTCATGGAAACTGAACAACTGGCTCTTGAATGTTGATTGGATAAACAAAGAAATGAAGGCAGAAATAAAGAAGTTCTTTGAAACCAACGAGAATGAAGACACAACATACCAGAATCTCTGGGACACATTTAAAGTAGTCTGTAGAGGAAAATATATAGCAATAAGTGCCCACTTGAGAAGAGTGGAGAGATCCAAAATTGACACCCTATCATCAAAATTGAAAGAGCTAGAGGAGCAAGATCAAAAAAGCTCAAAACCTAGCCGAAGACAAGAAATAACTAAGATCAGAGCAGAACTGAAGGAGATAGAGACAAGAAAAACCCTTCAAAATATCAATAAATCCAAGAGCTGGTTTTTCAAAAAGATCAACAAAATAGACAGACCACTAGCCAGACTAATAAAAAAGAAAAGAGAGAACAAAATAGATGCAATAAAAAGCAATAATGGGGAAATCACCACAGATTCCACAGAAATTCAAACCATCATCAGAGAATACTACAAACAACTCTATGCACATAAACTAGTAAACCAGGAAGAAATGGATAAACTCCTGGACGCCTGTGTCCTCCCAAGCCTAAACCAGGAGGAAGTCAAAACTATGAATAGACCAATAACAAGGTCTGAAGTTGAGGCAGCAATTAAGAGCCTACCACACAAAAAAAAAAACCAGGTCCAGATGGGTTCACAGCCGAATTCTACCAGACACACAAAGAGGATCTGGTACCATTCCTTCTGAAACTATTTCAAATAATTTAAAAAGAGGGAATCCTTCTCAAATCATTTTATGAGGCCAACATCATCCTGATACAAATACCCGGCAGAGACTCAACAAGAAAAGAAAACTTCAGGCCAATATCCATGATGAACATAGATGCAAAAATCTTCAATAAAATACTGGCAAACCAATTGCAACAGCACATTAAAAAACTTATCCATCATGGTCAAATAGGATTCATCCCGGGGATGCAAGGCTGGTTCAACATAGGTAAGTCTATAAATGTAATTCACCACATAAACAGAAGCAAAAACAAAAACCACATGATTATCTCAATTGATGCAGAGAAGGCATTTGACAAAATTCAACAGCCCTTTATGCTAAAAACCCTCAATAAACTGGGTATTGATGAAACATAACCCAAAGTCATAAAAGCTCTTTATGACAAACCAACAGCCAATATCATACTGAATGGGCAAAAACTGGAAGCATTCCCTTTAAAATCCGGCACTAGACAAGGATGCCCTCTCTCACCACTCCTATTCAACATAGTACTGGAAGTTCTAGCCAGAGCAATCAGGCAAGAAAAAGAAATAAAGGGTATTCAAATAGGAAAGGTGGAAGCCAAATTGTCTCTATTTGCAGACGACATGATAGTATACCTAGAAGACCCCATTAACTCAGCCCAAAAACTCCTGAAACTGATAAGCAACTTCAGCAAAGTCTCAGGATATAAAATCAATGTGCAAAAATCACAAGCATTCCTATACACCAATAATAGTCTTAAAGAGAACCAAATCAAGAACGAACTGTCATTCACAGTTGCTACAAAGAAAATAAAATACCTAGGAATACAACTCCCAAGGAACATAACAGACCTCTTTAAGGAAAACTACAAACCACTGCTCAACGAAATAAGAGACGACACAAACAGATGGAGAAACATTCCATGTTCATGGTTAGGAAGAATCAATATCGTGAAAATGGCTATACTCCCCAAAGTAATTTACACAGAAATGCTATCCCCATCAAACTATCATTGAATTTCTTCACAGAACTGGAAAAATACAACATGAATTTCATATAGAACCAAAAGAGAGCCCGCATAGCCAAGTCAATTCTAAGCAAAAAGAATACAGCGGGAGGTATCACACTACCAGACTTCAAACTATACTACAAGGCTACAGTAATCAAAACAGCATGGTACTGGTACCAAAACAGAGATATAGACCAATGGAACAGAACAGAGGCATCGGAGGCAACACAACATATCTACAACCATATAATCTTTGATAAATCAGACAAAAACAAGCAATGGGGAAAAGATTCCTTATTTAATAAATGGTGTTGGGAAAACTGGCTAGCCATGTGCAGAAAGCAGAAACTGGACCCCTTCCTGACACCTTACACTAAAATTAACTCCAGATGGATTAAAGACTTAAAACATAAGACCTGACACCATAAAAACCCTAGAAGAAAATCTAGGCAAAACCATTCAGGACATAGGAGTAGGCAAGGACTTCATGACCAAAACACCAAAAGCATTGGCAACAAAAGCCAAAATAGACAAATGGGACCTAATCAAACTCCATAGCTTCTGCACGGCAAAAGAAACAGTCACTAGAGTGAATCAGCAACCAACAGAATGGGAAAAAATTTTTGCAGTTTACACATCTGACAAAGGGCTGATATCCAGAATTTACAAAGAACTCAAACAGATTTACAAGAAAAAAACAAACAAGCCCATTCAAAAATGGACAAAGGATAGAACAGACACTTTACAAAAGAAGACATACATGAGGCCAACAAACACATGAAAAAAAAAATGCTCATCATCACTGGTCATTAGAGAGATGCAAATCAAAACCACTTTGAGATACCATCTCACGCTGGTTAGAATGGTGATCATTAAAAAATCTGGAGGAAACAGATGCTGGATAGGATGTGGAGAAATAGGAACACTTTTACACTGCTGATGGGAGTGTAAATTAGTTCAACCATTGTGGAAGACAGTGTGGCGAGTCCTCAAGGACCTAGAAATAGAAATTCCATTTGACCCAGCAATCTCATTACTGGGTATATATATATCGAAAGGACTATAAATCGTTTTACTATAAGGACACATGCACACAAATGTTCATTGCAGCACTATTTACAATAGTAAAGACCTGGAACCAACCCAAATGCCTATCGATGATAGACTGGACTGGGAAAATGTGGCACATATACACCATGGAATATTATGCAGCAATCAAAAATGATGAGTTTGTGTCCTTTGTAGGGACATGGATGAATCTGGATAATATCATTCTCAGCAAACTGACACAAGAACAGAAAATGAAATACCGCATGTTCTCATTCATAGGCGGGATAAACAATGAGAACACACGGACACAGGGAAGGGAGCACTACACACTGGGATCTATTGGGGGAAATAGGGGAGGGACAGCAAGGTGGGGGGAGCTGGGGAGGGATAGCATGTGGAGAAATGCCAGATGTGGGTGAAGGGGCGGAAGGCAGCAAAACACACTGCCAAGTGTGTACCTACACAACTATCTTGCATGTTCTGCACCTGTACCCCAAAACCTAAAATGCAATTTAAAAAAAGATACTGTATACATACTTTCCCCTTTCTTTGAAATGCATATAAATTCTTTGAAAACTAGATAGGTTTATTGTGAGATCAATAACCCAGAATTTTATTTCTCAAGGACTTGGAAGCCATCTCTTTGAAATGTAAACATCAAGGGAGATCTCACCCCTATCTCACTGTTTCCATGGGAGGGCAGGAGCCGAGCTTTAGTAGGTGCCTTGCTTCACTTTGACAAACCTGTCATAAACATATGAGAAGTTTGTTACTCTTCTGAACAAAGCCCATTACCTAAAATTGTTTATGACTGCAGTCACCAGGAAAGTTTAGAATGATATTAATCCTTCTTACTTGAGGATTATTGTTTACTTTGAAAACTTTCATGAAATAGGTTGTATCTGCTTAGTTATTTAAAAAAAAAGTGTGAGTTTTTTTCCCCCTGTCTTTGCAATGTCTTAGTGGATTGCCTGTGATGTACATTGCTTCTTTAATAACAAAATTGATTTCTTTCTGTACTATCTTTGTGTAGAGGATTTCTTGATTGCTAATTGATTTTGTTTTTAATTGTATTTTCTCAACATTAGTAACTTACTATCTAAACTTAACCTGTCTTATGAATTTTCCTCTTTCTTACAAAATATTTTCATAATTACTTATTGAACACATAAGTTTTTCCAGTTGTTCTATTTACTTGATTTTTGTTTGTTCTCCATAACAAATTCAAATATCCTCAAATTGTATAACAAACACAATTTGCATCTCTCCCTTCTAAAACGTCAGTGCAGCTGTAAGCTGGAATAAGGAGTGCCTGGCAATTTCACATCTTTAGTCCAGCTAGTTTGAGATCAGTAATTGAAAAGCTAGAGCTCTCATGCTGGTTTTCAAAGGGAATGCTTCCAGCTTTTGCCAGTTTAGTATGATATTGGCTGTGGGTTTGTCATAAGTAGCTCTTATCATTTTGAGATACTCTCCATCACTACCTAGTTTATTGAGAGTTTTTAACATGAAGGGGTGCTGAATTTTACTGAAGGCCTTTTCTGCATCTATTGAGATAATCATGTTTTTTGTCATTGGTTCTGTTTGTGTGATGGATTACGTTTATTGATTTGCGTGTTGAAAGAGCCTTGTGTCCCAGGGATGAAGTCAACTTGATTGTGGTGGATAAGCTTTTTGATGTGCTGCTGGATTCCATTTGCCAGTATTTTATTGAGGATTTTTGTATTGATATTCGTCAGGGATACTGGCCTGAAATTTTCTTTTTTGATGGGTCTCTGCCAGATTTCAGTATCAGGATGATGCTGGCCTCATAAAATGAGTTGGGGAGGAGTCCCTCTTTTTCTATAGCTTGGAATAGTTTCAGAAGGAATAATGCCAATTCCTCTTTGTACCTCTGGTAGAATTCGGCTCTGAATCTGTCTGGTCTTGGACTTTTTTTGGTTGTTAGGCTACTAATTACTGCCTCAGGTTCAGAACTTGTTATTGGTCTATTCAGGGATTCGACTTCCTCCTGGTTTAGTCTTGGGAGGGTGTATGCGTCTAAGAATTTATCTATTTCTTCTACATTTTCTAGTTTATTTGCATAGAGGTGTTTATAGTATTCTCAGATGATAGTTTGTATTTCTTTGTGATCAGTGGTGATATCCCCTGTATCATTTTTTATTGTGTCTATTTGATTTTTCTCTCTTTTCTTCTTTATTAGTCTAGCTAGTGGTCTATCTATTTTGTTAATCTTTTCAAAACAACCAGCTACTGAATTCATTTATTTTTTGAAGAGTTTTTCAAATGGCAACAAAAGCCAAATTGAAAAATGGGATTCAATTAAACTATGGAGTTTCTGCACAGCAAAAAAAAAAAAAAAAAAAAAAAAAAAAAAAAACTGTCCTCAGAGTGAGTGAACAGGCAACCTACAGGATTGTAGGATGGGAGAAAATTTTTGCAATCTACCCATCTGACAAAGGGCTAATATCCAGAATCTACAAGGAACTTAAATAAATTTACACACACAAAAAAACGCAAACAACTCTCCATCAAAAAGCGGGCAAAGAATATAAACAGACACTTCTCAAAAAAAAAAAAAAAAAAAAAAAGACATTTACGTAGCCCACAAACATGTAAAAGAGCTCATCATCACTGGTCATTAGAGAAATGCAAATCAAAACCACAGTAAAATGTCATCTCATACCAGTTAGAATGACAATCATTAAAAAAATCAGGAAACAACAGATGCTGGAGAGAATGTGAAGAAATAGGAAGGCTTTTACACTGTTGGTGGGAGTGTAAATTAGTTCAACCATCGCGGAAGACAGTATGGCGATTTCTCAAGGATCTAGAACCAGAAATACCATTTAACCCAGCAATCCCATTATTGGGTATATACACAAAGGAATATAAATCATTCTACCATAAAGACACATGTACATGTATGTTTATTGAAGCACTACTCACAATAGCAAAGTCCTGGAACCAAACCAAATGCCCATCACGAAAGACTGGGTAAAGAAAATGTGGCACATACACACCATGGAATACTATGCAGCCATAAAAAGGATGAATTCGTGTCATTTGCAGGGATGTGAATGAAGCTGGAAACCATGATTCTCAACAAACTATCACAGAAACAGAAAACCAAACACTACATGTTCTCACTCCTAAACAGGAGTTGCACAATGAGAACACAGGAATACAGGGAGGGGGAACATCACACACAGTGATCTGTTGGAGGGTGGGGTGCTAGGGGAGAGATAGCATTAAGAGAAATACCTAATGTAGATGATGGGTTGATGTGTGCATCTGACAACCATCGCACGTGTATACCTATATAACAAATCTGCACGTTCTGCACCTGTATCCTAGAATTTGAAGTATAATAAAAGTAAAAAATAACAACAACAACAACAAAATACTTGGAGCTCAAGGGGCACAACTGTTTTCTATTTCCCCCTACAGGAAGAAAATAGTTTCGCTAGGATTGCAAACATGAAAATAAACTCCCTTGCATAGTTCCAGACATATATACAGAAGAGACACTTGAAAAAAGCTTGAATGTCCTTCAATGAGCCAAAGAGAGCTTGTAGATATTATAATATTTTCCTAAATGCTAATGTAATTTAATTTGTATGCTAATGAAATAAGCCATGAAATAAAGGTAAGTGTTCCATTTTGGAAATGTTATCAGTATGGAAAGGCATTGGAAAGGCACTAACTCTCACTACAACATTCCTATTTAAATTCAACTTTATCAAATTAAATTTAAATGGAAGCACTTTCATTCCATGAATTATACTTTCCAATATGTAGCTGCTAATATGACCATTTTTGTATAGGTTTTAATTGATGCTGTTAAAAGTTATTTGGTACACACTCACATAAGCTGTTTCTCTTGAGTGGTACAGTTTTTCTGAACAGAGAAAAGGAGACAGAAATATTTACAGTGCTCCCTATTCTCAGCACACTAAAGAGAAAACCATAATAAGTAGCTCTATTTTCATTTCTACCTTCTTATCTATGGTGTCTTTCAAAGTAAACAGCTTTCTGTGATGCAGAATTAAAGATTTGATTAGAAAACTACAGAATCAGAGATGGCAGAGAACCAGAATGCTTTAGCAAAGAGACATAAAGTCGACTTACATGATAAAAAGATGGGGTAAACAAGAAAGGGGAATCTCAGAAGGGAATGGAGAGGAGGTTGGGTAGAGGAATTGGTAGGGGTCAGTAAAGGAGAATGTCTTTAAAAATACAAGGCTTGAAAAAAATTAGAAAGAAAAAGTATTCTTGGGATGATCTTTGCAATTTCACTTTTAATGTTGTTTGATGATTATACACAAATAAAAGATCTCTTTTTAGAATTAGATTTTTGTGAATGTAACGTTTTAAAACATTTTTATTTATTTATTTTTTTGAGACAAAGTCTCACTCTGTCACCCAGGCTGGAGTGCAGTGGCAAGATCTTGGCTCATTGCAACCTCCACCTCCCAGGTTCAGGCAATTCTCTTGCCTCAGCCTCCTGAGTAGCTGGGATTACAGGCATGTGCCACCACACCCAGCTACATTTTGTATTTTTAGTAGAGATGGGGTTTTATCATATTGGTCAAGCTGGTCTCGAACTCCTGGCCTTGTGATCATTTAAACTGTACAGGGCTAGCTTCAATATGTTCACAATTGAGGAAGTCAGGCAGCTTCTCTGAGACAAGTAATGGTAAGGAACACCTAATGTTAATACCCTTCCCTCTTGCACTAAGCCTGAGTCAAATTATTAAACTATTGGTCATGGAGATGGGTCTCTAATTATGAGTCAATATGTTACTTGAAATAACTCTTGGATTTATTAGCAGTATTTTGGAAAGAATGACATCAAATTTGCAAATTAAAAAATATGTGCTATTTGGCTGGGGGAGGAGGCTCATACTTGTAATCCCAGCACTTTCGGAGGCTGAGGCAAGTGAATCACCTGAGGTCAGGAGTTTGAGACCAGCCTGGACAACCTGGTGAAACCCCGTCTCTACCTAAAATACAAAAATTAGCTGGGCTGTGGTGGCAGGTACCTGTAATTCCAGCTATTTGGGAGGCTAAGGCAGGAGAATCACTGGAACTGGGGAGGCAGAGGTTGCAGTGACCTGAGATCGCGCCATTGTACTCCAGCTTGGTGGACACAGTGATACTCTGTCTCAAAAAAAAAAAAAAAAAGTGCTATTTGAAGCAATGTTTCAGGCAGATAGCTAACTAAATTTATTTAGTGGTGCAAAAGCTCACTGGATATTTGGAAAAAAATTACTTGGAAAGAGGTAAAGCAGAAAATAATTATTACTTCCTGTTTACTATGTATTAATAAATTAAACTTCATTTATATAATTATACAAGTGTGAGTTCAAATTTATTTAAGCTAATTCATAGCTAATGCTGGATTCCATTATTGCAGAGACATTCATTTGGGTTACAAAGAGCAAAGTTTGGAGACCTTATGATTTAAAAATCTTTGGAACTACTGGCATGGAAATCAGCAATATAAAAATTTGAGAAGGCAGAGATTATTAATGAGCTAGGATTATTGAGGATTCAAATAAAGTGACTTCAAATTATTGTTGGAATATGTCTCAGAAATCACACGTGGAGAGGTAGGCTCAGATACAAAAGACAATGCGAGCTTATGAGATTTTATGATGACTGTCTTAAGGGTCATTTTTGACCCAAATCCATAAAAGATGACGGTTATGCAAAGGAATAGAACACTTATGCTTAATAGAAAGTTATGCTTAACAGAATGGACAGTGACTGGAAATCGTATTCTGAATTCAATGCAGCATCCAGTCACCCAGGGAAAACTTGTCTTTCTTTGTGCTCCAAATGGAAGGACTATGCTTGTGAGCTATCTGCCAGCAAACCACAGAATGATGCACTTAAGGTAAAATTACATAGGGGTGATGTACAGTTAGAAATAATAAACAGTAAGTTTTGCTCTGAAGGACACTTGGAATGTAACAGTTGGTAAATTTAAACATGAATAGGAGGAAATGGTAGATAGGTTTCTTGGTCAACAAAGGACCAGGACCAAATAATACAATGCAAATCATAGATACCTGGGGGACTTAAGTTGGAAGTTTTACAAACATGGTCCTGCATGTTGGATATGCCAACTTCTTCAAGATTGGGAAACAACAAACAAAAGAAAACAAAACAAAACAAAAGCCAATACACAAATTCCCTAAACCCAATTATGAAATCATAAGGTCTTTCCAGAGTCAATTTTTATACTTCAGGCTGGAAGTTGTGCTCCTAATTTATTTATCATCAGAAGGTTGGGTCATAATATCCTCTGTTATCATTCATTTACTTATTTTCTGATTTTTTATGATCTGCAGATAGGTCAAGTCTTGAAATTTTAAATGCTGGTTTGAAACTTACTTTGACTATGGAAAAAAGTTTCAAAAATATGGTCTCTGTATTCCTCATTTCCCCTCCATAATGAAACTGTTGGAAGACATTTAATTCTCAGATTAATGTTTAATATTTCACTAAAAAATATTTATTCTTCTCTCCTGTGATTTGTTGAAGGAAATTATAATGGAATCAGCTGTTTTCCACATGAAAGCGTCTAAAGAGAGGAAGAGGTAAAGGAAGAAAAAGAAAAAAAATTGAAGAAAAAGATAAAAGGAAGAGAGAAGAAAGAGTAAGATGATTATTGGTTTATATTTTGATATTGGTGATTGGAGGGATGTTTGAGTGTCTGTGTATGTGTATTCAGAGCATGATGAAGAATAATGTGGAACCATGTGATAGGATACAATTTGTTACTGAATATACCAAAAAACAGTATTTTTGTGAGTACATAGTAGGTGTATGTATTAGGAGGTACATGAGATGTTTTGATATAAGCATGCAGTGTGTAGTAATCACATCATGTAAAATGGAGTAAGTATTCATTTCCTCAAGCATCTATCTTTTGTGTTACAAACAATCTAAGTATATTCTTTTAGTTATTTCAAAATAAGACAGTCAGGTGGGAAGGGTTTCCCAAAGAAACTCCAACCAGACTGTACACTGGGAGGAGTCCACACTGGAGTGGAGCCACCGAAGTTAGCATTGTTTACAGTGGAAATGAGCCTCAGCCCTCCTTTTCCTGTGTGGAACATGGAGTTCAAACTGTGAGGTGGGAAACCTAGACTAGAAGAACTCTCACTCTGCTGAATCCCTGTTTCCCCCTTTTTCTTCCTTTTTGCCCAGTAAATCCCGTTTTCTTTTTAGGAGGTATATATCCAGCATTGGGATTGCTGGATCATACAGTAGCTCATTTTTAATTTTTAAAGGAACCTCCAAATTGTTCTCCATAGTGGATGCACTAATTTTCATTCCCACAACAATACACCCTTCAAATTGCCTGCAAGCCTAATCTTTTGTGGCCCTGTGACAAAGGCCCTGTCTTTAGCTGAACTAAGGAAAAGTCCTGCAACAAAAATGTAGAATTAAATTATTATTTACTATAGTCATCCTGTTGTGCTTTCTAATACTAGGTCTCATTCATTCTTCCTCTTTTTTATACCCATTTACCAGTCCCACATTCTTGCTATACACCACTACTCTTCTCAGGCTCTGGTGACCATCCTTTTACTCTCTGCCTCCATGAGTTCAATTGTTTTGATTTTTAAGAACCCCAAAATAAGTGAAAATGTGATGCCTTTCTGTGCCTGGCTTATTTTACTTAGCATAAGTACGTTCAGTTTCTTCCATGTTGTTGTAAATTACATTCTTTTGTATGTCTGTATTCCATTGTGTGTGTGTGTGTGTGTGTGTGTGTGTGTGTGTGTATACACACACATATATAGGTGTAGAGAGCATGCACACACACACACATACACAAACACACACACACACACATATATATATATATATATATATATATATATATATATATACCACTTTTGATTTATCCACTCATCTATTGATGGACACTTGTGCCTCCAAATTTTGTTAATAGTTCCATATTTAACAACAAATATGGAATTCCAGATATCTCTTCAATATATTGATTTTCTTTTTATGGTGTATATATCCAGAAGTGGGATTGCTAGATCCTATAGCAGCTCATTTTTTAATTTTTAAAGGAACCTCCAAATTGTTCTTCATAGTGGATTCACTAATTTTCATTCCCACAAAAGTGGGTTCCCTTTTTTCCACATTCTCATCAGCATTTGCTACTACTTGTCTTTCGGATGTATGCCATTTTAACTGTGGTGCACTAATATCTCATTGTAGTTTTGATTCACATTTCTCTAATTATCTGTGATATAAAGACCTTTTCAGATGCCTTTCATCATTTGGATGTTTTTTGGAGAGATGTCTGCTCAAATACATTGCCTATTTTTAAAATGTATTGTTAGGTATTTTTGCCCCTATAGATGTGTTTGAGCTCCTTATATATTCTGATTATTAAACACTTGTCAGCTGGGTAGTTTACAAAATCTTTTCTCCCATTCTGTGGGTTGTCCCTTCACTTTGTTGATTGCTCCCTTTACTGTGCAGAAGCTTTTTAACTTGATGTGATCCCATCTGTCCATTTTTTTGCATTGGCTGCTTGTGCTTGTGTGGTATTACTGAAGAAATTTTTGCCCAGACCAAATGTCCTAAGAAGAGCTTCCCTGATGTTTTCTTGTAGTCATTTTACACTTTGAGGTTCTAGATTTAAGTCTTTAAACCATTTTGATTTGATTTTTATATGGTGAAAGATAGGAGTCTAGTTTCATTCTTCTTCATATAAATATCAAGTTTTCCCAGCACAATTTATTGAAGAGACTGTCCTTTCCCCAATGTATGTTCTTGGCAACTTTGTTGAAAATAAGCTCACTGTAGATGTATGGATTTTTCTCTTGGTTCTCTGTTCTGTTGCTCTATGTGTCATTTTTGCAAGTGTCATGCTGTTTTGGTTACTATAGCTCTGAAATATAATTGAAAGTCAGGTAATGTGGCCCCTCCAATTTTGTTCTTCTTGCTTAGCTTTGGCCTTTTGTGGTTCCATATAAATTTTAGGATTTCTTTTCTATTTTTGTGAAGGGTATCATTGGTGTTTTCATAGGGATTGCACTGAAAACTCTCAATTACTTAGATAGAATAAACATCTTAATATTGATTTTTACAATCCATGAACATGGACTATCTTTTCATTTTTTGGTGGTTCTTTTCAATTACTTTGATTAGTTTTTGCTATAGAGATTTTTCATGACTTTGGCTAAATTAATTCCTCAATACTTAATTTTATTCGTTTTTATTGTAAACGAGATAACTTTTTTGATTTTTTGCAGATTTTTCATTGTTGGCATATAGTAACGCTACTGATTTTTGTGTATTGATTTTGCATCCTTCAACTTTACTGAAGTTTTTATTGGTTCTAATTATTTTTGGTGGAATCTTTGGGATTTTCCCAATATAAAATATCATCTTCAAGCAAGGATAATTTGACTTTTTCTTTTCCAATTTGGATGCCCTTTATTTCTTCATCTTTTCTGATTGCTCAGAAAAGAGAAATTATTGATTCCACATCACAAATCTCCTCCTATTTCTATTCAACACTACTTAAAGAAGAATTTGTGAAAGAATTCAGTTGTATTATAAAATAAAGAAAAATGATATGAGAATATTTTATTGTGTTATATAATAAAGTAAAGAAAAATAATACACTGTGTGCTGAAAGCAGAGAGATGAGTCTTGAAGGGTTCAAGTTTAGCAACCAAAAACGATGTTTGAAGGCTGAGTGATTAGTGACTAAGATGTTCTAGAGAATATACTTGTGGTAAAAATGGCAAAAGATAAAGGTGACTGTAAAAAGAGAAAGGTGACTAGAGAATTACTGTGGTGCCTCTAGATTGAATCATATTTAAAGCCAGCTGAGAGCAGAAATAATGGGTTTACTATTTTCGTTTTCTGTTTTATCACAACACAAATGTTGCATAAGTATAACTTGTGACTTGCAGAAAATGCAACTTCACTCTTCAGTCTTCCACTGTTTCTGTTAAACTTCACTCAGTGGGAAGGGGTGTTTCCTTGATATCACACTGAAACTTAAAAATGCCTATGTACTTTGTGTGAGAAAATGGCAGTTTAATAGTTTGAATTGACAGTAAAATTGTTCTTCTCACAGTTTAAATTTGATACCCAGTGGAAACTTACAGTACAAAGAAAATAACATAGTTGGAGTCTTCATTTCTCTTCTTTCTCACCTTTCTCCTCCTTTCCTCCCTTCTGGATTGCTAGCCAATTCTGGAGCCTACTGGTTAGATTTGTAGCTAAGAAGAGAATAGTATACAAAATATTTTTCTTTATTATTTCATCCCTGAGAATGGCTAATATTAAAATATCTCTCACTGTGTCTGACTACTGTGTCCTCTTTCTTGATCAGAATAATCTCTATTCCAGAAGATCAATTCATTTCATTTAGCCTCAAGAAATCCATTTGTTTCACCTTTTTGATATGGGATTTTCTTACTTCTTTAGGCAGTCATTTTACAGAGAAAAAGATCTATAAGCTGACACTTGTTTTTAGTATGGCTATACACTAATCTATTCTTTGCCCCAGACAAATTCATATTATACATATTTTTTCTTCCTTTTTTTTTTTTTAGCTTAACTTGTTTTGTCAGAATGGGTCTGGTACCAGTCCTCTGTTATTCTAAGCCACAGGAAAAAGAAACTACGTAAAAGCTTTCATTACTAATACGGAAGCAAAAGAATTAGCCTTCTCCATTCCTCCCCACATTGGGATGGGAAGGGGAGATAGATGAGGACTTGTACTCACTGATTGCTCTCTCCAGAATGGACTGGATATTCTGATCCAATCCATCTTTATAGCCTTATTTTGTCTGAAAGCCCAAGAGTCATGGAACAAATTTTCATTATTATTATTTTTTATTTTACATACGGCAGTCTTTTCCTTGGAATTAACTATTTTGTATTTTGAAGATGTATTTAGTTTCAATTTAGTATTGGGTTACCCACTTCTCTTGTTTCTCAGGTGGGAATCATTCAAAACATGTTAATTAGAGTTTTTAGAGAGCTATACCTAGAGAGACGATTATATTTTTTGGAGCCATCTTTGTTTACTATTAACATTTTATTTGGTAAAATAGGGCAGGATTCTTATATTAATGCAGTTAAAGAAACAGAGAACAGAGAAGCAAAGTAACTTGATCAAAGCAAACATCTTTTATGGTCTAAGTATTAAATTCAATAGCAGAATATACTGAGTCTCAGGAAGGTGGTATTTTTATTATATTACACAAATGTGTAGATGAATTTCACTTTTTGTGAAATTATTCTCTTTTTGTGGAGAATAGGTCAGTAGTTGCAGGCATATTTGGAAAGTAAGATAATGGGCAGAGTTGTGACATTCTATAGCCTTAAATTATTCACCTCATTATGCATCCACCTTTAATTTATAGTTGATTAGAATTATCCAGTCAACTTTTCTCTGGTGAAATGTTGATATGAATACTAAGAGAACATCTTCTATGGAGCAATTTGCTCTATAGGACGATGGAATGCTCTAATACATAATGAAGTATTCAGCATTTTTTTCTTTTCTTCAAGTTTGTTACTCTAAATGGTTCATGGGGTATCTTCATAGACAGGCTTAGATATTTTGATCTTTATAATTTTTATTTAAGTTTTCATAATTTGTCCAAAAAGCAAAATGTATGCCAGATAATGCAATAAATCTTTTCCATAGTGTTTTATTTTATTTTATTTTTTCTCAATTTGCTTTGGGGACAAATAAAAAAGAACACAAGAGAAAAGAAATCATTTAGCTTAAAAAGCTGATATTTCAAGTAAACATCTTTTTCTTCTACCGTATCTTTTAAAATTAAGCGATTTTGAGGAAGAGTTGCAGTAGAGTGTCAACTCCTTGTTCAACATAAATAACGTATTTCCACAAGAGACTAAACAGAAATACGAAGTCTTCACAGGAATTTATGTGGAAGAAGAAAAATAAATTAAAAAGTTGTCAGCATTTCCCCAAGTCAGAAATTCATTTCCATATTAAGGTTAAAAAACCAGGACCTTTCCGTTTTAACAATCTGAATATATTTCCTACATGAGAAAATAGCAGAAGAAACGGAGTTAGTGAGTCTGGAAAGAATCTCTACATGAAGTCACTATTTCTATTCATCCTTTGCTCTTCTAAGAAAACCAGTCTAGTGACTTTAATCTCAGTGGACAGTAGATTGTCAAAGAAATGCATTCAATAGTAGGAGTGAAAAGGGAGACGGAGATACACTGGTGTAAAAAGTCTTTGAAGATGTCTTAGGAAGACAGTAGGATCTTGTTACACAAACTTTGATTTCAAATAGTGGCTGAATTAAGTTTAAATAAAACAGGTTCGTGTATCTAAAAACCATCTTCTGATAAAAAGGAGATCAGTAAAGCAAAGAAATGCTATTCATACTTTTTAATAAAAGGCAGTGGTATTTTACTGTAAATCACTATAAAACCTTGTGTAGGGGACTCAATGTGTCTCTGATTAGCTGGCAATATACCACATGGCACTGGAGAAACAATTTCCTCATATAGTGTAATATTTGTTTTCCCAAAGAGCAAAGAAAGCTATTTTCTATCATCCTGTAACATAAACCTTTTTCTTGTCTTAATAGGTTTGGATCGTTTATGTTTAGAAGGTACGTAAGTCTTTTAGATTTAGAGAAATGTATACATTGTATGTGTATATACAGTCAATCTTAAGTATTTGTGAATTCTGCATTTGCATTTTTTTACTAGCAAAAATTTATTTGTAATTCAAAAATCAACATTTGTGGTGCTTTCTAGGCCATTCGCAGAGATGTGCCTGTGCGTATCTGCACAAAATTTGAGTTTCTCTATGAACACATTCCCAGCTGAGGTCAAACAAAAGTTTCCTGTAAACGAGTGTCTTTTTTTATTTATTTATTGCCCCATTTTTGCAATTTTGTCCTTTTCGGTAATCTTACTATTTAAAATGGCTCCCAAGTATAGTATGTTAAAGCGTTTTCTAATGTTTTGAAGTGTAAGAAGCCGTGATGTGCCTTATGGAGAATAATTTTGTGTTAGATAAACTTCATTCAGGCATGATTTATAGGTGCTGATCTCTGTGACTACAAAGTTAATGAATTGATATATATTAAATGAAGTGTATTTAAATAGAAACACACACAAATCAAGGTTATGGATAGATCAGTTTTTGAAAGTGCTATGACCAAAGGCTCACAGCTATCTATCCCTGTATTTCTCTTAGGAACAATGGTTCAACATTTGCCAGTTTAGTGTGGGTGGCAATTTTATGGAACATAGTAAACTCAAAGAACAAAAATTGACTCTGTGTGTGTATAAATGTTGAAATACCTGTCAGTGATTTTTTGCTTCCTCTATTTGATATCTCATTTCAGAAAAGGTTTCTGGCTAAACTGTGTCCTTTCTTTCATTTTTAGCATTTTTAAAAAGAAATACAATCCCATTACTGGGTATATATCCAAAGGACTATAAATCGTTCTACTATAAGGACACATGCACACGAATGTTCATTGCAGCACTGTTTACAATAGCAAAGACCTGGAACCAACCCAAATGCCCATCGATGATAGACTGGACTGGGAAAATGTGGCACATATACACCATGGAATATTATGCAGCAATCAAAAATGATGAGTTCATGTCCTTTGTAGGGACATGGATGAATCTGGAGAACATCATTCTCAGCAAACTGACACAAGAACAGAAAATGAAATACCACATCTTCTCACTCATAGGCGGGTGAGAAAAAATGAGAACACATGGACACAGGGAAGGGGGTACCACACACTGGGGACTATTGAAGGGAATAGGGGAGGGACAGCGGTGGGGGTAGCTGGGGAGGAATAGCCTGGGGAGAAATGCCAAATGTGGGTGACGGGGAGGAAGGCAGCAAAACACACTGCCATGTGTGTACCTATGCAACTATCTTGCATGTTCTGCACATGTACCCCAAAACCTAAAATGCAATAAAAATAAAAATTTTTTAAAAAAGAAATACCGGGAATGAAAGGGTTGGGTCAATAAATTGATCCTGTAAGAATTTTGACTAGTATCCCAATTAAAGATAAGCTTCATTGTTAAGAAAAGAAATTTATTTAACACACTGATTTTCAAAACACTTACTGTATGACAGAGATTATTCTAAACACCAGAGATATAGAAATGAGAAAGATGAGACTCCATATAGGAATCGTAGTCTGTTAGGAAAGACCAACATTTAAACAGCTAAATATAATGCAACATAGTAAGTGTTATTCTGGTGGTGTAAATAAAATTCTAAGGTAAAACTAAGAGAGCAATCAATAATTAAGGGAACACGGGAAGTCTTCACAGAGGAGGAGAGGAGGAGACAATGGCAGAAAAGCTAATAATATAAAGGTAGATTATCGAAGTTATCACTTTGCCAATTGGGTAAAAGTGCTCAATTTTGATGGATATTCTCGATGTGTACAGAAATTTTCCCAGGACAGCTCTGGCTTTCACCCTCCATTGGTTGAGGATTAACTCTACACTTCTGAGTTATGCACACCAAATGAACGCCTATTAACTCAGATAAAATCCCCTGGCTAGGAATTAGATAGAGACATAGCATTTGCTTTTGATGTGATACTCTCAGGATCATGTAGGTTTGATTTTGCATGTAACTGTCCAACTCACTGTGGAAGAAAGCAGAGATGAGCTATACCAAGTGACATGAACACAACAGGAATCTGCTACCATGTGAGCATGAGATCTTATGAGTGCATATGTCAGGTGGAATGCATATATATTATTAGAATTTTATTTTCTACCAACACAATGAGTGGAGGCTTGAAGCTGTGTAATTTGGCTTGAAGTATTAAATGAATATAACAACCTGTTTTTTACAAATGAGCATTTATACTTACTATAAGGGTAATACTTAAAATATGAAGTACAACACTGAATACATTTGCATGTCTCAATATATTTTAGTTTCCCTTTTCTATACTCTTCATTTGTTCTTGCTTATTATATAACATCATCAATGATGGAAGCGGTGGCCTGTCTGTACTGGCAACTGCAAAGAAGTCCGCTGCAGCGGGGAGGAGCAGCCA
The DNA here is from genome assembly GCA_031835075.1 of Saguinus oedipus. Taxonomy (NCBI): domain Eukaryota; kingdom Metazoa; phylum Chordata; class Mammalia; order Primates; family Cebidae; genus Saguinus; species Saguinus oedipus. The sequence continues at coordinate 72,093,272 of CM063178.1, forward strand.
AGGCTGTCCCCTCACTGGGGCCAGTGGAAGCCAGAAACAGGTGAGAGCCAACCCCTATGAAGTTGGTGGGGCAGGAGCTTAAGCTCTCAGATGCAGCTGCAGCAGCTCAGCCTGGCTCTGGACCCAGGCATACCTGCACCATCTGGGAATTCCCTAACCCCTACAGGCTTGGACAAGCCTGCTCCCCTTCCATGGCCTCTCCCTGCTCCAGGGGCCCACTTCAGTGTGGAGCAAAGTCATGGCCGATCCCAGGCACTGTTGCAACCCCAGCAGGTGTGTTCAAACTAGGGGTGGTGCTGACATATCAGCCCACTGCCACCTCAGCCCCCTCTGGACTTTGGATACCTATGAGCATGGGAAGGAGGCCAGGAGGGCTGAGGGTGCTTAATGTGGGCCTGCAGGTGCCCTTCTCCATAAATAGCCTGGGCATGGTGGAGGTCATGTTGATTGTGAGAGGCAGGTTATTGGGTGGGAAGCGGTGGGTCCCCAGTGAATGACCACCTTCAAGCCAGGGACAGACTGAAGCCTCGTGACCAGGCTGCCAGTTCCAGGTACAGTCCACCACCTGGAATTAGAACTTGTCTTGTTTCTTCTGGACTCACCCAAGGCCACCCGTTGACCAATCAGCGGGCACTTTCTCCCATCTGTCAGCTAGACTCAGAGAGAGAGAGCTGTCCAAGCTATTAGTTGAGGGAAGGAGCTACCCACTGTGGGCCTCCTTGACCCTTCAGAATGACTTGACTGCAGAAAGGAGCTACCCAGCACTAGTATCCTCTCTGCTGAGAGCTGGACACTCATTGGGATGACCTGCCTGCAAAAAGGAGATACCCATTTTGGGTCTCCTGGGAGCTGCTGGGCCTCTCAATGAAGAGGTTCTCTGCTTTGGTCACCTTCCAGTTGTTTGCCTATCTCATTCTTTCTGGAAACTGGACAGGAACTTGGGACCCACTGAATGGCGGGATTAAAAGAACTGTAGCACAAAGGTATAACAGGCCCCCCGCTCACCTCATTGCAAGTGACAAGAAGAAAAGAAGAGCTGTAGGCCTTCGGGGAGCCCGCTCCTTGGAGATGTCCCAGCCAGGGCTGTGACCAGGCTGTAGCATTCTCTTTGAGGCTCTGCAGTTCCTGGTATCTCAGAGCTTTCAGATGCTACCATGTTTCCTTTGTCTAGATGCTAGCGCCTGCTGCAGAAGCTGCTTGTGGTATGTCTGGTCCAGCTGCAGCCTCACACAGAGCAGGCACCCATGCTGGTGCCTGAAGCTGCCTGCTCCACCACATCCAGCACGCCTGGCTGTGCACAGTGGCTGGAGCCCTCACTGTTCCACACCTGGCTCTCTCTTGGCAGGCATGAGATCCAGGCTGGTAGCCTGAGCCAAGTGCAGCCTGCCAGGCTGAGTGGGCAGAACAAGCCCAGCAGGTGCAAGCAAAACCCAAGCAGAGTCACCGCCAGCCACAGAGATTTCTGGCAGGTGAAATAACTCTAAAGATCCTGTGACAATTCTTTAACTTCTGTGTAAATGCATGAAAGCATCTGTTGACTTGTCTTTTAATGATTATGTTAATGAAATAATCATTATTGTCATTAGTTATTAAGTATTGCCATATTCTAGACATTAGGTGGGGCTCTTTTAAAGTAGATTTTGTTGAATAGCTAGAACACTTTTATGGTACATGTAAAATAATGACACAGGAGCTAGTGATGCCACCTTTGCCATAGTAATAGACATGCTGTAGAATCAGGATTTGAGTCTAGTCTCTCTGATGCAGCAAGTTTCATCTTAATCAAACTACATGGTTTTCTATTACATTAATATATATTTAACTGAATGTGTTCCCCAAAAAGTCAATATGTGGAACCATTAATCTCCAATTAGACTGTATTTGAAGACAGGGCCTTTAGAAGGTAATTAGCTTAAATGAGGTCATAAGAGTGAGGTCCTAATCTAGTACTATTTGTGTCCTTATAAAAAGAGACACCACAAAGCTCACTCTCTCCTTCTCTCTATGTGCATCTTTGTGTGTTCTCTCCATGTGAGGACACAGTAAGAGGGCAGCCATCTGCAAGCCAACAAGAGAGCCCTCACCAGAAACCAAACCCTGCTGGACCTCGATCTTGGACTTCCAGCCTCCAGAACTGCGAGAATTTACATTTCTGTCGGTATTTTGTTACAGCACCTGAGACCAAAATATATTTACAAGTAACATAGCTGCTGGCATTTAATACGAGATAATTAACACTATAACAACAACAATAACCATGAATTTAATAGCTCAAATTGAGACAAGCATTTTGATATTTCCAGAGCTGTTGGCAAGTTTTTCTGTACAGTGGAAAATGTGTATTATACCTGGTATCTGAATTTGCTTTTTACTGAATAGCAGGTACCACTAAGAAACATTTTTGTCTTTGTTTTTCTAATGTATAAACATTGAATTGTTTCTGAAACACAGCAATTTTGCTTTCTTTTTCAGAACAAGAAACCACATCTACTTGGAAAGATCTACTGTTTGTTTTATTCAAACAAACAGATTAAATCAATATTTGGTGCTGGGGCTAGGGAAATGGATATTACAATGGTTCCACAATAATATTGTAATGAAATTTGTAAATCTCTGTTATTACAAAATAAATATGCCAAAATTCCTCAAATATTTAAGATAAATGGGCAACAAGCAATTTCTCTGTAGGTATTTCTGTATGTATGGCATTAGTCAGACATAAACACCATAGATTTCCAATTACATAAGGAAAATTGTTAATTCTTCCATTTGTAGGGATGTCTTTGGGTAGAATAAGCATATTTTAATATTAATTTCAGTGAAAATTTCAGTCAGATGTGTCTACTTAATACTAAATATCACTGAATGGATTATAAAATCAGATAAATATAATATTTCAGATTTTTGTAAACCATTGTTTTTCTTTGCCCTCCTGTCCAATTACTCTTGGTAGCAAGACTGAAGCTTTGACTGTTTGCAATGTTGTATACAGATGAGTTTACCTAAATATCCCTACTGAGTTTTTAGGCATATGATTGAATTGGAAGTCCTGGCACTGTCGTGCAAATACAACAGTGACAATGTTATTTCTAAATCATGTTTTAATAGAGTGATATTTCTTTTTTGTAATAAGAGAAAGGTAAACCTGAAAAACAATGTAGATAGATAACATTTAGTTGCAAGCAAGTTTTTCTTACAACACAGATTAAAAAAACAATAATAATAATAAATCTTTAAAAATATTTAAATGTTTATATTTTACATGAAAAAACATACTTTTAGTCAAACACTGATAATAAATTCATAAATGATAATCTAAAACACATAATTTAATTTTATGTAATACTTAGAAAACAGTGAAATAAGAATTATAATATTTTAAATATGTCATTTACCAAGAGTCACTGAAAATATTAAACATTCTAGTAAAAAAACTATGTTTTACTAGAACATTACATTTATACACCCATATTTACATATAAAACAGAAACAGTAAACACATATTAATAATTTTCAAAATGAGATAGAAAATGAAAAAGAATCTCTGTATTTTATTGCAAAGTATGATTATAATAATTGTTACTACTGCATTTATACAGCAACTTTATATTGTAGGTATTATACATATACTAGCTCTAATCTTTCCATTGATGAACTTGAAATTATATTATTACCTCCATTTTATAAACCAGTCAGAATACTTCAGAAATCTAAACCACCAGTGAGTATAGACCTTGGATTTTAAAATTCATGCTCCTAAATCCAAACTCTAGCTTATTTAGTTTATTATTTTTAATTTAATTTATTTTAATTAGGATTTTAGAATTTAACTTAATTCTTTCTAAATTTATGTTGTCTTATATACTTGGAACTTCAGATATCCGTGCATAAATACCACTATTTAGTGGTAATATATACTGGAAATATGGTGGTTGGGACAAGTCAGTGGTTTCAAAGATAATATTTGTGTAAGTGTTCCTGCTTGGAAATGGTATTGTTTGTCTCTCTTTTGTTCCTGGAATTGCTTTGAAAGGCAGGACAACTCAGATTGAGTGAAATGAAATTTGGTTTGCTTATAAAGTGTGGGTGGTGATTGCAAGATTTTAGCTTGGAACTTAGTTTCATGACATCTACAATACATGAGTAAAAAGATAGTCTTTGTATTTATTTCTAAAAGAATCAAAATAAAGCATGCCTTTAAATAGGAACTACAGGAGGAACTTTCATTCTATAAAATAATGCTGCTCAACAGAAATCTATTTCTTCTTTCCTATATCCTCCTGTATATGTGAGCACACACACGTGCACACGTGCATACACACACACACACACACACACACACACACACCCTTGAAATCTGAATGTCTTTTTTGATAGCTCCAATTCTCTTTTTTCCATAACAGCTAATGTAGGAACAAATGACTCTTTCATCTAGCTTTTCTGTAGTATTCTTTGCCATATAGTTTATTTTCCTTTTTTGTCTCCCGTATCTTTTTCCTTTCTTTTAACTATCATCTATTACATTCTTTTTTTAAAAAAAGAAACCAAACTAAATAAAGCTATGTTTTATACTTGTACAGCTCTCAGTTGATTTATTTTCTGTGTACCAATGACCCTTAATAGGAAACAGTACCCCTTAGAGTAACATAGATTGTTCTTTATAACATAAAAACAACCAGTCAATGCTGATGTCAATCTTCAAAAACAGTCATTTCTGTGACAGAAAAAAATTAAAGTGGTTAGGTGCTATTGCAGAGACACAAATAACTCATTACTTTTAATTCTTTCAAAATTATTGTTACCTTTATAAGACTCAGAATTAACTATACCTATGCATTCTCATTCTCTTTTAAAGTATTTGTCAATGTTTTAGGATGCAAGTCAACTGTCCAAAACCCAGGAATAAAGGTATTCTAATTGTGTTTGAAGATAGGCAGATGTCTAGTTGGAGAATTAGAATCAAAACCATCTGGTATTGGTTCTAGTGACAAGCCTACATCTGATAAAATACTTCATAGCAACATTTGTACAAGAAGGTTTTCAGGGTACCAGTGTACAGACTGAAATTCTCTGAAGTAAAAAGTTGAGTGGTTACAAGATCTGTCTAATCATGTGGCAGCTGAGTAGCAGAACTGGGACAAAAATGTAGGCTTTTACAACTGAAGACAGAGTTACTGTAGACATACTGGCTCTGGTGTGAAATTTCTTATGTTTGTGATTTTAGATCTAAATACACAAGAGTTCCCAAGACACTTTTGTCATACAATTAAGTATTTTTTCAATATTTATCCAATGTAGTACCATCTAATAGAACCTTTGCAATTTTTCTAGCAGATACTTAATGCTAAACAGGTATCTGTAATTATTCACGAAAACTGTGACTGAGATATGCAAGGAGGCTAGAAGCTTTGCAGAGCAATTTGGGAACAAATGTGATTACACCCATTTATACTTACATCTCCACTTCCTCATAAACTCTTTTCATTTTGATACATTTACATAATCATAGTCCTGATTGGATTTGTCCATCTGTAATTCTCTATTATTAAAAAAGTCACATTTTCTACAAATGGGGACAGAAACAATACAGAACTCTTAATATAATCTCCTGTGGCGTTGATCAGGTATGGAAGATTCAGTGGAGATGTAACTGACTTGGCAAGTGCAATTGAAAACAAACCTTATTTATTTTATTTTTTTTTATTTCTTCTTTTAACTTTTATTTTAGGTTCAGGTGTACATGTGCAAGTTTGTTATATAGGTAAACTTGTGTCATAGAGTTTGGTACAGATTATTTCATCACACAGATAATAAGCCTAGTACTCAATAGGTATTTCTTCTGATCCTTTCCCTCCTCCCAACCTCCACCCTCAAGTAGGCCCCAGTGTCTGTTCTCCTCTTTCTGTCCATGTGTTCTCATTATTTAGTTTCCACTTATAAGTGAGAACATGCAGTATTTGGTTTTCTCTTCCTGTGTTAGTTTGCTAAAGGTAGTAGTCTCCGCTCCAACCATGTTGCTGCTAATGACATGATCTTATTCTTTTTTTTTTTTTTTTTTTTAATTTTTATTGCATTATAGGTTTGGGGGTACATGTGCAGAACGAGCAAGATAGTTGCACAGGTACACACATGGCAGCGTGCTTTGCTGCTTTCCTCCCCTTCACCCACACTTGGTATTCATCCCCAGGCTATCCCCCCCAGCCCCCCCTGCTGTCCCTCCCCCATTCCCCCCAACAGTCCCCAGTGTATAGTAGACCGCCTCTCTGTGTCCACGTGTTCTCATTTTTCTCACCCACCTATGAGTGAGTATATGCGGTATTTCTTTTTCTGTTCTTGTGTCAGTTTGCTGAGAATGATGTTCTCCAGATTCATCCATGTCCCTACAAAGGACACAAACTCATCATTTTTTATTGCTGCATAATATTCCATTGTGTATATGTGCCACATTTTCCCAGTCCAGTCTATCATCGTTGGGCATTTGGGTTGGTTCCAGTTCTTTGCTATTGTAAACAGTGCTGCAATGAACATTCGTGTGCATGTGTCCTTATAGTAGAACGATTTATAGTCCTTTGGATAGATACCCAGTAATGGGATTGCTGGGTCAAATGGAATTTCTATTTCTAGGTCCCTGAGGAATCGCCACACTGTCTTCCACAATGGTTGAACTAATTTACACTCCCACCAACAGTGTAAGAGTGTTCCTATTTCTCCACATCCTCTCCAGCATCTGCTGTCTCCAGATTTTTTAATGATCGCCATTCTAACTGGTGTGAGATGGTATCTCAATGTGGTTTTGATTTGCATCTCTCTAATGACCAATGACGATGAGCACGTTTTCATATGTTTGCTGGCCTCATGTATGTCTGCTTTCGTAAAGTTTCTGTTCATATCCTTTGCCCATTTTTGAATGGGCTTGTTTGTTTTTTTCCTGTAAATCTGTTTGAGTTCTTTGTAAATTCTGGATATCAGCCCTTTGTCAGATGCGTAAACTGCAAAGATTTTTTCCCATTCTGATGGTTGCCGATTCACTCTAGTGACTGTTTGTTTTGCCGTGCAGAAGCTGTGGAGTTTGATTAGGTCCCATTTGTCTATTTTGGCTTTTGTTGCCAATGCTTTTGGTGTTTTGTTCATGAAGTCCTTGCCTACTCCTATGTCCTGAATGGTTTTGCCTAGATTTTCTTCTAGGGTTTTTATGGTGTCAGGTCTTACGTTTAAGTCTTTAATCCATCTGGAGTTAATTTTAGTGTAAGGTGTCAGGAAGGGGTCCAGTTTCTGCTTTCTGCACATGGCTAGCCAATTTGCCCAACACCATTTATTAAATAGGGAATCCTTTCCCCATTGCCTGTTTTTGTCTGGTTTATCAAAGATAATATGGTTGTAGATGTGTTGTGTTGCCTCCGATGCCTCTGTTCTGTTCCATTGGTCTATATCTCTGTTTTGGTACCAGTACCATGCTGTTTTGATTACTGTAGCCTTGTAGTATAGTTTGAAGTCTGGTAGCGTGATGCCTCCTGCTGTGTTCTTTTTGCTTAGAATTGACTTGGCTATGCGGGCTCTTTTTTGGTTCCATATGAAATTCATGGTGGTTTTTTCCAGTTCTGTGAAGAAATTCAATGGTAGTTTGATGGGGATAGCATTGATTGTGTAAATTACTTTGGGCAGTATAGCCATTTTCACGATATTGATTCTTCCTAACCACGAACATGGAATGTTTCTCCATCTGTTTGTGTCCTCTCTTATTTCGTTGAGCAGTTGTTTGTAGTTTTCCTTAAAGAGGTCCCTTACATTCCTAGTGAGTTGTATTCCTAGGTATTTTATTTTCTTTGTAGCAATTGTGAATGGCAGTTCGTTCTTGATTTGGTTCTCTTTAAGTCTGTTATTGGTGTATAGGAATGCTTGTGATTTTTGAACATTGATTTTATATCCTGAGACTTTGCTGAAGTTGCTTATCAGTTGCAGGAGCTTTTGGGCTGAGGTGATGGGGTCTTCTAGGTATACTATCATGTTGTCTGCAAATAGAGACAATTTGGCTTCCACCTTTCCTATTTGAATACCCTTTATTTCTTTTTCTTGTCTGATTGCTCTGGCTAGAACTTCCAGTACTATGTTGAATAGAAGTGGTGAGAGAGGGCATCCTTGTCTAGTGCCAGATTTCAAAGGGAATGCTTCCAGTTTTTGCCCATTAAGTATGATATTGGCTGTTGGTTTGTCATAAATAGCTTTTATTACTTTGAGATATGTTCCATCAATACCAAGTTTATTGAGGGTTTTTAGCATAAAGGGCTGTTGAATTTTGTCAAATGCCTTCTCTGCATCAATTGAGATAATCATGTGGTTTTTGTTTTTGCTTCTGTTTATGTGGTGAATTACACTTATAGACTTGTGTATGTTGAACCAGCCTTGCATCCCCGGGATGAATCCTACTTGATCATGATGGATAAGTTTTTTAATGTGCTGTTGCAATCGGTTTGCCAGTATTTTATTGAAGATTTTTGCATCTATGTTCATCATGGATATTGGCCTGAAGTTTTCTTTTCTAGTTGAGTCTCTGCCGGGTTTTGGTATCAGGATGATGTTGGTCTCATAAAATGATTTGGGAAGGGTTCCCTCTTTTTGGATTATTTGGAATAGTTTCAGAAGGAATGGTACCAGATCCTCTTTGTGTGTCTGGTAGAATTCGGCTGTGAACCCATCTGGACCTGGGCTTTTTTTGTGTGGTAGACTCTTACTTGCTGCCTCAACTTCAGACCTTGTTATTGGTCTATTCATAGTTTCGGCTTCCTCCTGGTTTAGGCTTGGGAGGACACAGGCGTCCAGAAATTTATCCATTTCTTCCTGATTTACTGGTTTATGTGCATAAAGTTGTTTGTAGTATTCTCTGATGATGGTTTGAATTTCTGTGGAATCTGTGGTGATTTCCCCTTTATCGTTTTTTATTGCATCTATTTGGTTGTTCTCTCTCTTCTTTTTTATCAGTCTGGCTAGTGGTCTGTCTATTTTGTTGATCTTTTCGAAAAACCAGCTCTTAGATTTATTGATTTTTTGAAGGGTTTTTCTTGTCTCTATCTCCTTCAGTTCTGCTCTGATCTTAGTTATTTCTTGTCTTCGGCTAGGTTTTGAGCTTTTTTGATCTTGCTCCTCTAGCTCTTTCAATTTTGACGATAGGGTATCAATTTTGGATCTCTCCACTCTTCTCATGTGGGCACTTATTGCTATATATTTTCCTCTACAGACTGCTTTAAATGTGTCCCAGAGATTCTGGTACGTTGTGTCTTCATTCTCGTTGGTTTCAAAGAACTTCTTTATTTCTGCCTTCATTTCATTGTTTATCCAATCAACATTCAAGAGCCAATTGTTCAGTTTCCATGAAGCTGTGCGGTTCTGAGTTATTTTCTGAATTCTGAGTTCCAACTTGATTGCACTATGGTCTGAGAGACTGTTTGTTATGATTTCAGTTGTTTTGCATTTGCTGAGGAGTGCTTTACTTCCAATTATGTGGTCAATTTTGGAGTAGGTGTGATGTGGTGTTGAGAAGAATGTATATTCTGTGGATTTGGGGTGGAGAGTTCTGTAAATGTCTATCAGGTTTGCTTGTTCCAGGTCTGAGTTCAAGTCCTGGATATCCTTGTTAATTTTCTGTCTGGTTGATCTGTCTGCTATTGACAGTGGAGTGTTAAAGTCTCCCACTATTATTGTGTGGGAGTCTAAGTCCCTTTGTAAGTCATTAAGAACTTGCCTTATATATCTGGGTGCTCCTACATTGGGTCCATATATATTTAGAATCGTTATCTCTTCTTGTTGTATCGATCCTTTTACCATTATGTAATGACCTTCTTTGTCCCTTTTGATCTTTGTTACTTTAAAATCTATTTTATCAGAGATGAGAATTGCAACTCCTGCTTTTTTTTGCTCTCCATTTGCTTGGTAAATCTTCCTCCATCCCTTTATTTTGAGCCTTTGTGTATCTTTGCATGTGAGGTGGGTTTTCTGGATACAGCACACCGATGGGTTTTCGTTTTTTTATCCAATTTGCCAGTATGTGTCTTTTGATTGGTGCATTTAGCCCATTTACATTCAGGGTTAATACTGTTATGTGTGAATTTGATACTGCCATTTTGATGCTAGCTGGCTGTTTTTCCCGTTGGTTCATGTACATTCTTCATTTTGTTGACGGTCTTTAGCATTTGGTATGCTTTTAGGATGGCTGGAACTGGTTGTTTCTTTCTATGTGTAGTGCCTCTTTCAGGAGCTCTTGTAAAGCAGGCCTAGTGGTGACAAAATCTCTGAGTACTTGCTTGTTCGTGAAGGATTTTATTTTTCCTTCACTTATGAAGCTCAGTTTCGCTGGATATGAAATTCTGGGTTGAAAGCTCTTTTCTTTAAGGATGTTGAATATTGGCCCCCACTCTCTTCTGGCTTGTAGAGTCTCTGCCGAGAGATCTACTGTGAGTCTGATGGGCTTCCCTTTGTGGGTGACCCGACCTTTCTCTCTGGCTGCCCTTAGTATTTTCTCCTTCATTTCAACCCTGGTGAATCTGACGATTATGTGCCTTGGGGTTGCTCTTCTTGCAGAGTATCTTTGTGGTGTTCTCTGTATTTCCTGGAGTTGAGTATTGACCTGTCTTGCTAGGTTGGGGAAATTTTCCTGGATAATATCCTGAAGAGTGTTTTCCAGCTTGGATTCATTCTCTTCATCACATTCTGGTACACCTATCAAACATAGGTTGGGTCTCTTCACATAGTCCCACATTTCTTGGAGATTTTGTTCATTCCTTTTTGTGCTTTTTTCTTTAATCTTGGTTTCTCCTTTTATTTCATTGAGTTGATCTTCAACTTCTGATATTCTTTCTTCTGCTTGGTCAATTCGGCTGTTGAAACTTGTGCATGCTTCGCGAAGTTCTCGTGTTGTGTTTTTCAGCTCCTTCAATTCATTCATATTCCTCTCTAAGTTGTCCATTCTCATTATCAATTCCTCGAATCTTTTTTCAAATCTTTTTTCAAGGTTCTTAGTTTCTTTGCACTGGTTTAGAACATGTTCCTTTAGCTCACTGAAGTTTCTCATTATCCACTTTCTGAAGTCTGATTCCGTCATTTTGTCACATTCATTCTCCGTCCAGCTTTGTTCCCTTGCTGGTGAGGAGTTTTGGTCCTTTTTTGGAGGTGAGGTGTTTTGGTTTCGGGTGCTTTCCTCCTTTTTGCACTGGTTTCTTCCCATCTTTATGGATTTATCCGCCTGTCGTCTTAGTAGTGGCTGATTTTTCAATTGGGTCTCTGTGTGGACACTGAGATTGTTGATGATGAAGTATTTCTGTTACTTAGTTTTCCCTCTAATGATCTATCCTCTCCGCTGTATGAGTGCTGAGGTCCACTCCAGGCCCTGCTTGTCTGGGGTATACCTGCAGCAGCTGCAGAACAGTGAGGGATGATACCAGTTTCTTCTGCTGCTGCCCTTGTTCCAGAATGATGCCAGCCAAATGTCAGTCTGATTAGTCCTTTTCTGGGGTGACTCCTTGGATATACAGGGGTCAGGGAGCTGCTTGAGGAGACAGTCTGTGCTTTATAGGAGCTCCAGTGCTGAGCTGTGAGCTCCGTTGTTCATTCAGGGTTGTTGGGAGGTTATGTCTGCTGCAATAGAACTCATAAAACACCACTCTTTTTTTTTTTTTTTCATCCTTAGATGCTCTGTCTCAGGGAGTTGGGGCTTTCTTTATGAGTATCTGTTGCACTGTCCTGCCCCACTAGGTGGCAGTCTATTCACTATTTGCTTGCCGGGGCTCTGACCTGCTAACGCGGGTCCGCCTTGTTGCTGCCTGGTGGACTCTCTCTGTTATGGCAGGTTGCCTCGGCAATGGCAGGCTGCGTCAGTCCTGGGCGGTACTTAAGTGGGGGTGCACTTCGTCAGCAATGGTGGACACCCCTCCGTGACCGGGCTGCACCGTCCTAAATGCTGGCAACAAAACTCTCAGCCCCAAGCACCTCCAGTCGCCGCCCTGCTTGTCCCCGTGAGCGTGGGACCCGCCGAGCCCGATCACCCTGCTCCCTGCCTCAGAGTCCGTCCTCTCTCTCTCTCTCTTCCTCTCCCCAAGCTGAAAGGTCAACTCTCTCACTGGTGCCCCAGGAGCCTGCCGATAGGGCACTGGGATCCGTGCGATCTCCCGTGCTGCTGACCACTACCCCGGTTCAGATCACGCTTCCCAGGAAACTCCTGGTCTGGCTCATTGTCCAAGTCCCGTTCAATCAGATGGACATGCCAATCTGCCCTTCCAAATCTCAGATTGCCGGTTTAACAGGGCACCCAGACCAGTGAGTTCCGCGCCGGGTCCTGCTGCGGCGCCGGCGAAGAGGCGGCGGGACCCAGTTGCGTTAGCCGGCTGCTAGCGTCCCGTGTCTCTCCCACACCTGGGACTTTCAACGCTCTGTGGGCATAAAAGGAACATCCGAGAATGCGGCTAGGACTCACCCTCTGTGCCTTCACCGAGAGCTGCAATCCTGAGTCACCTCTATGACGCCATCTTGCCTCCTCCCCCCCATGATCTTATTCTTTTTTATTGCTGCATGGTATTCCATGTATTATATATATATATAAATCATATTTTCTTTATACAATCTACCATTTATGGGAATTTAGGTTGATTGCATGTCTTTGCTATTGTGAGTAGTGCTGCAATGAACATATGTGTGCATGTGTCTTTATGGTAAAACAGCTTATTGTCCTTTGGGTTTATAATCAATAATGGAATTGCCATTTCAAATGATAATTCTGTTTTAAGTTCTTTGAGGAATCACCACACTGCTTTCTACAATGGCTGAACTAACATACACTCCTATGAGCAGTATATAAGTGTTCTCTTTTCTCTGCAACCTTACCAGCATCTGTTTATTAGTATTATTCTTTTTTTTTTTAATTTTTATTGCATTATAGGTTTTGGGGTACATGTGCAGAACGTGCAAGATAGTTGCATAGGTACACACATGGCAGTGTGTTTTGCTGCCTTCCTCCCCTTCACCCACACTTGGCATTTATCCCCATGCTATCCCTCCCGAGCCCCGCCCCCCCAAACCTTATTTTTTATTGTAGCTTTCTTAGATGAAATCTTAGGCAGTCTTCACAGCTTTTCTTTTCATGCCTTAGTCATTTGGTAATTAAAAAGTCCACCCCCAATATAAAATGAAACTCGAATCTCTATCTAATGTAACCTTTCTCCTCCCCTAACAGACACACACACAGTTTGTCTCTTCTTCAGGGCAGGAAATCAACAGGGCAGAAGGGAGAATAATCATTCCTCACTTTCTCACATGATAGTCTCCCCAGTTTTCAATTGCAGTTTGTGGCCCATCAAGGTTCAAGTCGAAACAGAAAGGAGGGAAAAAGAACAGTGACTTCGCTACCTGATGTGGTATGGTTCTGGGTCACCACCAAAATCTCATGTTAAATTATGATCTTCAATATGGAGGAGGGATCTGGCAGGAAGTAACTGGATTCTGGGGTGGATTTCCCCCTTGCTGTTCTTGTAACAGTTTTCATGAGATCTGGTAGTTTAAAAGTGTGTAGCATTTCCCCCTTTGCTCTCACTCTCCTGCCACCATGTGAATGAAGACCTGCTTGCTTCCCCTTTACCTTCTGCAATGATTGTAAGTTTCCTGAGGTCTCCCCAGCCATGCCTCCTGTTCCATATGCAGAACTGTGAGCCAATTAAACCTCTTTTCTTCATAAATCACCCCGTCTTATCTGTCTTTAGAGACGTGTGAGAGAGACTAATACCATATCACAGTTGTAGTCTAGTTTAAGTGATATCTTAAAATGGTGGATGCACAATAACTGGCCCTTTTCTGAGTTTCTCCAAGATCCCAGAAGTGATCTCTAATGGAAATGTTGATGAAGACAGTGTCTTCACTAGTGGTCTGCTTTTGAAATCCCCCCTTGCATTTGAGGTGGTTGGCTCTTTTGGTGCTGTGTGGAGCTGGTTCATGCTGACTAGAGAGAACTTGTGTTCATCTCTCCCATATATGACATTGGAAAAGTTACTTGACCTTATTTTTAAATAAAGGATACAAAATAATACTCCTTTTATAGTGTGTTTATAAAGAGAAATTGATGATACCTACAACATTGTAAGATACAATAAATAGTATTTTACTATTTATTGTATCTTACAATGTTGTAGGTATCATCAATAAGATACAATCCTCATATAATGGGGATTAGGAAGAGCAAGATGCAATATGGTAGACATATTGCTGATCAGTTCAACTAAAAGCCACAGACAATTTGGTGTTTTGTAATATTGTGCATAGGTTGTAGATTCCAGAGTTCACATGCGATTGTCTTGGCTTGGATTTTTCCTCAGAAAATCCATACATAAAAACTGAGTGTTATTTGGAAGGAAACGAAGAAGACCTATCAAACCACAATAAGATTATTTATGAGTTGGTAACCGAATTATAAAGAAATGTTCTATTTGATTTATAATCATTGGTTATTCCCAGTCAACTCAAAGATATTTTGTTTTTTCTTAAAACATTGATCTGTATAAAAATGAACTCTAATCATAAGTCAATAGTTTGTATTTGAGTTTAAAAACAAGTCAAATAATTCTCAATCATTGTCTTTTTCTTAATATTTAGCAAATAGTTATTTTTTAGTGGGTTGGACATGCTAATTCGGGCATCATGGCCAACAATGGGACCTTCTATTTGGGTTATATTTATCCTCATCACATTGTTAGAGTTCAGCTGTGGAAGTAAACTACATGACTCATGAAAAATAAATACCATGCAATTTTAAATTAACGTTTAGCTGGCCTAGAACAAAAAAATAGCCAAAGAGTTTTGTAATAAAACATAGACAAATTAGTAAGATTTACTCTTGAACTTCATTATGTTATTCAGGGAGTAATGTAAGCCTAATCTATTTATTTCAATTATTTTTAAATTTTGTAATAATGCATTTACTTAATAATAATTTTGTTTTATTTATCTCTTTATTCCACAAACACAAATAAAAATAACTGTTTGGTTGTAAAATGCATACCAGCTGTAGACACAATTTGGGGGTTTGTAACTAGATAGCTAGATTGAACAGATCCCAAAGCGGAAAACCTCCAAGCATCCAAGCAACGATGTTTTCAACTTTCACATTAGCAATTTTGAAATTGACTCACTTTTTTTGCCTTCACTGAATTGATATTGAATTCTGATTTACATTGTTTTATGTAATTGAGTTTTTAAGGACACATAATGTCTTCCTGTTCGTATCATAAATTCAATGTCAAATAAGGAAAATTACTGTTATTGAGCATCTTTCCACCTTCATATTATTTAAATCTTACCACAATTTTATGAAAAATATATTTTATTTCCAAACAGAAGCATCTTATGCTTTGAGCCTTTTCCTGAACAAAGTCTAATTCAAAAGGGATTGTGTGTGTGTGTTTGTGCACCTGCTAGGTACAATCAAGTCCCTGGTCCTAGACCTTACAATTTCAAATGAAGACTCACTTGTTTAACTTCCACTATTGAGCAATCAGTTTGCTTGAAGAAGATAATGTTTACGAGTGGAATGTATTATCTCCCCTGCTGGTGGTTACATTTAAACATGGACTTCTCAAGTAACAGCTTGGATCCACTCACCCTCCCCCAGAAAATGTCTTAAGGCAAAGATACCTTAGGTCAATGGGTGAGAGAACTCAGGAGTTGCTAGTCAACTATTAAACCCTGAAGTCTCTGCAGACTTGATTCCAGGCACTTGACAACATTGGGCAGTTCATGTTTAGTTTCTTTTGTCTTCTTCCTGATTGTTGGTAGAAGTTCCAGAGGATAAAGTGCCTCTCAAATCCTAATGCACACATGAATCACCTGGGAACCTGCTAAGGTGCAGAGATTCTGTTTCAATAAAACTGGGGCGGGGTTTCAGATACTGCAATTTTAACAAGTCTTTTGGTAATGTTGCTCGTGTTAAACAACATAAAGTACAGCATATATTGCATAGATAGATGTACTCTATGTGGAACAGCTTGGGACTAGAAAATGAGCTAAACCTTGAAGGAAAAGGACAGTAAATAAAAATGCAATCTTTTCCTACAACAAATGGATATCAGTGTTCATTGCCCATTCAGTAATACATGTGGTCATTCTAAGCCTGAAATTTGAACTCCATTCCCATTTTATTCTGCTCTAAAGTGATTCTCTGTTTCTTTCTTATTTTCTTATCCCACATAGGATTAAATAGGAATAATAAAGTAGGTAATTCCTATATGTAGTTTAAACTCTTTTAGTATCTTTTTATTTAGATCTACACAGAGTATGCAGGGTTTTCAACTATATTTGACCAGATTTCTTAAGATTTTAAAATGACTTAATTTTTATAAGTAATATAAAATGCTCTCAATAAATGTCTAAAAGTCTTCTTTCGAAGCAATGAAAGCAGAGAAAAATTTAATAAGACCTATTAAAGGTTATAACAAAATCCAGAGAAAACTCTAAAACTCAGGTCTGGTAGATACTAATTTCATTGTCCTGCTTTTCACTACCTTTGTATAGACTAGACTCAATATATATATTGTTAATGCATCGTTAGGGAGATCACAATCAAGTCATGATTAGAAACATCCTGCTGTGAAATAAATCAGTTTCTTTTACTATAGGGAGTCAGCCAAATTAATCAGCTACTCAATTAGGTATAAATTAATGCCTTTCCCCAGTGGTCACAAGTAAGAAATAGCCTGTGAATCTAAAGATATTATAAGCCATTCTACTGTATATGTCACTCATTTATACAGAAGAAGAAAAGAGTCTAAAACAGTGAGTCTTCACTTGTTATGAACATTATGAGGACATTTTAAGGTGGATGCTATATGACATAGCTGGACTTTGTTTATCTGCTATGAAGTAATTATGAGATACATTTTTTGTAAATTTCATAATTTTTAATATTCCCTTATAAATCTTGACAAAAAATTCTGTAATCTTTATTTTTTTCACCATCAGAATTGGTCTTTTTAGTGGAAATTTTGTCAAAATGGACTATAGTTTAAGAAAATGTGATCTCAAGGATCCAAAAAAAAAAAAAAAAAACTGTGCTAGCATAGTGTTGTATTCTGTTATTTCATAAAACATCAATTGGTAAATAAGTATGATGTTAAAAAATTGAATGGATACCAATATTCCATGTGATGCATCAAATATCTACCTTTGCTTATTCTCATGTTTCTTATCTGAAAAAGTGATGAGGTTTACATGATCTGTAGACAGTTTTGAACTGTTATATTAGGCTCAGGAGTACATATGCAGGCTTGTTACATGAATAAATTGCATGTTGCTGAGGTTTGGTATACAAATAATCCCACTGTAATAACCAAGAGAATTAGAAGGAAACACCAGACTCTGAGTTCAAATTATGAGTCCTTTATTCAGCCGGCGACTGAGAGTCAGCTAACACTCAAAATCTCTATCCCCAAGGAAGGGGCTTGATTTCCCTTTATACCTTGATTTAGGTAGGGGAGGGGCAGCCTAGCTGACTCCGAATTTTACAGAAGCAGAATAAGCAAGTTAGTAGGAGGAGGCTGGTAACCAGCGGGCAGGAGGTTCCCAGGATTGTTAGTTGCTAAGAGTATTTCCAAACAATCAGTCACTAAGGAAGGTATTCACAATAGCAAATAAACTTGCCAACCAGGATGGGATTACAATGGTTACAGGTACTGTGAACAGTGTGAACCACTGGTTCAGAGTTCTGAATGCAGTGTGACCCAGTAATGCATCTGAAGGGCTGCAGTAGGGAGGGAGAGGCTCCACAGAGCTTGTCAGGTTTGCAGCTAAGATGGAGTCAGTTAGGCTAACCCAGGTTAGGTTATTACACCATCACCCAGGTAGTGCACATAGAACCTGATAGGCAGTTTTTCAACTCACACCCACCTCTCAGCCTTCCACCTCAAGTAGTCATCGGTGTCTATTGTTCTCAGATTTGTGTCTATGTGTCCCCAGTTTTTAGCTTCTGATTATAAATGAGAACACATGGCATTTGATTTGTTGTTTCTGCATTAATTTTCTTGGGATAATGACCTCCAGCTGTATCCATGTTGCTGCAAAAAACCATAATTTCATACTTCATGTGTGTAGTATTCCATAGCCTATATGTATCACATTTTCTTTATCCAGTCCACCTTTGATGGGCCTCTAGGTTGAGTCCATGGCTTTGCTATTGTAAATAGTGCTGCGATAAATATGAGTGCATGTGTCTTTGTAGTAGAGTAGTTGTTTTTGGGGTTATATACCTAGTAGTAGGATTTCTGGGTGAAATGGTAGTTCTAAGTTCTTTGAGAAATCTCTACACTGTATTTCACACTGGCTAAACTAATTTATATTCCCACCAACAGTGCATAAGTTTTCCCTTTGCCCCACAACTTTGTCAGCATCTGTTACTTATTTTTTAGTAATAGCCATTCTGACAGATTTGAGATGGTATCTCATTCAGGTTTTGATTTGCATTTCGCTAATGACTAGTGAAATTGAGCATTCATTTCATATATTTGTGGGCTGCATTTATGTCTTCTTTTTAGAAGTACCTGTTTATGTCCTTTGCCCATGTTTTAATGGGGTTATTTAGTTATTGTTTATTGAATTAAGTTCCTTACAGATTCTGGTTATTAGTCCTCTGTCCCACTCAGTTTGTGAATATTTTCTCCAATTCTGTAGGTTGTCTTTTTTACTCTGTTGATAGTTTCCTTTTCTGTGCAGGACTTCTTTAGTTTAATTAGGTCCCACTTGTCCATTTTTGTTTTAGTTTCAATTACGTTTGGGGACTTAATCATAAGTTATTTGCCAAGGCAGATGTTCATCATGATCTTTACTAGGGTTTCCTCTAGGGTTTTTATAGTTTTAGGTATTACATTTAAGTTTTTAATCCAGCTTTAGTTGATTTTTGTATATGGTAAAATACGGGGGTCTGTTCCAATTTTGGCACATGGCCAGCCAGTTTTTCCAGCACCATTTATTGAATAGGGAGTCCTTTCCCCATTACTTGTTATTGTGAACTTTGTCAAAGATCACATGTGTGTAAGTGTGAAGCTTTATTTCTGGGTTCTATAACTTGTTCCATTGGTCTGTCTTTTTCTGTACCAGTACTATGCTGTTTTGGTCATACAACCTTGCAGTATAGTTTGCAATCTGGTAGTAATCTGCAGTATAGTTTGCAATCTGGCTTTCTTCCTTTTCCTTTTGATTGCCCTTATTATTTGGGCTCTTTTTGGTTCCACATGAATTTTAGATGTTTTTTCTAATTCCGTGAAAAATGCCATTAATAGTTTGATAAGAATAGTATCAAATCTATACATTGTTTTGGGCAGTGTGGTCATTTTAGTAATATTGTTTTTTGCTGTTTATGAGTGTGGAATGCTTTTCCATGTCTTTTTGTCATCTCTAATTTCTTTCAGTAGTATTTTGTAATTCTCCTTGCAGAGATCTTTGATTTCCTTGGTTAGCTGTGTTCCTGGTTATTTTATTCTTTTCGTGGCTATTGTGAATGGGATTCTTATTCTCATCTTGGATCTTATTGCTGTACAGAAGTGCTACTGATGTGTGTACATTGATTACATTGATTTGTACCCTTTAAGTTTACCAAAGTGATTTATCAGTTTTAGGAGTGTTTTGACAAAGTCTGAGGGGTTTTTTACTTATAAAGTCATATCATGTGTGAAAAGAGATAGTTTGATTTCCTCTCGTCTATCTGGACACCTTGTAGTTCTTTCTCTTGCCTGACTGTTCTGGATAGGGCTTCCAGTAGTACGTTGAACAGGAGTGGTATGAGTAGGTGTTCATGCTTTTGGTGTTTTAGTCATGAAGTCCTTGCCGATGATAGACAAATGGGATCTAATTAAACACCAGAACTTCTCTACAGCAAAAGAAACAATCATTAGAGCGAATTGACAACCAATAGAATGGGAAAAAACTTTTGCAGTTTACCCATCTCACAAAGGGCTAATATCCAGAATCTACAAAGAACTAAAACAGATATACAAGAAAAAAAAACAAACCCATTCAAAAGTGGGAAAAGGATATGAACAGACACTTTTCAAAAGAAGACATATATGAGGCCAATAAACGTATGTAAAAATGCTCATCACTGGTCATTAGAGAAATGCAAATCAAAACCACATTGAGGTATCATCTCACGCCAGTTAGAATGGTGATCCTTAAAAAATTTGAAGAAAACAGATGCTGGAAATGATGTGGAGAAATAGGAACACTCTTACACTGTTGGTGGGAGTGTAAATTATTTCAACCATTGTGGAAGACAGTGTGGTGATTTCTCGAGGATCTAGAAATAGAAATTCCATTTGACTCAGCAATCCCATTACTGGGTATATACCCAAAGAACTATAAATCATTCTATTATAAAGACACATACACAAGCATGTTCATTGCAGCCCTGTTTACAATAGCAAAGTCCTGGAACCAATTCAAATCCCATCAATGATAGACTGCACAAAGAAAATGTGGCAGATATACAACATGGAACACTACACAGCCATAAAAAATGATGAGTTCTTGTCCTTTGTAGGGGCTTGGATGAATCTGGAAACCATCATTCTCAGCAAATTGACACAAGAATAGAAAACCAAACACCACATGTTCTCACTCATAGGCGGTGTTGAACAATGAGAACATGTGGACTCAGGGAGAGGAGCATCACATACTGGGGGCAGTTGGGGGGGGGGATTGAGGGACAGCGGTGGGTGGGGAGGGTAGGGAGGAATAACATGGGGAGAAATGCCGAATGTAGATGAAGGGGGAATAGAGATAGCAAACCACCTGGTTATACATGCACCTATGCAACAACCCTTTGTGACCTGTAAATGTATCCCAGAACCTAAAGTAAAAAAAAAAAAAAAAAAAAAGTGGGTATCCTTGTCTTGTTCTAAGGATATGCTTTATCCTTATAAAGGGGAATGCTTTCAGCTTTTGCCACTTCAGTATGATGTTGGCTGTGGGTTTGTCATGGACGGCTCTTACTGTTTTGAGATATATCCCTTCAATGTCTGCTTTGTTGAGAATTTTTAACATGAAGGAATGTTGAATTTTATTGAAAGCCTTCTCTGCATCTCTTGAGATGATTGTGTTTTTTTTTTTTATTTTGTTTATAAATTACATGAATTGATTTGTTTATGTCCAATCTTGCATCCCAGGATTAAAGCCTATTTCACTGTGATGGATTAACTTTTTGATGTGCTGTTACTTTTGATTTCCTAACATTTTGTTAAGGATCTTTGCATCTATGTTTATCAGGGATATTGGATTGAAGTTTTCTATTTTTGTTGTGTCTCTTTCAAGTTTTGGTATCAGAATGATGCTGGCTTTGTAAACTGAGTTACGGAGCAGTCTGTCCTCATTTTTTTTGAGAATAATTAAAGAACACTTGGTGCTAGCATTTCTTTGTATGCCAGGAGAATTTGGCTATTAATCTGTCTGGTCCAGGGATTTTCTTTTTGGTTGGTAATTTAATATTTTCATAGGCATAGCCCTTACAACATACCACTGAATCAAAATAATCTTAATTATTGAAATACATGCATATCTTCTAATGTAATTTGGTGAAGAACATGCCTAATATATATTTTTTTTGCCATTTTTTTTGGTCTTTTTATAGCTTTATGTTCTAGTGTATGATATATTCAATAGCTGACAAAATTCTTAGTTCTGTGTTATAAAACATTATCTAGAAAATAATTTCACAAGAAATAATTTAAAACATATACATCACTATAGATATAAATATATATGAGATAGATATTAATGACTATTTTTGTATTAGTCTGTTTTTCCAACAACTTACTTTTCCCACCACCACCCACCTTCATGCAAATAACTTGGAGAAAATGGGTTATAATAGTATTTTCTCTCTCAACATGGAAAATCAAAATTCAGCATTTTTTTCTTTCTTCTTCTATCACCTGCAATAAGTTAGGAGAAGTTAATGTTTTCCCTTATTTGATTCCTTTAGTTGTATCTAGTAAGATATTATCTTTTTTGAATATTTAATTATTATCAATCTTTTCTAATTTCCTACTTCTATTAGTAATGTGACCTTGAGAATAATTTTAGTCTTTCAATGTCAGTTTCCTAATCTGTAAAATAAGTTAGATTAAATAATCTATTCCACTTCCCAGATTGAACAAAATTTAGACAAACTGAGAGTGCAAGTATAAGACAACATTAGTCAATAAATATAAACTGAATATCGATTGTGTGGTTGGTATATAGTAGGTGAAGGAGCTCCTGGGATAATTGTGTTGTCTGTCCTATAAGGATTCAAAGTCAAGTGAAAGGAACAGACACACAGAAATCTGTAGAGTGAAGTAGATCCATATTTCTAGGGAGGTGTATAATAAATCCTAAGAGCATAACCATGAAGTGATTCATAGACATCTAGAAATAAGCTAGTAAAAGAGGCATCTAAGCTGTGTCTGGAAACAGGAAAGGATACTGTAAGCAGAGAAGAGAAAGAACAGCATTCCAGGCAAAGATTAGGAAGCTAATAAAGTAAAACCTATACTGAAGAATTCTTATGTTGCCAGAGGTCAAACAGGAAGATGGTGGCAGATAAGGGTAAACAATAAGTTAGGTGGATATTGACAATAAGTTTTTAAATCCTGCTAAGACACATGAACTTCCTAAGAAGTGAGAGTTACTGAAGGTTTTCAAACAGGAGATTGATGTCATCAGAACTACTTTTAGAAAGATTACTCTGCCAGTGCTGTGGGAAATGAATTGGAACAGGGAAACACCAAAGGAAGTAGTTGATATTGGATACCTATAAAAATTTACTTATTACTTAATGCATATTACTTTGCAGATGAATAAAGTAGAAGTATTGACCTTTAGTGGACAACGAGTATGACATTCAGAGCTCAGATTTTATCAGAATGTGGAATCACCACATTCAAAATTTGATGATTAAATATGTTCTCTGCAGAGCAGTAAATTTCAGCTCTGGACATTATGAGAAATTCTCAAGGAAATTAGCCTGAGGGAGTTTCCCACAGAGGGTTTATTATATTTGCAGCCATTATGCTACCATTTACTGTAACCAAATACATTTTTTACCTTTGAAGACAGTTTATTTCCCTCTTTAATTTTAACTCTATCATATCACTTTCCAGTAGGACTTTGTATGCTGTGGAATGTTCTAAATGTGTTGTTAAATGTGGCAGCAACTAGTCTCATATTGAACATTGGAAACATGGCAACTGTGACCAAGGAGATGAAAATTTTATGTTATTTAATTTTAAATAATCACACATGTCTAGTGGTTACAAAATTGAGTGACAGGACTCCATCATATATACACTATATATACACATATTAGTCAATTTTTAACAAAAGGTATCATGATCTCCTGTGATTGCTTTTGAGATAAATAGTCTTGTATTATACATAATCATTTCATACAACTTTTTTTTTTACATGTACTTCCTGGAAATTTGATGAACTCTCAAATTCTGGCATTTTGGAAGATAAAAACTGCAGGTAAATATGTGAGTGGCAAGAAAATAAATTAGTTTAGTTTTCTATCAATAGAAAACAGCATAGATTTTGCTGTTTTTGATGGAAAGCTAAAGTGATTTATTGTTAGCCTATAGTTATTTATTGATTTTAAAACTATACACTTAGCTATATGTATGCATTTATACAGTATTAAATAATGTAACACACAGAGATTGATTCTATGTTAATGCTTATTAGACAGACTTGAAACCTGTAGTAAAAATGCATTATTTCCCATGGCACACAGAATAATGTAACAGCCAAATTTCTATGCAAAGTAATAACAAAGCAACAATCATAATTAACATTATTAATAACTAATTGATATCAAGTAAGATCAAATCTGTTTAATTCCAGTACTAAATACTATGACCACATTATACAATTCACTTATTGGTCAAATAAACATCTTGAAAACTTTTACCCATGTTAATTTTATTTAAACTATTTAAAGTTGGCTTTGTTATGCATAACTCGATGTGTGTGTGTATGTGTCTGTGTAAGTCAATTAATTTTATTACACTTACAGAGTTGTATCATATAATCACACTCTTATTTTAGAACATTTTCATCATCTACAAGAGAAACATCATATCAGTTAGCAGCAATTCTTCATTCTCCCTCCTCCTAGCACCTGGTAGTCAATAGTCTACTTGCTGTCTCTATAAACTTGCCTATTCTAAATATTTTATATAAACTGAATCATGCAATATGTGGTCTTTTGTGATTGGCTTTATTCACTTTCCATAGTACTTTTGAGGCTTATTCATGTTGTAGCATTAATCAGCACCTCATTCTTTTTTATTGATGATAATACTCCATTGTAAGGATATGCCACATTTTATTTATCTATTCATCAGTTGATGAACATTTGAGTTGTTTTTACTTTTTGGTTATTATAATGATGCTTCTATAAACATTCATGTACAAGTTTTTGCACGGACATATATTTTCATTTATTTTGGTCAGATATCTCCTAGATCTAAATGTAATAGCTAAAATTACAAAACTCCTAGAAGAAAATATTGCAGAAAATATTTGTGACTTTGGATTAGGCAGGAATTTCTGAGATACAACATCAAAAGTAAACTCACTTTTTAAAAACCGAATACATTGCATTTTATCAAAATTTAAAACTATGGTCCTTCAAAAAAGACCATTAATCTGATTAGGTAGTTGTATCTAGAATATGAAAAAATTCTTATAACTCAACAAGTTACAAAGACTATTCTGTGGTGGCATTAACAGGATATAGTAACAGCTGATATTTATTTTAAAGGTGAAAGTAACTGTGCCGTTAAAGTGTTGAGTGTGAGAGTGGAGGAAAATAAAGAAATCAAGTAGAAATCCAAATTATTCTGGTAAGTTTTAGTAATATCATATAAGATTTGGTAATATGAGAAAGGATCAGAATTTGTGGGAGTGATATCAGTAACTCAGCTTGAAGCGTACATAGATCAAATGAATATATTAGACTTTCAAGTAATAGTAAAGTTGCAGCTGGGTAAAAGGGTCTGGAATAGAGGAGAGGTTAATGTTGGAGGTATAAATTGTGGGTCATGAAATATAGATACAATTTAAAGCTTTCAGAATGAGGTCATCTGGGAATAAGTACAGAAATAAAGAGGTCCGAGGACTAAGCTCTGTGTTTCTCTAATATTAAAGGTCAGAAAGGGGATGTAGTATTATGCTGGTAAACATTTCACAAACAGAATTCAAAAGTAGGGGAGGGGCTGGTATGTATTGTTTTATTTCTATGGGGTAAATACTATAGCCATGTCTGGTTTGAAGCTTTCAGCATCACAACAATCAGCTTGCAAAATTCTTGAAACTAACAATAATCTCTTGTAAGTTGGGATGGTGCATTCTGTGTCCCTACTCAAAAAAGAGAATCTGGAAATGGAAACAGACAAACAACAGCTTCCAGCAAGGTATAAGAAAAGCATCATGTGTCAGAAATAAAAGATACAAAGTAATTTGAGAAAAAGGGAGTAATCAAATATGTCAAAGAGTGCTTGGATTTCAAGTACAATGATGACAATAATTGGCCTTTGGAATTGCCAATGTGGAGACCACTGTTGACCTGTATTGAAGGGATTTCCACTGGACTGGTGATTCTCAAAGGTGATTAACATTGGTGCAAAAGGTACTATGGCATGGTAGCGTAGCAGGAAATCAGAAAATTTTTCTGAGGAGTTCTTTTTTCTAAAGAAGAACAAAGAAGATTGCAGAAATGACCTAAACAAATTTTATTGACAGCAGACTTTTCTTGCTATTCAGCCTCTCTCAGTTGCAAATAACAAAATATCAGGGATAAATAAGGCTTCCACTTTAGAGCATGTTTGTCAAAATGTTTCAGTAGTACAGAATAGCCCTGTGAATTATTTAGGGTAAGTAATGCTAGCCTGTAATACCAATTAACTCCAAAATATTAGTGGCTTACTGGCAAGGGGAAAGGTGGAGATTTGGGTGAAGAAAATGTAATGATTTAAGATATTAAACAATTCCATACAATAATTTCATTCTATTCCATGCAATAATTTAAGATAATAAAACATGGAAATATAGCCTTCTTTAACATATAACTTCACCATATCCTAGGGCCTCAGAGTTTTCTTCTGTATCCGCTGCAGCCAGAACTGTTGTCTACCTATGAGCTAGAAAG
Organism: Saguinus oedipus; assembly: GCA_031835075.1. Taxonomy (NCBI): domain Eukaryota; kingdom Metazoa; phylum Chordata; class Mammalia; order Primates; family Cebidae; genus Saguinus; species Saguinus oedipus. Next base: position 72,119,475 of record CM063178.1, read on the forward strand.
AAAATGTTTCAAAACAAGCAGTCAGTCATTCTATGCAAGATTTTGTTTAAAATCATGAAACTCCTTGCATTATAGGTTGTTGATAGAAAAAAAAGTAACTTTTGATATACACAGACTAATTGACGTTGTCTGATCTTTGCCTTGATATTACCCAGCTCTAGCAATAGCCAGTTATGTAATCTTGAATTATTATTTTTTCTTTTTGAAATTCAGTTTTTTTATTTATAAAATGAAGGGGCCAAACAAATCATTGCAGACACTCCATGTAAATCAAGTATTCTAAAACTGAAATAACAAATGTCATCCCCTAGTTTACTTCACTATATTTTCTTCAAATCATTTAGAAAATTAACAATGTCAGTAGACTTTTGATAGTTTCAATAAGTCCACCTTAGCTTACAGTCCACTGAAAAGCAGTCATTGAACGTTCTGGCTACTTTATATCTGATTGTCCATCAAATGCCACCAGGTCAAGAAAAAACTGTGTCCAGCTCCAGAGTTTTAAGTTGTGATTCAAAGAAAACTTGCTCTCCTGCTTTTATTTATTTTTTTCTGCTTAGTAAATGTCTTGCTAAACATTGAGCTGTATAAAATTCTTCTACATTCTTAAAGGGTCTAATATAACAGAAAGTGTGCTCCTAAATTTCATATATAGTCTCAGCCATTCCCATTGACTAACTTGGGTTATTCAAAAAAATTGCAGAAATGTCACATCTCGACCTTCTCAATCTTTCAGTTCTGCTATGTCCAGTTCATAGTTTCACCAACTAGAGATAGATTATTTTCTCCTCAAACTGTTTATCAGTAGACATTTGTGTTAATCAGATAACAAATTCAACTTAAAATGATGTATTTATATTATTCTCAGGCTAGAATGCTGCTTGGAACATCAAGATTATACCAAATGCAAATATATCATGAGCTACTCTGTCAACATCATGGCAAGTGAGCTTGGCAGCAAGGTGCCAGCATGATTGTGCAAATACCAGTGCTAATAGCTTATCAGTCAAACCCATTGCCAGGATGCCTGGGAGACATATTTCAACAAAAGAAGTTGGAATACATCTCAGTCCTACTGACATTAATAATTTATGATTAATCAGTCTATGAAGACTTGCTAACAGGAGAAGGAAACTTCGAGGAAGATGGATTCTCTGTCTTTGGACTTAACATTACTATTCTCCCGGGCTAAATCTAATTTTTTTTTTCTTTTTTCTGAAGACCAGATAATTGAGTAGCCATTTACTTAAATTTCTTCAAAGTACATCAATAATGTTTCCAGGAGTTCATCTTTGAGCAGGGAAGGTTAAGTTAAATTGACTCCTAATTCTCTAGTTTAGGAAGTAGCAGCCAGGATGCAGCCACCTAGAATGGAGCAAGTCTTCTTCAACAGAGAGCACAGGGAGCTTTGTGAAGGTTTAGGGGAGACTAGTTTGACCCCATTAATTTGTGCAGTCAAAAACTTAGTGGAATAAGAATAGCAGGGGAAAGAAGAAATAGCTATGATAATACTTTGATTTGCAGAAACTAATTTTTTATCTTTGAAGTCTTAACACAGTTTTTCTAAATTATAATTTCTTAAGTTAGGAATTCTATTTTCGTTTTCAAATAGAGGCAGAAATATGAAAAAGAGTTTAGATAGCTAAAAGCATTTTAATTTTTATTATGCTTTTTAATAACAGTAATAAAATTACAATGAACTTTTTTAAAAAAGAGAAATAGTCATCTAACTGTTTTACTTTCTTATTGAACCACTGTTTTTATTTAATGTGCTTCTCATCAGCTTTTATTCAAGAGTGTATTTTTGGTGGAGGAGCCATTTACAAACTCAAACATGGGACAAAAGATTTATCCTCTTTGACCTCAATCCCCTCTTAAACAGAGATTGCATAGAATTTTTAAAACATTAGCAAAGTACAATAATTAAACATATACACCAAGGTTTTTATATTGTTTTCTTTCAATGAATCTTTCCCATGGTTTTTCTACCTATTTTAGTGAACTAGGCATTTAATTAAACGCTATCTCCAGCATTTTTAGTGTTGTAATAGAGTTCTCAGTCATGTCTTCTAAGGCTTCATGAAATTCAATACAGTTTTAGAAATGATGAGATTCTGTTTTTTCCCAAAATATTTTACCCAGGCTGGAGTGCAGTTGTGTAATCACGGCTCCCTATAGCTTCGACCACCCAGGGTCACATGTTCCTCCTGCCTCAGTCTTCTGGGTATCTGGGACTACAGGCATGTCCCCAGGCTAGTCTTGGTCTCCTGGGCACAAGAGATCCATGGGCCTGGGCTTCCTAAAGTACTGGGAATACAGACATGAGCCAATGTGTGCAGACTTTTTATTTTTTTTCTTCAAAAAAGTAGTCATCTAAAACTTCCCATAATACTATTTTTCTACTTCAAGAAGAAAACAAATAATTTGAGCCATAGAAGCATGAGTTTCTAAAAATATATTTTTTTGGTGTGCTTTTCTTGTCAACCCTATTCCAAACAGTTTATCCTTTTTGATTATCAAGACAAATGGGGCTCATTTCTTTTTCTAGTGTGATAGAAGCTGCTTCTGAAAGAATATTATAATATTGACATTTAGTTTATCACAAAAGAATATATATTTGACTCACACTCCATTTTCACAGTACTAAACATTCTGGGTTTACTCTCACATCAAAATACACCCTTCTCTAACATGTAAAATATAATTACTTGTATTTTTTCATTTTCATGCTGCTGATAAAGACATACCTAAAACTGGGTATGTTTAATTAAACCATATGGAGGCTTAAGTAAATTTGCAGTTCCATATGGCTGGGAAGGCCTCAGAATCATGGCAGGAGGCAAAAGTCATTTCGTACATGGCAGGGACAAGAGAAAAATGAGGAAAAAGCAAAAAGTGGAAACCCCTTATAAACCCATCATGTATCATGAGACTTACTCAGTATCACAAGAATAGCACGGGAAAGACCAGTCCCCATGATTCAGTTACCTCTCCCCTGGGTCCCTTTCACAAGACTTGGGAGCTCTGGGAGATAAAATTCAAGTTGAGATTTGGGTGGGAACATGGCCAAACCATATCATTCTGCCCCTGGCCCCTCCAAATATCATGTCCTCATTTCTAAAAACCAATCCTGACTTCCCAACAGTCCCCCAGTCTTAACTCATTTCAGCATTAACCCAAAATTCCCCAGTCCAAAATCTCACCTGAGACAAGGTAAGATTTTTCTGACTATGATCCTGTAAAGTCAAAAGCTATCTAGTTACTTCCTAAATATAATGGGGATACAGGTATTAGGTAAATTCTGCCATTCCAAATGAGAGAAATTGGCCAAAACAAAGTGATTACAGGGTCAATGCAAATTCAAAATCCAGCAGGGCAGTCAAATTTTAAAATGATATCCTTTGATTCCATGTGTCACATCCAGGTTGTCCTGCTGGAAAAGGTGGGTTCCCATGGTCTTGGACAGCTCCACCCCTGTGGCTGTGCAGGGTACAGCCTCCTCCTGGCTGCTTTCATGGGCTGGCATTGAGTGTCTTCTGCTTTTCCAGGCACATGGTGCAAGCTGCCAGTGGTCTACTATTCTGGGGTCTAGAGGACAGTGGCCCTTTTCTTGCAGGTCCACTAGGCAGTGCCCAAGTTGAGCCTCTGTGCAGGGCCTCCAAACTCACATTTTCTTTCTGCACTGTCCTAGCAGATGTCCTTCATGAGGGCCCTGCTCCTTCAGGAAACATTTTCCTGGGCATCTAGGCATTTCCATACATCTTCTGAAATCGAGGTGGAGGTTCCCAAATCTAAATTCTTGACTTTTATGCAACTACAGGCTCAACACCATGTGGAAGCTGCCAAGGATTGGAACTTTCCCCCTCTGAAGCCACAGTCCAAGCCTTTATTGGCCCCTTTAAGACAAAGCTATATCTGTGGGGACACAGGGTACCATGTCCCTAGGCTGCACGCAGAACAGGGACCCTGGGCCTACACCAGGAAACCACTTTTTTTCTCTTCAGCCTTTGGGCCTGTGATGGGAGTGGCTGCTGTGAAATTCTCTAACATGACCTGGAGACCATTTCTTCATGGTCTTGGGGATTAACATTAGACTCCTTGCTACTTATGCATATTTCTGCAGCAGGCTTCAATTTCTTCTCAAAACATGGGTTTTTCTTTTATACTGCATCATAGGGTTGCAAATTTTCTGAACTTTTATGCTCTGTCTCTCTTTCAAAATGGAATGCTTTTAACAGCACCCAAGTCACTTTTGCCTTAGAAATTTCTTCTGCCAGATACCCTAAATTATCTCTCTCAAGTTCACAGTTCCACAAATCTCTAGGGCAGGGGCAAAATGCCACCAGTCTCTTGGTTGAAACTTAACAAGAGTCACCTTTGCTCCTGTTCCCAACAAATCTGCCTTCTCCATCTGAGACCACCTCAGCCTGCACCTTATTGTTTATATCATTATCAGCATTTGTGTCAAAGCCATTCAACAAGTCTCTAGAAGGTTCCAAACTTTCCCACATTTTTCTGTCTTCTCCTGAGCCCTCAGAAGAAGAGTTGCTTCCAACTTCTGCCTGTTACCCAGTTCCAAAATCACTTTCACATTTCCCAATATCTTTTTAGCAACAGCCCACTCTACTTGTACCAGTTTACTACACTAGTTTGCTTTCAGACTGCTGATAAAGACATACCAGGAACTGGAAACAAAAAGTTGTTCAGTTGGACTGACAGTTCCATGTGTCCATGGAGGCCTCAGAATCATGGCAGGAAGCTAAAGGCATTTCTTACATGGCAGTGGAAAGAGAAAAATGAGGAAGAAGCAAAAGCAAAAAAATCACTAATAAACCCATCAGATCTCATGAGACTTATTCATTATCAGGAGCATAACATGAGAAAGACTAGCCCCAGGATTTAATTACCTCTCCCTGGGTCTCTCCCACAACATGTGGGAATTCTGGGAGATACAATTCAAGTTAAGATTTGGGTGGGGACATAGCCAAACCGTATCATTACCTAAGTGAGAAATAATGTCTAATTCACTGCTTGGTGGTTGAGTAAGATAATAAAAATGTCATAGATTCAACCAATTTCTTCTGCGAGACCCAAGTTAAATGCAGATGAGTTAATTCTGACCCTCTCCCCTGTGCTTGTTCTGATTGTTTTTTCACCTCTGCTTCCTTGGTTAAGATATGCTTATTTGCCTGTTCTTCTTGACTCTCTGTTGATCATCTTACTGCCTTTCAATTTTGGATGCACAATAAAATACTCCTACATAGGTCACATTTCTGAACTTCTGGTTCAATTACTACAGGGTGGATCTGGGCATCAAGATTTTTAAAAGTCCCTGGTATTTCTGATTGATTAACACTGACCTAGACTATCTCCACTAATAACTTGTTTTAGATTCATTTTTATGGCTTGGACTCTAACAACCATGCTAAGATTTGATTTTTAGTATTATATGTCTGACACTAAGCTTATTACTCATTTAATCATCTATTTATTCATTCATTCAAGAAACATGTAGGACTGTCATACTATTAAAACTATAGAAAACGCTAAATGTTTAGTAAGTACTGAGTCTGCCCTGAAAGACCTTACAAGTGAGTATCATTGGTAAGTATTAGAAATTACAGAAATAATGAAATTATGCTCCTTTCCAAAATATTTAATTTGCTATATCTGGGATCTACCACTCATATGTTCACCTCACAATATGGGCTCCTGCCACACTAATTTTTAACTTCAACAAAAATACTCTGTTTCAATGTGGAGCTGGATAATGGTGGATGGGAGGAAGAACAAGAATGCAGCTCCAACCTGCAGGAAGAGAGCAATATGTGGAGGCTTTTATCATGCATTTCTGCTTCAGACAGACTGCAGGAATAAATAAAAAACCTGAGACCCCCTGAAGGAAGTACATTGCTCCTTCCACAGACTTCCTGAAGGAAGCATATTGCTCCTGCAGGACCTCAGAGACATCCCAAATACTGTGCTGGTATTCATGGCTGGGAGACCCACAGATGGTTCACATCACAGCCCCCAGTATCAGCCTAGAGCCTGATACACTTGCTGAGTGGCTAGAACCTGAAGAGAGATAATGATCACTACAGCTGGACACTCAGAAAGCCACATCTTTAGGAAAGTGGGAAGAGTACTACATCAAGGGAACACCTCCTGCAACAAAGGAATCTGAACAACTGCCTTCAGCCCTACACCTTCCCTCTGACAGAAGCTACCCAAATGAGAAGAAATGAGAAAACCAACTCTCGTAATATGACAAAACTAGGTTCTTTAACACACCCAAAAAAATCACACTAGCTCACCAGCAATGAACCAAAACCAAGAAGAAATCCCTGACTTACCTGAAAAGAAAAATTTAGGAGGTTAGTTAGTAAGCTAATTACAGAGGCACAAGAAAAGGAAAAAACCCATTGTAAGAAAATCTAAAAAAAATTATACAAGAAGCTCAAGGAGAAATATTCATGGAAATAGGTAGCATAAGTAAAAAGCAATAGAAACTTCAGAAACAATGGAAACACTCACAGAAATGCAAAATGCTCTGGAAAATCTCAGCAATAGAATTGAACAAGCGAAAGAAAGAAATTCAGAGCTTGAAGGCAAAGTCTTTGAGTTAACCCACTCCAACAAAGACAAACAAAAATAAGAAGAAAATATGAGTGAAGGCTCCAGGAAGTCTGGGATTACTCTAAACAACCAATCTTAAGAATAACAGGTGTTCCTGAGGAAGAAGAGAAATCTAAAAGTTGGGAAAAGGTATTTGGGCTAATAATCAAAGAAACCTAGACATCCAAATACAAAAAGCACAAAGAACCCCTGGGAAATTCATCACAAAAAGATTTTCACCTAAGCACATTGTCATCAGGTTATCTAAAATTAAGATGAAGAAAAGAATTTTAAGAGCTGTAAGACAAAAGCACCAAGTAACTTCTAAAGGAAAACATACCAGATTAACAAACAGCAGATTTTTCAGTGGAAACCCTGCAAATTAGGAGAGATGAAGGCCCTATCTTCAGCCTCCTCAAACAAATCAATTATCAGTCAAGAATTTTGCATCCAGTGACACTATGCTTCACATAGAAAGAAAGATACAGTCTTTTCAGACAAACAAATGCTGAGAGAATTCACTTTCAAGCCACCACTACAAGAAGTCCTAAAAGGAGCTCTAAATCTGGAAACAAACTCTGGAAACAAATCAAAATAGAAACTCTTTATAGCATAAATCTCACAGGACCTATAAAACAAAAATACAACTTAAAAAACGAAAACAAAAAACTAAAGTATATAGGCAACAAATAGCATGATGAATGGAATGGTACGTCACATTTCAATACTAACATTGAATGTAAATGATGTAAATAATCCACTTAAAAGATACAAAATTGCAGAATGGATAAGAATTCACCAATCATCTGCTGCCTTCAAGAGACTCACTTAACACATAAGGACTTGCACAAAGGGATGAAAAAGACATTTCAGGCAAATGGACACCAAGAGCAAGCAGGAGTAGGTATTCTTATATGAGAAAAAAACAACAACTTTAAAGCAACAGCAGTTAAAAAAGACAAAGAGGAACATTATATAATGATAAAAGGCCTTGTCCAATAGGAAAATATGTATGCACCTAACACTGGAACTCCCAAATTTATAAAACAATTACTAATAGGCCTAAGAAATGAGATAGCAAGCAGCACAACAATAGAGGGAAAATTCAATACTCCACTGACAGCACTGGACAAGTCATCAAGACAGAAAATCAACAAAGAAACAATGGATTTAAATTATACCGTGAAACAAATGGACTTAACAGGCATATACAGAACATTCCATTTAACAACCGCAGAATATACATTTTATTCAACAGTTTATGGAACTTTCTCTAAGATAGATCATATGATAGGTCGGAAAGCAAACTTTGATAAATTTAAGAAAATTGAAATTATATCAAGCACTCTCTCAGACCACAGTGGAATAAAACTGGAAATCAACTCCAAAAGGAAGCTGCAAAACCATGCAAATACATGAGAATTAAATAACCAGTTCCTAAATGATCACTGGGTCAAAAATAAAATCAAGATGGAAATTAAAAAATTCTTCGAACTAAACAACATTACAGACACAACCTATCAAAACATCTGGGACACGGCAAAGGCAGTGCTAAGAGGAAGGTTCATAGCCCTTAACACCTTTATCAAAGAGCACAAATTGACAATATAAGGCCACACCTCAAGAAAATAGATAAACAAAAACAAACCAAATGCAAACCCAGCAGAATAAAAGAAATAACCAAGATCAGAGTGCAACTAAATTAAACTGAAATAAAAAATTGCAACAGATAAATAAAACAAAAAGCTGGTTCTTTCAAAAGACAAATAAAATTGATAGATGATTAGTAAGATTAACCAAGAAAAGAAGAAAAATTATCCAAATAAGATTGATAAGAAATGAAATGGGAGATATTTCAACTGACACCACTGAAATACAAAAGATTATTTCAATGCTTCTAAGAACATGTTTATATGCAAAATCTAGAAAATCTAGAAGAAACTGATATATTCCTAGAAGAGTACCATCCTTCTAGCTTAAATCAGGAAGAATTAGATACTCTGAACAGACCAATAACGAGCAGCAAGATTGAAATTGTAGTTAAACAATTATCATTAAAAAAAGGGTGGGCTATCTTGCATGTTCTGCACATGTACCCCAAAACCTATAATGCAATAAAAATTTTAAAAATTAAAAGAAAGAAAGAAAGAAAGAAAGAAAGAAAGAAAGAAAGAAAGCAAGAAAGAAAGAAAGAAAGAAAGAAAGAAAGAGAAAGAAAGAAAGAAAGAAAGAAAAGGGTGGGAAGGGGTTGAGGGATAAAAGACTACAAACAGGGTGCAGTGTATACTGCTCAGATGATGGGTGCACCACAATCTTAAAAATTAACCTACTCATGTAACCAAATACCACCTGCTCCCCAATAAGCTATGCAATTTAAAAACAAATTAAAAAGTGGAGTAAAAGGAAGTACTCAGCTTGTTGAAACAGGGAAAACTTACGTACCACTCCTTAGTCATTTAGTCTTGATAAAAGACTCAAGTATGTTTTTCCCTGATTAATAGTATCATGGCATAGGTACGTAGATTTATCTGGATTCACTCATGGTTTTCAACTTTGAAAACAATCCTTTCTAACAAAACTTTAATAGACTAGAAAGTTATAGGAAGCACAATGTTATTATTAATAATATTGATTTTTTGCCTTGACTTAATGTATAAATAGTACAAATATAGTTCAGTTTATTAGATCTTCACTGATTGCACACTAGCTCAAATCTTAAAATAATTTCTACAGTATTGACTTACCATATTCCTTTCTTAACTTATTTGAATAATCTGGAAAATTCTTATAATTATTTTGTTTGTACAGAAGCAAGTTCGTATCAAACAAATGAAGCTAAACTTTAAAAAATTTTATCTCTACTCAGCCAGGATTTTTAAAAATTCAATTTTCTCGACACATAATATTTTCCCTTCTTATTTCTATAAATTTTTCACTTTTTACTTATGTTACTTATTCATGCAGCAACAATTAAAGTATAAAATACCTAAAAAGTTATTTTGTAAAGTTCTTTTATTCAAAGTTCTGGATATGGGAATTCAAGTCATGTGCATACTAATTCAAAAGATATTTATAATATTTTTATTTTAATATGTGAATAATGAGTATATTTGTAATATATTTATTATTAATATAAAAGAAGTACATTTATAAATGCTATGTAAATAGTGGTATAAGCTTAGTAGAACTATAGAAGTTCAGAGAGGAGTAAAAATTTTGTTACCAGCATATCAGGAAGGGTCACATAGTGAACCTAAGACCTAAAGTAGTACCTGAAAGCTGGGTAGGTATTTCCTCAACAACTGTCTTTGATTAAGTTTGTCTTCTATGTAAATTGCAGTGAACATTTTCCACTCATCTTACCATTTGGTATAAGTTTCGGAAGGCAGAGTCTGAATCTTGTTTAACTTTTATAATAGTAGATAGTAATAATTTCTATTTTATTTATTTATATAATATTTAAAAATTTTTTAAGTGCTACCTAGTTATTTTTATTATCACAAAACTTTTTCATAAGGCATAATGCTATGTTTAATCCAAGACAGGTAAATTGAGATACATGGTGAAATTGACTAACTTGCCTATTATTATCTAGTTCTTTTGTTTGCCTAGGCAGTTCTAATGTGAGAACCTTGATATTTCAGTTAAAAGTTCTGAATTCACTCACCTCTTTTCATACCTCTCTATGAGTGCTGGTGACCACAGTTGCCCCAAATTCCCCACCTTGGATCTGGTGAGAGCTTCATCTTCAGCATTGTGTTCTTCCTTCTTAAAATGAATTGTCTATTTATAAACTGCTGATTTCTTTGGAGGCATTGTCTCCATAAACTTTTCATAAAGTATCATTGATTTTACCATTCTTTCACCTAAGTTTCACCATAAATTTGATATTTGTTCCTGATTTAATGTTAGCAGATTTCATGTTGCTTTGATAGGAGTTCTTTTCAATCTGATATCTTATCCTTCTTAGTATTTCAAACTAGACCCTGTACAGGCATACTGTAAGTTAGTACCAAATTATTTGGTGCAAAAACATTGAAATTCATGCATAATTTTGTCACAATATACATTTCCATGATTTTTTAAGGACCCATTGCAGTGAAGTTTTAAACAGGAAGTGACAAGGTCAACATTTCATAAAATAACCTGAATTCAGGTGAAAAACATATGAATTGGGAAATAGACAATAGTATATGAAAGAGATTGTATCTGGTTTAGAAAACACATACCTAAGAATGACGGGGCAAACTAATATCAAACAACATTTTAGAGATATAATTAATAGGATTTGGTAATTAATTATGGAAACAAGAAATAGAAATGAAGAGGACTGTGTAACACAAATGTTGAGCTGGACATTTACAAAGGCCATTACAATACAATAAAAAATATAACAAGACATTTTCAGTGACCTGAAGCTGTAGTTTTCAAGGTACAACAAGCAGACAGTTTACAATAATAATTTCAGCTAATTATTTATTCCGAGTGTCTCAGGCTTCCAAAAAATCATCAGTACATCAATTAATGTATGATACCTTCATTTAGTGGAGCCCAATATCTGAGGAAACTAGCTGGCAAATCCCAGCACACTGAATAAAACCAATCTGAAAATTTTGAGAATATTCTTTATGTTTAGCTTATACCTTAATAATAGAAAATGGTTCTGTGCTACGCTTTAGTACAAGGACAGCTTCATGAAATATTTGTTGTTTTTTTTCAAGTCAGTATTAATTTAATTAAATAGTTGACGACTTATAAACTTGTTACCAAAGGAGATATTATTCAAAAGATATGTTGCCTCGTCTGTCATTTGATAACAAGACTGATAGGATAGCTGAGGTCAGTCTTAGGTTTGTGGCAGTCATCAAGTTACTCAATCCTCATTCAACATGCAAACACCCATACTATCAGCTCCTCTAAGAGGGCTAAATTTCAAAAAACGCTCTCAAGCCTTCTTTCTATGCCAGGCCTTCACAGAATTCTGAGACATTCCCCAGAATCAGTTATATCTGTATGATATGTATTTGTGTCTGTATCTGTATCTCTATCTGTAAGTGACAATTCTTTGGTGGCTTAAGGAGATTCTTTACGACTTCCAAGTTTATGCAGAACTGAGCATTTACATCATTCCACTGTAAAAAGCAATCATCTTCCTATTTCACAGCATCATTTACAGAGGAAAATATAGAACATCTGTTTTACTGCAATTGATTTTTTTATTTTCTAGAAGATTCTTTAAAAATAAATTACATTTTTCATAGTATAGCATTTTCATGTGTTTGAGGTATAATAGCTCACATCTCTGTGTGGAGAATATGCCTTTATTTTATAAATTTTTTTCATGACTTTACCTGTAGAAGCAATCCAACAATGCCAAAGGAATTTGAGGAAAGGAATTACAATGAAAGATTCCTGAGACAAGTTTGCACCAATTTGATCATCCTACCCAAATCTCAGCAATTCTGCTGCTTTGGCACTGTGAAAATTTAATGCTAAAGGCTTTATAATAGTTACATTTCAAAGTAATTTATTATTATTTAACCACAAATAATTTTTCTAAGTGCTTTTAATAGCCTGTGCTGTAATTAAATTTTGACGTGTTGCAACGCACAATGCTTCTGAAACTCTAAGTAGTGTAGCTAATTGATAATTCAAACCCTAATTAAGATAATGAAGCTGGTCTTGGACATCACAGAGATGGTCACCTAATTAGCTTCTTAATATCTGTTTACTAGATGAGTGGACAGTAGACTCAGGGTGATGATGGTGCAGTAAAATTAATACTAGATAAAATAATGTGAATGTAATGAATCAGAGCACCAATACAGCTTCCCACTTTTAAACAGCCACAGTGCTTCAGAGCTTAAAACAGTAACATTTCATCTTTTTTTTCCCTCCATCCACTCCCAACAAGGTGCAGTGGGAGAGATCTAGCTCATAGTAAGTGAAGCATAAACACTGATTATTCTGAATTACTTTTACAGAATTTTATGGGGCGTGATGGAAGAATATAGATTTTTACGTTTACACAAGCAATTCTATACTATGTTGTACAATAAGGCTATCAAGTTGGGCTTTGCACGTGTGGAAAAAAAAGCTTGTCTTTATTGCCTTCATTAATAATTTATTAATTGTTACAGTAATGATAACAGATGACATTTATTAAGAACCTTTTATGTTCAACACTAAGCTAGTGCTTGGTGTTTTATATGCATGACTTATTCAATTTTACCACAACCAAATTAGGTAGTACTATTATTGTATAAATGAGGGAAGTTGGGTTTAGAGAGAGATTAAATAACAGTTCTGGGTTCTTAGAGCTAAAAAGAGCGAGATGTTACATTCAAACTACAAACTTTAGACATCATACATCCACCACCACGTAATGTTGCCTTCATTTATTCAGATAGTCCATGAGCAAAGCACTGGATGTATTTCATGCAGGAAACTTGGTATCTTTAAATAAATTGCCTCAATATCATGCCATTTGTATTTGGTACAGTTAGATTTAAACCCAGGTTTGTCTAACATAAAGGTCACGTCATTGCTTTTATACCAGAGATCTGTGTAAAACAGAAATGCCTTTAAAAAAAAATTTTTATGATGTAATCTAGATAAAAGTAGTCAGTTTTATAATGGTTACTCTTCACTATGCGATTCTTTCTTAGAATCATAAACTTAATTAAAATTTAGAGCTTCCAGGCATTTCAAAACATCTAGAGAACATATAGAATGATGGCTTAAGATTGGGAGAGCTAAGTCTCTTTTGATAATGCATCTAATTTTACCACTAAAAACATTAAAAATATAAATTAAATTACACAATATACTTCTGAATTAGGCAGGACAGGTATTTATGTATTCATTTTAGAGGACGACACACCAGAGATCAGAGAATTAAGTATTTTTCCTAATACATCTAACTAGGAGAAGAGCAGGGCAGTGGAATTTAGATTTTAAGGTAGCACTAGAGTGCTATTACTAGAGTGCTATTATATTTCAGTAGATCTGATCCTAATCAGGGAACATCAGCATCTTGTCTTCAGAAAACCAACTAAAAGTAGTGGTCTGCACAGGGACTTACATGAAATTAGAATCACTACTTTTAGTTAGTTCTCTAATGATCTTGATTTATTCATAACCAAATACTTCACACATTTACCTATAAAATTCTTGAAATTTTTTTATCCCTTTGAAACTTTCCTCCAATCCATGTCTTATTAATGATTACCCTTTTTAAAACTTGACTTCTCTCCTGACTTCCCCTCTTGCCAACATACATTCACACAACCCTCATCACCTTATTTATTTTCTGTCAGTCTCAGCAGAGTTCTTGCTCTTTCTTTCAACATGGGACTAACAAATGTTACTTTGACATTATCCTCTGTCCTTCTTACAGGTAATTGCTTCATTAGTATTTTCTTTTCTCGCTCTCTATCTTCTTTTTTCAACTTCTCAAGAGAGTACCTTATATTTGTGAGAAAATGTTCAGCTTTGTCCAGTCCTCAAACCGTTGCAAAATGCCCTCTGTTTTAACTACTGTACCATAACTATTGTCCTCAAAGTCAATAATGGCCTTTTGCTTTGCATAATCAGTTGACCTCTTTGGAGCCAATATCTTTCTGAATCTCTCTGCTACGTTTAATGTATGTTTCTCCAAGGAGCTCTGATATCCTTGATCCTCAAGATGCCACCCTCTCAGGTTACCACCGTTTGTCTTGGACTGTCCCTTCAGGTCCCCTTTGTGAGGTCTGTCACTCTTCTTTCCCTTAGATGTAAGCAAATTGAGTTTAACTTTCTGCTCTTCTCACTCTATACAACCTCTCTCAGTGACATCATATTCTTTCATAACATTATTCATTTATTGATTTAGTCCTTCATTCAACAAATCTCTGCCTTTCTCACTATACTAGGGAAAATCCAGATACTGGTTATAGTATGAAGAATTAAGCAAAGCTTCTGAACATGTGGTCTAAGATTCTGATTATTATATATAGACAATACACAAATAGTCAAATACAGTTTGTTAGTGGTGATAATTCTCATACAGAAGAATAAAGAATAATGAGAGTGACAAAGAGTACCATGTATTAAGATGTATTTCAACAAAAATCTGGGTAAAATGAAGGTGTTTTCTGAGAGAAGAACATTTCGGAACAAAAAAATGGCAGAGCCTCTGTGTTTGAAGTATGCTTGGGGTACTTCAAAATCGCAAGGAGACCAATATGACTGAGGTGGAGTGAGCAAGAAGAAGAACGGCATAAATTGAGTTTGAAGAAGCAGACAGATGAAGATCATGAACGTTTTGTAGGCTGCATAAGTTAAAATGAGTTTCAGCTGCTATAACAAGAACCAGATTTTAACAGCAGCTTTGAACAGAATAGAAATAACTCGTGTCTCATTTGAAACTTACAGTTAAAACTCTTCAGAAACAATGTGCTAGTCCCCATGCAGCCTACTAGCCCATTTGATCTTTTGGTTTTGTACTATACTCAGCACTTCCAAAACTGCATCTAGGTGGTTATTGGTAACACATTTGCAATATGACTAGAGATAAGATAGAAAGTGAAAGCAAATGTCTTTTACATAAAATAAACAACTGAAAGCTTAAACCCCTTTTTCATATTAGTGTCCTTCTGCCAGAACCCAATTACATGACCAAAATTAAGTCCAAGAGAATTAAGAAATGTAGTTTTTAAATGCCTGTCTGTGTCATAAGCTAAAAGTTCTATTAATATAAAAAGAAGTAGAAGAGAAATATTGGAGAGAGATAGCAATCTGTACTACAAGGGCAAGGATAATTTTGAATGTTACTCTGGGAATAATGAAAAACTCTAGAAACGTTTCGGGTAGAAGAATGATTTACATTTTCATGCCACTCATACTTTTAAAACAGATCTGTTTATTGTTTCTGTGTAGTAGTCTGAAATCAGCTATTTGATAGCTGGATAGTGGCAAGGGAAGAGTGGAAATTAGATGGCTAGTGATACGGTTTAGCTGTGCTCACATCCAAATCTCAACTTGAATTGTATTTCCCAGAATTGTCACGTGTTGTGAGAAAAACCCAGTGGGCAGTAATTTAATCATGGGGGCTGTTCTTTCCAGTGCTATTCTTCTAATAATGAATAAGATCTGGTGGGTTTATAAGGGATTTCCGCCTTTGCTTCTTCCTCATTTTTCTCTTGCTGCCACAATGTAAGAAGTGCCTTTTACCTCTCTCCATGATTTTGAGGTCTCCCCAGTCATGTGGAAATCAAAGTCCAGTTAATCTTTTTCTGCCAAGGTTTGGGTATATCTTTATCAGCAGCATAAAAACAGAATAATACAGTAAATTTGTACCAATAGAGTGGGGCATTGCTGAAAAGATACTCAAAAATCTGGAAGCAGCTTTGGAACTGGGTGACAGGCAGAGATTGGAACAGTTTGGAGGATTCAGAAAATAGGAAAACATGGGAAAGTTTGGAACTTCCTAGAGATTTGTTGAATGGCTTTGACCAAAATGCTGATAGTGATGTGAACTGTAAGGTCCAGGTTGAGGTGGTCTCCAATGGAGATGAGGAACTTGTTAGGAACCAGAGCACAGGTGACTCTTGTTATGTTTTAGCAAAGAGACTGGCAGTATTTTGCCCCTGCCCTACAGATTGCGGAACTTTGAACTTGAGAGAGAAGATTTAGGGTATCTGGTGGAAGAAATTTCTAAGAGGCAAAGCATTCAAAACGGGACTTGGGTGCTGTTAAAGCATTCTGTTTTAAAAGGGAAGCAGAACATAAAAGTTGAGAAAATTTGCAGCCTGATGATGCAGCAGAAAAGCAAAATCCATTTTTTAAGGAGAAATCAAGCCTGCTGTAGAAATTTGCATAAGTAGCAAGGAGCCTAATGTTAATTCCCAAGTCTATGGGGAAAATATATTCAGGCCATGTTAGAGACCTTCACAGCAGCCCCCCTCTAACAGGCCAGAGGCCCAGGAGGAAAAAGTGGTTGTGTGGGCTAAGCCCAGGGGCTATGTACTGTGTGCAGTCTAGGGACTTGGTGCCCTTTGTCCCAGCTGTTCCAGCCATGGCTGAAAGGGGCCAACATAGAGCTCAGGCTGTGGCTTCAGAGGCTGGAAGCCCAAAGCCTGGGATCTTCCATGTGCTGTTGAGCCTGCAGGTGCAAAGAAGTCAAGAACTGGGGTTTGGTAACCTCTGCCTAGATTTCAGAATATGTCGGAAAATGCCTGGATGCACAGACTAAAGTTTGCTGCAGGGACATGGTCCCCAGGGAAACCTCTGCTAGGGGAGTGCAGAAGGGAAATGTGGGGTTGGAGCCCCCACACAGAGTCCCCACTGGGGCACTGCCTAGTGGAGCTGTGAGAAAAGGGCCACTGTCCTCCAGACCCCAGGATGGTAGATCCACTGGCAGCTTGCACCACGCACCTGGAAAAGTGGCACAACCTCAACACCAGCCTGTGAAAGAAGCCAGGAGGGAGGTTATACCTTGCAAAGTCACAGGGGTGGAGCTGCCCCAGACCATGGGAAGCCACTTTTTGCATCAGTGTGATCTGGATGTGAGACCTGGAGTCAAGGATCATTTGGGAGCTTTAAAATTTGACTACCCCACTGTTTTTTGAACTTCATGGGCACTGTAATCCCTTTGTTTTGGCAAATTTCTTCAATTTGGAACAGTTGTATTTATGAAATCCCTGTACCTCCATTATATCTAGGAAGTAACTAGCTTGCTTTTGAATTTACAGACTCATAGGCAGAAGAGACTTGTCTCAGATCAGACATTGGAATGTGGACTTTCGGGTTAATGTTGAAATAAGCTAAGACTTTGGGGGGCTGTTGGGAAGGCATGATTGCTTTTTAAATGTGAGGACATGAGATTTCGAAGGGGCCGGACAGAATGATATAGTTTGGCTGTGTCCCCACCCAATCTCAAATTGAATTTATCTCCCAGAATTCCCACGTGTTGTGGGAGTGACCCAACGGGAGGTAATTGAATCGTTGGGGCTGGTGTTTCCCATGCTATTCTTGTGATAGTGAATAAATCTCACAAGGTCTGATGGATTTATCAGGGGTTTCTGCCTTTGCTTCTTCCTCATTTTTCTCTTGTTACCATGATGTAAGAAGTACCTTTCACCTCTCGCCATGATTGTGAGACCTCTTCAGCCATGTGGAACTGAAAATGCAATTAAACTTCTTTTTCTTCCCAGTCTCAGGTATGTCTTTATCAGCCGCATGAAAACATACTATTACTGTGAATTGAAGGTTATTTTAAATACCATTTATGTGTTCACAGTTCTCACGTCTAAGTTATTATTTTATATTATTCATTGAATTTTCAAGTATCATGATTAATATTACAATTTATTAGATTCTCTATTATTATATCCAACAGGCAACTCAAGTTTAACATGCTGAAAATCAACTCCCTTATCTTTCCCCCAAGATAATATTAAGTTGGCAAAAACTGCAATTATTTTACACCAACCTAATATTATTTCTTATATTCCTAAATTCTGCATCTTCATAGGTGGTAGCTAGAAAATTTATGTTTTTCCTTTCATCTTTCACTTTTTGTAAAATGCCAATTCCTCATGTAACTTTTAAAAATTAATATATTATATTTTTATCATAGCTATGTGTGTAGGGGAATGGGTGTATGTGTGTAGAAAGAGAGAGAGACATACACACCTTCTCTGTCTCGAGAGTATGTGTATGTATGAGATACATATATATACACAAATATATATGTTCTTATGTAAGTTTGTAACTATATGTATGTGTACACATATATATGTATGTGTGTGTGTATATATATATATATATATATATATATATATATATGAGAGAGAGAAGGAGACAAGTTTTTAAGGAATTGGTTCATGCAATTGTGTAGACTGACAAGTTCATATTTGCAAGTGAGTTTGCAGGATGGAGAAACAGAAGAGAATTGCAGTTTGAATCCAAAGGCCTTTTGCAGGCAGAATTTTTCCTCCTCCAGGGAGGTGAGTCTTTTTCTATTAAGGTCTTCAAATAATTATAAAATGCTCATCTATATTATGGGAAATAATCTCTGCACTCAAAATCTAATTATTAAAATATAAAATCCTCTAAAAATATCTTCACAGAAACATCTAGAATAGTGTTTGATTAAATATCTATATACTGTGGCCTAGCCAAGTTGACGCATAAAATTAACCATTACACATTATTTATCCATTTTTCCATGAAGGACACCTTGGTTGCACCCATCTTTTGGAGATGGTAAATAAAACTGATATAAACATCAGTGTGCATGTTTTTGTGTGAACATATGTTTGCCACTAAATAAGATATATACCTAGGGAAGTGGTTGCTGGATCATATGGCAAGGCTATGCTTAGCTTTGTAAAAAATGCCAAATTGTCTTCTAAAGTGATGATATAATTTTACATTTTCATCAGCAATCAAGGTTAGTTCCTGTTACAGTACTTCATCACCAGCACTCAGAATTGCCATGTTTTTGATGTTTGTCATTCCAGTAATTTTATATTTGGCTCTGTGAGACATTTTAGCTAATTTTTGTAACAGGTATAAAGTCTATATCTACATTCTTTTTTTTTAATATAGGGGTTTCCGATTGTTGAAGCACCATTTGTTGAAAACACTATTCATTCGCTGTTGAATTACCTTTGTTCATTTCTTTGTGAAAGATCAGTTGAGTATATTTGTGTGGGTCTATTTCTGGACTCTCTGTTCTGTTTCATTGATCTGTGTTAATAGTCTTTCACCACTGCTGCCCTGCTGTGATGGCTGTAGCTTTATAGTTAGTCTTGAATCAGGTAGTAGTGTCAGTCCCCCAACTTTGTTCTTAAGTGTTGATTATTCTGGGCTTCTTGCCTTTCCACATAAATTTTAGAGTGAGTTTGTCAATATTCATAAAGTAGTTTACTTGGATTTTGACTTAGATTGCATTTAATTTATTACACAGCTTTTTATCTCCTAAATATTTTCTAATCTGATTTCCCCAAATACCTACTACTACCTTCACTACCACTACAACTGCTACTAATACCACTGCTGTTGTGGCTGACGTTTCTACTGCCCTAGTTCAGGCTTCGTTATGGCTTTCTGGAATAAAGAAAAGCTTTCTGACAAGCCTCCCGCCTCCAGTCTGGTCCATTTCAAATATATTCTTTGTACACGGTTCTAATTAAAATGAATGTTAGCTTATTTAAATCTAATTAACTCACATACAAAACAAATTCTGCAATTAACCAATGAATATCCCTTTTGAGTTAGTTTTTCTTTAAGTTACTGCTTTAGTTTACCCTCTGTATTTTAATAACTACAAACTTTTTGAAGCCCTTTGTCATCTATGTTGCTACTCTTATGTGTGTGTATGACTAGTGTTCGGTTGTAATGAAATGCCCATTGCTTCTCCCTTAGCTTAGAGAAATTCAGTTCACTCCCTCCAGTATATTTTTAACAAATACATTCACCTCATACCTTTACTACTTCCTTAATTGCCCACATATTTTTGTATACCTGCATTTAACAAAGCATCATAATTACTGTATAAGTGCCATGTATTCCTTGTGAATAAAGACTAGTTTTTATTCAACTTTGTTTCTGGTGAACTAAGTACAGTGATTGGCATATTTTGGCACTCAGTAAGAATTTATTGAGTGAATAATCAAACAAATAAATGAGTTAAAAATATGATTTCATTATTTACGAAGAACTAGTAATATTGTCATTACATGATATTATTCTTAATTAAGACAAATAATTTTTCAAAGGCCAACTTAGATGATAAAAATTGTATGCTCTTTTAACATCTGTTCTTCTATTTAAGGTTCTCAAGTTTGTTGCCAATCTTCTTTCTTTTTTTATGTTAGTCATGGAAATTGGATCTCTCCCTATGCCTTCTGACATACATCTGTTTTTAGTCAGCATTTATCATCCTTCAAACATTATTTTATCTCTGTGAGAGCATGTGCAAACTATACCTTCAGACATTTTAGTTGACAAGCTATGTATTTATTTTTAATTTCACTTTGGCTTCATTTAAAGACCAAGTCTCTTCCTTCTTCTGACTTTTGCTTTGCACTTTTGTTAGGAGCATGCAAAGGCAAAATCTGTTTTAGAGTAGTAAATAAAGTCACTTAAAGTAGATGTAACATAGCCCATGATGTCATACCTAAACAGAACATTATTTTGCTTTTGATTATTGGTTTATTTGGGCATTTATTTGAAGATGGTTTATCTGTATCAAATTTAGAATACATGAAACAGAGACATAAGAGAGTTAAGAGTTTATTACATCATTTTACAAACATTTTATGTAGGACTAATCCTAGAAGACGCCTATTTCTACTCTGAGCAGTACAGTAGAGGAAGATTATACATTTCAGCATGTTTCTCCTTAACTGTGTTTTCAAAACAAATTTTTATTTTTTATTAATCATTTACTTTGAGACAGAAAGCAATATAAACATTAATTTTAGCACAATATGTACCTTATTGGGGTGAAAAAGCATTGCCATAGTTTTTATTTCTTAAAATAAATATATCAGGAAAGTTTTACAAAGTAACTGCTAATCTTCGTTCAAATCCCACATTATTGAGATAGCAAATTATACGTTTAATTATTACCAATGTTGGTTTCTGGTTCCCAAACTGAGAAAGACTAATTCATAAAAAGTACATTCTCAGAAACAGTGATTGTTCTTTCTAACTTGGAGAATACGGTAAATCATTCTTACAGTTCTTGTCAGTCATGAGCCAAATAGAAAACCCTAAGATGGTTTTCTAGATTCAGAAACATCTCACAATTATCTATTCTATAATATCCATTTATAGAAATAATTATAGGCTTAATTATATACACAAATATGTGACGTTGCTATATATGCTATTTATTTGTGAATATAGTATAATACAATACTGATATAGTAAAAATTTATTAATGTGCAGGTATCTATTTATTGGCATATATATATGTATATACACATATATTGCTGTGGTTTGAATGCATCCCCCCAAAAACATGTGTTGGAAACTTAATTATAACTGCAACAGTGTTGGGAAGTGGAGCCTAATTAGAGGTGATTAGGTTGTGAGGACTCTGCGCTCATGAATGGATTATCACCATTATCGTGCAAGTGGATTTTTGTTTGTTTATTTGTTTGTTTCTTTAGAAAAGGAAGAGTTTGGCACTCTTTGTCTCCCTCCTTCTAGGTCTCCCTTTCTTTTCCCTCTGACCATCAGATACCTTTAGCAAAATTGTGACACAACAAGAATGCCCTCATGAGATGACAATGTGTTGACTTTAGATTTCTTATTGTCTAGAATTCTAAAGAAATAAATTTCATCACTTTATAAATTAACCAGTATCCGGTATTCTATTCAAAATCACAAACTGGACTAAGACACATGCATATATGCACACAAATATGTGTGTGTATACATTCATATACCTACAAATTTGTAATTAAACTGTTCTAATGTTAATTAAATGTTTGCTTATCTCTGTATTTTACATAAAGTGGTACTCTAACTCCATCATTCACTTGTAAGCCAATTAGTCTCTAAGGCATTTAATATGATGTTTGTTTTTCAAGAACTATAATTCTAACTGGTTTCTGAGATATGAAAATGTTCACTGTGGCAAATTATAGACAAATCACTGTTTCATTTAATGGCTAAAATACTTGAGGAGGAAGCATTTTGGACACATAACAAATTAAGCTGAATATAATACTTTTCTACATAGAAGACTTTCAGAAACAAAATATATATTTTTTAAATGTTTAAAAAATATTATATCAAAAGTTGACTTTTATGACACTGTACTACCATCTTTCATAATATCTGCTCATAAACCTTGTTAAGATTTCTTTTTAAAAATAGATTACTTAGTAACACTTTCAGGAAAATAACTGTAGACATTTTAAAAAATACAAATGTGAAGATAAATTATGTTCAGAGTAACTTATTTTACTGTGCTCCAAGGAAGCTAATTCTTTTTTGAATAAAATGTTTTAGATGAGTGCAGTGCCCACACCTATGATCCTTATGACTCAGGAGGCT
This sequence comes from Saguinus oedipus, assembly GCA_031835075.1. Taxonomy (NCBI): domain Eukaryota; kingdom Metazoa; phylum Chordata; class Mammalia; order Primates; family Cebidae; genus Saguinus; species Saguinus oedipus. The sequence continues at coordinate 72,142,149 of CM063178.1, forward strand.
GAAGTGGGAGGATTTCTTGAGGCCAGGAGCTTGAGATCATTCTGGGTGACAAAGCAAGACCTAATTTCTACAAAAGTTAAAGAAAAAAATAGTTGACAAGCACTTGTAGTTTCAGCTAATAGAGAAGCTGAGGTGAGAGGATTACTTAAGCCCAGGAGTTTGAGGCTGCAGTGAGCTATGATTATGCCACTGCATTTCAGCCTGGATGACAGAGTAACACCTAAAGTTAATTTAAATTGTTTATTTAGAGCCAATAGATTGGCTTGAATAAGCTTGAATAGACAACTAAGCAGGTTGTTTCATTCCATACTCAGGTAGAGTGAATTAGTTTGTCACTGAGTATACCTGAGTAGGGTTATGATACATACTAATTATATATATATAATTAATATAATATATATGCGTATACATATATGTGTGCATGTGCTTGTGTGTGTGTGTGTGTGTGTGTGTGTGTGTGTGTGTGTGTGTGTGTATCCAATATGTGGCTAAGACAGAGCTTTGTACTGATTTGGAAACTAGGAAATTAGAATAAATCTCTCATTTTAAGAGTAAATGCAAATGAGATAGAGAGATACCATTGACAGTTGAGAAAGGCCATCTAGAAGAATAGAAAAATTTTCAATGACAAATTGACTTAAGCACAAGACTGATAATTTGGTTAAGAAGGACTTTATCCTAAAAAATATAAAGTGGAGATTCTGGGAAGGCAGAAGAATAGAAAGTATTAGAAATACATCTCTCCACCTAGCCAAAACTTGTACTTTCAGAATCTGTCCGATGTAAGCATTTTAGAAATAGAAAGTTTATTGAAAACTTGCAACATCCAGGGGAAGGCTTGGAAGGTCACTTTTGGGTCCTGGCACAGCAGCAGCTGCCCATCTCCACACCTTAGCCTTGTGCCAGGCACCTGCACATCGGGAGCAACATGCACATAGTTTTAGAAAGCCAGGATTCAAAATATTGAAAATCTGTGCTCTGATTACTGATTGCTACTTCTGAGGACAGAGGCACAGACAAAAGGGCAGCAACCATTGTTGCACCTCCCCTGCATTGTTGCCTCCCTCTTAGCTGAAGTAACTTCTAGAAAATTTCAAAAATCGGACCCTTAACTTTTCCACCTTCATATTTCTCTTTTTCCTCTTTTAAAGCAGAACAATGAGGGCTAAGATATTCAGAAGAAACCACATACATAGAGGAAATCAGAAATTCATTGTGAATGCTCAGGTGCAGACTCAGGAATGATCTGAGAGCAGCTTCAGTTTGTACCACAGGGGAATCAAATCAGAAACAAACCAACAAAACTCCCAGTGACCCCTGGAAAAAAGTAGGGGAAAATCTGATTTTCAAATATGACAGCTTATTAGATTCAAATGTTCTGTTTTCAACAAAGTCACAAGGAATTCAAAAAAATAATTTATAGCTCATTCAAAGAGAAGAAATATACGCCAACAGAAACTGTTCCTGAAGAAGATGGTGGATCTACTGGACAAAGACTTTAAAAGAATAGTCTTAAAGATGCACAGAGATCTAAAGAAAATGTGAAGAACATCAAGAAAACAATGTATGAAGAAAATGAAAATATTAACCAAGAGACAGAAAACCAAAAACAAAGCAAAATGAAATTCTGGAGCTTAAAAGTATAATAAAGAAAAAAATCACTAAAGGGATTCAAAGGCAGATACGAGCAGGCAGAAGAAAATATAAAACAAATTGAAGATAAGGCAATGGGAATAAGTGCATATGAGAAAGAAAAATTTAAAAAGATTGAAGAAAAGTTAATAGATCATAAAGGTCCTGGAAGGCACCATAAAGTAGGCCAAAATATGCATTCTATGAGTTTCAGAAGAAAAAGAAGAAAGAACAGGGTGGAGAGAATATTTAAAAAATTAAAGCCCAGAACTTCCCAAATTTGATGAAAAACGTGAATATACACCTGCAAATAGCTCATAATGTCCTAATAGGATGTATTCAAAGGGAGCCACACCAAGACACTTTAAAATCAGTTGTTCACTGTCACAGAATAAGAGCATCTTCAAAGCAGTAAAAGGTAAGTAATTTATCCCATTAAAAATAATCTTAAATAAGAGAATCAACAGGTTTCTCATTAAAAACTTTGGAGGCCACAAGGCAGTGAGCTAATATATTCTACGTGATAAAAGAAAGAAAAATGCTGTCAGTCAAGATTTATATTTGGCAAAACTGTCCTTCAAAAGTGAGGGAGAAATTAAGATATTCCCAGATACATAAAAGCTAAGGTAGTTTGATACCACTAGATCTGCCTTGCAAGAAATGCTAAAGGGAGTCATGTAGATTGAGATGAAAGCATATTAGACAGTAATCTGACACTATATGAAGAAAGAAAGACCTTAGTAGAGTAAAATATATGAGCAACTATAAAAGCTACTATTACTGTAATAATAGTGTATAATTCCACTTTTTGTTCTCTAAATGATTTAAGAGACTAATATATTTTCTGTATCCCAAAAGCTAATATCCTTGTAATTTTGGATTGTAACTCCTTATTTTGTCTTCTTCATAGTTTAAGAGACTGATACATTACAATTATTAGTTCATGGGTTTGGATTCACAGTGTTTAAAGATGTAATTTTGTGACATCAACAAATTAAAGCTATTAAAGGAGCAGTATTTAATGTTATTAAAGTTAAGCTAATATAAATTTAAATTTGAGTGTTATAACTTTAGGATGTTAAATGTAATATCCACGGTAACCATAGAAAAATATCTTTTAAAAATACACAAAAGGAAATGAGAAGGGAATTTAAATGTTTCACTACAAAAGTTTAATGAAACAAAAAGAAGACAGTAATGCAGGAAATGAAGGAGGAAAAGGGAAAATCCACATGGAAAACAAATAGCAACAAAAAAAGTCTCTCTTTGTCAGTAGTTACTTTAAATGTAAAGAGATTAAACATTCCAATTAAAAGACAGAGATGGTTTGGAACACTGAGGCAGGTAGATCATTTGAGCCTAGAAGTTTGAGACCAACCTGAGCAACATGGCAACACATCATGTCTACCAAAATAAACTAATAATAATGATACCTGAATCCCTCAGTTTGCTGTGAGTTTGGGAATGGCCGGTCAGAAGCTCAGGACTGAAGAAGCTGATCTCAGAGAAGCCTTAAAGGAGCTGGCTCTGTAGCATTGTCTGAGTGTTTATTTGCTGTCTGTTATTCACTGCAGCCTAGTGAAGACTGTGCAACTGGCACTTTACTCACTGTCCTCTGTTCTCTGTGGGGCACTCTGGGGAGACCTTTTCCCAGGGCCTTTTTAATCTTTGGAGAACAACTTCAAAAATATGTTTAAAAGGGAAAAATTTTATTTAGCATCTTGCCATGGTAAATATGATAGAATATCTATTTTGGGACTGATGCAGGAAGAAATCATTTTCTAAGACCCTCCCAGCATGTAAAAGGAAGGGAGAAAAGGCCACAGTGGGAGCAGCCTCCTGAGCCCTCTCTGTGATTAACTCTGCCAGCCACTCATTCTCATGCTAAAGTGAGATGTGGACAGGTGAGAGCTCAGGTGTGAGCTGGAGCATGAGGGGAGGCTCTGAAGAAAATAAAAAAACAAAGCATTTGCCCTAGATGGGCAAAACTGATTCTACAAGCACAATTGATTATATTCTGTTCACAAGAAATTCACTTTGGATCCAAAAAGACAAATGATTGAAAGTGGAAAGACAGAGTATTTCACACAAATAGTAACCAATAGAGGACAGTTAAGGATATACCAAAATCACTGAAAATAAATTTTAAATTTGTCAAAGGGTTAGAAAATACAAAGAAGAGAATTATATATTAATAAATGTTTAATTCAACAAGATGATATAACAATTAATAGCACATCAAATACATAAAGCAAAAATTGACCAGGGTTGGCAAGAATGTGAGAAATTGAATCCTTATGTGTTATTGGGAATATAAAATAATGCGGTTGCTATAAAAACAGTATGGCAATTACTTAAAAAACAAAAATATAACTATTATAAGATCCTGAAATGCAGGTTTTGATTATATACTTGATAGCATGGAAAGCAGTGTCTCATGAGATCTTTAGACATCCATATTCATACCAGCAATATTTTTAATAGCTAAAATGGGGAAGCAGTGCAAGTGTCAACTGATAGGTGAGTGGATAAGCAAAATATGGTACATACATAAAACAGAATGTTATTTCACCTTAAAAACAAAGAAAATGCTTCTATGAGTGCACACTGAAAGCACTATTATAAGTAAAATAAGCCAGACACAAAAAGGAAAGGTATGTTTCCACTTATTTGAGGTATTTAGAACAACAAAATTATAAAGATGAAAAGTAGAATGGTCGTTTCCATGGAGTGGGAGAGAGGGACTGAGGGGTTATTTGTTAATGGATATAGAGTTTCTGTTTTATAAGATAAAAAGAGTTCTGGAGATATATAGTGGTGATAATTATAAAACATTGTTAACGTAATTAATACTACTAAGCTGTATACTTAAAAATGGTTAAGACAGTAAATGTTATGTTATACTTATTTTCCCACAACTTAAAAAACAGAAAAAGAAATAAGAACAAAAAGATAGCATTAATCTTTCAAGGATTCAAGTATAATATCATATTCTGATTTAGCTAACAATTTCTAATTTGGGGTGTACATCAGAGTCACCAGTGAATTTTTTAATTACAAGTCCTTAAACCCATTTCTAAATATTCTAACTAAGTAGGTTAATAGTGGAGTTCAGAATCTGTGTAGCTATAAAGTTCATATGGGGATATTAGATATTACAAGAATCATGGGATGAAGATTGGACTGCAGGTCAAAGACCACAGGGCCACACCATACAATGCAGGAGTGAGCTTTGGAAGACTGAGGAATATATGGAGGTGTTTCTGTAATCAATCCTACATGGAGTCATCATAGCATAGTTCATAGTTACAGGCTATAGTCACATAGAACTATAGCATACTTTATAGTTACATTAAACTTGACTCTGGTTGTTTTAGTATTTTTCAATTTATTGAATTGTTCTATACTTCTGGTTACAGTGCTTCTGTTATTCATTCAATTGTGGGGCACTTCCTCCCTCACCAGTCTCTGTGTAGCTATTCTTCTGTTCAGAAACATAATAAATCTATACATGTATTTTGCTGTGCTCATATTTCTATAATGAAAACATTGTAATACAATAGTGCTTAAGAGGCAATTCTAATAAAATATACCTACAACCCGGAATAAAATATTGCTAAAACATTTGTTTAAAAATCTGCTTTAAAAATTATGTATGAATTTAGCCTAGGTATATAATTAAGTAATATAAAATTTAATATCATTTAGCACATTTAAGAAGGAATATGTCTGCAAACAAAATAAATTGGGGTACATAGCACAATTTTTATGGATCTCAGACAGAACTGATATTCATGTGTCTAACCTTGCCTCAGGAATAGACTCTACTGTTATCTGTTATAATGAACCTAGACTTGTAAACGTGTGCATTTTGAATGACAGCATTATAAATACTGCTATTAACAGTGAGTCTCCAGCCAGTGTTGGTGGCTCATGCCTGTAATCCTAGCACTTTTGGAAGCTAGGGTGGGTGGATCACCTGAGGTTAGCAGTTCGAGATCAGCCTGGCCAACATGGCAAAACTCCATCTCTACTAAAAATACAAAAGTTAGCTGGGTGTGGTGGCAGGTGCCTGTGATCCCAGCTAGTAGGGAGGCTGAGACAGGAGAATTGCCTGAACCTAGGAGGTGGAGGTTGCAGTGAGCCGAGATTTCTCCACTGCACTCCAGCCTGACTCTGTTTCAAAAAACCCAAACCAAACCAAACCAAAACAACAACAAAAACAAACAAACAGTGAGTCTCACCTGAATTAGTAGTGGGGACTGAATGTATATGCTTACATGTATATATATATTTCTCATACTTCTACACAAAATTATGCGTATGTATGCATGATAGTGTTAGTTATTAAATAATAAACATGGCTGATACTTTACACATTTACTTTATTTTGCCTCAAGTGAGGCAATATTTGGCCTCTGACAAACTGGTTTCTGAGCTAATCACATGTACCATCACTGTAATAAAATAGCCTCCTTCAGGACATCTGAAAATTAACCAAAACCAAGATAAAGGCAGCAACTAAGAACTCTACTGTCTTATAATGGCTTGTCAATCTTGGTTCATTCCTTTTAGATGGCAATAGATAACAATTTTAGGAGGAAGACTAAGATCTAAAAATACAATACTTTTTATATTGACTGGCCATATATGGCTAATCAGCATAGAATGTCCAGGTGATCATCAATTATAATTTCTGATAGTCCTCTGTTAAGTTTTCTTTAGGGTTAGATCACAGAATACTGACACTATTCCTATCTGGCCAGTTTTCATGTCCGGAAGGAAGTTTTAGGGATTCCTATGATGGTAGAAGTCAGGCTGCATAACGTGTCAAATACTTAAAAACGTGCTTAAGCATGAATGCCATTAAATACAGTAGCTTCCATTCTAAACATTAAGACAATATAACTATATAGATGTCAGCCCGAGAAAAGGGAACACAGTCTACAGGATTGAGAAATATGAAATAAATAATTGCTCTGTATGCCATCTATGGGAACTAAAAGGTTTGTTTTAGTGCATAACAATGTATAGCTTCTTGGTCTTGGAAGATAAGTGTTTGTTAACTAACACGGCAATCAGAAAGACACTGGGACTGAGGGGAGTTTGTTCCAGAAACATTTAATTAAAATTTTCTAAGAATTTCAAATGGTTTCCACCTATCATTCAAGAACTGTATTCCCAATCCACAACAACTAGAACAACTCAAAATAGATTGCTTATGTTGATATTATTTTCACTGATGTAAAAAGAAAAAAAGAGATGTATTTCTACACCAGAAAAATTTTAACTTTGGTCTGCAGAAAATTATTATAAATATAAAAAAACCATGTTTTGCCCTGCAGAAGCTGTGGAGTTTGATTAGGTCCCATTTGAAACAGTCACTAGAGTGAATCGGCAACCATCAGAATGGGAAAAAATCTTCGCAGTTTACACATCAGACAAAGGGCTGATATCCAGAATTTACAAAGAACTCAAACAGATTTACAGGAAAAAAACAAGCCCATTCAAAAATGGGCAAAGGATATGAACAGACACTTTACAAAAGAAGACATACGTGAGGCTAACAAACATATGAAAAAATGCTCATCATCACTGGTCATTAGAGAGATGCAAATCAAAACCACATTGAGATACCATCTCACGCCAGTTAGAATAGCGATCATTAAAAAATCTGGAGACAGCAGATGCTGGAGAGGATGTGGAGAAATAGGAACACTCTTACACTGTTGGTGGGAGTGTAAATTAGTTCAACCATTGTGGAAGACAGTGTGGCGATTCCTCAGGGACCTAGAAATAGAAATTCCATTTGACCCAGCAATCCCATTACTGGGTATATATCCAAAGGACTATAAATCGTTCTACTATAAGGACACATGCACACGAATGTTCATTGCAGCACTGTTTACAATAGCAAAGAACTGGAACCAACCCAAATGCCCAACGATGATAGACTGGACTGGGAAAATATGGCACATATACACCATGGAATATTATGCAGCAATCAAAAATGATGAGTTTGTGTCCTTTGTAAGGACATGGATGAATCTGGAGAACATCATTCTCAGCAAACTGACACAAGAACAGAAAAAGAAATACCGCATATACTCACTCATAGGTGGGTGAGAAAAATGAGAACACATGGACACAGAGAGGCGGTCTACTATACACTGGGGTCTATTGGGGGGAATGGGGGAGGGACAGCGTGGGGGGCTGGGGAGGGATAGCCTGGGGATGAATGCCAAGTGTGGGTGAAGGGGAGGAAGGCAGCAAAACACACTGCCATGTGTGTACCTATGCAACTATCTTGCACGTTCTGCACATGTACCCCAAAACCTATAATGCAATAAAAATTAAAAACAAAACAAAGCAAAACAAAACAAACAAACAAACAAACAAAAAAACACGTTTTTATCTGGATAAAATTGAGTTAAACTAAAGCAAACTTACATCATTTTGAGCAAATCTTGTTTCAGACATCAAAAACTGTTTTCTCTATGATCAAAGTTGAAACCTCCCAAGTCATATTTGCAGTTACCCTACACTATAGCTCTACTATCCATTCTGTTACCAAATGTTGAATTTATTTAAATATTTCATCTGCTCTTTACATTTGCATTGTGTCTCCATTCAGATCAATCTACTTTTCATTTCCAGTGTTACAGTAGCCTTCTATTCAATGTAATATCTAAAAATATTATTAAGTCTTTAGAATATTTCAAACACTGTGAAAGACTGGACACATGATAGATACTGATCTTACAACTGCTTTCTTTACCTACGTTCATTTTTCTGTCCAATAAACTCTACCAAGTGAATACATTCTAAAAATGACTAATCCTATGATTCATCTAGGGAAAAATTCTTCAATGTATAATAGACACAAATTCCTCATTTAGGTATTCAGGTCTTCCAACAAATCAGTTCTAAAATATTGTAGAACCTTGTCTCCCACTTCTCCATTTTACGTCTCATAGTTTAGCCAAACTAAATTGCTCATTATCCATAGCATATTCTCCTTTTTAAAAAATATTTCTTTTTTTCTCACAGGATATATGCTTCTCTACTTCTCATTGGTCAAAATTCCATTTTTATTTAAAATCCTCTTTGAATATCAAACCTCTTCACAGCCTCTCCTAGTAAAACTTTATTAATGTCTCTATCATGCTATTATTTAGCACTTTTCTATAATTGCCTCTGAAAGTTCTGGGGACCCTTTTTATTTATACCGAGCAAAAGAAGCTTAACTCAAAATGACTTAAGTAGTAAAGCAAATATGTAAACTTGCAGTAATAAAATATATAAAGGAAATTGGCTTCAGGGATTGCAGGTTGGTTCCTAAGATTTAATTCATTTCTCCGCATATATCTCTTGAGTGTTTTCTTTAATGTTGTCTTTGTTTTCAGGTCTGCTCTGTCCATATGTGGTCTCCAGCAACTACAAATTCATGCAATTCTTAGAGCTAGAAAGAAAAACTATTTTTTCCTGATAATTACAAATTACCACTGAATTAATTTGATAGATGTTGGAGTGCTGATAAGCCAACTTATGAATTAATCATGAAGGTGAGGAGAATTAAATACATTGATTGGTGTAGATAAAGTTTACCAAACCCAGAGCTTATACTATAAATCATGTAGAGAAAGAATGGATGAGTGTATAAATCAAGTCTTACTGCCTAACTTCATAACTCAATGGCATAACCATAAACATTAATTTCTCATCATCTAGTGTTCAGCTGATACTGACAACTTTGGTCCTCTTTCTTTAGGCTAGCTCTGCTATGCAAATTTCTCATTCTCCTTTTGGGACCAGTGAGCTAATAATATCCAAGATTCAAGACAGCAAGCCCCATTGCTGAAGACCATTTTAAGCTTTTGCTTATATCATACCCACAAACATAGGTCATCCAAAGCAAGTCAAATGGCGGAGACCAGAATCAAGGAGCAGGAACATCACTCCACCTGTAGTATAAGGTACTTCAAGTTCATGACTACAGAGAATAAAAAGTTGGGGCCAGAAATAATTGTACCTAGAGGAAAACACAAGATTCTCATTAAAATTAAAGTTAATAGATCAAGGGAAAAAATAGCTATGGTGTAGACGATTTTATCTTTATCTTAATAAATTCTTAATATGTTCTAAGAATCTGACGACACAGACTGTATCTTATTTAATTTTAAAGACCCTGTGGTTCCTGAAACAGTGTTAGATATAGGGTATTCATTCAGTTAATATTCATCAAGTGTAAAATTCTGAATTCATTTCTGAAACGAATATTATACTACTTTTCTACAAAGAGGCATAGAATTTTCAGAGCTTGCATATATTACTTAAAAATATTTTTGGCTTCAATTAACAGATTACCTCATTAACAGTAGATTTAATCAACAGGAATTCAATTTCTTTGATTTAAGAATGTGGAGATATATGCAACTGCTTCTTTCAACAGTTCATTAATGTCAGATATATTATTCTTAGATTTTCTTTGCCTACCTTGTGGCCATAGAATAGCTTTGGCAGCTGCAAGCATCAAGTCAGTATTCATGATCAGAAGGTATGACAAAAGTGTAGTGCCAGCTATACCTGTACCTAGAGCAGAAAATATTTTTCTCAAATAATCTCTAGCAAATCTCTGTCTATGTTTCATTGACTAGAACTATGTCACCTTTAGCTGTAGGAGAGACTAAAAAAGTGAATATGCCTCTTACATATTATATTGTGGAAGAGCAGAAGGGAAAAGGGTTTTCAGAGATTGGAAATATTCAATGAACTAGCCAACTGCAGTCCTGACCCTTCCTGCCAACACTAGACAACAGTACAAATTAGACTATTATTATTGAACCGGGTTCATTAGTCAGTCAATGTTTATGTAGATAAATATTAATTTTAGAATAAAAACCTAAGTGTGAAAAATGGAAAATTAATAGTTGGAAGACTACACAAGACAACGGTACAAATTAAACTATTATTATTCAGCAGGATTCATTAGTCAATCAAACAATGTTTATGTAGATAAATATTAATTTTAGAATAAAAATCTAAGTGTGAAAAATGGAAAATTAATAGTTGTGTAAGTTTGGAAAAGGGATATAACTTTTCTGTGCCTCTGTTCTGTAATCACTATCACAGGAATTATGAAACCCACTTTGAAGGGTTATTGTGAAAATTCAACGAGATCATAAAATTGAACTGCATTACACAGCATCGAACACAACATCAATTCTCTGTAAGTTATACTTATTATTATTATTTGGTGGACAAATGCAGAATATTTTACTCTACACAGAGCAAGATTCTAAAGATGTACAGTTCTGAATTTAAACACTTTGCTTCTTGTTCTACAGAAATAATTTTAAAACCTTCCCTATTCCATTGCACTGTAGTTTAACTATAGATAACAATAATATATCTGGTATATCAAAATCATTCAAAGAGTAAAATTTTAAATGTTCTTACCAAAAAGCAATAAAAATATTTGAGTAAGGCATCTACTTATTACTCTAATTAGATAATTATGTATTATATATTTGTATCCCATAAATATGGGCAATTATTATGTATCAGTTAAAAATAAAACTTCTTTTTTTGAGACAGAGTCTTGCTCTGTCACCCAGGCTGGAATGCAGTAGCACCATCTTGGCTCACAGCAACCTCCACCTCCGGGGTTCAAGCAATTCTGTGACTCAGCCTACTGAGTAGCTGGGATTACAGGTGCATGCCACCATGCCTGGTTAATTTTTGTATTTTTAGTAGAGATGGGTTTTTGCCATGTTGGCCAGGCTGGTCTCAAACTCCTGGCCTCAAGTGATCCACCTGCCTCAGCCTCTCAAAATGCTAGGATTACAGACGTGAGCCCCAAACACAGCCAAAAATAATTTTTTTTTCTAGATTGGCAAAAGAACAGAGTCAATTTATCACTTTTCCTTTTTGTTCTAAAAATCTAATGTTAATATTAAAATGATTTCTAATATCCTCTTGCTCTCCACTTTTTTAGGATTGTATTAGTTTAGGCGGGGTCTACAATATTTTTGAATCAAATGTATATAATCTATTTCTATTACTTGAAATAGATAAATCCAGCCAAAAGGAGAGTTGGAGAGAGAGAGAAAGAGAGAAGGGTGTTTTACACTTATTTTACAAAATCACATGCTGTGTAATGCTTGGAAAGAAATTTCCAACATATAAAATTATTACAATTTCTTCTTAGAAAATGATGGAGAGAATATGTATTTAACAGACCCAAAACTTCTTCAGAAGTCTGCAGGTGTTCAAGGGAGGTTGATGTGATGTTAATGGTAACACTATGAGTCTGTACAGTACTTTAAAGTTTATACAAATATTTTATATCAGATCTCATTTGGTTCTCCTAGAAAAGTTGGAAAGTAGATCGTACATTTCTTATTTGGCTAATAAAAATGATGAGGTTCAAAAAGTTTATGCAATTTGGAAAAGCTTACCAAAGGAGTCAGGGAAGAGGTGAGACTAAAGTCTAGGATTTCAGATCCCAAGCCTGCAGCCCTGAACAGCAGAAGCTGTGTTACCATATCCCTGGTGAATCACCTGGGCTACTTATAGCACTATGCCTGTATTTCCTCATTGATGAAATGGAGATTACACCAGTATTTACTTCACAAGCTTGTTGTATTAGTCTGCTAGCAATACTATAATAAAACACCTTAGAATGGGTGCTTAAACAGCAAACATTTATTTCTCACAGCTCTAGAGGCTGGGAAGTCCAAGATCAAGATGCTGATTGTTTTGGTTTTGGTTCCTGGTGAGGGCCCACTTCCTGACCTTTAGTAGGCTAGCTTTTTCTTTTCTTTTTTTTTTTTTCATCTGGACAGAGTCTGGCTTCATGGCCCAAGCTGGAGTGCAATGGCATGATCTTGACTCAATGCAACCTCTGCCCCCCAGGTTCAAGTGATTCAACCACCTCAGCCTCCAGAGTAGCTGGGATTACAGGTACCTGTCACCATCCTCAGCTACTTTTTGTATCTTTGTAGAGACAGGGTTTTGCCATGTTCACCAGGCTGGTCTTGAACTCCTTACCTCAGGTAATCCACCTGCCTCAGCCTCTCAAAGTGCTGGGATTATAGGTGTGAGCCACTGTGCCTCGTCACCAGGCTGCTTTTTTGCTGTTTTCTCACATGATGAAGACAGAGTAATCTCTCTCTTTTCTTTTTCTAATGCAAGTATTAATCCCATTATGAAGACACATTTCATGACTTCCTGTAATCCTAATTACCTCCCAAAAGCCTCATCTCCAAATACTGTCATATTGGTTGATGGGGCTTCAACATATGGATTTTTGGGGGGATGTAATTCATTTTATAGTAGTCATCATGAAAATTAGGTGAGATCACATGAAAAATTTTGAGGAATGACTGGCACTTAATAAGCAGACTTAAATATATTAGGTATTATTTTTATTATTATCCTTAATATGTTGCACTTTCTAGAATCATCTAAGTTGCACAGAATGTGGCAAAATAAAAATGATCTGAATTTTTCTAATAAACCAGATATTCTCAGTGTTAAAGTTACTCTGGTAGTAGATTGAACATACTGGGAGACATTAAATTCTGTGGACTCATTAGAGATTTACAGCTCTCAGCAACAGATTATACACTGACCAAATCAAGTTAACAGCAGTATCCAATAGTATCTAAATATCAGTTAGCAATGACTTCCTCCTTTGGATATTTCTACCCAACTTTTGACCAGTGAGAACCCCTTAATTATTAATAGCAGTCTGAAATCCATATAGCATATGATTATATGAACGAAGAAGATCCATAAAGGGAGAATCAGACCTGATAAAACAAACAATCAAAAACATATTTAAGGTGGATTTCAGACTGCTATTAATAACTTGAGATCCAAATTAAGTGAATAATTTTGTATAACATAACCTAAAACTTGAAATCACATTTCTTATCAAACAAAGAGCAAAACATATTTGATTATTTGTCACGGGCCATAGACAGTATTACTCAATCTGTAAAGATGGACCTGGAGAGTTCAGTGCAGAATAAGTGGATACAGATATGAAAACTAGTATGTTCAATGCAATTTCACAAGTGCTACAATGAAGATTCTGGGCAAACGCTATTGATGACAGATGAATTGTGGGCAAATACTACTGATGACCTTGGGCTGGAGAGAGTGAGGTAAGTGTTAGGTTACCGGGTTCTCAGACTGGCAGCTCTTGGCTGAGTCTAGGCACAGACCAGATGCAATTTGAATAACTTACTGGCATAAGCTCCTAGTATTCATGTTATGGCATTATTTGTTCATGAATACTAACCCCTGATAATACTCTCAAAGTTCTGACTGTGCTAATGAATACAAATGCATGTCTTCCCTAGAGTGTGCAAGAGACTGGAAATAATAACTCATTCTCTAGTCATGTTGAATTTACTGTTTGAAATTTTATAGTATAAATGTAGACCAACACATCTTTTAACAACACTCCCTCTTGAACTTCTTAGGCCATAGTCACTGCATCCCTACAACATGATATTTTTTAATGTTGTTGCACTACTTCCTTTCACACATAGCCATCAGAAGAAAGCCAGGGAGAGGTTTCAAGCAAAAGGAGCAATTCCATTTATGCAAATATAATCATACCTTTCCTTCCAGAGTTTAACATCATTTAGAAAAGCATACCTTCACCATGTTGATCAGACACTAGAAAATACACAGGTTTGAAAAGATTCTTGGTGTAAGGAGCAGTCTTCAAGCCCTTCAAACAGATAGGTATGGGAGTCACAGGACTTTCTGACATGTGACGTATAGCCTGCCAAGGAGTTGGAAGGACGCCCTGGGTACCATGTGAAGAACATGTGCCACCAGTCACGTTACCTTTGGGCGCTTTAAACTAGAGAAGACGCTGTGGTCAGGACACAAAAAGGTGAGAGCTGACACAGAAGCCTCTCTACAAATCTCAGTTTGAAGGGTCAGCCAGGGATTATCATAGCTAGAATTCTGAACTCACCCTATGTCTGATGTGAGCATAACTCCAAATCAGTATGTCAGCACCATTCTGGAGGTCCAACCTCACTGGATTACAGGAGAGCAGTACTGCATTTGCTCACAAGGCTACACTTCTGTATTCTGGTATGTCCACATTGCCCTGGGATGACTCTTCTAATCACAAATCCTGGAGCTTTTCCACCCATCTGGTCAACCTGACTTAAGGCAAGGGACGTAAAAACACAAAGAACTTCTTTGATGAGCGAAACAGAGACCAAGGTTCATGCAGTTCCTGTGTCTGCACAGACAATTCTGCCAGTTTCAGTTAGTTCCAAACACCAGACAAGATTTAAATGTTTGAGGAAGTCTCTCCAAAGAACAGAGAAGGTCCATGGCAGGAGTGCCTCTTGCCTGGTCTAAAGGTGGTAGCCTATTATGCTGAATGTGCTTTGTTCTTCTCCAGAAGATACATACTATATCCCCATCAGTCACGTGCTACATGGTAGATTATAAAATAGACATGTTATGTGCCATGTGGTAGATTATTAAATAAATGACTTTAAATAAAGGTTTAAATGAACGAAAACAGGAACAAAAAAATAGTTTAGATTATTGGTGTAGTGAGTGATGAAGAGCCTGGGTTTTGGGATTATATTATCTGGGCACCATTTTGGCTCCAATCTGACTTAAACAGATTAGTAAATTACGAAATTTCTCTCTACCTCAGATTCCTCATTTTAAAATGAGAATAATAATTCAACTGACATGGATGATTTTATGAGAATTATACATAGCATAACATATGAAACAACGAATTCAATGCTTGACTCACAATGACTAGCCAATCTACTTTCCTGCTATTATACCCTCATAAGAATGTTATGTAAATTATATGAGGTATGTAAAGCACTTTGAACAAAAGCTGGCACATGTAAAGTGCTCAAAAATATTAGCTATTATTGCCACTTCTTCTGTATCTCCTATTCAGGTTTTAAATGACTTCAACAAAGACTCATACAAATTAAGCTTGAGGAATTCTATTTCTTAGAAACCCATTCTTTTTGTTACGTCTTGTGTTAATTTTTCAAATCTAGCCTTTTCCTTGTTTTAGCAGTTCTTGTTCTTAAATATACATTTTTTTTGCAGTAACAGCAGTATCTTGGGCAAGTTGAATATAACGTTTTCATGAATAAGACACAATAATTTTATTTAAATAATTTTTAATTTAACGAAATGAATGCATTATTATATAAAAGTAATAATACATCATGACTAAGTTTCATCTAAAGAATACAAAGTTGGCTTAATATTTGAAAGTCAATCAATATAATTTACTACTGTAACAGGCTATATGATAATACCCATATGATCATCTCAGTGGATGCACAGTAAGTATTTAGGAAAATTTAACAGCTATTCGTGAAGTGACAAAACTCTCAGGAAACTAGGATTAGAAGGATTATCAGTCCTGAAACTGATAAAAACAAAAACAAGAACAAAACCTGTAGCTAACATTTAATGACAAAATCAGAAAGCTTTCTCCCTAAGATTGGGAACCAGGTAATGGTATCTGCTTTTACCACTTTTATTCAGCATTTATTTAACATCAACATTTTATACAAACTTCGATTACTGTAGTTTCAAACGCCTGAGCTCAAGCTATTCTCCCACTTCAGCCTTCCAAGTTGCTGGAACTATATTCTATTATATTTTCAAGTGGGAAGTGAATTTGTTCATTTTGTAAAATTTTTGAATTTTTGAGATAATATTGGATTCACATGCAGGTGTAAGAAATAACACAGATCCCTTGTACCATTCCCCAGTTTTCCTCACTATAAACATTTTGAAAAACTATATTATAATATAGCGACTTGGATAAGATACCAGCATTGATACAGTTAAGGCACTGGCTGTTGTTCAGCAAACTGTCTCATAAATCGTGATCAGATCTTGAGAGTTGATCTTTTTGAGTTCTTCTATATTCCTTTTTTAATTATATTTTAAGTACTGGGGTATATGTGAAGATTGTGCAGGTTTGTTTCACAGGAATACACATGCCATGGTGGTTTGCTGCACCCATTCCCCCATCATCTACATTAGGTATTTCTCCTAATGGTATCCCTCCCCATTCACCCCTACCCCCTGCTATCCCTCCCCACCCCCTCCAACCGGCCCTGGTGTGTGATTGTTCCCTTCCCTATGTCCATGTGTTTTCATTGTTCAACATCCACTTATGAGTGAGAACATGCAGTGTTTGGTTTTCTGTTCTTGTGTCAGAAAACCAAAGATGCTGAGAATGATGGTTTCCAGCTTCATCCATGTCCCTGCAAGGACGTGACTCATCCTTTTATATGGCTGCATAGTATTTCATGGTTTCTGAAAAGTTTTTCTATCAATTATTAAGAGACAGGTCTTGAAGTCTCAATTGGATTGTGGATTTGACTATTTCTACTTTTAGGTTCATTTTTTCCTTCACATGTTTTTGTAGCTCTGGTGCCTACACATTTAAGATTGCTAGGCCTTCTTGGTGGATTGACCTATTTTTATTATTCAATAATGTCCCTCTCTGTCTCTGATCACCTTTTTTTCTAAAGTCTGCTTTACCTGATATTAATATAGCCATTGCTTTTTGCTTATTTTAAAATGTTTAACTATAAAGTTTTATGTATACATAAATAGATGTATTAATATATATTTATGAGGTACATGAGATATTTTGATACAGGCATTCAATGTGTAATAATCACAGTAGAGCAAATGGAATATCCATAATCTCAAGCATGTGTCCTTTCTTTGTGTTACGAACATTCTAGTTACACTCTCTTAGTTATATTCAAATATACAATAAATTATTGTTAGTTCAGGTGCAGTGGCTCATGCCTGTAACCCCAGCACTTTGGGAGGCCAAGGCAGGCAGATCAGGATTTCAAGACCACCTTGACCAACATGGCAAAGCCCCACCCCTACTAAAAATACAGAAAATTAACTGGGTGTAGTGGCTCACTCCTGTATTCCCAGCTAATCAGGAGGCTGAGGCAAGAGAATTGCTTGAACCAGGGAAACAGGGATTGCAGGGAGCTGAGATTGTGCGACTGTACTCCAGCCTGGGCAACAAAGCAAGACTCCGTCTCAAAAAAAAGAAAATATTGTTGACTATAGTCACCCTATTGTCCTATCAAATATTAAACCTTATTCATTTCATAGAACTATATTTTTGTACCCAATAACCATTCCCAGTTACTCCTGTCACCACTACCTTTCCCAGCCTCTGGTAATCATCGTTCTGCTCTCTATCTCCATGAGTTGAACTGTTTGCATTTTTAGCTCCCACAAATGAATGAGAATATGTGAAATTCTTTTTCTTTTTCATTTAACAAGCCTGGCTTGTTTCATTCAACATAATGTTCTCCAATTCCATCTATATTGTTGCAAATGATAGGATTTCACTATTCATTTATGGCTGAGTAATACTCCACTGTATATGTACTTCTTTTCTTTTATCCATTGGTCTGTTGATAGACAGATTGCTTCCAAATCTTGGCTATTGTGAAGAGTGCTGCAATAAACATGGGAGTGTAGATATCTCTTTGATAAATTGATTTCCTTCCCTTGGGTTATATACCCAGCAATGGGATTGCTCAATCATGTGGTAATTAAATGTTTAGTTTTTTGAGGAGCCTCCATACTGTTCTCCATAGTTGCTACCCTAATTTATATTCCCACCAGCAGTGTTCGAGGCTTTCCTTTCTCCACATTTTTGCCAGCCTTCATTATTGTCTGTATTTTGAATAAAAGCCATTTTAACTGGGGTGAGATGATATTTCATTGCAGTTTTGATTTGTATTCTCTGATGATCAGTGATGTTCAGCACCTTTTCATATATCCATTCGCATACCTTTTTTTGAGAAATGTCTATTCAACTTTGTAGCCCATTTTAAAAGTTGGAGACAGGAAGATCACGAGGTCAGGAGTTTTAAACCAGCCTGACCAACATGGTAAAACCCTGCTTCTACTAAAAATACAAAAATTAGCCAGTAATCCAGCTACTCAGGACACTGAGGCAGGAGAATCGCTTGAACCCAGGGGGCAGAGGTTGCAGTGAGCCGAGATTGCACCATTGCACTCCAGCCTGGGCAACAGAGTGAGACTTCATCTAAAAAAAAAAAAAATTGGAATATTACATATTTTTCCCTATTGAGTTGTTTGAGCTCCTTATACAATCTGGGTGTTAATTTCTTAAATTGATCTCATTTTTCCATTTTTACTTTAGTTACCTGTGCATATTGGGTATTACTCAATAAGTTTTTATTTTGGAGAAATTTTCAGTGTTCTCTTTTAGTACTTTCATAGGTTGAATTCTTACAGTTAAATGTTTTATTCATGTTTATTTTATTTTTGCATAAAGCAAAAGATAGGAGTCTAGTTTCATTCTTCTGCATATCTAATTTAACCAGCACAATTTATTGAAGAGACTAGTTTTCTATCCTGTTCCACTGGTTTATGTATATGTTTTTATGCAAATGTCATGATGTTGGGTTATCACAGCTCTGAAGTATAATTTGAAGTCAGCTAACGTGAGCTTTCCATTTTTGCTCTTCTTGCTTAGGATAGCTTTGGCTATCTTGGGTCTTTTGTGGTTTTATATAAATTTTAGGGTTTTCTTTTTTTTTCTATTTCTGTGATGATTGTCCTCGGTATTTTGGCAGGGATTGTATTAAATCTGTAGATTGCTTTAGATAGCATGGATATTTTAACAATATTCATTCTTCCAATCCATGATCATGAAATATTTTTCAATTTTGGGTTTTTTCCAATTTATTTTCATCAGTACCTTAAAGTTTTCATTATAGAGATCTTTCACTTCTTTTGTTAAATTAATTCCTCAGTACTTAATTTTATTTGTGGGTATTGTAAATGGGAGTACACGTTGATTTTTTTTCGGATTGTTCACAGCTGGCGTATAATTTTGTATGCTGTTTTTGTGTCCTGTAAATTTTTAAATCAATTTGAATAGCTTTTTGATGGAATCCTTAGGTTTTTCCAAATATAAGATTATATCATCTGCATACAAAGAGAATTTTACCTCTTTCCAAATTGGATGCCTTTTATTTATTTGTTTTATCTGGTTGCTCTATCTAGATATCCAGTATTATGTTAAATAACAGTGATTAAAATGACATCCTTGTTGATCTTAGTGGAAAGATTTTCAGATTTTCCTTGTTCAGTACAATACTAGCTCTGGGTCTGTCATATATTGCTTTTATTTTATGGAGGTATGTTCCTTCTATACCCAGTTTTTTGAGGGTTGTTATCATTAATAAATGTTAAATATTACCACATGCTTTTTCAGCATCTATTGAAATTATTATATCAATTATCCTTCCTTCTGTTAATATGATATATCACATTGGCTGATCTGTGTATGTTGAACCATCCTGGCATCCCTGGAATAAATCCCACTTGGTCATGAAGAATGATCTTTTTAATATGTTGGTGAATTTAGTTTGCTAATATTTTGTTGGGAATCTCTGCATCCATGTTCATCAGAGACATTGGTCTTTAATTTTCTTTTCTTATTGTGCCTTTGTCTGCTTTTATATCACAGTGATACTGGCCTTGAAAAATCAGTTTGGAAGTCTTTCTTCCTCCTCTCCTTTTCAGACTAGTTTGAGTAAAATTGGTACAAGTTTTTCTCTGCATGTTTGGTTAAATTCAGCAGTGAAGCCTTTGTGTCCTGGCTTTTTCTTTACTGGGAAATATTTATTATGAATTTGATCTAATAACTTGATATTGGTCTACTCAGGTTTTAGATTTCTTTCTGGTTTAATTTCAGGAGATTGTATGCGTTTATGAATATATCAATTCCTTCTAAGTTCTCCAATTTATTGGCAAGTACTTACATATAATAGTTTCTAAAGATCCTTTGAATTTCTGTGGTATGAGTAGTAATGTCTCCATTTTCATCTCTGAATTTGAGTCATCTCTCTTTTTTTCTTAGTCAATCAGGCTGAAAGTTTGTCAATTTTACCTTTTATAAAATCTATGTTTTGTTTTATTGATTTTTTGTATTATTTTTGGGTTCAATCTTATTTATTTCTGCTCTAATCTTTATTGTTTCTTTTCTACTAATTTTGAGTTTTGTTTGCTCTTGCTTTTTAAGTTCTTTAAGATACATTATTAGGTTATTTATTGGAAGTTTTTTGATCTAGGTACTTACAGCTATAAATTATCTTCCTTAGTACTGCTTTTGCTGTATCCTGCAGGTTTTGAAATGTTGTGTTTCCATTTTCATTTATTTTATTGATTTCTTTTTTAATTTCATCATTGACTTACTGGTTATTTGGAAGCATGTAGTTTAATTTATATGTGTTTGTATAGTATCCAGAGTTCCTCTTGTTACTGATTTCAAGTTTTATTCCATTGTGATCAAAGAGGATATATAATATGATTTCAATTTTTAAATAAGTTTTTACTTCTTTTGTTGTCTAACATATCTTCTATCTTTGAGAATGTTTCATACGCTTAGGAGGAGAATGGTTTTTATGAAGGTGCATTCTTGTATGAATAGTTGTTCAACTGTGTGTTCATGCAGTGGGGGGTGATTCCTGTAGGGTTCTATTCAGCCGTCTTATTCCACCTCTTCCAATATTTCCTTTTTATATAAAAAAAAAGAAATTTCACATGACTGGCATACATATCATTGTATATATCAGCAATGCACCCTCAGGAAATCTCTAAATAATTAAAAGAGCATATTTCCTAAGTGAACTAAAGAACACACCAAATAGCCCCAGTGGGTTGGAGCATTGCATAGACATGAAATGCCTTTAGGCTAATAAAACATTCTTATTTTACCAAGCTTAGTGCAGGAAATGTTGTAGAAAATAAATTGGCACACTTTTATAGGGTCTCTTCCTTTTTGAGGCCCACATTGTTTAAAAAATATTAACCTTACTTTGACCTCCAATATCAATATGCCTGTTTACAATGATGAGATAGAAAATCAAATGCATTTGAAAGGTTATTCCCTCTCTCAGATAATTCCTCAAAGCTTACTTTTTTAAAGTCAAAATTTTAGTGTTTTTTTTTAAGAAAATGTAAAAGATTCATTTTAATTTCAAGTTTATTGCATGTGTATTCTATCATTCATATGATTCTGTAGAAAAAGATTAAGTCCTCTTTTATGCATTGGGGATTCCAAGTTGAATAATTGTTTTATGGATTAATAACAAAAAAATTATTTTTATTGTTATTCTTTCTTCAAATTATTTTCAAACTATCCTGATTATTTGCTTTTCCAAATAACTCAGAGAACTGGGAGCGTCATCTTGGCAATATTATTGTTAGTGACTAATTCTTACTCTTATTTCTATTGGAAATTAGGTCAGGAGAAGGAAAATTATTTAGTATATTCTGACAAAAATATTTGCATGCCTTTTTAAATAGTTTTTGTTTATTAATTAACAATAATAATTCACACAGGCATGGGAATGGGCCAACAACTTTCTATATTCCGTATATAGACGGCATGAGATGAAGACATAGTTGTTAATAAATGGTTGCCAGGTAATGTGTTCCTCTTCACTCTGCATAATGCAGTCTGCAGTGAAGATCCAAGTTAACTATAAGGACCGAAATCTCTCCAAGACTTCAGGCACAGGAGGTCTCACTCTGTGCAATAGACTGTTACCAACACAACTTTAACATTTTTCTCAGATTGACTAAACTTTGGACAAGATTTTTCTACTATAGGTTCCTGAACTCTCTTTTCTTACAGTATTTACTTTAGAAAACCTATAGTAGTAAATTATTTCCCTGCCTCTTCAAGATGTAGATCTTCTTCTTTTCTTTTGTTAGTTTTACAAACCAGAAATGTCTGTCTCAAGATCCTAAGAGCCATCGCTTTGACATGCAATTGCCAAGAAAGATAATGTCCCCTATCGCCCAGTCACTGTGAAGGGCAGGAATCTAACCTCAATAAGAGCCAATAGCAGAAAGAGATGGCCTAATCACATTGACCAAGCTCTCCACTAATGTCCTTCAATACTTTTCCAATAGCTCATCTCAGTGCTTAAAAATTCTTTTGTCTTGTTTTAATAGAGTTGAATTCTAGCTCTCTTCCCCTCTTGAAATATTCTTGAATAAAATCTTCCTGGCCCATCTAACTCCATATGATGTAATTTTACTTTGACAAAAGCAATAAGCCTCCTTCTGCCTATTGTCCACTTTAAAATTATCTTAATAAAAGACTACATATTGGGTACAGTGCAATACTGCTCAGTGATGCGTCCATTAAAATTTCAGAATTTACCACTAAAAAGCTCACCTGTGTAACCAAAAAACACCTGTACCCCAAAAACTATTAAAAAATAAGAAAATATCTTTAATCACTACTATTTTTAGCATTATAAATTCTTTTATTATTTCCATGTATAGTAAGAAGAATGCTATGACAATAAAAATATCAAAGTGGTTTTTGGCTTTGTCATTTACCTAGTAATGGCCTTAATTAATATTCTAGAATCAAAACATATACCTGAATAACAGTCTTTTACAAGACAGGAATCTAACTGATTTACTGCAAAACATCATAAACTATATATTTAATTTTAGATAATGTGTTATTAGTTAAAAGGCATTATTTATAGACTTGTATGCTAAAATACTGCACTAAGTTTAATAATAAAAATTATTTTTAAAAGAATATAATGGTGTTAAAAACCTGAATTATCTACCACTGATCACATTAGTCAAAGATTAATGCCACTATCTATCAGGTATGATTAAAGCAAAAGAAAGGAAGGTGGGATGAAGTAAAATAAAGGGTAAAATGGTTTTAAAGAAAAGAGCCAATATTTCCTATCAGAATTAAATCAAAGAACATAAAGAGGTCCGTTGGAAAAAGAATCAGAGACAAAACCAATTGAAACTTGGTTCTGCTTCTCATTTGTTCCACCTGCTCACATCTCAAACTACACAAAAGATGCATCCTTGGGGGAGATGAGACCCAGGAGTATGCAAGTTGGAGAAGATGCGGCTCAGCTGTTTGAGATGAAGGCAGACAAAAACAATTTTGGTTTTGAAAGGATGTCTTCAGAAAAATGTGATGATAGTGTTCATAATTAACATCTACTAGGGTTTTAATAACTGGCAGACATAGGACTAATTGAGCTGCACTTATCAGATTATGCCATTATTGCAATCATTTTATGAGCTTGGCATATCCATTATCTCCTTTCTCCAGTTTAAAATAAAAAGTTCTCTGAATATAACTTTCCTTTTTCATAAATGTAGTAAGTGGAATAGTAATCAGTCCAAATCAGTCCTATTCAGTTCTAGAGCATGAGATGTTCAACCCAATTCTATAGTAGTATGTTTTATGTATAACTGAAGTCTTTGAAAAATAATACTTTGAGGAAAAGGAAAAAGATTAATATTACAATTCATTGCTGAGTGTTTTCTAAGAATGATTATTAGAAGCTTTTTTTCTATTTACTTTCAAACTTTTGTTACATTTTACCTATTATATAATTAATACCAGCTTGTCATATCAGATATCACAGAAATACTACCTATGAAGATAGACATTTCCAGTATATATAAATCATGACTATTAACTGGTTGCTAAATATTTTTCTAAACTCTTGAGGCCAAATATATTTCTGGAGTTAAATTTTTAAGATGTTAGAAAGCTAAGAAAAAGAAATAACAAACTCAGTAAAATAACAGTGACGACTGGGCCACTACTATATTATCCAAAACAATATTACATTTGCAAACTATGCGCATATTTGCAGTAATTAAAATAATAATTACACATCACCTCATATCAATTTAGGTCAAGATTCACTGCCAAATAAGTTGAAAATGTGTTAGCTTCTGTCACCAAATACATTATGAAAAAGAATAAGACCTCTGTATTTCCGAGTTTCAGATAAATGACTGTGAACATGCATTACATATATTTTCTGCAACTTGATTTTTTTTCACTTAATAATCTTTCTTAGAATACTTTTTTTGGGAGTTATCATAGAGAGATTTACATCATTCATTGCAATAGCTATATGTGATTCCATTTTATGGATGAATCATAGTTTATTGCTAGTGATAAAAATTAATTTTGGTTATTTGTCAAACTAATTTTGACCTCATTTATCTTTCCTATAACTTTCATTACCTATCATAATCTGTATGACCCATGACTCAAATTTATTTTATTAAGCCACTTTCCTGGACATGTTTCTTGCACAATAATTCAAAACTAACATTCATCCTAAATGTGCTATGTGATTTCACATGCCATTTCACGAAGAGTATTATTTTATAAGAAATATAATACTACTTGAACGTGGAGAGAGTGAAAAGAGTTATAAGTGAAATAATACCTATGAGGTTCTATTCGTATCACCTGGGTAACAAAATAATCTCTAAAACAAACCCCCATGACATTAAGTTACCTGTGTCACAAACCTATGCATGTGCCCTTGAACCTAAAAGTTAAAAAATATATATATAATAAAAGTATAACTAGTTTAAAAAACAAACCACAGAAATACAGTTGAAAGCAAGAGATGTTTTATTCTGATTTTGTCTAACATAGGTGTCTGGCTTGGGCTCCCTAAGAGTAAATAATTTCATCATTAAAATGGGAGAGATTTAAATAAGTGGTTTCTAAAAGTCTGTGCCTTTATAATGCAGAGTTCTCCCAAAGTTTTCAGAATGTGGGACACAGAGAAAATAATACTGTATCTTTGAGATATCTTGGGATAAACAGAAAAATGATAAGACTGACAGCTTGGCTGCCTCAGGACCTACTTGGGCACTCTAATAACTGACAAGATGGACATTCCTGCTACAACAGTTGAGAATCTTTGCTATAAAGTATTGGTGAAATCTATTTGGCTGCTGTGCAAGTGACTTCATCATATCAGCTCAGTTGTAGACTTCAAGAATCAAAAGGCTTTTAAATTTCTCAGGAGTATCTGATCTTTGAAAGACGATTTTTAAAGCAGAGCATTTAGACATAAACTAGGTAGACACAGTGAAAGTTCCACAAAGTTTTTCAGCTGTCTATTCTGTTACTGTTGTGTTGCTTTCCTTTCTTCAGAATTTAGCTTTACCAAATTGTGGAAGATGCTCAGTGATGGCTACCTTGCTCAAACTCCAAGAAGCAGAAGGCAAAATGTGGAGAAAAGATATATCGACCTCTCTTAAAGGATTTTCTCCAGAATTCTCGACTGAAGCTTTGTTTGCATCTCACTGGACAAAGGTTAGACTTATTTCTGTTCTTCATAAGATCAATTCAGAAATGCATGCAGCCTTGATTCCAAATGATCATGTCCCCAGTTAGAGTCTGTGGGCTGTATTATTGTGGAAAATTCAGGGATGAGATAAAATGGAACAAAATCTCTAGTTAGGAATGTAGTTGGTATATACAGCACTGTAAGAAAAGGAGTGTATTTTTGACCATTCTTCAGTACCAATTGAGTTACAGATTATGCTACTTTAGATACAAATAAAGTCAGGAGTTCATGCACTAGACACAGGTGTTTAATAGTCAAACCATCACTCTTGTACACAAGTGTGGAGCGAACTTCATCTAACTATTTACTGTCTTTGAACTTCTATTCTATCATCTCTTAGGTAAATGAGTTGAACTACATCAACTTTATGGAATCTTCTAACTCCAGAATTCTAGACTTTAAGCAAGGTTAGATGAATCAGCTATCACTAAAATGAAATACGTGTGGACTGCTTGTTCATGTTATTTTTTTCATTGTAATTTAAAATAAAGAGTTTATTAGTAAAACATTCTCCAAGATAATAATGGTTTCTGAAGAAAAGATATGACTTTCAATGTTCTATAAGTAGAGGGAATAGCTTTTTGATCTTCTACAAGCAACTTAAAAATATATATAAAGTTTCAAAAGCTTGAAATTTGTTAAAGGCAATGTGAAAAAAAAACTGATGCTATAAGGCAATTCTTTTAATTTAGCATTTTAGAATATCATAACTTTTCCATCTCAAATGTGGTGTTCTAGATAAATTTAAGAGTAGCTATGAATTCAAATGTTTATTGACCTCTATTCCTTATTTGTACCAAATAATAGATTCATTAAATTACATATACTTTGGAATTATTTGGGGAAATAACATGCAAGTTACATGCCATTATACATAGTATTGTTGCAGTGTTGCTAAAATAAAAATCAAGAGTTTTATTAGCAATTCGGAGCAGCTACTTTTAGACTTTCTGATTTTAAAATGTTTAAATCTTCGTTTTCTGATTATATGGATTAATAACCAATGAGTAAATCTGATTAGCCAAACTGGTTTTTAAATGAGTGATTATTTCCTTGCCAAATCACACAATGTTCATGTGTGATTGTGTTCAGAGCTTGTATTAGGTAGTCAAACAACCAGGCTTCTATCTCCAAATCGATGGAAACTTCTGCCTCTGACATATTGCTTTGTCATACCCAAGCTCTGATCCCAAAGTTGTTAGATTGCTTCATCCTACTCTCAGCTCTTCAATAATGAAGACCATCTCCCATCGAATATTCAACACCTGTAAGATGGACATAGAACCCTATCTAAGGGATGCAATGATGCTTCCTGTACGGTGCAGCATGAAGAAGTTTGAACTTGGGCAGGGTGCCCACCATGACGAGATAAGTCGAGCCTGAGTACTCAACTTTGGTATAGGACCTGGCATGAGTCTTGGGCTCCAGGGTCTTGAGTATTTGGAATAATTTATTTGCAAGTTTTCAACAAGCTGTGAATCAGAGCAATATTCTACAAGCTTTAGCTGCCAAAATAAAACATTCCAAACCAGTAATAGACAACTTTCAACAGAATGGAAAAATCATTGTAATTTTTGAGCTTCTGCGAGCAGCATAACTGCCCTGCTGCAAAGTGATTTTTCTCTCTTTAAGGAAGAAAGTAGGCAGGAATGAAATTAGGCTGAAATACAATTTTTGGAATGCTGGCAAGTTAACAATTACACTCTAAAGTGACACTGAAGCATGAGATCTTTAAATATAAATCAAACAAATAATACATCTTCAAACTTAAGGGCCTAATTTTCAGAAGTCACTGCAATAGAAACTCTCATTAAAAAAGAATGCCTACCTGTAGCCCGGAGGAAAATGTGTATGATTATTTAGACTAGAGGACTTTGACAATAAAACAAAATTATTCTCCTTCTTATGCTTTAGGGAATCAACTTCATAACTTCTCACAGCTGCAAAAGTTTATAAGTTACCTAGTATAGTGGGTCCTAATCTTTTAGATTTCACACAACAGAGACAAATTTTTGTTTCTTGCTTGTTTTTGTTGCTATTTATGCAATGGTCTTAGTGAGGTAGATTGTCATGTTTATAATTGTATTAATAGAGGCCATTTTCAATACAAAAAAAGCAAAAAACAACATCTTACTATCACTTTCACCATCATTTCATAAAAGGTAAAATATTTTAACACTAAAAGTGTAAGAAATTATACATATTGTCTAAGAACTATTTTTTGCCATGAATCTAATAAATCTTCTAGACTTACTTCTAGGTTATAGGAAACATAGGGATAGAGGAACAATTTAAATAACACCATGAGGCAATAATAAGAAAAATCTAGGAAGGAGGGGATTCTATAATATGATGTAATTTGTATTCTTCAAAATGTGATTGTTATGGGGAGAATAAGTTTGAGGCACTGTTCCAAATTAAATGAAACCAAGAAAAAAAGCAACTAATGATAATGGATAAACCTCAAATTCCTCTTGGTTCAGAAAAAACATAGAAAGCTATAGAAGACATTATACAAAAAGATAGACATAGAATTGACATATGACCTAACAATGCCACATCTAGGTATATCCCAATGAGAAAAAAAATGTATGTCCACACAAACATATGTTCACACAAAAACTTGTACATGAGTGTTCTCAGCTATTATTCATAATAGCTGAGAAGTGGGAACCACCTATCTAAGAACTGATGAATAAAATTCATCCACATAATAGAAAATATTCTGTTGAATATAAAAAAGAATAAAATACTGATGCTGCTCCAACATGGTTGAATCTCAAAAACATCATACTAAGTGAAAACAGCCACACTCAAAACTACATAGTGTGTTAAGCTATTTAGAGGAAACGTCCAGAATTGGAAAATTCAGACAGTAAGTAGATTAACGTTAGTCAAGGTTTGGGGGAAGGGAGAATGAGAGGTGATTGGTAATAGATTTCTTTTTCAGGTGATGAAAATATTCTATAATTAGATAGTGATTATGGTTACCTAATTCTGTATATATACTAAATGTCACTGAACTTTACATTTCTAAAATATGGCAAAAATTATGCCATGCAAGTTATATCTTGACATTAAAAAAACAAAAAACAAAATAAAAGTTCGGGTACAAGTCGATAATATAACATAAATATCAGTAATTTTCTCAGATGTGATCATGGGTATTTGGGTTATAGAAAATAACGTCTTCATTCTTAGGAGAAAACTGCTGATGTATATTGACGTTGACTGCCATGATGTTGGTCAGCTCCCATTCAAATGGCTGAACACATAAAACAGAATCTCTCTCTTGAAGCAAATATGACAGAAGGTTAACAATGGCTATGTCTGGCTGGGGGGTATGTGGATATTCCTTATATTCTTGGCACAATTTTGCTGGGTGATTGAAAAATTTCATCATAACATGTTGGGAAAATCAACAAAAAAATAGATCATCAGGAAATAAATAAATATAGGACCAGATGTAATCTCACAGAAAATAAAAGGATAGTACTTTCATTATAATATATCTTTATTTGGCTTTATAAAAGTTTTATTTTTAGTTTTTCAATTTCTTATGGAATAGCAAAAACCCCTTGGTATGCATCTGAAAATCAGAGTTGGAAACTCACTGTCCAGAATAGGCTGCACCTGGGGCAGTTGTTTGAGAGGATGAGTTTGAGCATAGTGCCCTTATTTGGATTCTAGTTCTGGAATCTGTGGGCTTTTGCTCACAAAGTGATTTTGAGCAAGTTACTTAAATTTTATGTTACTCAGTTTACACATCCATATAAATTGGGTGGGTGTTAATGTTGCCTATCACACAGAATTAAATGAATTAATATTACACACATATTGCAAAGTGTTTAAAATAGTATTTGTTACGTAGTATGTGCTATGTGTTTGTTAAATAATAAAAACTCATCTCTGTATGAAAATTAAGATAATAATTTAAAATTAAAAAAATAAACATATACTGGCCATTTTATGTATTCATTTCACTCCTAGTTATTTGTGCAAGAAAAATAAATGCATGTCTTCATACAAAAGCTAGTACACAAAATAATCCAGATTTTTTTTATCTTTTGTAATGGCCCCAAATTGGAAATAACCCATATGTCTATCCACAAGTGAAATAATAAAGAAATTCTGGTATATTGAATCTGGCTTATTGAACAAAACAGTATTTACCAATAAAAAACAATAAATTATATGTATATTTTACCTCAATTTCTAGAAGTATGCAAGAAAAAGATGAATATTGGTACCCAGAAAAATGTGACTGAATCTCAAAATAATAATTACATCAAGTGTGAGAAGCCAGAGAATAAGAGTGCACACTGTAGGAGTCTACTTACATAATATGTTAGGAAATACAACTGTGTTAGGCCATCCTTTTGCTGTTAAAAAGAAACACCTGCAACCGGGTAACTTGTAAATAAAGGAGATTTAATTGACTCACAGTTCTGCAGTCTGTACAATAATAGTGCTGGCATCTTCTTAACTTCTGGGGAGACATCAGGGTGCTTTTATTTATGGCAGATGAAGCAGCAGAAACAGGCACATCACACGGCAAGAGAGGGAGGAATAGAGAGCGGGGGAGAGGTGCCATACACTTTTAAACAACCAGATCTCATGTGAAATCATTCACTATTGTGAGGACTTCACCATAGGGATGGTGCTACCCATTCAGGAGAAATCTGCTACCATGATAAAATCACTTCCCACAAGGGACCATCTGAATTTTGGGGATTACATTTCAACATGAGATTTGTAGGAGACATTCAAACTCTATTAATAATAAATACAATAAAATCAATAATAACGTGAAATAAAATCAACAGTAACAGAAAACATTTTTTTCTGGGAACAAGAAGTTGGTCAGGAAAGACAGGAGAAAGGAATTACCTAAGAAGTGGAGGGAACTTTTGTAGATGTTGGATATGTTCATTTTCCACTGATTGGGTAAGGATTTCAAAAAGAAAATTTTTATATTGTATATGCATAACAGATATACATGCTTTATCAAATTACAAAGTTTACATATATACAGTTCACTGTATGTCAAATATACTTTAATTAAGCTTTTAAAAACAAATTGAGAAATGTCCACTTAATTGCTGTTTTTGAGAATTCACTGAGATAAATCATTCATGTTAAATTTTGTAACCAGTTTTATTTTCTTTATCTTGAGATAAGAGTGAACAGTATATTACTCAAGGAATGAGCAATCATACTTAAAAATAGAGCAATTTATAAGTAGAGAAAGGGTTGGTTCTTTACTTCAGTTTCTACAAAGAAATTTGGGGCTGAGCTTATAGGTTTAAGTAGTTTCACAGTTTATGCAATTAAAAATAGATCTCAAAGTTTGGTATTTTTACGTAAGATTTTCCTGAAGAAGTTCATCTAGATGCAACATGTATAGATGCTTTGCCTCCTATCAGCCACCAGCTATGCATGCTAGAATTTAGAAAGGTGTTAAAAAGGGGTCTGATGAGCATCAAGTATAATTTTATCTTAACTAGGTGCTATTTGCATACTCGTAAGTTTCAAAAAAAAAAAGTGAATTTCTACCATAACTTCCACTTTCCTAGGTCTTCACAAAACAGCCTATTAGCCTAAATCAAAGCATAAGTTAAATGGTTTTGAAAGCATTAGTTAAATGGTTTTGCAAAGATCCTTTTGTGATTATTCAATATTTGATACTGACATTAGCTGACTCTTTCTCTCTCTCTCTCTGTCTCTCTCTCTCTCTCTCTCTGTGTGTGTGTGTGTGTGTGTGTGTGTGTGTGTGTGTGTACCATAATTGTTTATTTGAATTTTTTTCCAGTAAATTTATAACAAGAGAAGTATTCAGGAAAATATCCCCTAGAATTTCACTTTGACATGTAATGAAAATTACCAGTCATTAAGTCAGTTAACATTTGCAAAGCGCTTAGAAAATTTCCTTGCATATGCAAAACTATGTAAGTGTCTGACCAGAAAAAAAGAAGTAAATAAATACTTTGAAAAGCACAATTGGTTAATCACATACCCATATTTCATGAAAATTATATGCTTCAGTTCTTCTGAGTTTTGCAATCATCCATGCTCTCTTCTTCATGTGTATAATTGGATTATTGGATTTTAAGGCCTGAAAAAAAAAGAGATAAAGAGAAGAAATATATATTCTCCTCACCATTGGTATATTTACTTCATTTCTGCTTTCCATTCCTTCTCTCCTACTTAATGGATTGTCTCTGGCTCTGCCTCATCACAAAGGGTAGTTTGGAAGATGCAAAAAATGATCCACTTAGCAGCGACAGGTAATCTGGTGTTAGTGTTCTTTGATTTTGAAAGATGTCCAAATGCTGTCCATTTCTTTCAAGAGTTTCATATTTAGAATATTCATACCAATGTCCCCCTTTTTAAAATCACTCTTTATATCCAACCATCTGAAGACTGTTTTCTCTCACCTTCTTTCTCTCTTTGCACTCTTTCTTGGTGTGGTGGATGTAATTTCTGTATGGAACGTTTAGAAAATGTTCCATACTCAATTCCTGTCTGGGAAAGATTTAATTCTCCACTTCCTTTTAGGGTAAATTAGAATGCATAATAAAATGCTTTGGCAACTCCCTGATGAACTTAAATTAATGCTTGTTCTAGGAAATTCTTTACTTACCTACTTCCATGAATATCAATAAATATCAGCTGATTGTCATTCAAGTCTACCAGATACTCTGTTTTGTTGTTGTTGTTCTAAACACTTATTCTCTGCCAATTCTTTTTCTTATGAAATAATGCCACCAAGAGTGAATTTTTGAAGGAGCCTAGTAGAAGTTTTTCTCAATTGGTCTTCAGCAGTTTAAAATGATTTTTTAGCATAACATAGGATTCTCCCGTTTCATGCTTGTCTCTTCTTCCATCCCACTGATAAAGATGGCTCATCAAAGAAAAAAAAAATTGCCATTTATCATCAAAAAAGAAACAGAATGAAAAATGTGTTATTTACATAATATGACTTACTAAGATGAAACCATTCTTTATTGTGGAAAGATTAAAGTTTGGTCATGTTTTACAAACAAAAAAAAAGGCTAAAAGACAAGTATTTAAAACTAAAGATTCAATCTTTTCTTGTCATAAGATTGAAAAATCATTAAATCTATATCAAATCAATTTTAGCTTATTATTTTTGAGCCTGTTTTATGACTAGCTCAGGAGCTATTTTTTTGGGAAATAACTTATAGATGAAGAAAACATGTCTCTCTTATTTCTGAGAGTTCTTTTGTTGCCCTAACAAACCACCCCAAGGTGTCTTGGAAATAAAAATACTCTGAAATTCAAGCTACAGCTCTTATCTGATTATTTTATTAAAGTTCTATGTCAGATCATGTCTGATTGTTCATTTGTAATATACAGTTCCTGCATTAATATTCTACTCTTACACTGAGTGGTTCCTGCAAAGAATACATTTAGTTTTCTGGCATGCCTTAAAAATCAGCATAATTATTGTGAATAGAATTTTGAATATAATTTTTTTTCTTGTCTATCTAATTTCTGAAAGATTTTATTATTTTATTTATTTTAAAAAGGTTCACAGTGTTTCAGACCTCAGGATCTAGTAAAAGGGTATACATTTTGAAGTATTTTTCTCATCTTTACCAAGAAATTAAAAGATGTTTTGCTCAGTATTAATCTTTTCATATTTTCCCTATGTAATTATTTAATTTCATTATTGGAATCTTCATTTATTTTATGTTAGACCTTTCTACAATATTTTAGAAAAACTACTGTCATTACTATTACCTTTTGTAGCAAATAAAACATGAAATCATATTTATATACCTAAGATGAGGTGTATAAGATACAGATGTTCTAAATTCTGTACAGATGTTTTAGGGCCAGTGCCACTAGTTTTATGTTATATTACCTTCTTTCCAAAGTTTTAGTTATTTAAGGAAGTAGAAAAATTATCAAATTTTCCAGGTATGTTATACAAAATCCAGATTAGTATTTCAAAGACATCCAAAAATGCTGAGAGCACTTGGGTCAGATTTAAAATGGGTTATTGTATTTTTTAAAAATGAAGAAAAGGTTCTTTGCACAGGGTTTTAAAACAGATATACTTTGGTTCACAATTCTGACAATACTTCTCTCACATTTCCTCTTAATTTACTCACTGTATAACCTTGAGAAAGTTACTTAAATTTTCTGGGAACTGCATTTCTTATCTTCACAATGATATGAGAGGATGTGGAGAAATATGAACACTTTTACACAGTTGGTGAGTGTGTAAATGAGTTCAAACATTGTGGAGGACAGTGTGGCAGTTCCTCAAGGATCTAGAATAAGAAATATCATTTGACCCAGCAATCCCATACTGGGTATATACCCACAGGATTATAAATTATTCTATTATAAAGACACATGGGCACATATGTTTATTGCAGCATTGACACAATAGCAAAGACTTGGAATCAATTCAAATGCCCATCAATCATAGACTGGATAAAGAAAATGTGACACTTATACACCATGGAATACTATGTGGCTATAAAAAAAGGATGAGATCAGGTCCTTTTTAGGGACATGGATGAAGCTGGAAACCATCATTCTCAGCAAACTAACACAGGAACAGTAAACCAAAATTGCACATTTATTTGTCCTTGTAATCAGTCTGATAGCTTCCACCAGCTTAGAGCTCCTTTTTCTTTCAAGCTAACCTGTGTGAAGGACACAGTAATGCAGGTCTTTCTGGGTACTAGAGTCTGGTCTGGCCTTCCCCTTGATAATACAGTGGAAACACCCATCTTCTGACACAGGGCAGGCGCACCCTGTGTCATGTGCAGTCACCACCAGCTGAGACTTCTTGTTCTCCAGGTGGTGGCAGTGCCAATCTCTTCTTCAAGAACAGGTGATCTCTTAGTGGGACATCCTGTTTACCAGCAGCTTTCTTTTCAGCCTATCAATCTCTGCTTGTTCTCACACTTT
This sequence comes from Saguinus oedipus, assembly GCA_031835075.1. Classification (NCBI taxonomy): domain Eukaryota; kingdom Metazoa; phylum Chordata; class Mammalia; order Primates; family Cebidae; genus Saguinus; species Saguinus oedipus. The sequence goes on from CM063178.1 coordinate 72,177,014, forward strand.
GTCTCTGTTCTGTATTTGTGGGCCAGCTTAAGCAGTTGAGCCCTTGTCTGGCAGTTCAAGGCCTGGATGAACTGGTTGATTGCAAGAGATACTTTCAGCCTCTTTTAGAAAGTAGCCCTTTTCCAGGGCAACTGGATGTAGCAGGGCCACATGAAAAAGTGGGCAAAGTCCCTTTTCAGCAAGTTGTCTTGTCCAAGGCCAAAATTCTTAGGTCTTTTCTCAGAGAGGGGATTTACTACCTTTTTGGTTTGCTGATTCTTCACAAGGGCAGGAACTGGAATCCCCTCCTTTTCCTTGCCCTTCTTTCCTTTTGACATCTTGAGTGACTGAAGATATATTCTTTATCCCATTATCTGTTGATGGGCACTTAGGTTGTCTGTATACCTCAGCTATGGTGAATGATACCCTGATGAACATCGGAGTGCAGATACCTCTTTGAGGTACTGATTTCATTTTCTTGGGTATATATTCAGAGAGAAGATTGCTGGTAGTTCTGTTTTAAAATTTTTTTTTGAAACCTTCATACTATTTTTTTTTTTTTTTTTTTGAGACAGAATCTCACACTGTCACCTGTGCTGGAGTGCAGTGGCCTGATCTTGGTTCACTGCAACCTCTGCCTCCCAGGTTCAAGCAATTCTCCTGCCTCAGCCTCTGAGTAGCTGGGATTACAGGCACGGACCACCACACTAGGCTAACTTTTCTGTATTTTTGATTGAGACTAGGTTTCACTATATTGGTCAGGCTGGCCTTGAACGCCTACCACATGATCTACCTGCTTTGGCCTCCCAAAGTGCTGGGCTTACAGGTGTGAGCCACTGCGTCCAGCCAGAACCTTCACACCATTATTAATAAGGGCTGTATGAATTTACATTTTGCCCAGCAATGTACAAGCATTGTCTTTTCTCCACACTTTTACCCATACCTATCTCTTATCGTTTTGATGGTAGTCATCATAACAGGTATGGGGTGATATTTCCTTGAGGTTTTGATTTACATTTTCCTGATGATTAGTGATATTTAATATCCTTTCCTATACCTCTTGGCTGTGTTTTATGTCTTCTTTGTAAATATGTCTATTTAGGTCTTTTGCTCATTTTTAATTTACCTATTTTTTTTTGCTATTGAATTGTGTTTCTTGTATAGTTTGGTTATTAATCCTTTATCAGATATCTGGTTTGCAAATATTTCCTTCCATCCATAGGTTTGTTGCCTTTTCATTTTATAATTGCTTCCTTTGCTGTGCAGAAGCTTTTCAGTTTGATGTAACCCCACTTGTTTTGATTGTTTTTTTTCTGTTGTTGCCTGAGCTTTTGGTGTGATATCCAAAACACCCTTGCTTGTCAATGAGCCAATGTCAAGGAGCTTTTCCTGTGTGTTTTCTTCAAGGAGTTTTATGGTTTCAGGTCATACTCTTAAGTCTTTAATCTATTTTCAGTTGACTTGGGGTACTTCAGATCTTACAAATGAGCTGATGTGTCAGGAATCAATTGTGGAGTAGAAATACAAATGTGAGGAAGAATTTCTGCTACTCGTGACCCAACTGCTAACCAAAAAAGAAACTAGTTTTTTAAAGCTTAAATAAGATTTGTATAAGTATGAGGCAGAAACAGAGATCTGAATATGTTCTAATGTTATCAGTTGCTGGAAGGGTTTACAAACTTTAGGAAATTTGGCAGAGGCAAAGACAGATTGACATTGCTTTTGTTGTTCAGATTTTTTGTTTATTTTAAGATGCTATCTGCACAGAACAGTACCAGAAACAATATGGAAATTGACAGAACATTAAATCCCCTTTAGAGGAAAAGTGATAAGCTACAGGCAGAGGAATGCTGAGAGACAGATGAAGGGACTTTAGGTAATCAGAGCAAAAATTGCTGCCTGATGGAATCCCAGCAGCAAGAACTTTATTTTGTAAAATACTTGATGACTTTTTATAGCGTTATAGCATCTGGGCTTTATGTTGTATCATATTCACCCAGTGACAGCCTGACCCTCTTCTCCCCAATAAGTTATCCATTCTCCCTAGAAAAGTAATTCTGTGGCTGTCTTGCCAAAGATGAACTCATGAATCAGTGGTGTGGGCAGAGGTGGCATCTCAGATAGCATTCTGAAAAATCCATAAATTCTTTAAAAAAGATAGTTTCTCTGCTGCTGTCGGGTGCTATTATTCCTAAATCGTACAATTCTATTTGGAATGTTGAGGTGGTCTGGAAAAGTGCCCTAAGGAGCTAAAAGAAGAGAAAACTATGAAAACAAAAGTGCCAGAGAGATAGGATATTTTATTATTGCACAAAGGTCAAGAAGAAAGATGTAGGGCATGTCACTTTCAGTAACAATTTAAAACACTACAGTTTAATTTATATCTGAGCTGTATTTCACTGTCAACGAGATACAAAGTTTTAGGATCAATGAGCAATATGTTCTAAGTCAATTTTGAATTTCATTGAACAAAGGCTCTCAAATTGGGGGAAGAAAAAAAGAGAAGAAAGAGACAGAAAAAGACTTTGTGGAATCTGAGTCCCAGTAGTTTGGAGAACAAAACAGCCTGCATATGCAAGTTATGTCATATGCATATAAACAAGGTTAACTAGTTCTATGTTACTTAGACTCCCTTCATAAGTCTCTTATGTCTAATGTACAATATCTTTAAATTTGGGCAAAGATTCACTCACATATATCCTCATATGCTTGGTTCCTAACCTTGACGCAGGCACATAATGGTTGGTCAGTAGAGAATATATTAAAATGAAAAATCAGTGATTTTAAGTGTAGTATAGAGTGGATTGTATGAATTTATATTTGGCAAGATAAATCATTAGGAGAATTTGAAAGAAACACTCTATGAGGTTTTGCTTCCTTTTATGTTTTCCTTTCCTATGGTCAAAAGTTTTCATTTGATTTGTGATGGTAAATAGCTAGTTGTCCTCACTGGACTTTCTTTTATTTATTTATTTAAAGATGGAACTCATTTGCAGATGATACAATTATATAATTAGAAAACTGAGATCATTTTAAAATTTACATAAGAAAAATTTTAAAAATATGACACTGGTATTATTAAAATACGTAAAAAATCAAAGAATGAATAGCTCAATCAGAAGACAAAATGGAAGCAAATATTTAATATAGATAATGAAAGCGAATATTTTAATGTCTAATAAAATATACTTGGGTTTTCCCAATGAGAAATATAAAGTCAATAAAATAAAATGAAACAAAACAAAACAAATTCAAAAAAGACCAGATTTTACTGGGAGACTTTTAAGACCTGAAAAATATTAGAAGTTTGATATGGTTATGAACTGCTGCATAATAAACTATCTTAAAGTAGGTGGCTTGACAATAACCACAGATTCTGTGGGTGAGGATTTTAGATGGTGCAAAAAGGATGGCTTGTCTCTCCTTTCCATTATATCTGGAGTTTCAGTTAGAAAAACTCTGAATGTTGTGCTGACCCAAGCAGGTGTGGACTGAAATCATCTAAAGGTGTATTCATTCATATGTCTGTCATATGTTTGGTAATCGGGATAGAAGGACTCAACATTTAGGTTTATCTGGATTTTCAACCAAAGCACCTACACATGGCATTTTTGTGTGTGACTTGGGCTTCCCAGCACTGGATCCCAAGAGAAAACATTGCCCAAAGAAATTCAACTTGGAAGGGAAAAGGGAGTAGAAAAGATTCAGGAGATAGGAAAGAAGGGAAGCCTTTGAGACAGAATAAGAGATTCTATTATTCAGAACAGGTCAGGTATTTATGAACAAGACAGTTACCTGGGTTCAGACAAGCTAGGTCACAAACACAAATTAAGCTGCAAGGTTTTCCTTTTTTTGAGAGATGAGTATCTTAAAGGGAGCTATGTTATAGTTCTGTATTTGATCACAAGAATTCTTTCTCTAAAATACATTATTTCATTAATACAGCAGGTTCACAAGAGTTTTCAGTGTCTTCAGGGGTCACAGGCCTTCTTTCTCCTCTCAAAAACTTCATTATTTGGAGGGACCAGCCTCTCTATTTACCATTTGTCTATTATCTATCTATCTATCTGTATCTATCATCTTTCCTTGATCGTTAATTTGATTGAAAAAAAATCTTACAAAATGTATTTGACATAAAATTGATTATTCTGATGCTCTCTGGAAAGTTTTCTTGACTGAGAATACCAAGGAAGAACTGGGGATTATTAGACCCTTTCTTCCCAGTATGTTCCTATGATTCTTTGACTCATTCTTCTAGCATTTTCCAAAATACTTTTGAAGTCTTTATATTTTCCTAGAACAAAAAAGCAAATAGAAAGGCAAGTAAAATAAAAACTCATATAAACTGCTTCTATTTGCCCATTTGTACCTATGAGACCATGCCAATCCTACCTGGTGTAGGATTTTTAATTTTGAGGAAAAATCTTTCTCTTCAAGTAGACGTCAAGATGATTGCAACAACTCTTTTAGGGGCATACCTGCTCCTTCTGCATATAGATCCCTGGCTTGATGACAGAATGATGACTACATTAATCACACGCTAACCAATCAGATAATTAGAAGTGCACAACAGGAAGTTCTCTTGAAAGAGAACCAGCCCCAAGTTTAAAGGGATACTAGCTTTCACCAGCTTTAAAACTTTTACACAAATCCATTGTATTCTATGTTTAAACAAATCCAGTTTCTCACTCAAAGTATTTAATGCAGAAATAGTTATTAAAATAACTTACATTGAATACTAGATTTTTCACTTTCCAAATTTATTCAAGAATATGTAATAAAAAACTATATTTGTATAAATTTGTATGCTTTTTTTCTCAAGACAGAGTGGCATTTGACAGATAAGTCTCTGTCACTGCCTACAGTAATTGAGTTAAAAATAGCTAATGATAGAAAAGATAATAGAACGCCCATATTTTCATTATAATTAGATATTAACCTAGTCATTCCTTGCCTTCCTCACCCACAACATTTAAATTTCAAGAGCAGTTCCTGCAAAATAAATGAAGAGTAAAATCAAATGAGAAATTCAAAGCCTCATGTTTTCATCTCTGGCTGTGATATGTCATCATGCATTACAGCTATAATTTATGAGTAAACACTAAATTACATAGCAGAATCACAATAGTTTATTAATGATGGGTAATATTTATCAGAAAAAATTAAAAGCTTTTAAAACAAGGCTTTGATTTTAAAATATCTTTTTTTGTTATTATTGACAAAAAGAGAAAGTTGAAATCTAGCACGGAAGGAAAGCACTCTTAATTGCAAAAGCTTTTTTTATATTTGATATAATCAGTTCTGCAGACAGACTTAAGCAGAGATAAGAAATGATAAAAAATAACTGACAAATAAGTAATGTTTCCCTGAAGAGAGAGGTTACTGAAAAACTGTTATATTTTGAAGTCACTGTAATAGATTTCTACCAATTAGTTTTTTACATTTATTCCCTCTAGTCTCTCTCCAACAGTGAGCAAAGAAAAAAGACTCCATTGTTCAGTAGGTTACCACCTGAAATAAATTTACTAAAACAGCTGCAAAAAGTGGGAAAGCTTTATGAAGCAATTAAGTGACACCATTGGCCGGATTCTTGACTTTCATACCATGATAGCATAATTCTCTGTCTTTTTTTCCCCTGCTTTTGTATTTGTGTAGTGAAATTGTACGCCACGCATCTTGAAATCTCAGGAAATTAGAAATTCGATGACCTGAGTTTTAGCTTTCTCTCTAGCACTCTCTGGCACTAAAAGCAGAACATCTTTCTCCTCCTGCTTAAGATTTTCTTCTTGGTAAATTGCTTCAATTCTCTTATTTTCTGATTCTACTCATTTAAGATATAAACAATGTATCTAGCTATTAATCATAATTTCTCCAAAAGAATAAACAAATACAAACCTTTTTTTCACACATATTAGCGTATGGAAGAGCAGGTGGAATATAGTGAGTTGTTTTTCCCTTTTCAGTGGAAAGCGTATGTTTAAAAAACTGTTCAGAAAATTTTTTTTCTACCTTCCATAATGTATTTCCAATTGTATATCTCTATATGAGCACTTCTTACTGAATTTCAATTAGAGGAATAAGAGTAACAAAGTTAAGGAACAGTGATATAAAACTTTAAATTCTCCTCCTAAATGCTACCATCTACTTCTTCGTTATTACATTTTATTTCTCTCTATAAAAACAAGAAGTTACTCTCAATGTATAAATCCACAAACAAGCTTCTGCCATTCAGGAAACTTCATAGGATTAAAAACTGTGTCAAGAATCAGGGTCAAAGACAAAGTATTGGAGCAAAGTATGTTTCTAGCACCCCCATCATTTAGGAAATTACAAAGGATTTTTGAAGCTCCATGCCAGGAACAGGGGACAAAGGCCACAATATATAGTCAGGTATTGCCAAACCAGGTTTAGATCAACAAATGAATCACACATAATCCATAAGATTATAATGGAGCTGAAAAATTCCATGGCCAAGGGACACAATAGCTAGTGTAACATGGTGAAATTTATCACTCACATGCTAGTGGTGATACTGGTGTAAACAAACCTACTGCATTGAAAGTCTTATAAAAATATAACACATACAATTATGTACAGTACATAATACTACTTGATAATGATAGCAATTGAGTATATTACTGGCTTATGCATTTTCTATAATATACTTGTTATTTTAGAGTATACTCCTTCTAGTTATACATATATGTGTATAATAAATATATATTTACAACATATACATATACATATATATAATTATATATAATTAACTGTAAAACAGCCTCAGGCAGGTCCTTCAGGAGGTATTCCAAAAGAAAGCATTGTTATCATAGGAAACATTACCCCTGTTTCTGTTATTTCCCCGGAAGAACTTCTAGTGGGACAGGACGTGGAGGTGGAAGATAGTGATATTGAATATCCTGACCCCGTGGAGGCCTAGGCTAGTGTGTGTGTTTTGTGTCTTCATTTTTAACAAAAAAAGTTTGAAAAGCAAAAACTAAGATGAAATTCAAAAAGCTTACAGAATAACCATATAAAGAGAAGACATTTTGTTCAGCTATACAATGTGTTTTAGTTTCAAGCTAATTGTTATTACAAAAGCATCAAAAAGTTAGAAAAATTAAAGTTTATAGTTAAAAAGTTATGGGAAGCTAAGGTTAACTTATTATTGAATAAAATATTTTTATAAATTTAGTGTAGCCCAAGTATAAAGTATTTATAAAGTCTACCATAGTGTACAGTAAAGTCATAGGCCCTTGTATTCACTTGCCTCTTACTCACTGTCTCACCCAGAACAACTTCCAATCCTTTAAGCTCCATTTATAAGTGTACTATACAGATGTACCATGTTTTATCTTTTATGCCATATCTTTATTTTACTTTTTTACATCCAGGTGTGTTTAGATACACAGATACTTATCATTGTGTTACAAGTGCCTACAGTATTCAATACTATAACATGCTGCACAGGTTTGTAGCCTAGGATCAATAGGCTATACCATATATAGCTTAGGTGTGTAGTTGGCAATACCAATTAGGTTTCTATAAGTACAATCTGTGATAATCACATGACAATAGAACCATCTAATGACCCATTTCTCAGAATATATCCTTGTTGTTAAGCTATGCCTGGCTATTTCTTATTATAAATCACAATATCACAGCTGTAAAACCTAGAGTCACATGGTTTTGAATGAGAAGGCACCAGGTTGGCCAGATATCTAGAGAGAATTTTACATAAACCTTAAAATATTTAAAGTTATATATTAAGCAGTTCACCAAGCAGATAATATTATACAATCAATGTATAGTAGCTCCCTGGCTTTGAGAAGGATTTGACAAATCTTAATTTCCAAAATTAGTGACTTAATTTTTTCAATTTACTGAATATGCACCATTCTCTCAGTGACTAAGTCACATCATTCATGTTTACAGGCCATAGGTGTGCAACATCTTATGGAACACAAAAAGAATATCTGCAGGTTTACTCTGTGCAGAAACCATTGGATCATCAATGACTTGGAAAGGAAAGGCAAATTAGGCATAACTCAGTCAAAATAAAGTACAGTGAAACCAGTTGTTTTAAAGCACTGATTCTAGTAGTGGAAGCCAGACCCTGAGAGTTACAATATTCACTTTGGCAGTACCAGGTGTTTGCTAAGGAGATGAACCTATTATAAGATCATTTTCCTAGTGTGTAGAAATTCCATTCTAAGATAAATTTGTTCGTATGCATCCTGCCTTATTCACAAATATGAAAACACATCTTGTTTAGGCACTATATGTCTCTTGGTTTTTTTGTCACTTTTGTTTCCTTACTTTTAAATAATTTTCATCCATATTACTGAAGAAAAAGTTAAGCATAAATGCTTCAAAAAGACCTGATGACTTAAAAAAAAAAATCTGTCTTTTAGGAAAGAAAAAAGGCTTTAAAATAAACTGAATGTACATGAAAATTTAGCATGCAGCTATTGCAAGACAGAGTGAGGGATCCCTGCCATGCACAGGGAATAGCACAAAGACCCAAGAGATAGACTTAGAGGCCATGGCAGATGGCTCAGTTCAGCCAGAGCAGGCCAATTAAGGTCGTATTTGGAGCACTCTGTCACCCCTGGAGGACAGAGACAAAAAAGAAAGTAGGAGGCCCTGCATTTAGTAACTGCTCAGATTGCAAAGCTATGTATGAGAAGTATGTCCCTGGGAATGAGATGCTTTTTATTTGGACTGTGTTTTTTTTTTTTTTTTTGAGACGGAGTTTCGCTCTTGTTACCCAGGCTGGAGTGCAATGGCGCGATCTCGGCTCACCGCAACCTCTGCCTCCTGGGTTCAGGCAATTCTCCTGCCTCAGCCTCCTGAGTAGCTGGGATTGCAGGCACGCGCCACCGTGCCCAGCTAATTTTTTGTATTTTTAGTAGAGACGGGGTTTCACCATGTTGACCAGGATGGTCTCGATCTCTTGACCTTGTGATTCACCCACCTCGGCCTCCCAAAGAACTGTGTTTTTTAACTTAGGCATTGTGATCAGCATTCAGAGATTCTCTGCTACTCTGGGTGTTATTTTTATGTTTCAAAGGAGCACAAATGAAGCCTGGATCCTTGTTGCTGTGTATTTAGTTCACATTTACTCCCCAAGACACATGTTTTTTTAGCAGCTTGGATAGTAGGACTCTTCTGGAACAACCCCTCAGGAAGGGGACAGAGCTAGTCACCAGAGTTTTAAGCATCTTCTTAGAGTTTGGCTGAATTGATCTTAAGAAAAAACAACAACAACACTGTTTCTAAATGTCAATAGCTTCTCTAAGCTACGTAGGTGGCTCTGCCTGCTCCTTAAAAGTAGCTATATTTGACGGAAAGGAAAGAACTCAATAAATACTTGGAAAAGCTTTAAATATATCTTACATACAATTATAGACAATTACACATGCAAAATGCAATAACAGATACTAAATAACCTGACAATTATTTTGTGGGGAGAGGTACTATTTTTGAGATATTGCCAAGTGGTGGAATTTAAGGCATTACTTAGTTACAGCTTCAGTGAAAACAAGATTTTTTTTTCTTTTACTTCCAAAATATTTCCCAACTCTCTAATTATTTGGCATTGACTAAAATTCTCATACACTCATACCAATCAAGTAAGGCATTAAAAGTCACTAATAAAATGTAAATGCCATTTAGGAAGGATATTTCAGATTGATTAGCTAACCACTTGGGGAGAGAGTATAATATTTGTTAACCTCTAATTTTTTGTCTGACAGTATGTTAGAGATACTTTCAAAGTTATCTGCCTTAATTCTTGTTACTTATATGCAGAGTGGATATTATTACTTCCATTTTATTACTAAGGCTTACTGCCATTAAATAACATGTTTAAATTTTCACTGCTTGCAAATTGACCTGAAAATTCTAGCCAGTTTGAGTCCAAGCAGACTGGGTCTTTTTGTCACACTGCCTACCTTGCAACTATCTTGGAAAAAATGGTTGGGGCAACTACATTTTAATGTGGAAAAAAAGCTTTAAAAATTATTGTCATAGAGAATTAGTGGGAAAATCTTTAACAGTCTTCATGAAAGGGATAGAGGGAGAAAAATCTTCTACAGAGATGTTCATGTTCATGTGTGTGCTCTGGGTATATGTATGCAAGGTAGGGTGGGGTTACTTCAATGAACACTTCTCAGATGTTTCTACAAATGTTGATACTCTTGAGTACACTCTTTGAGGATACTCTTGAGTGTCAACACTCAGAAAATAGAGTGAAGGCTTCATGCTGCCAAATGAGAAGCATTATATCATCAGCCCAAGCTTCTGAAGTCTGGTTATTGGGTATAGCCTAAGAAAAATTATTCCAAAAAAAAAGGAAAACATTATTGATTCCTGGTCAGAGGACAGAAATCTAATCACTCTATACAGCTAGGTGATTTAGGGCAAATGAGGGGAACAAGCGATTGAGACTTTTGAAACATAGTGCTCTATCCTCAGCTCCAGTGTGTTGATAATTGGCAGGAATGGGAGACTGAGCTTTTCAATTCTTCACAAGATATTTCTAAGAAGTCTCCTTAAGTATTGATAAGTCATTCATTATTTTTTCAAATTCTATCTGGAAGAATCAAAATATGTCAGGAACCAAGATGTAATCTTAAGGTTTCTGATACATGACTACTATATGTCAACTTTATTTAAAACAATGAAAATATGGTTATAGAATAAAAGAGATTAGTATTGTTACTCACAAGGGTTATTTTATTTAATTCTCACTTCAGTACAGGATAGTAGGCAGAAGAAACCTCAACCTGTATGGAATTCAGTTTTCTCTAAATGCCATACAGTTCTCAGATTGAGTTTGGGATGAACATCCTCTTTTGAAACATTTAATGAAGACTCTAAAGACCTCCACTATTTTCAACTGGGAATGGATCTTCTATGCCAAGTCAACTGCAGTCCATGGCAGCTGTTTCTGGGGGAAGCATCATGAAAAAACACTTTCTGTCTTCTTCTCTGTTGCCTTCCCCTTTTTGCTAGTTCTGCAAATCCACTCTGTGCTGTGCCAAGAAAATGCCATCTGCCTCCTACACAAAAGGGAATAGTTTCCAACGTAAGTAAGCAGTTTTACAACTCCAGAGTAGGAACTAATGGAAGTAAAATTGCAGTTAGAAGGAAAGAATCCACAGCTTACATCTTGACATTCCTTTTTAGTTGGTGCTTTTGTATATTCTTGCTTCATTGAAACCATTTCCTAGAAAGCAAATGAGAATTTCAGGATCATCATCTCTTCATCTGAGTGAAATCAGGGTCATAAAATTAAAGTGGTCTAAGCAATTATATTTACTCTCAAGGACCATGTGTGTGACTGGAGGAAAACATCAAGAAAATTCATAAAACGGCAAACTTCTCCAAATTTTAGGTTCTAATTACTTTTTTAGATGTTCAAAATAAAGTTGTTGTTGTTTTTTTTTTAACAAGGATTAACTTCTTATAGAAACTTTGCAAGGAATAACTCTGATCTTCCACAGGTGATTAAGACATAGGCTAAGGTTTCAGGAAGTTTGAAAAGCATATAATGACAAAAGTGGTCTCTGTAACAAAATAGCAATGTGATTTTATGTAAATTACATAATCTCGTTGAGACTCATATACATCATATGTGAAATAGGTGATTCTGCAGATTAGATGATATAAGTAAGGCTGGGTGTGGTGGCTCATTCCTGTAATCCCAGCACTTTGGGAGACCAAGGTGGGTAGATCACCTGAGGTCATGAGTTTGAGACCAGCCTGGCCCACATAGTGAAACACAATCTCTAATAAAAATACAAAAATTAGCCAGCTGTGGCAGTGCACACCTGTAATCCCAGCTACTTGGGAGACTGAGGAAAGAGAATAGCTTGAACCTGGGAGGCTGAGGTTGCAGTGAGCCAAGATCACTCCATTGCACTCTAGACTGGGTGACAGAGCAATACTCCATTTCAAAAAAAAAAAAAAAAAAAGATATAATTAGTATTATTGGGTGGTCCCTTCATTGGGTGGTTTTGTGCATTAACAATATCATGCAAGCAAAGTTCTAGGTACATAATGGACATTCAATTCTCTGTATTTTGCTACTTTTCTCTGTGATCCCAAATTAATAAATTTGGCATACTATGTGCTGAGGTAAAATGATAGCTTTATATATATATATATATATGTGTGTGTGTGTGTGTGTGTGTATCTTCCTTTTTTAACAATGTTTCTTTAAGCATCAAACAAGTTCACAGTTGTGAAGGCATCATATTTTTTTAAAATAATCTATAAATGTAGAGTGTATTTATTATTTTTCATAATTAAATTGATGTTTGAGAGTTGGATCAGCAAGATACAATGCTGGAGGTGTTAATCAGCCACCTCCATGGGCTTTATAAAGCCCATGAAGGGCTTTATAAAATATGATTTAAAAAATAAGGTGGGTAGATTGTATCAATGTCAATTTCCTCTTTGTGATATTGTGTTATAATAATTCAGTAAGTGTTCATTGGGGGAAACGAGGTTAAAGATACATAGAAATTGTCTGTATTGTTTCTTACAACTACATATGAATCTGCAGTTATTTCAAGCTAAAAAATATAGACATAGAAAAAATTATGCTTTATCCTATAGTACATTGACAGCTATTGATAGGGTTTATGTAGGTAACAGAAAAGTGCAAGTTATTATTTCAGAAAAGTCCTTTTGGAGGCAAAGTAAAAGGAGAGGGGAGAGTGTGGAAAACATTGAAGAAAACCAGAATTTTCAAAAAGGATTTCAAGTTTCTAAAGAAACTGACATAAAAAAATAGTAAGAGAAAAAGAGAGAAAATTGTTGCCCAAGAAGCATGTCATGTGACAAATGGATAAGAATTTATGGAATTGGATTTGATCACAAGGCAGAGGATAGGGTAGTCAAGAAAGATGTCCCATTTTTAACTTGAAGAATTAGATTGATGGCTACACCATTTACTTAAACAAGCAACATTGAAGGGCAAGCAAACAGTGAGGGTAAGGCAAAGAATTCTGGATTAGAAGGCATTGGGTTAAATACTTAGAACACACACAAAAAGATGTTCAATAGACAGCTAAGCATATACTTCTGGATTTCAGATGGAAGATCTATGTTTTATTGATGGTTGATTGATGGATTGCTCAGAATGTTGAGAATTGATGACCTCGTCAAATAAGTGTACGTGGAATAAGAAAATAAGGTAATCTAGAACATAATGATGAACTGTGTTTTTCTTATTTGGGCCAAGTAAGAAACGAACATTTCCTAAAAGACATTTAAAATACCTTGATTGTTATATAACCTTAATGTTTCTGAAAGGCCTCAGATCTCAGAGTGGATATTACAGTAATATTTAGCCTGCATCTATAAAACAAATTGTTACACAACATGTTTGTTGAAAGAATTGAATGAAATACTGAAAATGTAGCTTTTGTTTCTGGCAGTTGTTTTCTCTGGCTAGATTTAAGATCCCTCTTTCCTTTTTGGTTGCTTTCCTTATCTCTTTTACTCATTTAAAAAAATTCAAGTACTATCACAAGTGACTACAAGCCGATTGTGTCAAATTCGATTTTGAAGTCTTGAACTCATAATGTACAAAATTAAATGCTTATGGCTAATTTTATTCCTGATAGCTCCTCTCTTTCCTTAGTTTTCCTTTTTCATTTAACTCATATTTTTCTTTGTCATTACATTGACACCCATTAACAGTTTGTCTTCTGAAAATACCTTGAGTGTTATGTTTTATTTACATCTCTGGTCCACTGTAATAATTTTAGTATTACCCAAATGTATTAAAAAAAACTTTTACTAATCTAGTATTAAATTATGGTAATTCATCAGTTGGAATTTATTTTTACAATTTAACTAAAGACACAAGATGAGGAATACATAAGAACTTTTTTAGAAATTCCGTATGTTCTTCAGACCCCCCAGAGTTTCATTGCATTATGTATTACCATTCTGCTGCATGCCACCCCTGCACCTCATACCATGCATACATAGTTGACCTGCTAAGTAGCCCATAAGCTCTGCCCCTTAGACCATGGAAGTAGTAAAGTGAGGATTATAAATGCAATCATCCCTAAAAAGTATTCCCAAGCTGTTGTTGTTAAGTATATATTTCCTAATTTTAAAGAAATCTTTTATCCCTTAAGTTTATTCACTGACTCAAGAAACTTTGTTGAACAACTAGGCACAACCTAATAGAAAAAGAAAGCTCAAGTTTCTCATCTATTGAGCAAGGATGCATCTAACTTAGTCAATAATGTTGGAATATCGAGCTAGAAGACTAAGGTGAGAGGAAACTTTAGTAAAGTAAGAGGTTAACCAAATGTTCCAAGGAAGATTCTTTAAAATATATCAGAACTTTTGCATTATGACTAATTACAAATAAATGACTTCGTGGCTTTGTTCTGTGCTTATGTAGGGCAGCACATTTTCCTTTCCTTTTTTTTTTTTTTTTCCTTGAGACAGAATCTCACTCTGTCACCCAGGCTGGAGTGCAATGGCCTGATCTTGGCTCACTGCAACCTACGCTGCCCGGATTCAAGCTATCCTCCTACCTCAGCCTCCTGAGTATCTGAGACTACAGGTGCCCACCACCACGCCCAGCTAATTTTTGTATTTTTAGTAGAGATGGGGTTTCACCATGTTGGTTAGGCTGGTCTCAAACTCATAATCTTGTGATCTGCCTGCCTCAGCCTCCCAAAGTGCTGAGATTACAGGCATGAGCCACTGCGCCTGGCTCACAGTGCCATTTAATACATATTCTTTGTAGCCATTGATTGACACTCAATTTGTAGCAATAGAGTCAAGATTTACAATTTGCCAGGGGGCTTCCAAGATGGCATTGTAGAGGCGACTCAGGATTGCAGCTCTCAGTGAAGGCGCAGAGGGTGAGTCCTAGCTGCATTCTTGGATGGACCTTTTTTGACCACAGAGCGTTGAAAGTCCCAGGTGTGGGAGAGACACGGGACACTAGCGCAGCTGACTAGCGCAGCCGGCTTGCACGGCTGCTTTGGCCGGCGTGGCAGCGGGACCTGGCATGGAACTTACTGGTCCGGGTGCCCTGTTAAACTGGCAATCTGAGATTTGGAAGGGCAGATTGGCATGTCCATCTGATTGAACGGGACTTGGACAATGAGTCAGACCAGGAGATTCCTGGGAAGCGTGATCTGAGCTGGTGCAGTGGGCAGCGGCACGGGAGATCGCATGGATCCCAGTGCCCTATCGGCAGGATACTGAGGCGCCAGTGAGAGAGTCAACTTTTCAGCTTGGGGAGAGGAAGAGAGAGAGAGAGAGGATGGACTCTGAGGCAGGGAGCTGGGTGATCGGGCTCGGCGGGTCCCACCCTCACGGGGACAAGCAGGGTGGCAATTGGAGGCACTCGGGGCTGAGAGTTTTGCTGCTGGCATCTAGGACAATTCAGCCCAGTTGGGGAGGGGCATCCACCACTACAGACGCAATCTGCCCCTACTGAAGTACCGCCCAGGGCTGATGCAGCCTGCCATTGCCAAGGCAACCTGCCATAACAGAGGGACTCCGCCAGTAGGGCGGAGCACTCCACAGCAGAACGGAGCCCAGCAGCAACAGGGCGGACCCGCGCTAGCAGGGCAGAGCCCCAGCAGGCAAATAGTGAATAGACTGCCTCCTAGTGGGGCAGGACAGTGCAACAGATACTCATAAAGAAAGCCCCAACTCCCTGAGACAGAGCATCTAAGGAGGAAGAAAAGGGGAGGGTGTTTTATGAGTTCTGTTGCAGCAGACATAAACACATCCTCCCAACAACCCTGAATGAACAACGGAGCTCACAGCTGAGCACTGGAGCTCCTATAAAGCACAGACCATCTCCTCATGCAGCTCCCTGACCCCTGTATATCCAAAGAGTCACCCCAAAAAGGGATTAATCAGACTGACATTTGGCGGGCATCATTCTGGAACAAAGACAGCAGCAGAAGAAACTGGTAGCATCCCTCACTGTTCCACAGCTGCTACAGGTATACCCCAGACAAGCAGGGCCTGAAGTGGACCTCAGCACTCATACAGCAGAGGGGCTAGACCATTAGAAGGAAAACTAAGTAACATAAATAATTCACCATCAATAATCTCAGCGTCCACACAGAGACCCAATTGAAAAATCAGCAACTACTAAGATGACAGGTGGATAAATCCAAAAAGATGGGAAGAAACCAGAGAAAAAAAAAGGAAAACACCCAAAACCAAAACACCTCACCTCCTACAAAGGACCAAAACTCCTCACCAGCAAGGGAACAAAGCTGGACGGAGAATGAGTGTGAAGAAATGACGGAATCAGACTTCAGAAAGTGGATAATGAGAAATGTCAGTGAGCTAAAAGAACATGTTCTAAATCAGTGCAAAGAAACTAAGAACCTTGAAAAAAGATTTGAAAAAAGATTCGAGGAATTGATAATAAGAATGGACAACTTAGAGAGGAATATGAATGAATTGAAGGAGCTGAAAAACACAACACGAGAACTTCACAAAGCATGCACAAGTTTCAACAGCTGAATTGACCAAGCAGAAGAAAGAATATCAGAAGTCGAAGATCAACTCAATGAAATAAAACGAGAAACCAAGATTAAAGAAAAAAAGCACAAAAAGGAATGAACAAAATCTCCAAGAAATGTGGGACTATGTGAAGAGACCCAACCTACGTTTGATAGGTGTACCAGAATGTGATGAAGAGAATAAATCCAAGCTGGAAAACACTCTTCAGGATATTATCCAGGAAAATTTCCCCAACCTAGCAAGACAGGTCAATACTCAACTCCAGAAAATACAGAGAACACCACAAAGATACTCCGCAAGAAGAGCAACCCCAAGGCACATAATCGTCAGATTCACCAGGGTTGAAATCAAGGAGAAAATACTAAGGGCAGCCAGAGAGAAAGGTTGGGTCACCCACAAAGGAAAGCCCATCAGACTCACAGCAGATTTCTTGGCAGACACTCTACAAGCCAGAAGAGAGTGGGGGCCAATATTCAACATCCTTAAAGAAAAGAATTTCAACCCAGAATTTCATATCCAGTCAAACTGAGCTTCATAAGTGAAGGAAAAATAAAATCCTTCATGAACAAGCAAGTACTCAGAGATTTTGTCACCACTAGGCCTGCTTTACAAGAGCTCCTGAAAGAGGCACTACACATAGAAAGAAACAACCAGTACCAGCCATCCTAAAAGCATACCAAATGCTAAAGAGCATCAACAAAATGAACAATCTATATGAACCAATGGGCAAAACAGCCAGCTAGCATCAAAATGGCAGTATCAAATTCACACGTAATGATATTAACCCTAAATGTAAATGGGCTAAATGCACCAATCAAAAGACACAGACTGGCAAATTGGATAAAAAACCAAAACCTATTGGTGTGCCGTATCCAGGAAACCCACCTCACACGCAAGGATACACAAAGGCTCAAAATAAAAGGATGGAGGAAGATTTACCAAGCAAATGGAGAGCAAAAAGAAGCAGGAGTTGCAAATCTCATCTCTGATAAAATAGACTTGAAAGCAACAAAGATCAAAAGGGACAAAGAAGGTCATTACATAATGGTAAAAGAATCGATACAACAAGAAGAGCTAATGATTCTAAATATATATGGACCCAATGCAGGAGCACCCAGATATATAAGGCAAGTTCTTAATGACTTACAAAGAGACTTAGACTCCCACACAATAGTAGTGGGAGACTTTAACACTCCACTGTCAATAGCAGACAGATCAACCAGACAGAAAATTAACAAGGATATCCAGGACTTGAACTCAGACCTGGAACAAGCAAACCTGATAGACATTTACAGAACTCTCCACCCCAAATCCACAGAATATACATTCTTCTCAGCACCACATCACACCTACTCCAAAATTGACCACATAATTGGAAGTAAAGCACTCCTCAGCAAATGCAAAACAATTGAAATCATAACAAACAGTCTCTCAGACCATAGTGCAATCACGTTAGAACTCAGAATTCAGAAAATAACTCAGAACCGCACAGCTTCATGGAAACTGAACAACTGGCTCTTGAATGTTGATTGGATAAACAATGAAATGAAGGCAGAAATAAAGTTCTTTGAAACCAACGAGAACGAAGACACAACATACCAGAATCTCTGGGACACATTTAAAGCAGTCTATAGAGGAAAATATATAGCAATAAGTGCCCACATGAGAAGAGTGGAGAGATCCAAAATTGACACCCTATCGTCAAAATTGAAAGAGCTAGAGGAGCAAGATCAAAAAAGCTCAAAACCTAGCCGAAGACAAGAAATAACTAAGATCAGAGCAGAACTGAAGGAGATAGAGACAAGAAAAACCCTTCAAAACATCAATAAATCCAAGAGCTGGTGTTTTGAAAAGATCAACAAAATAGACAGACCACTAGCCAGACTGATAAAAAAGAAAAGAGAGAACAACCAAATAGATGCAATAAAAAATGATAATGGGGAAATCACCACAGATTCCACAGAAATTCAAACCATCATCAGAGAACACTACAAACAACTCTATGCACATAAACTAGTAAACCAGGAAGAAATGGATAAACTCCTGGAGGCCTGTGTCCTCCCAAGCCTACACCAGGAGGAAGCCAAAACTATGAATAGACCAATAACAAGGTCTGAAGTTGAGGCAGCAATTAAGAGCCTACCACACACAAAAAGCCCAGGTCCAGATGGGTTCACAGCTGAATTCTACCAGACACACAAAGAGGATCTGGTATCATTCCTTCTGAAACTATTCCAAATAATCCAAAAAGAGGGAACCCTCCCCAAATCATTTTATGAGACCAACATCATCCTGATACCAAAACCCGGCAGAGACTCAACAAGAAAAGAAAACTTCAGGCCAATACCCATGATGAACATAGATGCAAAAATCTTCAATAAAATACTGGCAAACCTATTGCAACAGCACATTAAAAAACTTATCCATCATGATCAAGTAGGATTCATCCCAGGGATGCAAGGCTGGTTCAACACATGCAAGTCTATAAATGTAATTCACCACATAAACAGAAGCAAAAACAAAAACCACATGATTGGGGCCCAAAGTGGCTCCGGCCAGATGTCGTGGCGCTTGCGAAGGCGAGGCCAAGAGTTCAAGGCCAACCAACCTCAGCAACCTTACAACCTCTCAATGATTGGCAAAAAAAAAACAAAAACAAAAAAAAAAAAAACAAACAAACAAACAAAAAACAAAAACCACATGATTATCTCAATTGACGAAGAGAAGGCATTTGACAAAATTCAACAGCCCTTTATGCTAAAAAACCTCAATAAACTCGGTATTGATGGATCATATCTCAAAGTAATAAAAGCTATTTATGACAAACCAACAGCCAATATCATACTGAATGGGCAAAAACTGGAAGCATTCCCTTTGAAATCTGGCACTAGACAAGGATGCCCTCTCTCACCACTCCTATTAACATAGTACTGGAATTTCTAGCCAGAGCAATCAGTCAAGAAAAAGAAATAAAGGGTATTCAAATAGGAAAGGTGGAAGCCAAATTGTCTCTATTTGCAGACGACATGATAGTATACCTAGAAGACCCCATCACCTCAGCCCCAAAGCTCCTGCAACTGATAAGCAACTTCAGCAAAGTCTCAGGATATAAAATCAATGTGCAAAAATCACAAGCATTCCTATACACCAATAATAGACTTAAAGAGAACCAAATCAAGAACGAACTGCCATTCACAATTGCTACAAAGAGAATAAAATACCTAGGAACACAACTCACAAGGAACGTAAGGGACCTCTTTGAGGAAAACTACAAACCACTGCTCAACAAAATAAGAGAGGACACAAACAGATGGAGAAACATTCCATGTTCGTGGTTAGGAAGAATCAATATCATGAAAATGGCTATACTGCCCAAAGTAATTTACATAATCAATGCTATCCCCATCAAACTACCATTGAATTTCTTCACGGAACTGGAAAAAACCACCATGAACTTCATATGGAACCAAAAGAGAGCCCGCATAGCCAAGTCAATTCTAAGCAAAAAGAACACAGCGGGAGGCAACACACTACCAGACTTCAAACTATACTACAAGGCTACAGTAATCAAAACAGCATGGTACTGGTACCAAAACAGAGATATAGACCAATGGAACAGAACAGAGGCATCGGAGGCAACACAACATATCTACAACCATATAATCTTTGATAAACCAGACAAAAACAAGCAATGGGGAAAGGATTCCCTGTTTAATAAATGGTGTTGGGAAAACTGGCTAGCCATGTGCAGAAAGCAGAAACTGGACCCCTTCCTGACACCATACACTAAAATTAACTCCAGATGGATTAAAGACTTAAACATAAGACCTGGCACCATAAAAACCCTAGAAGAAAATCTCGGCAAAACCATTCAAGACATAGGAGTAGGCAAGGACTTCATGAACAAAACACCAAAAGCATTGGCAACAAAAGCCAAAATAGACAAATGGGACCTAATCAAACTCCACAGCTTCTGCACGGCAAAACAAACAGTCACTAGAGTGAATCGGCAACCATCAGAATGGGAAAAAATCTTTGCAGTTTACACATCGGACAAAGGGCTGATATCCAGAATATACAAAGAACTCAAACAGATTTACAGGAAAAAAACAAACAAGCCCATTCAAAAATGGGCGAAGGATATGAACAGACACTTTACAAAAGAAGACATACATGAGGACAACAATCACATGAAAAAATGCTCATCATCACTGGTCATTAGAGAGATGCAAATCAAAACCACATTGAGATACCATCTCACGCTAGTTAGAATGGCGATCATTAAAAAAATCTGGAGACAGCAGATGCTGGAGAGGATGTGGAGAAATAGGAACACTCTTATACTGTTCGTGGGAGTGTAAATTAGTTCAACCATTGTGGAAGACAGTGTGGCGATTCCTCAGGGACCTAGAAATAGAAATTCCATTTGACCCAGCAATCCCATTACTGGGTATATATCCAAAGGACTATAAATCGTTTTACTATAAGGACACATGCACACGAATGTTCATTGCAGCACTGTTTACAATAGCAAAGACCTGGAACCAACCCAAATGCCCAACGATGATAGACTGGACTGGGAAAATGTGGCACATATACACCATGAAATATTATGCAGCAATCAAAAATGATGAGTTTGTGTCCTTTGTAAGGACATGGATGAATCTGGAGAACATCATTCTCAGCAAACTGACACAAGAACAGAAAAAGAAATACCGCATATACTCACTCATAGGCGGGTGAGAAAAATGAGAACACATGGACACAGAGAGAGGGTCTACTACACACGGGGTCTATTGGGGGAATGGGGGAGGGACAGCGGGGGGCTGGGGAGGGATAGCCTGGGGATGAATGTCAAGTGTGGGTGAAGGGGAGGAAGGCAGCAAAACACACTGCCATGTGTGTACCTATGCAACTATCTTGCACGTTCTGCACATGTACCCCAAAACCTATAATGCAATAAAAATTTAAAAAAATTAAAAAAAAAAAGATTTACAATTTGCCTCCCTGACTCCAGAGATGGTATTTTTTATTTTATTTAATTAAATTATTTATTTATTTATTTTGAGTCGTTCTTGTCACTCAGGCTGGAATGCAATGGCGTCATCTTGGCTTACTGCAAACTCCCTCTCCTGGGTTCAAGTAATTCTCCTGCCCCAGTCTCCAGAGTAGCTGGGATTACAGGTGCACTACCACGCCCAGCTAATTTTTGTATTTTTAGTAGAGAATGGGGTTTCACCCTGTTGGTCAGGGTGGTCTCCAACTCCTCGTGGAGCAATGCCATGATGGTATAATACTGTGTGCAGACATTGTCTCACATAAAGCACAAAGAATATATCTGAACCTACAGACAAGAGTTTGGTTGGTGTGTAAGTACTCCGATTCCATCTAGCTAATCTTGTGAGACAGATCACCTCCTGATTGGGTCCCAGGTCACTAGTGAAAGTAAGAAAATGGTCTTGTTGGTGTGGCAAATCCAAGAAGAAGTCCATGAGAAAGAGTCAGATGTACTGTAGTAAAATGTCAGTGTGGGGGGAGTGGGGAGATAAAGGCAAGAATAAAAGCAAGAAGATTTGGTACTCACGTAGACAAACCAACTAAAAGTGAAATCAGAATTATATGAGGATGATCTGAGAATATTCTTTGGAGCAGCAGTTTCTCTCTTTAATGGAAGTTGCCTGATAAGTGGGTTTGGAGAAATGTCTAATAATATGCCACAAGGGAATAACAAACAGTCAAAGAGTTTCAAATTGATCTAATTATGGTACAGGAATGTATATTCTCATTTATTAAGCAAAAGCACAGTCAGATGAAAGGTGCTGAGAAAAAGACATGGATAGTTTAGGAAATGTGATCTGAGCTACGTTAGATATTACAGTCAGGCAGAAAAAATATCATACTGGCTGTTACTGCATTTACTCAGTCAATAAGCTGATACTGCATCCCCTGAACTATACTTCTCAATAGGTATAAAGGAGTGAGCATTTTGACTAAGTCCTTGATTCCATGAATCTTACATTTAGTGTAAAAAGAGAGAAAGTCAAAGGCATCTATGACAATTAATTGATAATAAACAATAAAGAGAAAAATAGGATAAGAGGAATAAGTTTCTGGAGGCATACAGAGGTGTTACTTTCTATGAGTTATCAGGTGATACTTCAGCATAATGACAAGGTAACACTTGATTGGGACCTTCAGAAGTAGGAGATATTGTAGGTTACATGATTCCATATAATAAGCAAGATTCAAAACTTAACGTTACAGATAGAATCCAAAAAAAAAAAGTAAAAACCTTCTTTGTAAGCAAAAAGTTTTACTTTTATTCAGTGATGGGAAAATATCTCCCATGGATTCTTGTAAAGAGGAGGCTACATGATGCAGAAAATGTCTTCCCATGAGATTATTTTCTCACAAATCTTTCTTGAGACATACCTCATTGGAAAGCAATGGTGAAACATCACTGTTTTTAATATGTATTAGTGCAAAAACAATGTGGTTCCAATAAATAATTTTTAGAATTTTAACTCGATATAAGGTAAAATTTAGGGAACGCAGTGAAATGTATGGATAATAATTATTTATCATGATTATGATGCTGGCAGTATTTCTGAACTGTTATCCTAATGAGAGGCAGAAAAACAACTCTGCCCAATGGAATATTTCTGCAGACTATGTCTGAATTAGGTGGCTGTTCATGAGTAGCTAGAATTAGGAAAAAAATTCTGTTTTTTTTTTTTTTTTAAAGAATTGTAAAGAAAAAAAGTCATTTTAGATTTCAGTTCTACAATAGAAAATAGTAAATTATAAATCTATTCCAGCCAAAATGAACAGTATTCTTTTCTTTGATGAAGAGCTATTTTACATTTCTTTATGTTTTAGAAAAGCCTAGATTCTTGTAAGTGAAAATGTTGCAGCTGACATTAGAAAAATGTCTGAAGTGAATTTCCTCTGATGTGACTAAATTAATCTCTCACTATAATTATCCTTTGACCTAAAGATATTGTCAGTTTTTAACATTTTCACCCTAGAACTTTTGTCAGACAAATTGGTTTGAGTAAGAACTAAATACTGTTAGTCTCACTAGTCTGACTGAATATGTGAACATGCACGTGCGTGCATGCATGCATGTGTGCGTGCATGCGCGCGCACCCACACATAGTTCCCAAGAGATAGGGAAGTGGCCTGTGAGGCACTATATAATATTCAAGAAACTACATTCAGGATATTACTTGCAAATTACTCCTATTTCACACGGTTAATAGAAAGAGCATAGAGCAATTTACAGGTCAGGCTGAGGGAGGATAAAACTCTTATTCTTCCAAGTATAAATTACGTGAAATTGCACACACAACTCATTTTCTTATAACTTGTTTCTTCATCTGTTAAATGAGATTATAAATACTTGTCTCTTAATATAGTTGCAAGAATCAAATTACTGAAAATCTCCTAACCTACAGAAGCAATATATGCTGATTTACTTTCTACCATCTAATTTGCTTCTATAGTCATATGAATTAACGTTAGTCCAAAAGTGCATTAAAATTGTAATCCAACTAGGAAAATATTTTGAATAAAAAACTAACATTCAGGTAACTCTAACCTGTATTCTAAGGCTTAGGTTATTCCTGCCTTTGGAGTTTTATATAATGACTATGCTTTTTATGAACACACTTAATGAGAATCGTTTCTTTTAGTAAGCTGTGATCAAACATCTGATGAATTATACAACAATGGCATCTTAGTATTAGGAAAATACTGGGCTCAGGATGTATTTCAAACTCTATGGTAGTAGTCTAATTATATCCTAATTGTATATATTTTAGAATAAAAATATGTTATACCATAATATCAATTTCATACAAAATTATATAAGACAGGGTTTCTCATCTTCCCATTCCTCTATCTTGTGTTTGCTTTTTGTTTCCATGCTTGAGAATATGCAGAATCTATTTGCATTAAACTTTTAATTGGTGACTTTCACACACTATTGGTCAATGAAAAATCATCTGTGTTGCAGTTGTCTGGCAGAGGGGAAACTATTCTCATATCAAACACCTATATTCTAGTAAAAGGTAAGATTTTCAATCCTGGTGAGCATGGTAAACAGAGCTGGAAGAAAAATACAGATCAACAGCTATTTCAAACTATCTATAATACTGCCCTAAAATGTGAATGAAAAAAAAGATGATTGAACATATTTATTAAAACAGACACTTTCAACTGGGAAGCATCAAGAATGGCATAGGATCAAAGTTAGATCTGTTTTTGTCCTCTAAATATGATACTTTAAAGAAATTGTGAAGTAACAATTGATAATTAAAATGCTACATATAGGACCACCGCTCTCATTTTCTCTATTTCTTGGCTACATAAGACACTCCCTACATCCTTTGAGGGTAGGAAAGACCACATAATTGTTCTCCCAAATGATCTGTGAGTAGAAGAAATATGTATCACTTCTAAGCATTTAATCCTTTATGTCATTCATACCTCTCTTCCTTCTTTCTTTCACTTTCACAGTAATTAGGGAAAATCTCCATGTTGATATGGAAAACCTGAGTCATTGAGCCACTGCAGAGTGGACAAGTACCCTGGAAGACTGGCCTGAGTTTTATCAGACATTGTGTGATTAAAACACAGACATATTTTGTTTCATTTTTACTGTAGGGCTTATGATATAGTCTGGATGTTGTCTCCTCTAAATCTCATGTTGAATTTTAATCCTCACTGTTGGAGACGTGGCCTGGTGGGAGCTGATTGGATCATGGAGGCCAGTTTCTTACAAATAGTTGAGTGCCATTCCTCTTGGCACTGTCCTTGCAGTGTCTTGGTACTATCCTCACAATTGTAAGTTCTCACAAGATCCGGCTGTTTAAAAGTTTGTAGCACCTCTGCCCTCACTCTCCTGCTCCCGCTTTTGATGGCTCCTCGCTTTGTCTTCAGACATGACTGCAAACTTTTGAGGCCTCACTATTGCCCATGCTTCCAGAACCATGAGCCAATTAATCCCCTTTTTTGGTAAATTGTCCAGTCTCAAGTATTTATTTATGCCAGTGAAAAAAAAATAGACTAATATAGTTTATTTTTACTGCAGGCTTAATACGGTCTTTCCAGACTAATGAAATGGGAGAGTTCTCTGATCCCCCTTACAGGATATGTGACAGGGATGTGGCTCGCCTGTTCCCTTGCCTGCTGTTCAAACCCCTTGCAGGAGCGGGTGCATGGAGATGGGCAGATGCAGAAGCTGGAGCAAGTGCTTTGGGCTTCAGCCCTGTGGATGCCTGCAACCCCTGTGTTACACTTCTCTCTTATTCTTGCTGTCCACAGATGGCTTTAAGGGTTAACCAGCTCAGTGGACCCTCTGCCTTTGGACAGTGGGCCAGTGTGACAGCTTTCTATTTCCTGAGCTCTTGACCATGATACCAGAAAAATTTAGCTCACATGGGCTCAAAGGTGAATGTGAGGTTTTACTGAGTGAGGGAGGTGTGTCTCAGCAGGATAGATGGGGAACTGGAAGGGGAGGGGATGGAGTGGGAAGATGATCTTCCCCTTGAGCTGGACTGTCCAGTAGCTGAACTCCTCCCTGAACACATCTATCCAAACTCTTCTGTAGTCCCAGCTACTCAAGTGGCTGTTAATCAAGGATCCCTTGAGTCCAGGAAAATCCCTTGAGTCAGGGAGGTTGAGGCTACAGTGAGCCGTGATCACATCACTGGAAGACCAAATGAGACCCTGTCTCAAAATAAATAAATACTTAAGTTACTATCTACTGCTAAGGTTTCCACTATAGATGCAAGAAAAAAAATGTCCTCCCATAGTCTGTCTGATTGTAGCAGCTTAGATTGAATAGAAGAATATAGGGGTAATCTCAAAAGAAATTGTATGTGTAAAGATCAGGAGTCAAAAGGAAACACACTGAATTTAACTGCTGAAAGCAGGCCACTGTGGTTGAAAAAGGAATTAAGTGGTTCAAGATGAGTTTAGTCAGGTAGGCAGGGGACACATGAAGGGCTTTTGTGACCTGTTAATGAATATTACAAGAAAAATGGCAAATCACTACAGTATCTAGACAAAAGAATGGCATACTTTAATTCATATTTGAAATGTGAATAGATTAGTTGACTAAAGAGACTGGATGCTAGGAGAACAGTTTGGAGGGTCAAGCATGCTTGCTCAGGGAATAAAAATAAAAGACTGGTTCCATGGGGAAAGGAGAACAAATGGTGTGATTTTTGGATAGAGAGTTGTTATTCCTAAGATTCTTTCACAGCTCAATTGAGCATAAGGATCCACCAAGATGTAATTGAGCTATTTCCACTAAAAAAGCAATTTAACCTGCCTTCTGATGTAGACAGATATCCTAGCTGAAGAATAATATCTTCTTACCTTACCTTACAAAACTCATCTCTTAAGCATATGGCATTCCTGTATATCAAATTCACTGTGTCATTCAGTGGTTTACCTAATTTCTAATTCGAGTTAAATTTATCCTGCAACCTAGGATTTCTAAGCAGCCAGTCTTATGTTTATTGTAGCACACTCTACTACATAAAATACATCTTGACTGTGTCCATTTTTTTTTTTAAATTTAAAGTGACATTTGCTTACCAATCAGAATTATAATGATTTTGAGGCATATTTTAGAGGCATATTTTAGATTCTATTTAATTTCTTTTCTTTTCTTTCTTTCTTTTTTTTTTTTTTTTTTTTTTTTTTTTTTTTTTTGAGACAGAGTCTTGCGCTGTCACCAGGCACCAGGCTAGAGTGCAGTGGCGCGATCTCGGCTCATTGCAACCTCCGCCTCCTGGGTTCAAGCAATTCTCCTTCGTCAGCCTCCCGGGTAGCTGGAACTACAGATGCGCCCCACTACGCCCAGCTAATTTTTATATTTTATAGAGACAGGGTTTCACTATGTTGGCCAGGACGGTTTCAATCTCTTGACCTTGTGATCAGCCCACCTCGGCCTCCTAAAGTGCTAGAATAACAGGCGTGAGCCACTGTGCCCGACCAATTCTATTTAATTTTTATCCAGCCTCCTTTACTGCTTTAAATAGTTATGGCTTTATTATGCCTTAGTAATTAAAAATTATTTGAGCTTGCATACAATATTTTACTGAGATCCCTCATTTATGTTATTTACTGTGAAATGTTTACTGCTTATATATCTTTCCTTGCAACATTTCCAATCCATTTACAATGGAAGTTCCTATCCATGTTTTATAAACTACTCAACGGAATGCAAGCTCTTCTCCCTATTTCAATATCATTTTCCTTTGTTCTATCCGACATCCGTCTTCAAATAGAGTCTAATCATTGATGATTTTTAATGGGCATGTTTTATCTCTCTTATTAGATTAGAAGCATATTGGTGAAAAATAACTTGGTTATCACTAACCTATCCTACACCTATCATGTTTCCTAGAGCACTCATATGTATTATTTATTAAATACAGCTATGAATGAATCCTTAAAAGCAAGTTTCTAAATCATGTGTTACAGGAAGAAAAGGAAATATTTTTAGAAAATATAATTTAAAAAATGAGTGAGAAGAAAAAAATCCTTTAAGATTAAAGTGAAAGAAGTTACATATTTAGAATTGAATCAACTCACTGTCGTATATGAGATTTTAAAAATTGTTTTAGTTTTTATTATTATACATAATATTTGTAAGATACCTAAAATGGATTCTTTTCCTACTTCTCTTCTTTTTATTAAGACATTAAATTCCTTGCAGACATTATTTTATATGGTAATGAGATACAAAGTTATAAATAGTTTGAGAACTGGAGAAAGGAAAATTACTTACCCTGTCGATTTCAAATATAAACTCAATGGTACAATTATTGGGTAAGTACAGATCAATAACCAAGGTTATCAATTCTAAAATAATCACAAGCAATAAATTAATTTCTTTACTAGCACAGAAAGACCCTCAGCAAACAAGCTGATAAGAAATTTTGAGCCTAATTCTATCACAATATTAGTTGGCAATGATTCCATGCTGACAGTATTAGCTGTTATTTATTCTAATATAATGGCAACATGAAATTAATTGTTTTACATATTGGTGTAAAGGATTATATCCCTTTGGATCAGATTAATATACAACTAAAAACTGGCCTGAAAAACAACAAAACTGTTTTGAGGAATATTTTTCACATCTTCTTGCTGAAATATATATTTTAATATCTTTGGCAAATATCTGCAAATGGAAAAAAAAACACTTTTTTGAATTTATTTGTATCTATCCATTTGATAGAAGTCAACTTCACATAGTTATGAGTATAAAGAAGGGTTATCTTATTCTGATATCAAGTAGATTTGACCCTGATATTGGGCAGGAAAGAGAGGTGATATGGTTGACACCCAAAATTCATCTCCAATTGTAATCCCCACATTCAAGGGAGGTACCTGCGGGAGGTGATTAGATAATGGAGGTTGTTTCCCCCATGCCATTCTCATAATAGTGAGTGAGTTCTCATCAGATCTGGTTGGTTGTCAAACGTCTGGAATTCCCTCCGTGCTTTCTCTCTCTCCTGCTGCCATGTAAGGCATGCCTTGCTTTTTCTTTGTTTTCCACCATAATTATGGTTCCTTAGGCCTATCCAGCCATGTGGAACTGTGGGTCAATTAAACCTCTCTTGTTTATAAATAACCCAGTCTCAGGTAGTATCCTTATAGCATTGTGAAAGCAGACTAATAAGAGGATACTTTAAGAAGGTGAAATGACATCTGATTGAAGAAAAGTAATGTTGTTAAATAAAGCAGTATCTTAAAAACCAAAATTTCCGAAATAGAAGAATTTATACAGAAAAATATTCCAAGTAGTTTCCATTATTCTGCTTTATAAATAGAAATAGAGCAATTAAAAACAAACCTGTCAATAGCATCTTTTTATGAAGGCTCTCAAACCATTTTATAGAAGCTGCACTTTCTTCCGTTAGAAGCATAAGGATAACAATAGGCATTCATGATATTTTATTCTCAAGTAGCCTAATTTGCATCCTTGAAAAAATAAGAGCAATATAAAATGATTAAAATATGTTTGGCCTATGTTTGTATCTAAAAAAGAAGACAACCTAATATTGTGGAAAAACACTTAATCCAAGGCTTTGGTCACTTTCTGACTGTTTTAATAACTCAGTAGTGATCTAGGACAAAATTACTTTTTCTCACAAAACTCAGTTTCCAAAGAGATATAATGGAATGGACAAAATATGTCAATTTATATCTCTAAAATCGTAAGTCATTACACTTAATGATTAAATATATAATATGGAAGCACTTGCTCCTTAAGCATGTATTTAAAATTGCTTCTCATGCACCTACTCCAAGTATTATTTTAAAAATTCCTCGGTCAAGGAAATGGCACTGGCAAAGGCCAGATATGGAGACATACATATGAAATTCATACCCAGAACTGGGATAACTGACTTGTATACAATTTTGGATATGTTGAGTCTGTGATATTGTTATAAAGTTTAAATGGTCACAAATGATCAATGCCTGTGAAGTGTTAAGGCATGGAGTTTCTGGAAGAGATGTGAGTTAGCTATAAAGACTTCATAGTAATATATGCAGTGAACATTAAAGAATGTGAAAAAAATAAGAAGAGGAGGGGTAAGCATAGAATCTTGGGTAACAGAAATGAAGGGATAGTGGGGAAGGTTTATACAAATGAAACTAATGAAAGAAAGCTGGAAGTAGATCTATGATGTAAGGAACAGTGGAAGTAGTCAGCAGTGTCAAATGCTGCAGAGTTAAAGTTAAATAAGGACTTGGGGTGAGTTCAATGGGATTGTCTGCTAGAACTGCTTTTTCCAAATCACCAGTTCTGCTACCTCCTGGAAAATTAAGGGAAGACCTGGTAATGAGAGAAATTTCTGATTCAAATATTCTATGAAATTGATGTACCCATCAATTTTACATAATCATGAATAAAATAGGATTAGATTATATCCTAATCTAAGACAATATTTGAGCAGAGGAAACTCAGAAGACAACGTGCAAGAACACTGTACAAATTAATAAGAAATTAGACAGTGGTACAAATAGGAAAATAAAACTCAAGGGAAGAATTTGCACTGATCATAAAATGTCAGCAAATTCTCTCATTTCTAAAACTAAGCTGCAGAGAAAAAAATTAAAGGTAAAGGTCTAAAACGAGAACACTTAACTATGAAATAAAATGATGGGACTAGGCAAGATGATATCTAACTTTAAAATGTCATTGTTTTGTGAGAGAGATACTAGCTGAGCCAAAACACATATGTTTATGTATTTTACATGTTGGAATCACAAAAAAATTATTTACCTATATTCTGGCATTGAAGTTTCTATATGTGGTCCACTAGAGCTACTGATTTGGCATATAAGAATGAAAATATTATGGCATAATATTGAGGTAGCTGAGAAAACATCTATCATAAAGGAAGAAATTGAAAATTACCTGGTATTGGCAATGGGGACTTAGGACTCCAGGTCTGTCATGGTTCTGGAAATTCGATGGAAGCTGATGCTGGAACCAATCAGGACTCACTCATTCTGAGAGCAAGAAATGTCTTACAGTAAATTAATATGACATCTCACTAAAACGTGTAACAGTTTTTTTGCTCAAGAATCACTATCATGGATTTTCCTAAATGAAAGTAATATAGAAGAGAAAGCATCTGTGAAGAAGCTGTATTGGCCCCTCAGGACAGTGACATAGCGACGTAAGTCAGGACTGAGGACAACAGTAGTGAAGGTGGAATGGCAGTAAGAGTTAACTAAAAGAACACATACCCATTTATGAGTTCATGAGAGGCACTTAGCAATACTTTTCAATAAGGAGAATGGGAATAGAAAGTCAATGCAGCCTTACTAGATAGTTACTAAGAGTGTTAGTCATTCTAATATTTAGGGGTAAGGTAGTAAACAGCAAACCTAGGAAAGACTTTTTTAATCTGCATTCATTATACACTACATTTCTAAAATTCCTAAATGTGTTCTTAGCTAAAGAAGCCACGTTCCTTGATTATGGAGAATCACCCTCAGTTGAAGACCATTTATGTCAATAAATGCATGTCTCTAAAAGTTGGAGCAATTCATATGCATGTTTGTTGAGGCTCTGTAGGAAACATGAGTACTAAAATTGGCTGTATTTGGGGGGAGTGCTCTGCCAATTCATCGGGAATAAATTTTTAGGTACTGGTTGGAATGTGATAATGAGACAGATAAAGAGTAGCAGTTGTCATAAAAACTCAGAAGGAGATTGTGAAATATTCATGTACCACTGGTTTCTTTATGTGACTTGGCAGTAAATCACTTGTTAGTAGCAAACAAAAGTCTAGAGATGCTTAAATAAGCATGATTAAAGGTAAGCATAGGTTAAATTTCTAAAGCTCAACAGAAGGTAAGTATAAAAGCCTTTATGCCATGTGTTTTTGTTTAGAAATCTTATTTTCTAAACAATAAAAATATAGGGCTCATAGCTATAGATGCTCCTGAGGTACAAGAAAGATATAGCTTCAGGTAGTCTGATGGCTGCTCAGCCAGTAAGATCTTTGGCAAAGCAGAGAGACTGGCTCTGGAGACTTTAGTTAGGTAAGGATAGCTCAGTCTGTCCAAATTTCAGTTTTCAGGCTGCTGCCTTTGAACCAAAGATGCCTTGATGCCCAGACTTATTGGAAACTAGAAGCGTTTCATGGGACAGTAAGAAGTATTTCTTTTTTTTTTTTTTTTAAATTTTTATTGCATTATAGGTTTGGGGGTACATGTGCAGAACGAGCAAGATAGTTGCATAGGTACACACAAGAAGTATTTCTAAATGAGTAAAAACTTAAATGGAAGAGATTCTGGGATGAAATTTTTTTTTATTGTCTAGGTTCACTAGTATTACCCTAGGGATATTATAAGAAGGAATCATTCACCCAGATTTTTAGCATTCTGGAGAAAGCAGTCACATGATTCTAGTGGAACCCCGAATATGGTGTGTATTAGTGAATGAAGGCTTCCAGGAACATGCTTGGATGTAATAATCCATCATCCTTCCTTTCTCTAACAACGTTATGGCAACCAGCACTTATCCTTGAAATGTTTACTTCAAGTTATACTTATGTGATACCTTCTATATTTCTGTTTCATGAAGACAGATTTACTTTATTTATATATAGTAGCTCTAATACCCCAAATGTAATCACCTCTGCTCAAGATTTACATGATCTTCTTGTTTAAGCACTCTTCAGCCTACCAAGCTTAAATCCACTGTTTATGCTCCAATGTAAGGCTTTTGAGTTTGTTCTTCTATCAATAAATTACATGGTTTGTCATCACTCTTTGAAACATCGCTCTACCTGCATCATTCTCCTGAGTCAACATATATAAAGCAACCGTTCTTCATTTATCACTTTCTAGCACCTTATTCACTGTATTATTTTTACAGAATTCATCATATATATGTGTGTATACATGTGAGTTTATTTGAAACATAAGATATATGAAACATTAATAAACATATATTTTTCACACATATATAAAACTTTTAACTTTTCATCTTCTCCACTAGAATGTAAGTTCAAAGAGTTCATAGATATGTATATTTTGTCATCTTCTGCATCTCTAGAGTAAAGAATAGTGCCTAGCTAATAATAATCATTCAAAAAATATGTATTGAATACACGTTTTTCTTTCCCATGAGGAGTTATTAGATAACTTTGCAAATTTTTGTTAAAAGCTTATTAAATTTTACATCCAAAAATATGTTATAGTGGCCCATTTTAGCTGAAATTAAGAGCTAAGTGTATCTGGGAGGTGAGATTTGGTGACAAACACACTGCATTTAGTTTGTTTTCATGATGCTGATAAAGACATATCTGAGACTGGGCAATTTACAAAAGTTTAATGAATTGTTGTTCCACATGGCTGGGGAGGTCTTAATAATCACCATGGAAGGCAAAGAGGAGCAAGTCATGTCTTACATGGTTGGCGACAGGCAAGAGAGACAACTTGTGCAAGGGATCAGGCATGAGCCACCGCACCAGCCCAGAATGTATTTTTTTGTGTTTGTAGGACTGAGGTCCAGCTTCTTGCTTGTCAATTAGAAGTCACCCTCAGCAGCTACACATTCGCTAGAGAACATCTACATTTCTCAGAGGCTTTTTGCAGTTTCCAGAGTCTGGGTATAACATGATTCTTTCCTCAAGACAACTACTTACTTTACCAAGATGAAAAATAGAACTTCTAGAGCAAATTTGCTAGCAAGATGAAGTCTTATATAACATAAAACAATAACGGGAGTGACATCTCATAACTTTTGCCACATAATGTTATATTTGACAGACTAAGGTGACTTTTTAAAATCAATATTCTATTGGTTAGAAGCAACCCACAGGTCTTACCCACATCCAAAGAAAAGGGATTATATAAGGACATGAGTACAAGAGCGGGGGCAATTAGGGGTCACCTCAGGGTCTTTCTACCACAATGACACTTAGAGAAGCTAATGATATTTGTAAATATACTGAACAAGGCTGGGCGCAGTGACTCATGCCCAGCACTTCGGGTGGCTGGGATGAGTAGATCACTTGAGGTCAGTAGTTTGAGTCCAGGAGTTTGACCAACATGGTGAAACCCTGTCTCTACTAAAAACACAAAAATTAGTTGTGTGTGGTGACAGCTGCTTGTAATTTCAGCTACTTGAGAGGCTAAAG
This sequence comes from Saguinus oedipus, assembly GCA_031835075.1. Lineage (NCBI taxonomy): Eukaryota > Metazoa > Chordata > Mammalia > Primates > Cebidae > Saguinus > Saguinus oedipus. Next base: position 72,211,216 of record CM063178.1, read on the forward strand.
TAGAAGAATTGCTTTAATTTGGGAGGTGGATGTTTCAGTGAGCAGAGATCATGCCACCGTTCTCCAGCCTGAGCAACAGAGTCAGACTCTGCCTCAGAAACAAAGACACTGGAGAAAATTACAGAATATGTGGAGCTTTTATATGGGATTTGCCAAAAAAGTTATAGTCCTGTTAATTAATTACCATCAAAAATAATAATATAATATTAAGAAAATATTAAATTATATATTTCATAAAACTTAAAAAATAAAATGTTTAAATAAAAGCAGAGTGTGTTTTCATTCACATAAAATTTTACATAAGGTTTTATATTTGAAATATTCACAAGATATTGCTTATGAAGGTTTTTAATGACTGTCTCTTCTAATCCTTGAAAGTTATCATCAAGGAGAAACTTTGCTCAAACAGAAAGGTGATAAAATATTTAACACTCTTTTCATACCCACTGAAAAATTTAGGTCATTAGAAATTATTTTTAAAGGATCTAACAGCTCTGCTCTTTTTTTTTTTTTCATGACACTTATAAAGTAGAAGGTTCTTGTGATAACGTAAATTGATTTTGAATTCCATGGAAATTTTTACATCAAATATATCAAACTAATTAATGAAGTTGCAATTTGCAACACATGTATGTATTATTAGAAAGCCACCCTGAACCTGGCTTATATGCCACCAGGATGACACATCAAACGTAGAATGCATAGACATACCTGATTTTTCAGAAGACAGCCATTTGGGTCAACCTCTATTACTTACCAGAAACTCCTCACTATATTCCTTTGGGCTGAATATTGATCCTCTTCTGATCTCTGAAATGAAACTTTTTCAGTATCTCCACATACCTATTTTCTACCAAGCTGCTTTCTGCAAGTTACTGATGAAAACGTTTCTAACAGGTAAAAACTCTTTTATGGCTGTCTTCAGCATACAATGTTTGAGCAGCATATACTAACTTTTTCTTTTGTGAGAATAGCTCGAGAATGCCATTAAACCTTGTATTGTTTGGTCTGCACTCTGAGAGATTAGGATGAAAAAAAAGCCTAAGTTAGCAAGGTTAGAAGGCTCAATAGATGGCCTCGACCAACCCAAGCCTCCCCACGCAGCCCAAGGCCTAACAGAATCTATATATTTCAGTAAAACTCACAGTTACAATCTCGCTGGGCAGTTATTCTGGCATAACTCAAATGCCATTTAAACAAGTAAACCAACAGCCTATATTGGTGCTATTTTTGGACAAGTGATACATACACTTGCAAAACTTTGACTAACACAGAAAAATAATTCAAAAGAAACAACAGACATGAGCCAATTTAGCAAGAAAGTTTGGAATATTTTCACGAATATATTTGTAAATATTTCATTTTGTGTATAAGTATAAATGGGCAGGTATATAGACAAAAAGATATAGAAACATAGTAAATATTTATATAGGCAGAATCATGCCAGGTATGCTACTGCTTTTCAAACACCAATATGTTGTAAGCAGTTTTTCCTTTTCCACAAATGAGTATTTCTAACATGATGTAAATAATATTAGAGAATTAAATTTATGTCATCATTTGATTAATTATCTCTCCCCATGAAATAGCACATTTATATTTCATTTTCGTAGAGTAAAAATTATTTGAATTTCTCAGATAATTAATATACTATTGTGAATTTTGGTGTATATTGCCAAATTTTCACCAAAAATATACTTCATTGTATATTTAGTAGAAGTGAAAATACAACACCAGACGTGTTGTATTTTCACTTCTACTAAATATACAATGAAGTATTGTTAAGTATAGTCACTCCACCATGCTATCAAACACTAGAAATTATTCCTTCTAACTACATTCTTGTATCCATCAACCAACTTTTCTTTATCCTCCACTCCCCCTTACCCTTTTGAGCCTGTGGTTCTCACATTCTACTCTCTATCTCCACGAGCCTAACTTTTTCTTAGCACCCACGTATAAGCGAGAACACGTGATATTTGTCTTTTTGTGTCTGGCTAATTTCACTTAAAATTCCATCTCTACTAAAAATACAGAAATTAGCCAGGTATGGTGGTGTATGCCTGTAATTCCAGCTACTTTCGAGGCTGAGGCATGAGAATCACTTGAACCCAGGAGGGAAAGGTTGCAGTGAGCTGATATCACACTATTGCACTCCAGCCTGGGCCACAGAACGAGACTCTGCAAAAACAAAAACAAACAAAAATGTAATGCCTTCTAGTTCCATGCATATGGTGGTAAATAAATGCACTTTATTCTTTTTCATGTCTGAATAATACTGTTTTATGCATCTATATATGCACCACATTTTCCTTATTCATTTATGAATTGATGAATGCAAGTTGATTCTATATCCTATTCTGTATACTGCTTCAATAAGCGTAGGAATGCAAATATTTATTTGATGTGGTGAATTCCTTTTTGTTGGTTGTATATCCAGTAGTGGCATAGCAGAATCACATGTCTATTAGTCCGTTTTTATGCTGTTGATAAAGACATACCTGAGACTGAGTAATTTGTAAAGGAAAAGAGGTTTAATGGACTGTGAGACTTTTAATGGTTGGGGAGAATTTTAATGGCTGGGGAGACGTTACAATCATGACAGAAGGCAAAAGACAAGTCTTATATGGAAGCAGAAAAGAGAAAAAGGGAAACTCCCCCTTATAAAACCATCATATCTTATACTTATTCACTGTTACAAGAACAGCACAGAAAGACCTGTCCCCATAATCCAATGGCCTTCCACAGGAGTCCCTCCCAAGACACATGAGAATTTTGGGAGCTAGAATTCAAGATGAAATTTGGGTGGGGACACAGCCAAACCATATTAATATGGTAGTTCTACTTTTAGTTTTTTGAGGAAATTCAATACTATTTTCCATATTGCTGTATTAATTTACATTCCCACAAACAATGTCGTAAAAGTTTCCCTTTCTCTGCACCCTCACCAACACAAAACTTTTGTCTTTTACGGTAATACACATTTTAACTGGGGTGAGATTACATTTCCTTAATGATTAGGGACTTTGAGCATATGTTCATATAAATGTTGGTTATTTATATGTCTTCTTTTGGGAAATATGTATTGAGAACCTTTCCCAATTTTTCAATTGAATTATTTGTTTTAGTTGCTATTAATTTGTGTTCTTTTATTATACTTTAAGTTTTGTGATTCATGTACAGAACATGTAGGTTTGTTACATAAGTATACACGTGCTATGATGGTTTGCTGCACCCATCAACCTGCCATCTGCATTAGGTGTTTCGCCTAATGCTATCCCTCCCTTAGACCAACAAGCCCAACAGGCCCCAGTGTATGATGTTCCCCTCTCTATGTTCCTGTGTTCTAATTGTATAACTCCCACTTATGAGTGAGAACACGTGGTATTTGGATTTCTGTTACTGTATTAGTTTGCTGAGATTGATGGTTTTCAGCTTCATCCATGTCCCTGCAAAGGAAATGAACTCATCTTTTTCATAGCTACGTAGTATTTCATGGTGTATATGTGCCACATTTTCTTTATCCAGTCTATCATAGATGGACATTTGGGTTGGTTCCAAGTCTTTGCTATTGTAAATAGTGCTGCAACTAAAATATTTGTGCATGTGTCTTTATAGTGGAATGACTTAGATCCTTTAGGTATATACAGTTCTTTATATAGTTTGGTTATTAATCCCTCATCTGATATGTAGTTTGCAAATATTTTATCTGATTCTACAGATTATCTCTTCATTCTGTTGATTTTTTTCCTTCTCTCTGCAGAAGCTTTTTAGTTGTATTCATTTCCATTTTTCTATTTTTGTTTTTGTCACCTATGTTTTGAGGTTTTCCCAAAATAAAATCTTTTCACAGACCAATGTCCTGAACCATTTCTCCAGTATTTTCTTCTAGTAGTCTCATAGATTCAGGTTTTATATTTAAGTGGTTAGCCTATTTGATTTTAATTTTGTATATGATGAGAAATAGGCATCTAGTTTTATTCTGCTGCATATAGCTATCAAATTTTGCCAATATCATTTATTGAATAGACTGTCTTTCCCCCAATGTATGTTCTTGGTACTTTTGCCATAAATCAGTTGGCTGTAAATATGTGGATTTATTTCTGAGTTCTCTATACTGTTTTATTGGTGCATGTGTCTGCTTTTATGCTAGTATCATACTCTTTTGAATACAATCGCTTTGTAGTACAGTTTGACCTCAGGTGGGTGTGGTGCTTCAAGTGTTGTTCTTTTTGTTCAGAATTTCTTTGGATATTTTGGGGTCTTATATAGTTCCATACACATTTTATTATTCTTTTTTTCTATATATTTGAAGCATTCCATTGGTGTTTTGATAGGGATTGCACTGAATCTATGGACATTTTAGCAATATTATTTATTTCAATCTATAATCATGGAATATCTTTCAATCTTTTTGTGTATCCCCTTCAGTCTCAGCTGAAAGCATCAGCATTTTACAATTTTCTTTGTAGAAATATTTTACTTCTTTTGTTAAATTTATTCATATAAAATTATTTTGTAGGTGTAGTAAATGTGATTGCTTTATTGATTTTTTCCCACTTATTTGTTGTTGGCATATATAAATGAACAAATACTACTGACTTTTGTGTGATTTTTTTTATTTTACAAGTTTTCAAAATTTGCTTATGAGTTCTAACAGTTTTGAGTGGTGTATGTAGATTTTTATAAATGTAACATTATGTTGTCTATGAACAATAATAATTTTATTCTTTTTCTTTCCCATTTGGATGCCCTTCATTTCTTTTACTTTCTCAATTGCATTGGTCAGGGCTTCCACTACTTATTATGTTGAACTAAAGTGACCAAAACTGGCATCCTTGCCTTTTTTCAAGTTTTAAAGGAAATGCTTTATTCTGATTTTATATGCTATAGGTACGTTATATACCTTTTATTGTTTTGAGATGTACTTCTATACCCAAAGTTCTTATAAAAGAATGTTAAATTTTTTCAAATGCTTTTTGTAACCTATTGAAATGATCACATGGCTTTTGTCTTGATTTTATTAATATGATGTGTCACATTTATTGATTTGTGTATGTTGAACCATCCTTGCATACTTGAGATGAATCTTTCTTGATCATAGTGAATGATCTTGTTAATGTGTTTTTGAATTCTGTTTACTTTTGTTGAGGATTTTTGCATCTATACTCATTAGGGATATTGGCTTGTAGTTATGTTTTGTTGTTGTTGTTGTTGTTGTTGTTGTTAATTCATATAAATCTGCTTTTTGTATCGAGATAATGCGGGCCTCATAGAATGAATTCTGCAGTATTCCATTTTCTTCAGTATTTTGTCATAGAATAGAATAGGTGTTAGCTGTGTAAATGTTTGCTAACATTCAGCACTGAAGGCTTCTAGTTCTGGGCTTTTCTTTGATGATAGACTTTTAATAACTGCTTTGATCTCTTCACTTGTTATTGGCCTATTCAGGGTTTCTATTTTTCCAAGGTTCAATTTTGGTAAGTTTCATGTGTCCAATAATTCATTTATTCTATGTTTTTCAGTTTCTTGGCATATAGTTGCTCATAATAGTATCTAATGACACTCTGTATTTGTGTGGTATCAATTTTTGTGTGCTATCAATCTTCTGACCTCAGGTGATCCGCTAGCCTCAGCCACCCAAAGTGCTGGGATTACAGGCATGAGCCACCACGCCTGGTAGAAAACTTCCCTTTCAAACAAGGTTGCATTCTGAGGTTGTTCCAGGTGGTGACTTTTGAAAAAATATTCATTCAATCAATTACAATAACCATGACTCCTAGATGTTACAATTATCTGTGCTCTTTTATGTCCAAATGAAGTTGATAACTATCTTCTAGGCTAGTGAATGTCAAACTTTATCACACACCAGAATCAACTGGGAGAGCTTGTTAAAACAAACAGGGGCCGGGCGCGGTGGCTCACGCCTGTAATCCCAGCACTTTGGGAGGCCAAGGCGGGTGGATCACGAGGTCGAGAGATTGAGACCATCCTGGTCAATATGGTGAAAACCCGTCTCTACTAAAAATACAAAAAATTAGCTGGGCATGGTGCGTGCCTGTAATCCCAGCTACTCCGGAGTCTGAGGCAGGAGAATTGCCTGAACCCAGGAGGCGGAGGTTGCGGTGAGACGAGATCGCGCCATTGCACTCCAGCCTGGGTAACAAGAGCAAAACTCCATCTCAAAAAAACAAACAACAACAACAACAAAAAAACCCAGAATACTGGACCCCCAACACATGAAATTCTGATTCAATAAAACTGAGAAGGAGCCCAATATTGTCTCCCTTCTTATTTCTGATTTTATTTGTTTTTTTATCTTTTTTTTTCTTTTAGTTATCTTACCTACAGATTTGATGATTTTATTTATCTTTTGAAATATCTAACCATTTATTTTAATGATGCTTTATACTATTTTCTGGTCTCAATTTTATTTATTTATGCTCTGAAATTTATTATTTCCTTTTTATACTAATTTTGTGATTGATTTTTTTTCTTGTTTTTCTAGTTCTTTGAGGTGTATCATTAGGTTATTTAAGTCTTTCTACTTTTTAATGTAAGCATTTATGGCTGTAAACTTTCCTCTTAGTAGTGTTATTGCTGTATCCCCTATATTTTAGTATGTTGTATTTCCATACTCATTTTTTTCAAAAAGTTTAAAAATTTTATTTTAAATGTCTTCAAGACCCATAGTTCATTTTGGGACATGTTGTTTAATCTACGTATTTGTACGGTTTCCAAAGTTTTTATTGTTATTAATATTTAGTTTTATTATGTGGTGGTCAGAAAAGATACTTTATATGATTTTGCCATTTTTCAAATTCGTTGAACTGTTTTGTGGACTAATGTAATCTATCACAGAGAATGTGTCTTGTGCTAATGAGAGGAATGTGTATTCAGCACTTGAATAAAATGTTCTGTAAATGTCATTTGGGTCTATTTTGTCTAAAGTGTAGTTTAACTCCAATATTTCTTTGTTAATTTTCTTCTTGATGGTCTGTCTTTACTGGGGTTGGGGCATTGAAGTCCCCTATTTTTATTGTATTCCCATCTCTCGCCCTCTCTAGATTTACTAATATTTGTATTCTGGTATTTGATACATATATATTTACAGTTGTTAAATCCTCTTATCAAATTGATCCCTTTATCATTACATAATGAACTTCTTTGTATCTTTTTACAGTTTTTGACTTGAATCATATTTTATTTGATATAACTACTGCTGCTCTTTAAATCTTCTAGGAGAAGATTATCTTCTTCCTCCAGCCCCTTTTCAGTTCCCCTTCTTATTGAGAGCCACTTTCACCCGCAATAAAATCTTCCACATTTCCATCTTCAAGTCACTCAGGTGACCTCATTCCTCCTAGACTCCGGATAAGAATACGGGTGCCACAAGTGACCCTCCACTGAGGTATTAACACTTAAACCATTCATGAACAGCAAAACTAAAAGGGCACTTCATGGGTCATGAGCACCTTTTCTGATACACTGATGTGCTGTGGGACCTGTACAGAGCTTGCTCTTGGTGGCACCCAAAAGTGCTTGCCCCAACTCCTGCACTCGCTCACCAGTGCTCCCTCCCATCAGGGGTGGAACAGCTAGTGAGTGAAGTTTCCTCCTGCCAACACCCACGCACTCTAGTTCATGCCCACGAAGGGGTCAGGGAAATATCCTGCTTCACGAAGGCTGTTTGAAAATACACAGTAAGATGAAAAAAGAAAAAAAAAATGAAAATCATTACAAAATCTAGAAAATAACCTCAACAGAGAAAATATAAGAGTTATAGGCCTTCAAGAAAAAGTTGAGAAAGAGCAAGAGGTAAAAAGCGTATTCAAAGAAATAAAAGACAACATTGCAAACCTCAAGAAAGATATACATATAGAAGTATAGAAAAGTCAAAGATCATCAAACAGTTTCAACATAAATAAGAATACCCCAAGGCATGTAATGTTCAAATTCTCAAGCATCAAGGGCAAAGAGAGAATCCTCAAACAGCAAGATTCAAGAAGACTTCTCAGCAGAAACCATACAGGCTGGAAGATATTGAGATGACATTCAAAGTGTTGAAAGAAAAAAGATGCCAACACATAATATTGTACACAGAAACGCTGTCTTCCAAACATAAACAAGAAATGAAGAAAAAACAAAAAAAATCTGAGGGAATTCATCACCACCAGACTTGTCTTATAAGAAATGCTAAAGAGAGTGCTTCAATATGAATGAAAATGATATTAGCATGCCAAAAATATTCACTTGAAAATGGAAAACTCACGAGTTGATGTAAGTACACAGACAAATTCGGGATCCTCTAATACTGTAATTGTGGTACATAAACTACTCATATTTCTAGTATGAATACAAAAATGCAAGTATATAAAAATGATAGTAATTACAGCAATTTGATAAGAGATAGGCAATATAAACAATGTAAATTCAGACAACAGAAAGTAAAATTGTGAGGGGGAGAAAAAGTGTAGAATGTTTTAGTTTGTTCTTTGTTTGCTTCTTTTCTTGTGATCAAAGTTCAGTTGTAATCTATTCAAAGGAACTTCTTATAACTATGAGATGTTTTTTGTAAAACTTGCATTGACTATGTCGCAAAAGCCTATAATAGATATACTAAAAATAACACTAGAGAAAATCACTTAACCACAAAGGAAGAGAAAAAGGAAGAGGAGAGAATTCAGAAAACAACTAAAAAAACAGCAACAAAACTTCAGTTGTAACTCTTAGCTATGAACGTTGAATTTACATTCAAATGGACTAAATTATTCCATTAGAAGGCATAGAGTGACTGAATATTTCTAAAAATACACAACTCTATGCCTCTACGAAACTCACCTCCCCTAAAGAGACAAATATAGACTAAAGGTGAGAAGTTAGAAAAGATATTTAATGCAAATGAAAAACCAGCCAGATTCTTCTTTGAAGCTACACCATCAAGCTGTCCCTCTTACATCAAACTTCTTCTCTCTGACGTCCAACCATAGTCTCCAATGTGCATCTGCTTCTCCTCTCTTCTAGCTGAGTTCTAGCATTTTCATAGGCACAGGATGCGGGCCAGGGTGGGACATAGGTGGTTTTGGAAAAAGCAGCATTCAAGTGGGAAAACAGTAAAAAGCTGAGCTTTTCAATCATATATACTATTATTTATTCAATATGAAACCTAGTTTTATACATATACAAAACTATAATATATATACATGCACATATATAACTATATATATATGTATATATACATATACATATATATATATATAGCATTTTGTGTTTACCCACATATATAAATACACACAGAGCATTAGTAGGTAGCTGTCAAAATTATTGCTGGAATTAAAAGAGAAAAAGCATTTAATGTACCTATAACAATCCTTATAACATAGAATGCATTTACTCAATGTTGGTACCTCTCTATATTAATGCAATCCTCCTTGATGTGAGATTATTATATTGAAATATTGTTCATGTATAGTGTCTAGCACAGTATGTGATACAAATAAGAACACCATAAATACTGTCTATTATTACTACTATAATCATCATCAGTGTCATCCTCATCTTCCTCTATATTGTCATCCATCATCACCACCATTGTTTATGCCAATTTGTGTAGCTAACACATAGAGAAAAATATTTAAAAACTTGGTACATTCTAACTCCTGCTTCTCTTCCTCTAAGAGTTTCACTCATCCTCAGTTAATTCTCAATCATTTTGAAGTACATACAGCTGCAATATCTAAAGCAAACCTTAGCATTAGAGAAGACTATGTTTTAATATAGGAAACAATAGTGCTATGCTCTAGTTCAATATAATTGTTTCTCTTTTCCCTTTGAGCTACTGAAATTTACATTACAAATTTAGGTCAACTTCTATCTTTCCAAATCTTTAGACAACTACTGAAGACTTCTAGATCCCTGCCTTTTTTGTAGCAATGTATTATAAAATATCTTTCATTGACTATCTGAAATATTTTTTAATTGATGAAAATTATAAATATATATGGTTTATAACACAGTTCCCTGATACATGTATACAATGCAGAATGGCAACTAAGATATGCATTACCTCACATATTTATCACTTTTTTGTGGTGAGGACACTTAAAACCTACACTCAGCAATTTTTAAGTATATAATACATAGTTATTAATTATATTCACTACGTTCTACTATGGAGCTCTTGAATTTATTCTTTCTGTTTAGCTGAAATTTTGTATCATTTAACCAGCATTTTTTCCATGTGTCTTCTTATTCCCCTCCCACTGGTCCTGGCCCCTAGGTAACTACCATTCTACACTCTGTTTTTTGATTTGGACTATTCTAGATTTCATACATAAGTGAGATCAGGCAATATTTGTCTTTCTGTGTGTGGTTTATTTTACTTAGCATAATATCCTCCAGGTACCTCCATGTTGTCACAAATGACAGAGTTTTTGTTTTTGTTGTTGTATAAAATTGAGTAAATCATTTATTTTGCACATACCACATTTTCTTTATCTGTTCATTCACTGATGAGCGAAGAAGTTGAGTCCATATCTCGGCTACTGAAAATAAAACTTCAGTGAAAAAGGAATACATATATCTTTTCAACACACTAATGTCAAATATTTTGTATCTTTTGACCAACATTTCCGGGTATTCTGGGTAATATCCAGAAGTGGTGTTGCTACATCATATGATAATTCCATCATTAATGTTTTGAAGAAACTTTATACTGTTTTACATAATGGCTGTAGTAATTTACATTTTCACCAACAGTGAGTTTCCTTCTCTCCATATTCTTGCCAACTCTTTTATCCTTCATTTTTTTGTTTGTTTGTTTGTTTGTTTGAGACAGAGTCACTCTGTTGTTCAGGCTGGAGTGCAGTGCAGTGGTGGGATCTAGGCTTATTGCAACCTCCCCCTCCCAGGTTCAAGCGATTCTCCTGCTTTAGCCCCTGGAGTAGCTGGGATTACAGGCATGGAATGCCATGGCCAGCCTTTTCAATAATAGCCATTATAACATATATGAGGTGATATCTCATTGTGGTTTTTATTTGCATTTCTCTGATGATTAGTGACATTGAATTTATATGTTAGCCATGTGTATGTCTTCTTTAAAAAAATATCTATTAAGTTCCTTTGCCCATTTTTAAATCAGGTTATTTGTTTTCTTGTGATTGAGTTAAATTCATCATATATTTAGGATATTTAAAAATATATTTAAGATATTAACCTATTTTCAAATGTATGGTTTGCAAATACTTTCTCTCACTCCATAGCTTTTCTCTTTACTCTGTTGATTCTTTTGCTATGCAGAGCTTTGTCATTGGATACAATCCCATTTGTCTAATTTTTCTTTTTTTGTCTGTGTTTTGGGAGACATATTCAAAAAAGTATTGCCTAGAGTGGTATCACTGTGTTTCCCCTGTGTCTTCTTTTAGTAGTTTCATAGTTTAAGTTCTTATATTTAAGTCTTTAACCCATTTTGAGTAAGTTTTTGTTTATAGAGTGAGATAGGGTCTAATTTTATTCTTCTCCACATGCTTTTTCAACACTATTTACTGAAGAGACTGTTCTTTCCCTATCGTGTGTTCTTGGCACCTTTGGTGAAGATCAGTTGATTGTAAACATGTGGATTTATTTTGGGGCTCCGTATTCTGTTCCATTGGTTTATGTGTTTGTTTTTTATGCCAGCACCATGCTGTTTTCATTATTATTACTATTTTCACTACTATTACTATTGCTTTGTAGGAGATTCATTACTACTGTTCTGTAGTGGATTTTGAAATCAAATTGTGTGAGACAGTCAAACTTTTTCTTTTGCTCAAGATGGCTTGAGCTAGTCAAGGTGGAACAACTTAATTTTTACCTGTACACATCAATTTAGGTCTGTGGATCAATGTGAATCACTAGGTGCCTAGTTAGCCACTGTTTATCGTCATAAAGCTGTACTCACCCACCCTAAAAGTGTTCATTGGAAATTATCATGATTAAGTTCATACTCTGTTTAGTAGAGGGCTAAATGAGTTCTATTTTAGTTTTGTGGCTTAAATTTCTCATTCTTCTCTGCTGAAAAGTAATATTCTCTTTAACTACTTGTTTATGATATGTAAGTAATTCCAGTTTTGTAAGTATCTACCAGTTTTGTAATGTTAAAGAGTAGAGTCAACTTGAATCATCGCAATTCTTTCACTCTGTGATAGCTCTGTTTTACACTAGTTATAAAGTTATTAATTAAAGTGTATCACAGAGGAAAATGGGCAGAATTGATTCCTTAATAAAACAGAATAGTCATATGCAGCATGCCTTAATTCTCCTGACCAAAACATACTTGTATAGGTTTCACACAAATAAGAGGAAAGTGGTTTATTTTGAATATAAGGAGACCATCAGTGGTTGCTTTACTGGGTAGCAATCAACCAATAAATCTCAATGGGACATATAATAGGCAACTATTCAGCTTAGACTGGGGCCAGCTAAATGGCTGTGAGTTGCAGACTGTTTTTGTATATGCTGCATGTGTTTTCCATCCTTTTTGGATCAGCAGTCTAGCTGGGGCATGTTCTTCTCAAGGCAATGACAAATGCAAAGTGGGCAAGTGAATAAATAGAATATATGTATATACACACACACACACATATATATATATATACACACACACATATATGTATATATATACACATATATACACACATATATATATATACACATATATACACACATATATGTATATATATACATACACACATATATATGTATATATGTGTATATATATACATATATACGCACATATATGTATATATGTGTATATATATACATATATACGCACATATATGTATATATGTGTATATGTATACATATATACACATATTTATACACATATATATATTCCATTCCATATATATATATGGAATGTCTCACTACCAGATGCCTTTGGGTGAAGCAACTCACCTCACTGAGCCCACACCATAGGGACAAGATGGTATACTCAGCCCCTTCAGGAGGGGCAGGAATAACATGAGAAAGAAAGTGTATACAGAAAGGGTCCAAAAATGAAGAAGAGGAAGAAGAAGAAGAAGAAGAAGAAGGAGAAGAAGAAGAAGGAGAAGAGGAAGAAGAAGAAGAGGAAGAAGAAGAAGAAGAAGAAGAAGAAGAAGAAGAAGAAGAAGAAGAAGAAGAAGAAGGAGGAGGAGGAGGAGGAGGAGGAGGAGGAGGAGGAGGAGGAGGAGGAGGAGGAGGAGGAGGAGGAGGAGAAAAGAGGAAGCAGCAGCAGCAGCAGTAGTGGATGGAGGAGTAGGAGGAGGAAAAAGAGAAGAGAAACAAAACCAAAAAGGATGATTGATACAGTTCAAATGTTTTGTCCCCTCCAAGTCTCATGCTGAAATGTGACCTCCAATGTAAAAAGTGGGCCTAGTGAGAGGTGTTTGGGTCATTGGGGCAGATCCCTCATGAACGCCTTGATACTGTCCCTGTGACAATGAGAGAATTCTCACCAATGAGTTCACATGTGTTCTGATTGTTTAAAAGAGGCTGGAAACTCCTCCCTTTCTCTTTGGCTACCTCTCTTTCTTAACAGAAAGTGGCTTCCCTTTGTTTTTCATTATGACTGTAAGCATCCTGAGGGACCAGTAGAAGCAGTGGTGATACTATGCTTCATCTACACCCTGGGGAACCATGAGCCAAATAAACCTCTTGGCTTTATAAATTGCTGATTTCAGCTATACCTTTACAACAATACAAATGGACTAATAAGGGCAATGATTCAATCTGCCTTATAGAGAAACTGCCAACCATCTAAGATACATCATTTCTCTTTGTTGTACTTTTCTCTTGTTTTCATTTCTCTTTGTTTTCTTTTTTCCTTCTTTTATTTTGTCCTCTGTTCTATTTCCTGAAGATTCTGTTTTGCCTTCCAAGATGATTTTCAAATTCTTGATTTGGATATATATGGAGGAAAACTGGATGTCTAATTATCCATTCCAGATTTACTGTTTCCAGAAAGTTTTATTCAATGATGCAATCTTGGACATATCCATGTTCTGTCCATTGATATCGGACTGTACTTCCCCAATCTAATAATTATATTAATGAAGATGATAAGAAAAATTTATTCAACCCTTAGTATTTATCAGAATTTTGCTTGCCCTCCCATGCATGAGTTCCTTTGAGCAGGCCTCCAAAGTATGTACTCTTATTATCCCCGTTTTGCAGATAAGGAAACTAAGGCTAAGAAAGAAGTGAAGAAAATTCCCCACTTTTACATAATTAGAAAATGTTAGAACTCAAATTCAATCTATATCTCTAAAACTACAGAATTTGTACTTCTAAATATTCTGCCATTCATAACATACTATGTCATAATCACCTGCTTATTTATTTTCCACTTTAATAAAGCTCAAATACTTCAGGAAATGGAATTGTGCAGGTTTTCAAAAGTAATTCTTGATAATAAATTCTGTAGTTGGCTAAATAATGGCTGCCCAAAGATGTCTACATCCAAATTCCTACCAAAAAAACTGTGAATATATTGCTTTACATGATAAAAAAGACTTAAAAGATGTGATGAAGTAAAGGATCTTGATAATGGTGGGATTTTTCTTAATTATCTAAGTGGGCCCAATGGAACTACAGGTGTCTTTATAAAAGACAGAGGAGAGGATAAGCATTAGAAGTCAAAGACATGATGAGATGTGATGAAAGAAGCAAGAGGCTCCATCCTCTCAGTAACTCAAGGAAGGAGCCTTGAACCCAGGAATGAAAGCAATCTCCAGAAGCTGAAAAAAGGTAAGAAAATGGATTATCTTGAGAAAATTCTGGAAGAAATGGCACCCTGCTACCACCTTGAGTTTAGGCTTCTGATCTCCAGAACCACAAGAGCTTTATTATTTAAAATTTAAAATTTTTACATTTTAAATTTTATATAGTGTAAACCACTAAATGTCTAGTAATTTGGTAAAGCAGCAATAAAATAACTGATACAAATGTGATTGTAGCAAGGATTCTATTTTATTGATGCTGATGTATTAGCAGTGATTATAATCAACCTACCCACAATTCCTTCAAATGTATTGCATGCATAAGCAAAACACTAAAAGATTGGTCATAACTCAGATAATGGAATTTCTTTTCCAATTGGAAAAGCAACCTATAGTGAGTACAGAATGGGTTGTTTTAATTTATGTAACAGGATTTTTCATTTTAATATTTAGATTGCTTTATTTGGAATGAAGAAAGAAACATTGCTTTGAAAAAAAAAGCAAACAGTATGTTGTTTTGAGAAGTTCTAGCCAAATAAACTGACATGCAGATTGAATAAAGGAAAACAAAATTCAGAGAAGAAAAATATGATGTGGATCCTCATATGTTTTTTTGTTTTGAGACTTTTCATTTTTTCTTTAAAGATTGACACTGAAAACATCTTCAAAGAAAAAGCCTGTAATATTGATATGGGAGGCAAATCTGTGACTGTAAGTATATTATAATTTTGGCAAGTGAACAAAATCTCAGTCACCGTTAATTTTGTTATTTAGGTTAATAATCTATTTATGTTCAAATTCTAGGTAAGATTGTTTTTTAAATCCTGTTCCAGAAGTTGTTTTTACATTGCTGACAAATGGGTATGACATCAAAATTTTTTTAGCACTTATTCTGTGCCAATACCAGGACTTTATATGGGTAATTTAATCTCTCTCCCTCCCATTCTCTCTCTCATATAATAAAATATAATTATATAATTTATATATATATATATAATCTTTATAAGAAAAATATACAATTTTATATTATATATCCCACTTATTTTATACTAATATGACTTTATTACACACATACAGTTTATGTATGTTTGACTCTAAATTTTCCTAGCTGATGCAAAAGTTATTATACTCTAGTTTTTTAAATTTTTGGCACACAATATTATGTTACATAGAGTCAACCATGTTATTGTGTATTTTCATTGCAGTAAAATAATCCATTGTTAGTCAAACTACCAGGTACTTGCCCATCCTTCTAACCATGGGCATTTTGGTGACTTTCGTTTTTGTTATAAATAATGTTTCTATGGATATTCATGTATATACTTTCTAAAAACCATGGCCAGTAGTTTCTTTTAGGTATTTTCTGGAAGAGTAATTACTATTTCTTGAAGTATACAAATTACAAATCTTTACAAGATTGTGTTGAAATATTTTCCAAATGACTTACACAAATTAACATGCCAAGTATCAATATATAGGAGATACACTTAGTCCATATCTGATTCAAGATTTGTTATTATAAAAATTCTTAATTTGCATCAACTGAATTAATGTTAAATAACATCTCTTTTGATTCCATTTTGAATCCCCTGATTTTTAACAAGCATAGGAGTAGATACTATTCAAGAGCAACATAACAAAAAACAGCAAAATCAATAAACATAAGACAAACTAATACTTAACCTCATTAAAGCTAAGGGCTAAGGTTGATAAAAAAATAATCCTCTTTATAAAAGTGAAAACACTAGCCAGTAATTGGTAGAGAAAATTTGCAAAACATGTAATCAGAAACACATTAGTATAAGAGCAGTCTTATAAATCAGTAAGAAAAAGACAAACAACCTAGTGAAAAACATGAGAAAAAATATATGAGCAGAGGTTTTCCGCAGAAACACAAATGCTCAACAAACTACAGATATAAATCTATTCTGGAATGATCAAAAATTATAAATATTAATTAACATGCAAAACGGACAAAACAAATTATTATGAAGAAAATTAACAAAATATTGATGACCTCAATGAAAACACTTTCTTGCCTGGGTGCAGTGTATCATGCCTGTAATCCCAACACTTTGAAAAGCCTAGGCTGGAGGATAGCTTAAGCCCAGGAGTTCGAGACTGCAGTGAGTTATGACTGTGCCACTCACTCCAGTTCGGGTGACAGAGCAAGGCCCTGTCTTCAGAGAGAGAGAGAATGGCCTCAAGCTTTTTGTCTGCACATCAAAATGATTATTGCCTCATGAAATACTCATGGACTGAGGCTGAGAAAGGAGGGAGGAGCCATTTCCAATTCTACCAGGACTCATAGCTTAACTCTCTTCTTATCCTCTACCATTTAAATTTTTGAAATATGCAGGTCATTTCTAACAACTGTGGGCCTATTCATTGAAATAAATTTTTCTAACTGGTTTGATTTCAATGAGCATAGCTTTCTAATCTTTGCATTAAAGACCCTTGGCATTACTGAAAGGAGATGTAGGCTTGCATTACTATTTTTTCCAAAGCCGTATGAATAAGCAGCTCTGTACTTGGAGTAAGCAAAAGCTTGTGATCGTGTATTTTGACACAGGTGAAGAGGCCACAATTAGAAGAAAACTAGAGGACAAAGAAAGTATTGGACACCAGTCTTGCTTTTTGATCATTAATGTTACCGCCTTTTCCCCTCCCTTTTAAATAATGATTTTTCAAACAGGCTGTGTTGGTAGACTATGTTCTTTGAAACTGTATTTATACCATTTTGTCATTGACACATTCTATTCTGCCTAAGAAAGGTAAATGTTACCCAGGGGAGAATTTTTTAAAATTTAGGTTTTTCTATTTGAGGAAGAAGTCTATTATTGAAACTCTAAAAGCCATAAAGATACCACTTAACTGGTGAATTTCAGAGTAAATCACTTTTTTCTTTTTTGCATTGCAGTTTTCTGTAGTCTGAATAACTTCAAATGAAACTGCCCTAAGAACTTTAAAGACATATTTCTCTCATACTTTGGAGGTTACAGATGTCATTAATTAATCATTATGAAATAAATATTTCCATAAAACAAATATTTATATTAATAAATATATACTTTTTATGTTTATATACATGTTTTCATTTATGTGTTATGTATGTGCATAATGTGTATGTGCATATATGTGTATACATGTAAGTCCATTCATGGTTGAATATGTGTATATTGAAGTATTTTTATACACACAAGAAAACACACATGCACAGTTAGTTATGGTGCTTGCAAAGGCAAGCTTCTCTTGCACCCCTCTTTATAGTTTTTCTAGATATTTCTTAAAATTGTAAAAAATTTACATCTCTGTAACATTCTATTAATACTTCAGAAAACATTTCCCTATGTGGTATAAATTATTTCTCATATTTTGTAAAGGTTTTTCTACCTTGATTGGTTGAAATGGCTAGGCTTAATCAATGTGTGGGTGGTTCACACCTGTAATCCCAGTATTTTGGGAGGTCCAGGTGGGTGAATCACCTGAGGTCAGGAGTTCAAGACCAGCCTGCCCAGCATGGTGAAACACCATCTCTACTAAAAATACAAAAAATTAGCCAGGCAGCTACTCAGGAGGCTGAGGCAGGAGAATCACTTAAATGGAGGTTGCAGTGAGCCAAGATCATGCCACTGCACTCCAGTCTGGGTGACAAGAGTGAAACTCTGTATCAAAAAAAATCCATTATATTTAAAATTTATTAATAAGTACAGCCCTACCTCATTATCCCAGTCTCCCTTTTCTGCCTTATTTTTTCTAGAATAGTCAATACATTTTAATTATATATAGATACACATATATGTATGTATATACTGTGCAATTTACTTAAATACCTATTGTATTAGTCCATTCTCATGCTGCTAATAAAGCCATACCTGAGACTGGGGAATTTATAAAGGCAAGAGGTTTAATTGACTTACAGTTCAGCATGGGTAAAGTGGCCTCAGGAAACATACAATAATGGCAATAGGGGAAGCAAACACGTCCTTCTTCACATGGCAGCAGGAGAGACAAGAACACCATATAAAACCATCAGATCTCATGAAAACTATCTCACTATTAGAACAGGATGGGGGAAACTGCTCCCATGATTCAAGATGAGATTTGGGTGGGGACACAGCCAAATCTTATCACCTGTAAACATTTTATTTATTTATTTTTTGATTGAAAATTATAGCCTCAATAATGTGGATTTTTTTTCTTTGTATTTTTTTCACTGACATATCTCAAATCCTACTACAGAGCTCAATAAATATTGGATGAATTACTGACATCATCCTTCTCTCTGCTTGAAGGAAAAGGAAGCGCAGAAGCTACAGGACTCTAGACTCGGTTGAAAGCAGTTCTGTTACTTTTCTAGTTGTTTGATTTGTGGATGCTATTTGATCTCTCTGATACCTGGTTCTGTATATTAAATAGAGATAATATTGAATATTTCTTAGACTATGTCATTCACCCTAAGCACTCAATAAATAACAGTTATTGTTACTATCAGTAAGTCGACAGTCATGCCAGGTTGATAGCTAACTTAAGCTGAAGTATTGTACCAATAAAAAACATTTCACTTTTCCCTCTTCTTGAAAAACTCTTGCCCTTTGTGGGTATCTGTAAGGCCAAAATATTCATCTCCTTCTGGTTATTACTCAAATCTCAGCTTTCCAGTAAGCACTTTGTAGCTCATATACGTAAAATAAAACTTCCTCTCATCGTCCCAAAATTCTAACCTCTTTCCTCACTTTATTTTCTGATTAGTACTCTCTACTATGTAACAAACATACATTTTACTTTTTCTTGTGTGTAATGTATACACACTCCATCCCTAATAATATGTGCCCATTTTTAGGCCAAGAATTTTGAATGGTTTGCTGTTATATCCTCAGCTCTGTAACAATATTTGTTCAGCATTAGCAATAAAATTCTAACGAATAAAGCAACCATATTTTTACAGATATAGAAATTTTGGCACCAAGAGGGTAAATAATTTTCTAAAGGGAACACAGCTAATAAGTAGCAGATATAGGATTCATATTTAAGGAGTCTGGTTTTTGTCTCAGGATCTATACTGATAACCAGTGTAATTACATTGCCAATATTGGTTATTTGTGTCATCTCCCTTCTTTTCTGTATCAGTGATATGGTTTGGAATCATGTCCTCATCCAAATCTTTTTTTTTTTTTTTTTTTTTTGAGATGGCGTTTCCCTCTTATTACCCAGGCTGGAGTGTAATGGTGCAACCTCTGCCTCCTGGGTTCAAGCAGTTCTCCTGCTGCAGCCTCCCTAGTAGCTGGGACTACAGGCTCACGCCACCATGCCCAGCTAATTTTTGTATTTTTAGTAGAGATGGGGTTTCACCATGTTGACCAGGATGGTCTCGATCTCTTGACCTTGTGATCCACCTGCCTCGGCCTCCCAAAGTGCTGGGATTATAGGCATGAGCCAATGCGCACTGCTGTCCTCATCCAAATCTTATGCTCAGTTGTAATCTTTAATGTTGAAAGTGGGGCCTGGTGAGAGGTGATTGAATCACAGGGGTGTATCTTTCATGAACAGTTTAGCCCCATCCCTTTGGTGCTGTTTGTCTGATAGAGCTCTCAGGAGATCTGATTGTTTAAAAGTTTGTGACACTTCTCACCTCCATCACTCTTGCTTCTGCTGTGGCCATATAAGACATGCCTGCTTTCCCTTCACTTTCTGCCATGATGTAAGTTTCCTGAGGCTGCCCCAGAAGCAGAGTAGATGCTTCCAACTTCCTGTACAGCCTGGTTGCAACCCTGAGTCAATAAAACCTCTTTCTTTATAAACTACCACATCTCAGGTATTTCTTTATAGCAATTTGAGAATGGACTAATAGTCAGTCCTGCCAGGAATTTCTATACTTTATTCATTTTCTTAAGACCTAGATCTTTGTTTCATTGATATTTTTATTCTCCCAGGGCTTACTATTTTATGCTGATGACTATTCAAGCATGGAAGACATTTTTTTCCTATAGGTACTGGAATTTTATAGTTTTTTTTTATTAGTTGGGGGATGTATAGCTCAATTTATTGCATAATAATCAGATGCACTATTTGTACAAAAGATTTTTATACTAGAAAAATTTATAAAGCTTTTCTTTTTTTCATTTTCAAAAAAGTGTTCCATATATAAATTATTTATTTACCCCAAGACTGTAAAGTTTTATTTCATTTCCTTTTTATCTTGTTTTATATTCAATTATTTAAATTTTATTTTAATATTAATGTTTATTTGTGGTATGAGGTAAGCTTCAAGAATTATTAATTTTTTCTCGACTATTTATCTAGTTATGTCAATGCGATTTGTTGAAAGACTTTCCCTTATCCACTGAATACGCTTCTTATCTTTATTCTTAACTTAATGGACTTTTGCAGTTATGATCAAATAATTTTTGACAACGGTGCCAAGATAATTCAATGAGGATAATATAATTATCTCTCCTTTCAGTAAGTACCACATCATCTACATTACTGCATTGCAGATGCAAAACACAATTGGTCATGATGTATTCTTCTTTTCTATAGATTATTCAAGTTGATTGGCTAACATTTTGGTATAAATTTTTGTATTTTTTATGAGAGATAGTCTTTACATTGCCTTCATTAGGTTTTAGTATCAGGGTTATATGACCTCATACAATAATTTGGGAATAGTACTGATAATGGTTTGACTCTGTGTCCCCATCAAAATCTTATGTGGAATTGTATTCCACATGTGATTCCCAGATGTCAGAGGAGGGACTGGGTGGGAGGTTGAATTCCCCTTTGCCGTTCTCTTGATAGTGAGATCTGATGGTTTAAAGGGGCGCTTCCCCATTCTCTTTCTCTCTCCTGCTCTGTCATGGTAAGACACATTTGCTTCCCCTTTGCCTCCACCATGTAAGTTTCCTGAGGTTCCTCAGTTATGCTTCTTGTTAAGCCCTCAGATCTGTGAGTCAATTAAACCTCTTTTCTTCACAAATTACCCAGTTGTAGGTCGTTTTTTGTTGTTGTTGTTGTTGTTCTTTTTTTTCTTTGAGACAGAGTCTTGCTCTGTCACCTAGGCTAGAGTGCAGTACCATGATCTTGGCTCACTGCAACCTCTGCCTTCTGGGTTCCAGTAATTCTCCCTCCTCAGCCTCCTGAGTAGCTAAGATTACAGGCATATGCCACCACACCTGGCTAATTTATGTATTTTTAGTAGAGACAGGATTTTGCAGCATTGGCCAGGCTGGTCTCAAATTCCTGGCCTCAAATGATTCACCTGGCCTCAGCCTCCCAAAGTGTTCCCAAAGGGATTGCATGCACAATCCATAGTTCCCAGTCAGGTAGTTATTTACAGCAGTGTGAAAGTAAACTAATACAAGTCCCTTACTTTATTTTCTAAAGTTTACATAAATATGATTTGATATTTAAAATAATTATTTGAATGTATTATATTATTAATTATAATAATTTTGATTTAAAATAATTTCATTATTATGTCCGATTTAAAATAATTTTCATACTTTCAAATTTTATCGGTGAGCAAAAGTATAGGTTTTCAAACAGCATCTAACGTGAGAAGAATCTAGATCTTTAATATTACTTTTTGGTTTATTTTTAGAATTTCCATTTCTCTGCCTACATTTCCCATCTGTTCCTGTATGCTATCCACTTTTCCATTAGAGTCCTCAGCGTATTAATCACTGTTATTTTAAATCCCTTATCTGATAATTTCGACATTTCTTCAATATTTGAGTTCTTACTTTAATGTGTGTTCTGACTTTCAAGCTGTGTTTTTTTACATTACAGTAAGTCTTGTAATTTTTTCTTGATAGCAAGACATCATGCACTGGGTGAAAGAAATCGCTATAAAAAAGCCCTTAGTAATGTAGTGCTAAAATGTGGTAGAGAATAAGAATTTTCTAGTCCCATGATTAGGATTCTGTTTTTAAGTGAGTCTATGCCTCTGAATTTTAAACTTCAAGCAAGCTCCTGATTTTTTTTTTCCCCTTGTCTCTCCTGCCTTCTTTACTCCCATAGGTAAGACAAGATGACTAGGGTAGGCTGAGGTTAGGTATTTCTCTTCTCTCAGGTCAGTTAGGGTCTGATAAAACTGCAGCAGGTTAGACTTTAGTTAAATTGTTCCTTGTGAAGACCAACTTTGTTAAGAATGAAATATATGATGTATTTCAACACAATTTCTTTTCCCCTCGGCCTGCTGGAAACACAAGAGGATGTTTCTCTGATATCCTCTGTGTAGATATTGTACACTTTCTAGAAGTGACCCTCTCTGTATTACTTGGATTAATTTCCCTGGCGATTTTTAACTCTCAGATTTGTCCACATTGAGCCTCCAGCAATTCATCAACTGGAGTTCAGGTTGAACCTGGGCCCTTATTCCCATGAAGGTTGCTCCAGGTGACTTTCTGCTTCAGTAAGTCCTGATTCTCTGTATTCTTCTGTCAATCTCTCTAGTTGGGAGTGGGATGCCTGTTTGTCCTGTGACTTCACTTATTCTATACATCAAAGAGATATTATTGAGTTTTCAGTTTATTCAGCTTTTTACTTGTTGCTAGGACAAAGTGGCACTTCCTAGCTTCTTACATGCTGAACCAAAAATGGAAATCTAGGAATCTGATTTTAATTAAGTAACGAAGCATGATTCTGCCAAGAAAAAATATTCTAGAGTTAGTTTGAACACAGCTGTAGCAAAGCTGTGTTCTTTAAGAACAAAACAGAGCACTCCACCCCTGATCATACTTGCTATAGAAAAAAAAATATCATATATAATATCTCTAATTTGGAAGGACTTGAGGAGATCTGCTTCATCAAATGCTGAAAATTTAATTTAATTCAATAAAAAATCAAATAAGAATATAAAAAAAATACCCAGTGAACTGTAAATAAAAACAATGAGTACAAACAAAAAGGCTGATGATGAGTGCTCACCTCAGAGCAAGCCATGCTGTATCACTGCTTACCACCTCAATTGAAGTCAGTGTTTATGAAACTCCATAAAGAGTAGTAGAAGCTAGTAGCTTTTACTAAGTTTTTCTTCACATTAGTATTTACCTTCCATAATAGTGCTCTTCATCAGGTTATTGACTTAAGTTTCACTGGTATTTTTTATTATCTTAGACACCCTAAGTTTGATCTTACCCAAAAGGCTTTGGACGTGTTACTTTCTTTTCTGAAGATTCTTTCTTCTCTGATTTTAACTCCAAATACTTATTTAAGCTCTTGCTCAGTGATTTTTTTTTCTGATTTTTGTGGGTCAATTCCCTTTTCATGGATTCTCATAGCAAAATATAATGCATTTATAGTTCATATTATGGTGACAGTGTTTTTAAAATAAATTTTGTACCTATTTCTCCTATTAAAATACAAGTTTTCTTAGACAAGTAGACAAAAAGGGATGTATAAGTGCAACTGTGTCTCCTTGTGCTCTCCAATAAGTACCAATTTCTATCAGGCACAAAAAATGATCATTCAATAAATATTTATTCAATGAGTCAATAAAGTAAATATAATGCATTTAAGACTTATTAAAAATGCCAGGTTCTTAAATAGTTTCACACAGCCTTTATATTGTCTCAAAATTTTATTTGCCAGTAAAACAACCCAAGTTTCTTTAAATCTTACTTCCGTAGTAGTTTAACTATCCACCTCATACTGAATAATGTTTGTTCAGAATAGAAATGGATTAGTTAAAGCCTAGAGGTTTTTATGTAATATCTTGTGTACACCACTCAGCTTAACATGCTTTATACATTTTACTACCATGCCATAGATGTCTTCATAGAAATCATTGGTTGGAATATTAAATTGTGGGCATATCATGGTGTTTCATCGGGCACAGAACATTTTAACCTCTGCTTATTTTATGAGAAGTCTTTAAACTGGTTACACGTATACCTACCTATACTGTGATATAAATGACATTTATTAAATGTTTTATCAAAACTATAACTTGTTTCTAATTTATTTGTTGGGTAAAATTATCTAAGAAAAAAATGGTTTGGAATTGGTTTTTACTGATTGTAGTGAACTCATTCTAGACTCTAGAGATCTCTGTTTTCCTCTTTCTTGAGTAGTTTAATTTTTAAAGATATTTCATATAAAACTATAACTATCAAGCTATGGTATTAAAAAATCAACAATTTCCATCTCTTAGGGAGTCAAGATATCTGATTAAATACACTTATTTTGTCCTCATTCTATCACCTGATGATTTTAAAGATATTGAATGGCTGAATTCAGTCTTCAGTCTCTTTCATGGTTCTCTATAAGCAACATAGCACTCACAGACTCTAAATCATGTTACATATAACAAACCTTTTTACATAACAGTGTCTTCAACTTGTACTTTTTAATATTGGCCCTATCTTTCCTAGTTTAAAAACAATTCTACTCAAAGACAATCTGGAATCATGATATATTAAAAGAGAAGAATTACATCCCATGATAAATTATATCCTAGGCCTTATTCATACATATTTTACATTGTATAGATGATAAGATTTGAGACTTTTAAGCTGATGTGACTCAGATGGTATCTTGAACTGGAGCTGATGATGTAATTCATTGAGACTTTTGGGGACCTTGAGTGGAGTGAATACATTTTGCGTGTGATAGATGTGACACTTTGGGAATCAGAGCCTAGAATGTTGGGCAGAATAACAATTCTGCAATAATGTACAGAGCCTAATCTCTGCAACATGTAATAGCTACATACATGGCAAAAGTGAATTCCGGTGACCAATGGGATTAATCTTTCTAGTCAACTGACAGTAAAATGGGGAGAGTTTCTTAGTTTATCCAAGTGGGCTCAATGTAGTCTCAAAGGTTGTTACAGATTTAAGAGAGAAGAAAAAGAGAACCTGAGAAATTGCAGCATGAGAAGGACTTGGCCTCATGTTGCTGGCTTATAAAAGAAGAATGTTATCTCAATGCAAGGTATATGGGCAGCCTCTAGAAGGTGGGAAAAGCAAGGAAACAGATTCCCTTTTCAAGCCTTAAAAAGGAACGGAACCCTGGCAGTATGTTTGAGATTAGCCTGGTGAAGCTAATTTTGAGCTTCTGACCTCTAGAAATGTATAGTCATAAATTCAAACTATTTTAAGCCATAAAGTTTCTGGTAATTTGTTAAAGCAATAATAGGAATCTAATACACAATTGTATTTATTTCCAATATTTAAAAGTCAATTTGCCCTATTTGAACTCACTCTAGATTTTTAATATCATTGCTGCTATTTTTAGAGGCCTGTTATACTATTTTATGCAGATTTCATACTGCTAGACAAATTTTAACTTTTTAGCCTTTTCTTTTGTAGGAAAGGTTGTAAGAAAGACTAAAGTGAAAAATAAAACAAAATATGATAGAATTTAAAGAGAGTTAAAAATAGCATTATTCGTTTTTTAGGCTTTATATGTTTCTTTCTGGTAGGCATACTTATTCAGACAAGAACGTGGAATAAGTTTTATTTATAATAAGTAGATGAAATATTCTACATAACTGAGTACTGTATTGGTTAATATTATGTGTCAACTTGATTGGATCATCAGATGCTCCAATATTTGGTTAAATATTCTTTCTAGGTGTATCTGTGGAGGTGTGTCTGTAAGAGATTAGCATGTGAATTTGTAGACAGTATAAAGCTATTGCCTTCCCCAATGTGGGTGGATGTCATTCAATCTGTTAAGAACCGAATGAAATGAAAAGATGGAAGAAGGGAGAATTCACATTCTCTGATGAACTGCTTGAGCAGCAGTATGTGTCTCCTGAGAAATACAGCATTGGAACTCCTAGTTCTCAGACTTTCAGATTCAGGCTGGAATAATATCACCTGCTTTTCCTAGGCTTCCAGGTTGCAGATTGCAGATCACAGAAGATTTCAGCTGCAATAATATTGTGTAAAAACATTTTCTATTATAGATATTTGTGTGTATGTGTATCTATATGTGTATATGTGTATATATGTATGATATGTGAATACATATAAACATATATGCACACTGTGTATATATGCATATATGTGAATATATCATATAATGTAATATATGTATATGTATATATATATATATTCTCCTATTCTGTTTATCTGGTGAACCCTGACTAATATAATCACTTTAATATGTAAAGAATAACTGCACATTTTATGTTAATATAAAGTCTCCCATTGTGGCTGTGATACACATTTCCTGACACTATACTATGGTAGAAAATTCTGTGGCTTCCTTTATTCTTTTTAATGTATACACTTAAGTTCTCTGCTATTTTCTTTACCTTTAAAATTAAAAATTCTTTGGCACTTATGTAAACTTATCAACTCAATATGTGATGAATACATATAAGTGAAATGAAAATGGATAAATCTGTGTTTAAACTTTTCTATTTATATTGAACTCGTGACATTACACAACATATTTAAGAATTCATTTTTCACTTAAAAAATATACCTTATGATATGGTTGTAAGGGTTAAATGATGTTAAAATATATAAAGACAGGTATCTTTATTCTTGTGTTTTGCACATTTTATAAACTGAAGAGATATTGACAACTACCACTATCATCATCGTGTGGTCATTTTTGTCATTATCAATCTTTTCTGTTTGAGATTCCATTTTATTTTCTGCCCATAAAATTATACTTGTACTGTCCCTTCAAATATTGCTTATATTTAACTTTTTCTGACACCTTCCTCTAGGACAGTTGCCTCATTATTGGATGTCTATCAATTTTTTATTAATTAATTTCTCTTGTAGTTTGAATGTATTCTCAGAAAGTCAGTCAATTTTCTCCTCCACATTACTGATTTGAATATCTTATAGCATGGACTGGATATTTTATTCTTTGAAAATCTCATTCCAAGTGTTTGATTGCAACTTTTAAATTTTTAAAAAATATACATTTGTAGGCCAGCCACGGTGGCTCACGCCTATAATCCCGGCACTTTGGGAGGCCGAGGCGGGTGGATCACGAGGTCAAGAGATCGAGACCATCCTGGTCAACATGGTGAAACCTTGTCTCTACTAAAAATACAAAAATTAGCTGGGCATGGTGGTACGCTCCTGTAGTCCCAGCTATTCAGGAGGCTGAAGCAGGAGAATTGCTTGAACCCAGAAGGCGGAGGTTGCGGTGAGCTGAGATCGTGCCATTGCACTCCAGCCTGGGTAACAAGAGTGAAACTCCATCTCAAAAAAAAAAAAAAAAAAAAAAAAAAAAAATATATATATATATATATATATATATATATATATACACACACACACACACATACATTTGTATCTACACCTATTTTTATATCTTTAATTTTTATTTTTTTATTTTCAAACTGGTAGACTTACCTCATCTTTTCTCTTGCTTTTTTTTTTTATTGAGGTCATGATTATCTAAAATTTATGGAGCAAAAGGAAGAATTTTAATTATAGAGAATTATATTGAAATCTAGGAAGTTTCGTTGGATACAAAGAAACAAAACCGCAGCATAAAAAAAATCATTAAGAAGATAATAAACAGAAATGCAAAATAGAAAAAATGAAAAAATATAGAATCGGACAACTCATACTAAGAAGCTTATTAAGCAAAATATAAATATTTTAAAATTCTAATTTGTGGCAGTCATAGAAATACAAATTAGAACATTTGCATTTATTACCTTTCAGAAAGAAAAATATTATAAAAGTTACAAAATTATTTTAGTAAGGTTATCATTTGCTAAAGATTTTTAAATGATAATCAGGGAATATATAACAAAAGCCTAAATATGTTTGTTCTTCAACCAATAATTACTTTAAATATAGTTTTCTTTAATACATTATAAGCATAAACATCCATGTTAATTTTTTGTGCATTATTTTCATAGGAATATTAAAATAACTTCAAAAAATGTCACAGTCTTTCATAAACATGATTAAAACTGTCGAGAATAGAATATATTTAGGATTATTGCTAAGTTTAAAATAGAATAGGAATTACATTATTACTGTAGTACCAATTTTATTTAAAATAGTATATATACACATACAGGCACACACACATACATATCAAAAACCTGTAAAGGATTAGTTGGATTCCCTACAGATACCAAAATCCATCGATGCTCAAGTTTCTTATATAAAATGGTATGGTGTTTGCATATAACCTACACACATCCTCAAATGATCTCTAGATTATTTATAAGACCTGTGTAGGGAAAACTCTTTTTTTCTATGCTCTCACACTATGACCATCATAAACACAGAAGACTTCTGTGACCATATATGTGGGGATTTTTTTGCCCCCACAAACCAAGCAGCTAACAGCATCTGGGTGTCATCTCATTCTGTTTAGACACTATCTACTTGGAGATAGTGTCAGATCTCACAATGAGGGCTCAGTCCCCAAGACTGGCCTCTCCCCTGCCCCTCAAGTCCAAACCTTAGGAACTTCTGACCCATTAGCTTCAAGTTGAAGTTCCCATGACCCCCTCTTTGGGTTTAATTTTCTAGAGCATCTCATAGAACTCAGGAAAACACTTAATTTTACTGGCTTATTATAAAGGTTATTGCAAAGGATACAGGAGAACAGATGCATAGCCTGAGCTTTGGGGGAAGGGGGAAGGGACTAGGAGCTTCCATGCTCTCCCTGGAAACTACCACTCTCCAGGAACCTCCACATGTTCAGCTATCTGAAACCTCACTGAACCTTGTCCTCTTGGGTTTTTATTATTATTATTATTATTATTATTATTATTATACTTTAGGTTCTGGGGTACATGTGTAGAACATGCAGGTTTGTTACACAGGTATACATGTGTCCTGGTGGTTTGCTGCATCCATCATGGAAGCTTCATGACATCAGCATTCCTTCTCTCAGGGTATAGGGCAGGACCCTCTCCTAAGAGGGCCTTAAGATCCACAATCAGAAAGGCAGGGGAACATTAGATTGAAAGGGGGCAGAAGAAGATCAGAGGTCTGCCCCTGAGGACTAACTCATCCAACATTATAACAAAACATGTAACAAGGGCTACAGGGAGTTACAAGTCAGAAACTCTGCATGAAAATTAGTATGTATGATAGTACCACAATGCCAAAGGAAATGTAAGTGCTATGTAAACAGTTGTTCGACAGTATTGTTTAGGGAATAATGGCAACTAAAAAAGGTCTGTACATGTTCAGTATAGATGCAACCATTTTTTGTTTTTACCGAATATTTTTTATCTATAGTTAGGAATCCATGGAATGCAGAACCTTTAAATATAAATGACCAACTATATTTATCTCTATATTGTTATAGTTTGCATGTGCTTTCTTTGTGATAGAATATGATGCTACTTTTTTTCATACCTACTCCTAATTCTCAAAGTTTTGCAGTAAGCAAAACTGCCTCTGAAGTAAAAAATTTTAATGAATTATTAAATGAGAAAACTTTCTACTTTAATATATTTTTGTTAGAATTTCTTTTTTTTACATTTATTGAGGCATAATTGACACATAAATATTGGATACATTTAATATATCCAACATGATGTTTTGACATACATTTACAGAGTTATGTAATCTAGTCAATTAATTAATGTATTCTTCACCTCAGACAGTTGTCAATTTTGTGTGTGTGGTGAGAATATTTATTATCTATTCTGCTAGCAAACTTTAAGTATAAAACACAGAATAATTAACTATAGTCACCATGCTGTACATTAGATCCACACAACAAATATATCCTGTGTAAGTAAAACTTTGTGTCCTTTGACCAACATCTTCTCATTTCCCCAACTCATGACAGAGCATTATATTCTCTGTTTTTAGTTCAATGATTTTTTTCTAACACACATGTAAGAGAGAGCATGCAGTAACTGCCTTTATTAACCTAGCTTATTTCACTTAACATAATGACCTCTAGATGCAACTAAGGTATTGAAAAGACAGAATTTCCTTCTTGTTAAGGCTAAATAATATTCCAGTACACATATACCATATTTTTTAACCTTGTATTTATTAATGGATATTTGGATTGTTTTTATGTCTTGGCTATTGTAAATAATAATATAATAAACATGAGAGTACACATAACCCTTGGAGATACTGATTTCATTTCCTTTGGATACATATCCAGTGGTAAGATTGCTAGATTGTATGGTAGCTCTATTTTTAATTCCATAAGAAATCTCTACACTGTTTTTCATAATGGCTGTACAAATTTACATTTCCACCAAAAATGTACAAAGAGGTTTTCTTTTCTCCATAATGTTGCCAACACTTGTCTTTTGTCTTTTTGATGATAATCATTCTAATAGGAATAAGATGATATCTCGTACAGATTTTGATTTGCAATTCCCTGATGATTAGTTATGTTAAGCTTTTTTTTTTTCATTTATCTGTTGGCTGTTTTCATGTCTTCACTGAAGAAATGTCTGTTCAAGTTTTTGCTTATTATTAACTCGTGTTATTTTTTTCTTGCTCTTGAGTTGAGTTTCTCACCTGTTTTGAGACTAACTTGTCAGCTGAAAGTTTTGAACACGTATGGTTTCCATTAAGTAGGTTGTATCTTCACTTTTTGATTGTTTCCTTTGATTTAAAAAAGGCTTTTAGTTTGATGCAATCCCACTTGTATTATGAAGATAAAAACTCGGCTGGCACAGTGGGTCATGCCTGTAATCTCAGCACTTTGGGAATCCAGGCATGAAGATCACCTGACGTCTGGAGTTCAAGACTAACCTGATCAACCTGATAAACTCTTTGGAGTTTCTCAGTGGAGAAACCCTGTCTTTATTAAAAATACAAAAAATCAGCTGGGTGGTGGTGTACGCCTGTAATCCCAGCTACTCAGGAGGCTGAGGCAGGAGAATCGCTTGAACCTGAGAGGCAAAAGTTGTGGTGAGCCCAGATCACTTCCTTGCACTCCAACCTGGCACCGAAAGTGAAACTGCATCTCAAAATCAAACAAACAAAAACTCCATGACATTAGTTTGGCAATAATTTTTTGAATATGACTTTAAGAGCACAGGCAACAAACCCCAAAATCAATGAATAGGACTGTATCTAACTAAAAAGGTCTGCACAGAAAAGGAAATGGTCAACAGAGTGAAGAAACAACCTACAGAATGGGAGAAAATATTTGCAAACCATATATCTGGCAAGAGGTTAATACCCAAAATATATAAGACACTCAAACAACTCAACAGCAGAAACATAAAAAAACTGATTTAAAAAATGGGCAAAGGAAATAATAAATATTTCTCAAAATAAGATATACACATGACTACCAGGTGTTTCAGAATGCTCAACATTACAAATTATCATTTAAATGTAAATTAATATTGCAATTTGCATTTTAATAAGATATCATCTCACACTTGTTAGAATGGCCATTATTAAAAAGACAAAAGATAATAAGTATTGACAAAGTAGAGATAAAGGAATCCTTGCACTGTTGGTGAAAATGTAAATATTAAAGCCCTTATAAAAGCAGTATGGATGGTCCTCAAAAATTAAACATAGAACTACCACATGATTAATCGATTCTACTACTGGGTATATATCCAAAGAGAAAAAAATCAGTATGTCAAAAAACTATCTGTACTCTCATATTGATTGCAGCATTATCCAAAATAGCCAAGACATGGGATCAACTTAAGTGTCCATCAATGGATAAATTAATAAAGAAAGTACGGTATATATATGGAGTGAAATACTATTCAGCCATTATAAATTGGAATAAACACTGTTATTTGAGACAACATGGTTGGACTTGGAGGAGGTTACATTAAGTGAAATAAACCAAGCACAGAAAGATAAATGTTGTAAAATCTCATGCCTATGAAGAATCTAAAAAGTTTTATCTCATAGAAGTAGAGAGAAGAATGGTGGTTGCCATTGTCTGGAATGGTTGGGGGTCGTTGGTGGGGGTGGGAGGGATGTTGGTCAAAGGATACAAAATTTTGTAAGAAAGAATAAGTTCAAGAGATCTTTCATACAATATGGTGGCTATAACTAATAATATATTTTATTATTAAAAATGCTAAGAGAGTGGATATTAAGTATTCTCATCACTATTAGCAATATAATTGGTAGTATGTGAGGTAATGCCCATATTAATTAGCTAGATATAGTAATTAATCTAGATAATTAGTATTTAGTTATTTCACAATGTATGTGTACTTCATGACATCATATTATACACAAAAATGCAAGCAGTGTTATCTTTCAGAGTAAAAAAGATATGTTAAAAAATAAAATAACAAAAAAGTTTTTCACAGTGGTCTTTAAGTTCACTTTCCCAATTGACTTTACCTCTAGTCTACCACTTACCCTGCTCATATCCATTTCTTTATATATTTTTGGGATCACCAGGTCCAGATTTCCAGAGAAAATTCTGTCTAGAGGGAAACTTAAGAAAAGAATAATAATATAAATCATAGCCCCATAATCTCAGCTAGTCCAAGGTCACAACCAACACTCTGTCCCCCTCCTTCACTACACAGTTGAAATTCCCCTGTCCCTCATCTAGCACCATTAGTAATCTCTGTGGCATGCCTAAATATAGGTACAATCCAAACACTCATCCCTGAAGGGTGTCCTTCTTGTCACCATGCTGGTCTGAGGCAGGGCTGCTACAATTGTCTATTTATTATCAAAACTAGGTGAGGGGATACCAAACGCTTTCAAGTGGATCACATGTGTACTAAACAAATGCCTCTTTGCCTCACAGCAGAACAGCTTTCCTATCTCTTCCTGGTGGTCAAGACTGATTTACCTATTACATGAAAGGAAATACAATTTTTTTTCTTTCTGGTCTACTGGCATAAGGTGGCAGATATAGGTTATGCTTCCAAGGAACACACTTGCATCATCTTCTGCAAGAGCTTCCCATTTGAGGGCAAGAACCTCTATTCCTGCATATTCTAGGATTATGTTGATGTGAAGCACAAATTTCCCTGGAATATTGCTCAAAGCTATAGTAGGTGGGAAGACTGCTGCTGCTTCATGTTGATACCATGATTCACATATTCTATCAATCAGAGTTACAACACCATATAAAGGTCATTACCTTATGGTAAACACCATACCATGAAGAGTAGTCCTATGACTTTTTTTTTTTTTTTTTGAGACAGAGTCTCTCTCTGTCACCCAGGCTGGAGTTCAGTGGTGCCATCTTGGCTCACTGCAACCTCCGCCTCCAGGGTTCAAATGATTTTCCTGCCTCAGCCTCAGCCACCCGATTATCTGGGACTACAGGTACCCACCAGCATGTCAGGCTAATTTTTTGTATTTTTAGTAGAGACAGGATTTCACTGTGTTATCCAGAATGGTCTCAATCTCCTGACCTTACAGGTGTGAGCCATCGTGCCTGGCCAATGCTATGACTTTTAAGGCATAACTTGCATATTATAACTCTCTCAGAGATGACTTTGCAGGCTGTTCCCATTCCATTGTTCTATCAGGAAAGCAGCTTCAGGTTAGTGTAGCATGTGCTATGACAAGTAAATCCTTTAGGCAACTTAACTATAAATAATAAAAGTCCTTTGTCTAATGCAGTGTTATTCCATGGTTAGTAAATTAAACACTTGTGAAAAATGTGTAATTATTCTACCAAATTCCTTCAGGGAAGAAAGAAAAACCCCAAATTAGAAAATGTGTCTATGTCTGTCAAAATTTATTGTTCTTCTTTTCAGGTCTATTAGTCTGCTTTCACTTTGCTGATAAAGACATACTCTAGTGGTTTACTGGACTTACAGTTCGACATAGCTGGAGATGCCTCACAATCATGGAAAAAGGGAAGGGGGAGCAAGTCACATCCTACATGGATGGAGGCAGGCAAAAAGAGCTTGTGTAGGGTAACTCACATTTTTAAAACTATCAAATCCCTTGAGACTCATTCACTATCACAAGAGCTGTGCAGGAAAGACTCACCCCCATGATTCAGTCACCTCCCACGTGGTTTCACCCACGATAGATATGTGGGAAAGGTAGGAGTTACAATTCAAGACGAGATTTGGGTGAAGACACAGCCAAACCATATCATTCTGCCCTTGGGCCCTCCCAAATTTCATGTCCTCACATTTCAAAACCAATCGTGCCTTCCCAATGGTCCCTCAAAGTCTTAAGCATTTCAGCATTAACTCAGAAGTCCACAGTCAACCATCTCATCTGAGACAAGGCAAGTCCCTTCTGCCTATGAGCCTGTAAAATCAGAAGCACGTTAGTTACTTCCTAGATACAATGTGGGTATAGACATTAGACAAATAAAGCCATTCCAAATAGGAGAAATTGGCCAAAACAAAGGGGTTACAGGCCCCATGTAAGTCTGAAATCCATCAGGGAAGTCAAATCTTAAAGCTCCAGAATGATCTTTCCTATTAGTCCTATACTTCTAGAGAACTCTGACGAATACACCAATACTTGTTTGTCAGTTCTAGCAAATATACCATACAAATGTGAGATGTGATGGTAAGGGAACTATGTAGGGCAGGAGGGATTTCCCTGTACTTTCTTATAAATTATTCTGTAAAATCTAAGCTTCTCTAAAAATGAAGTCTGTTAATTTAAAAATAAATAAAAATAAAAATAAATTACATATACAATGGGTTTTTATTAACCTAGTTTTATCTCATCTTTTTGGGGGGAGTGTGTCTTGATAAGCACCCTCAATATCTTCTATTCAGACTGTCATTCTGTAGTATCTTCTTAAATGGCCTGCCATTTCTCCTGCTAATCTAGTCCCTAGTCCCTTCTATTTCATTGGGTACAAAGTACCTAGAATGATCTTTTGAAAACCCAAATCAAGGGGGTTTCTCCATTCAAAAATCTTCAAAGTCTTTACATCATTCTTAGGATGAAGACAGCACTTGGTATCTCATCTCAAAAGCCTGTTTGCTGACCATTCACTATCCTTCCTAAACATGAATTTTAAAAAATATCATTTTGCATTGTCTGCATTATTTTGATAGGCATATAATATTCTGAATAAACTTAAACTTATTTAGAAAAAAAAAAAGAGAAAATACTGTATAGCAATACTTTCCTTCTCATGAAGGTGGACAATTTTTTTAACCTTTTTTGTACTCCTGTGATATGAATTGTTGTAGTCCAACACTGATATTATGAAATCTCAGATAAGAAAAGGAGACTTCATTTTATTTCTCTGCTATGTTCTCAGAGAGTCAACTCTATATGTGCTTGACCTTTTCAAGGTTCTGCAGTTTGATTGGATGACTGCCTCTGTTATCACCTTTTACAACCTCTCCTTCATGTGAGAAATCAGAGTGCATTGGAGAGCCAATCAAATATGGAATACTGAAAAGGTTATAGCAGCGCTGCAGACTACAAGCTTTCCCAGATTGCAATGGTTATTAACATTCAGGCACCTCATTCCAATGACAAAGATTGTAATAAGAACAGATGAGGCCAAGGTGTGAATTTTATCCTTGTGACAATGATCAGATGGGAAATGGATAAATCTGGAAGTCTGCCTTACCTGCTCTTCTGTTACTGAGCTGCTTATTTATAATCCTGTGAATCGACTTCAGTGTCATGAATGAGGGTCATGTTGACATAAATCAGGAGCAGAAGTGCATCTTCCTGCACATTGCTTTGGGCCACTCTTTACTATTATAATTGCCTTTTTTCTGTGCTTTCTCTCCCTTGTCCTATTTCTATGTGGCATTTAAGAGTGAAATTGGCTTTTGAAATATTGGCTTCTTTCTTTTTCATTAGGACAAAGTCTTCCTAAAAGAGTCAACCAGAAATGCCATGAAGTGGTTGGTAGGAGAGTATCTGAAAGTCTTATTAAATACATAATTAACTTTACTATTGAAAGCAATACATGGTATTAAATTCAAATGGCAGGGCTAGTGCTTGAATTGTTATATGGAGTCTAACTTTATTGCTGGTTTATTTGTTGTGTTTATTCATTTCAGACAGCATATCACTAGGGTCATTTTTATATTCTGTATTTTCTATTATATTTTGTTAAATGACTTTATGGGTTTTTTTTTGTTTGTTTTCTTTTTCTTTTTCTTTTTTTTTTTTTTTTTGAGTCTTTTATATTGCCAAATACTTTGGAAAATGCCAGAGGACCAGCCTTCTTTCATGAACATTTTGTATTATATTGACACTTTGATACATCCTTGTTAAATGGAGCTGGGAAAACATATACTTTTCAAGGCACATCTAAAATTTGAACATAATATATTATGCTATCCACTTATTCCAGCTGATGCCACTATGTATATATCTGATTAAAATGAATATGAATAAAATATTTCACAACATTCAGGAAAAGAAAACAAAAGGACTTGGAAATAAACAACTGTGCTCATGAGTGCTGTATTTTTCCTTCATATAACAAAATAATTTACTACATCTCTAGGAAAGAAAATATGTTTTTCTGATTAAATTCTTGATGCAATAAATCTTGCATCTGTCATCTGTTCACAGCAGCTTAGGAAAAAAGTTTCCACATAGCCTTAATTAAAGGTCAGTTCAGATTTTTATGAACAACTCTTTCTGAAGTTTTCTAATCTAGGTGAATATATGAATGCCCCAACTGCTGTGCCATAAAACCTGCTGTTTCGAGCTTAGATCTGCACGGTTGTCATCTCCTTCACACAGCTGGGAATCTCCTCTTAAACCAAGGCATCCCAGTGTGTGAAAGGCACACAGAACAGTGCAGATGCCAGAGCTGGATCATTTGTCTGTTAGAGCTTCTTTCATAAAACAAGAAGGAAAAATAACTGATCATGAAATAGAAATATTTCTTCTTTAGAAGTCTAAATTTAAAAAAAAGACAAAGAAAGTTTTATGCTTGTCTCCAATTATACCAATAAAACTAGTTAACTCACCAAATTGTTACAGGAAACTTAGTCATGGAATTGACTCAATTGCCCCTTTGTTTAGTTGGGTTGTAATTCTCCCTAAAATATGTCCCATTCTACTCTAGCATGTTTCTTAATTTAATTCTATCTCACAGCAACCTATCCACGACATTTAGTAAGGGCCTACTGAATGTTTTACTTACCTATTTTACTTTGTAGGCAATTCAAGACAGCTAATTTAAGATGATAGACCCAGCCCTACAACACAAAGTGGTCATCCTATAACAAGTATTTTCAGGAGGATTCTCAGAATGTTCAAAGTTCAGAATCACTTGTTCTTTTCTAGTGTTCATAATTCTCCTGTGCACCAGCTTTGCTACTTTTGTTTTTACCCTTCGATGTAAACTTTTGTCTTCTCAACTTAACTTGGTTTTTTAATTGTTGATTCAGATAACTCACCATTTCACACACCTGTTTTGTTTGTAAGTGACTGAAAATCGCTCAAACTTTATGAAAAACAAAAGTTATTGGTGACTTTGTTGAACTCCTAAAATGTCACCAGAATAATTTTTTCCTCCCAGTTTCTCACCAGTGCTTTTCTCTGTGTTCATTTCATTCTCTAGTAATATTTCTCCATATGAGAAAAAAGATGGCCACCAGATACT
Source organism: Saguinus oedipus (assembly GCA_031835075.1). Classification (NCBI taxonomy): domain Eukaryota; kingdom Metazoa; phylum Chordata; class Mammalia; order Primates; family Cebidae; genus Saguinus; species Saguinus oedipus. The sequence continues at coordinate 72,249,396 of CM063178.1, forward strand.
CAAGAATCTTACCTTATAAACTCAGTAATCCCCGGAGAAAGAGAATATCTTTTAAAAATTGTAGCAAGGAGTAATTACACTTGCTTAGCTTTCATCACAGACCCACTTCAGAACTTATTACTGTGATCTCTACAGTGGAGTTCTGTACCTCTCAGTCTGAGTAACAGAGTTTAAGTAGATATAGACATATAGGAATAGTCCCACCCATAGCACATGGATTAAACTGGAACAGAATGATGAGCTAGGCTGAAAAATGTGCCTCCTCCAACCCTTTCACTATGTCCATGTTTCAATCTCCAGAACCTGTGACTCTGTTAATTTACATGGGAAAAGGAACTCGACAGACCCAATTCAGTTAAGAAAACTGGCATCTGAGGTTATGCTAGATTATGCAGAAAAGTGCAATGTAACAAAAGAGTTTTTATAAAAATGAAGTAGGCAGTTCAGATTCAGGGAAGAAAATGTAATAATGGAAATAGTAGTCAGAATGATGCCATTGCTGGAAGGGACAGGAAGTTGAGGAATGTAGTATAGGTGGCTTCTAAGATCTGGAAAAGGTAAGAAATGGATACACCACAAGAGCCTTCAGAAGGAGCCCAGATCAAGAAAGACCTTCATTTTAGGATGCTGACATGTATTCGGAACTTCTCTCCAAAAGAAGTATAAGGTCTTAAGCCATTCAATTTGTCCTAATTGGTTACAGCAGCAAGAAAAATTAATACACATGATTCTCTCAAAAGATATTGGGTATAAATAAACATATGTTTATTAAATGTGGATAGTAGCTTATGTTTTGACTGTCTGCCATGATATTTCTAACTCTCAGGTTCCCTTTACACTTGATAAATTACATACTTTTTAAAAGTTGTCACTATGCCCTTATTGTGTTTTAATCTCTCAAAGCAACCTGGCCCATGGTCATCTAAAGTTAAATATAAATTTAATTGATTTATTTGGCATCATACAATCACATCTACAGTAAAAATGACAGTAGCACCCTTTTATCTGAAATTTCACTTTCCAGGGTTTCTGTTACAGCTGTCTACCAAGGTCTGAAAGTACTAAATATTTTCAGAGAATGTTAAAAATAAAAAATTTATAAGTTCAAATTGGGAACCAGCTACTCTGGGTAGTATCATGAAATCTCACACCATTCTGCTCCATCCTCCCTCAGGAAATAAATTATCCTTTTGTCCAGCACATCCATGCTGTCTACGTTACCCACCCATTAGTCACTAGCAGCCTCAGTTATCCAATTCACTGTCACGGTATCACAGTTCTTGTGTCCTAGTAACCCTTATTTTACTTAATGTTGGTCCCAAAGCACAAGAGTAGTGATGTGACAATTCATATATGCCAAAGAGAAGCAGTAAAATGCTTCTCTTAAGTGAAAAGGTACAAGCTCTCAACTGAATAAAGGAAAAAAATTGTATGCTTAGGTCTCTAAGATCTACAGCGTAGAATGAATCATCTATTTATGAAATTCTGAAGAAGGAAAAAAAATGTGTTCTAATTTTGCCGTCACACCTCAGTCTACCAAATTACAACCACATTGCAAGGTAAGTGCTTAATTAAGATAGAAAAGACATTACATTTGTGCATGGAAGACATGAACATGCTCTGATTGATGGTAATTGGGTTTGGTGCTATCTGTGGTTTCAGGCATGTACTAGAGGTTTTGAAACTTGTGGAGAAGCAGAGACCACAGTAACTCCTTTTGACTTTGTTTTTAGCACTTTGGTGAAGAAGAGTGTATCATGCAATATGAAAGATAAGTCTGAGAGAGACAGAAATAGGCAGATAGTGAAGCAAATGAAAGTTGGGCAGTAGAAAAGACTATGTCTGTAAAGCACATCAGACTAGAATTCAAGACAGTCTGGTACACAAGTTCATGTAAGCACCCTGGGGTGGAATTCTTTACAGATAAGAATAAGACATTGAATTAAATTAACATAAACAATAAAGAGTTATACTAACTTAGAAGCAGCTTAAAGGAAAGTAATCTTTCAGTGTTTTTTAATTTTAGTGTGCTATTTAAAGCACTTGTTTCAGATTTCGGAGCATCACTATGCTCTACGAGGGCCAATGAAATGCATATTCTAACAAGCATCCCATCAGCTTTTGATCCTGGTAGTCATTGGGTGACTTTTAAGAAACAGTGCTAGAAGGCAAAGGCAGTCAGTCAGAGGAAGAACCAGGCAAAGCAATGGGTACAAAACACAGAAGGATGTGAGAGTCAATGACCCAGATCAGAATTCCAAACAGTCAGGGCAATGGGGGAAGTAAAACATGAATCATGATGTTGAGGCATTCTTTTTCTGTTTTAACCCAAAATGTTGGACTTTTCTTCATAAGAGGAGAGAATCCAGCTGCGAAGCATAAAGAAGCTTTGAATAGGGAATATTAAAATCTTTACTTATAGTGTGGTGGATAGGTCAGCTTCATTAGCATTGCTTGGACACTTATTAGAAATGCAGAACCTTGGGCCCAACTCCAGATATACTAAACTGAATTTACATTTTAACCAGATCTCTAAGAAATCCATATGCATACAAACATTTGAAGAATGATGATTAGCAGATTCATCAGCTACCTTCATTATTCAAGCTGAATAGCTTATCAAATAGGCTCTTGACTTTTGACGGGGTAAGTGAATGAGATCTATAATATAAAAGGGAATTGATAAGGCTTTTTAACTATTTATTTGGATTATGAATATGAAATATTAACCAGAATGAAATTCAATATTCATAAAAGAAGACAAAAATTAGAATCCTGTTCTCCTTGCTCCAATCGTACTAAGAATGAATCAGAATGAATGGGTTGATTGTCCAAACATCTAGTCTTTTCTTAAAAAGATTAATATGATAAGCCTGGTTCATTGCTTTACGACAACTCAGCCCTTCTTTCATAACTTCCTTGCATAGAGTATCCTGCAGTCTTAAGAGGAACTCACATTTCCCCACTTGTCTGTATAAGTCTGATAACTTGAAATTTAATAACTAGATGTTGGCTCCAAAAATACAAAATGGTAAAAATACCTCCAGAGATGCCATTTGACCTGGATGTCATGAAGAATACATGACTCTGGAAAGCTAGATATCAAAATTCTCACTCCTGTTGTACACTGGGGAGAAGATATTTCTGTGATCTATATATACACCTGGGTCAAACTATAGTCCTCTAGGAAAGCCTGAGATACGATTTTCTTCTCTCTCTGTCTGAGGATCAGGCCTTCAGGAGGATAATAAAAATTCATTAGTTACTGTGAACTGGCTTTGTGTTTACCTTTGGAGCCACAGAAAGGTGCAATTAACATGATGAAAGGTCTCAAATCATAATAGACTTCTTAATTTAATTATTTTGTAAAACCTCTAAGTGATTCACAACCTCTAAATGATTAAGTTCTGTGGAAAACCTGTTTAGATGTCTTGATTATGGGATAAAGATAAAAGCAAAGGGAAATATTGCTGAAACAAAGATGTTTTATGTATATTCATAAAGTGAGCACTGGGATGAGTAAATTGATGGGGTGATAAACATATTAAGAAGAGAGTACAGTCTTTGATCTCAAGACACCAGTAATGCAAGACAGGAGAAAAAAAAGAAAAACTAAATATTTAAGTAAATAAAAGACAGAATCCAAATAAATTGAATACTGAAGAAAATAATTATTTTCAGAGAATTGCCCTGGGAAAACAGTAAAAAGAAAAAAATAGTTTCTAACAGATAGATGATAAGACTTGATCAATAAAGATTTATTAACATAATTTAAATTTCAACAGGTAGAAAAGGAGGAAACATGCAGCAAGAGAGAAAATCCAGAAACATGAATGTCTCCATCTATTTGGAAAATATATAGAAAAGTATGGAGAAGCTAAATGTACAAAGGAACTAAATGGAGAAACTTTTAGTCAGTTGTGATATGACCACTGTATTTATTCAATGACAGTGTCTGCTTAGGGCAGAAAAAATATTTTACAAAAAGATTTTTAAACTTAAAAATGTAACAATTGAAACAATTCAACATGAAGGATAGTGAGAGAAAAAAAAAAGAATGAAGAAAATGGATAGCTTGTCAAAAAATGCCAGGAGACAATTCATGCAGCCATGAATCTAAATATATGGGGTCCCTAAAGTGGACTGGGGATAAGAAAATATTTTATGTTCTAATGACAAAAGTGCTCCAAGAAGCTCAACAAAACTCAGTAATAAAAAACATGAAATGCGAAGCATATAAAAATCAAATTGCAGCAGAGTGCAGTGTCTCACATCTGTAATCCCAGCACTTCGGAAGGCTGAGGCCAGTGGATTGCCTGAGCTCAGGATTTTGAGAAGCTGGGTGTGGTCCCAGCTGCTTGAAAGGCTGAGTTGCTCAGATCACTTGAGCCTGGGAGGTGGAGGTTGCTGTTAGCTGTGATTGTGCCACAGCCCTCCAGCCTGGGTGACAGAAAGAGACCTGGGACAAGAAAGAGAGACAGAGAGAAAGAGAGGAAGGAAGGAAGGGAGGGAGGGAGGGAGGGAAGGAAAAAGAGAGCGAAAGAAGAAAAGAAAGAAAGAAAGAAAAAGTAAGAAAGAAAGAAAGAAAGAAAGAAAAAGAAAGAAAGAAAGAAAAGAAAGAAAAGAAAGTGTTATAAATTAATGAAAAAGAAAATTAAGTAAGATTATGGACAGAGACACAAAGGTAGACATGAGCAAAAATTACTCATTGGAAATAATGCAAGTGAGAAGATAGGAACGACATCCTTACAGTAGTTAATGAAAACAATATTTAAACTTAGAATTATTTGTCCAGTTAATATATCACTCAAGAACTAAGGGGTAAAAATAAATAGACAAATTAGACTTCATAAAAATGTACTATTGTGTTTATCAGAAACCACTATCAACAGAGTGAAATGCAACCTACAAAATGGGAAAAAATGTTTTTGTATCATATCTGATAAATAATAAATATGCAGAATACAAAGAACTCCTAATAATCAGCAATTAAAAAAAAACAAGATGGACAAGGGAATTGAATAGACATTTCTCCAAAGAAGATGTACAAATAACTAAGCACATAAAAGAGGATTAACATCATTAATCATTAGGAAAATGAAAACCAGAACTCCTATGGGATATCACCTCATTACCATTAGCATGCCTACTATAAAACAGACAAAAACAAACAAATCACAGAAAATAAGTATTGGCCAGAATGTGAGAGAAGTTTGAAGTCTATGCACTCTGGATGGGAAGTAAAATGGTTCACTCATATGTGGAATATAGTATGGAAATTTTTCAAAAAAAAAATAAAAATAAAACTACCATGTGATCCAGGAATTCTACTTCTGGTTATTTACCCAAAATAATTAAAATAAAGGACTGAAATAGATATTTTTCCAACTGTGTTTAGAACTGCATTACTCACAATAGCAGAAATGTAGAAGCAACCCAAGTCTTCACTGATAGAGGAATGAAGTAGAAAAATGAAGTCTGTACATAAAATAAAATATTATTTGGTCTTAAACATGAAAGACATTCTGTAATATGCCACAGCATAGATGAATGTTGAAGATATTATACTAAGCAAAATAAGCAAATTGCAAAAAGATAGATACTGCATGATTCTCCCTAAGTGTGGTAATTAGAGTAGTCAAAATTATAAAGAAAGAAAGTAGAATGGTGGTTGCCAATATACGGGGAGAGCAAATAGTGAAAAGTTATTATTTAATGGGTATAGGGTTTCCATTTTCTAAGATAAAAAATGTTCTGGAGATGAATAATGGTCATGACTGCATAACAATATGAATGCACTCAATGCCACTAAACTGCACACCTAAAAATGGTAAAGACATTAAACTATATGTGTATTTTATCACAAGAAAAATTATGTGTGTGGGAGAGAAATAAGGCACAATAAATATCTACTCAGACACAGAAACACCATGAAAAGCTATTATGAACAACTACACCAACAAAGTTGATAATAGAAGAAATTGAGAAATTTCTAGATATATACAGCCTGTCGTGATTAAATTATGAAGAAATAGAAAATCTAAACAGACCAACAATAGGTGAGAAATTTGAATCTGTAAAAAAATGTCTCTTATCAATGATGATTGCAGGATTTGATATCCTTGCTCTTGAATTTTATCAAACATTTAAATAACTAATAACAATTTTCTACAAACTATTCCAGAAAATTAAAGAAAAATTAATACTTCCAAACTCACTTTATGAGCCAACATTACCCTGATTCCAAAACTGGATGAGAACATAAAAAAAAAAAGAAGAAAACTATAGGCCAATACATCTTATAAAATAAATGCAAAATTTCTCAACAAGATACTAGTAAAGTGAATCCAAGGGAGCATTAAAAAAGATTGTTCACTATAATTAAGTGGGATTCCTCTATGAGATGCAAGGATGACTTAACATATGTTAATTAATGAGGGTTATATACTTTATTAAGAGAAAGACAAACAATCACATGATTATTTCAATAGCTGCAGATAAAGCATTTGGCAAATTCAAGATTCTTTCATGTAAATAACCTTCAGCACATTAGCTATATAGACAGTATGTACCTCAACACAATAATTGCCTTATGTAACAAGCCCGACTCACATAATAGGGAATAGGTAAAAACTGAAATCTGTCCTAAGACTGGGAACAAGATGAGGATGCTCCCTTAACCATTTCTGTTAAACATACCACTGGAAGTCCTAGCCAGAGTAATTAGGCAAGAAAAATAAAGACAAGGCATATACACTGGAAAAGAGGAAATAAAATTGTCCCTGATTGTGAAAACCTTGATCTTGTACATAAAACACCTTATAGGCTTCATTAAGAAAAACTGTTAGAACAAATAAACAAATTAATAAAGTTGCAGAATACAAAATCAACATAAAAATCAGTAATGTTTCTATATAGCGTTAGTGAACCAGTCTGAAAAAAAAATCAAGAAAACAACTTCAGTTACAATAACTACAAAATCTTATATAGTTAGAAATTAGTTTAACCAAAGAGGTAAATGATATCTACATTGAAAATACTATAAAATTTTTATGAAAGAGAACACAAAGGGACACAAAGAAATGGAAAGATAGTTTGTGTTTATGGATTAGAAGAATTAATATTTTAAAAATGATAATACAACTCAAAGCAATCTACAGACTTACTATAATCCTTATCAAAATACTAATAACATTCTTTACACAAATAGAAAAAGAATCATAGGATTCATATGACACACAAAGGCCTCAAAAGCCAAAGCATTCCTGAGTGGAAAAAAACAAACTTCACACTATTCTGCTTCAAAATATGGTATAAAGTTATGACATTGTGGTACTGAAATGAAAGCAGACACAGAGACCAATAGAAAAGAACAGAGAGCCCAGAAATAAACCCATGCATTTATAGCCATATGATTTTAGACAAAGGTGTCAAGAACACACTTGGAGAAAGTACAGCCTCTTCAATAAATGGTGCTTGGAAAACTGGATAATCACACATGAGAGATTAGAACTAAATCTCCATTTCTCACTGCTTACAAAAATTGACCTCCAAATAAAGGCTTAAATGTAAGACCCAAACTGTGAAACTACTCAAAGAAAACATGGGGGAAATATTTCAAGATATTGGTCTGGGCAAGGATATTATGGAGACCTTACAAAGCATACAACCGAGGCAAAAGTAGATGAATGAGATCATACAATAGAAAACTTCTGTTCAGCTAATAAAATAATTGACAGAGTGAAGAGACAACCTTCAGAATAGGACAAAATATTTACAAACTATACATGTATCCCAAGGGGTTAATATCCAGAATATACAAATACTGTAAACAGCTCAAAAACAAAATATGAAATGACCCAAATGATAAATGGGCAAGTACATAAATAGACATATTCCAAGAGAAGACATACAGATGACCAGCAGATACATAAAATATTCTCAATATAAGTAATCATCTAGGAAATGTAAATCAAAACCACACTGCAATACCACCTAACTCCAGTTAAAATGGCTATTCTCAAGAAGATAAATAACAATATTGGCATGGATGTAGAAAAGGGAACATATACACTATTGCTGGAAATGTGAACCAGTGTAGCTATTATAGAAACAATATGGGGTTGCTAAACCACTAAAAATGAAACTAACATATGATCCAGCAATACCACTAGTAGGTATATGTCTAAAAGAAATGAAGTCAGTATTTTGAAGAGATATCTGCACTCCCATGTTTACTGCATCAGCATTTACAATAGCCAGGATATGAAATCAACCTGTGTCCAACAATGGATGAATGGATTTAAAAAAGTAGTATATATGTGCAATAGAGTATTTAGCCATAAAAAGAATAAATTCCTGTCATTGGATAAACCTGCAAGACATCATAGTAAGTGAAATGAGCCAGACCCACAGAAAGAAAACCCAAATGATCTTACTTACATGTGGAATCTAAAACAGGTGACACATAGAAACAGAGTACAACAGTGGTGTCAGCAGGGACTGAGATAGACGAGAGGGAGGATGGGGAAATGTTGGCCAATGAGTGCAAAATTACAATTTGATAAGATTAGTCAAATATGATGTTCTATTGCATACTATGGTTACTATGGCTCACAGTAAAATAATGCATATTATGAAATAGCTAGAAGGGACACTTGAAGCTTCTCACTACAAAGAAATGATAAATGCATGAGGTGATGGATACACTAACTACCCTGATTGAATCAACTAACAACCTATTTATGAAAATATCAAATTGTATCCCTTAAATACACATAATTAAAATGTGTCAGTAACAAATAGTACAACATAGGGTTTGACTATAAAATACAGTGTTAATCTAGAATACAGTACTAAAGAATTTCACAAAGAGGTGAGTTACAGCAACCTGTTTTTCATTTCAAATGAGGTAGTGCAAAAGATTCATGTATGAGAGCCAACCCACCTGTGAGATTTGACAGAGAAGGAGAAAACCAGGTCGAATCTAGTAAAACATGATATTAAAACAAAATAACTGAAAATATCTTTTTCTTTTCTTTATCTCTCTGAATCCATTGGGAATATTTTGATTTTAAGCACATTATACCAACTCTACTCAGAGAATACCTCTGTTGTGTTGGCTGAGTCCTATCAGTTGATGTAGGTAAATATCACTGCCACCAACTTCAAAAGCATTTACTAGTTATAGTGTTAGAAAGCCTTTTATTATCTTCTTAATTTAGGCTGACTATGTCTAAGCCATGTTCTGAAATAATTCCTAGAGGCAATCAGTCTAAAAAATAACCATAAATGAAAATAATGTGTCATAATTATTTTTATATTTTCTCAAATTCTAACTTACTGATGAAAAACAAAGTCGATAATGCAGAAAGATGTTTTGTTTGTCTGTTTGTTGTTCAGTATTTAATCAAGTATTTAAAGGATATGGAATTTAATGTCAGTATTTCTAAAACCGTCATCAAGAGCTTGATCATTGCTATGCAAAAGAAAAGCATCACTGGAGGAAGGAAAGAGAGATGAAGCAAATTATAATGATGAATTTGAATTTTTACTGATTTCCACTAAATATAAATACTCTTGGAAGTATTATCATTTAGATTTGTTTGGATAACGTTTAAAATAGTAATTTTTATGTTTCTCCTTGTATTTCATCATTTTCCTTTCCACCTTCTAGTAAATAGCTGTCTACTCATTGCCTTGCTTCAAGGGAGATATGTGTCTAGAAGACAAACTGACGTTAAATATAAGACATATCCCTCATTGACTGTTGTTTCCAAAAGTCCAAACCTATTATGAAGAACATGTCTTTATGCACTGAAATCTTTAATGAAAACACAGACATTTAGAAGGGCAGAGGATAGGACAATAAATCTGGTCCCAGGTCAGTGTCCTCAATGGATATAGTGGTCCTAAAGACCCATGTAACCTGGGACAATAAAAAGGCCTCTCCTGTGCTTCCACACTACCTCTTTACATCCAAGGTACTGGAGTCTCAAGAATGCCTGAGGCTGGAGTCTCTGTAAGTACAGGAGTATGAGAACTCAGAGTCAAAATTAGAATAAATGATAAGTGATTTTTTATAAATGTTTTTGTGAGCCATATTTCACTGCCTGCATAGATAGTCATCAAATGCCTTCATAATGAAGAGTTTCAGCAGCTTTAATGTTTCCTTATGGAATTCCTTCCTTGGATATTGAGGCTCTATTATCCTACTATCTAGAAAACTGAAAAAATGGTTGGTGCCTACCTGCCACTTGCAGAGTTACCTTATAACTTTCCATGTAGGAAAATCAAAATAAATAGTGTTTTTCTCAGTATATGTGATAGATTGAGTCTGATGACTGTAAGATTGAGGTATTTTCAAGAACAAACAGTAAATAATCAGTGTATAGTTTAGAATTAAAAATGAAAATATTTAAAAATGAATGAGAGGTAGTAATTAACAATCCTGGGAACTCTATGTGACAGGTACTGTGCCACTGATTATTTCAAAAAATTAATAACTACAAATATCCCACCCTCTATGTCAGAAATGTTCTTCTAGTTACTGGCATAGCTAGCTGTTGCATCCCTTTCACAGTTTTACACAAATGGTACCTTCTCAATGAGGTCTTTTCTGGCTACCTTATCTAAAATTGCAATTCCTCTTCACCAATTCTTCTTATTTCTGTTCTGTAATTAATTTTTCTCCTTAGCACTTATCACTACCTAGCATACTGTATATTTTATCCATCTTGTTTATTAAATGTTTTATGCTTCCAGAGGCAAATATTTTGACTCTTTTATACAATCCCATATCCCAAACCCTAGGGCCCTGTCAGTTACACTATAAAAGCGTAAGTAGTGATTCAATTTTTGAAAAGGAAAACCTAATTTTTCAATGAATCACAGAAGGGATGGAAGTTAATAGTTCTCATTTTGCCAGATGAGGAAATCAACGCTAACATAAATTCAGTAATTTACCCAAGGTCACACAGTAAACTAAACTTTGAGCATAAATTTGACTCCAATGCTTCCACTCTTGTTACTATGACATTCTTTCATTTATTTAAAATAAAATTATTATGTATGCACTTATGCATTAAGCTAGAAGCTAAGGAATAGAAGATTAAATAGGTGACCAAGATACTACCTTCAATACAGAGATTTCACTCTAGTGAAGGAGACGGGATAATAAAGAGAACATTTCCATAATGAGACAAGCATATTATGGCAAGATTAAACGCTTACTGACATACAGTGGAGAAACTCTTGAGCTAGAGTTAGGGGGTTGTGAAAACTTTTAGGAGTAAATTATGTTTAGCTAAGAGCTACGAAATCAATAAGAAAAAGGGAAGACAAAGAAGGTACAGAACAGAAACTTAAGGAGATAAAGAGGAGTAAGCAGGTGCAAGATCAAGTAAGGAGAATGAGTATCTTGTCTGTTGATCGACTAGCCCGAGACCATGACCACAGGAATAGCTTAGTGAAGGTATAACGGTCTGGGTTTGAGCGGTAGAAAAAGCAAAACATTCAATAATTACACTATTATATAAGTAAAAGCTAAATTACCAAGTTTTTGCTAGAAGGAACCCATCCTATAGGGTAAAGATGAAAATTAAAAAAAAAAAAAAAGGCAGACAACAACTTTTTTGGTTAATTGCTGTTTTAGTAACTTCAAATCCCCACCTTTAGAAAATATGAAGGCATTTCCCAAATATCTTTAACTACCCTTCCCTTAAAGCTTGAGTATTCAGATGAGGAGTTCATTATTTTATTTCAGGGAATACACTCCTTGGCAAGATCTCTGCAGAGGAATCTACTTTCTATACAAATGATAGCATCTTGCAAATTTGTATTAGTTATACACTGAAGCATAGCAAAAATACCACAAACTTGTGACTTAAAACAATGTACATTTGTTACTGCATAGTTTCTATGGGTTTGGAGTCCAGGCACGATTGACTTTGGTCTCCAGTTAATGGTTTACTTAAGAGTTTCAAAAATTTGCAATCATATTTTTGACTGTGGTATGATCTGAGCCTCTATCAGGGAACTTGTGCAGTTGCTCCCAAAATGCATATCCTTGCAGGTTACTGGGTGAAAGACTTAATTTTCTTGCTGACTTTAAGCTATAGGTGATCCTTACCTACTAGCCATGTGGCGCTCTCCATATGGCCGTTGATAACATGGAAACCTGCTCCTTAAAAGTGATTCAAGGGAAGAAAATCTCTCCTTGCAAGATGGGCACTACAGTTTTATGTAATTTTGTATCTGTGATTACAAACATACATCATCTTTACTGTATTCCATTGCTTAGAAGCAGGTCATAGGTCCAGCACACAATCAGTGAGAGAGAGGTCCACAAAGGCATGAATACTAGGAGATGGGACCTCGGGGATCATGTGAAAGTCTATCTTCTTAAGGAGGTGTCTTTGTTAAACTTCAACGTGGTGACTTGCTCATTATTCCCCTTCACTAAAATGAGCATGTGGATGTCTCCATCATACAATCAAGTTTCTGCTTCAGAAATTCAGTAGTAAGTACATCTCCAGGCAAAACTGCTTTACAATGCCTATCTGCCATACAGCTAAGGCTGATATGTTTGACCAATCTCTAGGGAGAACGTTAGTCTCATTTCACAACTGATTAGAATTATCCATGTTCAGGGGATGCTGTAAATTCAAAACCTGTTAATAAATGAGAAAAGCCCCCAAGATTTTTATGACTTCTCAATTTGAAGCTCTTCTTCTTTGATAATTATGATTTCTTTAGGCAAGGAAAAGCTTGGCAGATCTGGGAACCAACTGTGCTATGTAGTTATGTAAAAATTGCTAGTGAGAGGTCAGAAGGGAGAGCAGTCAGCCAACCTTCCCCAGTTTATGTGAAACCTTTAATCCATGAAGACCTCATAGGCAATTGTTTTGTAAAATGACATCCAAACAGTTGTAACTGCCAACAGCTATTTTATTCTTGACATCAATTTCTGAAAACATCACCATGAAAAGTTCAAAATTCAGCATTTTCTATTGTTTTCCTTTTTCTTTGAATGTTCATGTGAAAAGTGCCATTTGGGGAAGAGAACAAATGCTAATGACCCCTGGATGAGATAAAGGGATGCAGAGGATATAGGTGGCAAGGATGTGGACATGGGAGTCAGAAGATCTTTGCACTACTTAGGGCAAACTGTGATTCCCAGAAAGGCAATTAACCTCTGGGACACTGTTTCTGATGTGTACCTTGAGAGAAATAGATGCTTCTGCCTAGTCCTTTGATAGTTTATGAGGAGAAAGTAAGGTATCAGTTATTAAAAAAAAAGAGAGGCCGGGCGCGGTGGCTCAAGCCTGTAATCCCAGCACTTTGGGAGGCCGAGGCGGGTGGATCACGAGGTCAAGAGATTGAGACCATCCTGGTCAACATGGTGAAACCCCGTCTCTACTCAAAATACAAAAAATTAGCTGGGCATGGTGGCGCGTGCCTGTAATCCCAGCTACTCAGGAGGCTGAGGCAGGAGAATTGCCTGAACCCAGGAGGCGGAGGTTGCGGTGAGCCGAGATCGCGCCATTGCACTCCAGCCTGGGTAACAAGAGCAAAACTCCATCTCAAAAAAAAAAAAAAAAAAAAAAAGAGAGAGAGAGATTTTATTACATTCCCTAGACATAATTCTTTATTGTTGTCTTGGGGTAAAAAAAAAAGATTAAAATAAAGAGAAAAAAAGAACTTAGTGTTTTCAGAATTGAATATGATTATAAAGCTTGGCCTTGTAAGGCCATTTCTTAGATTTGTTATGGTAATACTTTTAGAAAGTATATTAGTCTAATTCAGTAAATCTCAAACTACTTCTCCATTCCAAAAGAACCACCTGGGTATTTGCCAAGAAGAAAGTGACCAGATTTTATTTCCAGATGTTCTCCATTAGGAAGTCATGAGTGGGTCTCTGTAATCTTCATTTGCTACAAGTGCCCAATAATGCAGTCTGATGTAGGTTTTTCCTAGCCTTCCTCTTGCAATACCTTACCAAAATTATAAGATCTTTGATTTCTTCCCCATGCTCCAAAAGGGCCCTTACATACACTGTTCCATCTGCCATGAACACTCGCTACTCTCCTTTCCACACTGTTCTGACTCACTCAGGTTTCACCTTAATGTCAGCTTCTCCAATGAACTTCTTTCCACTATCCCAGGCTAGTTTAGTCCAATCCCTCTTATGCATTTTATAACAATATTTACTTCTTTATAGCAATTACCATAATTATAGTTAGTTAATATCTGCATAATTATTTATGTTATGTCTCTCTCCTTACCAGTATATATCATTCCATGAGTCTAGAGACTGTATTTATTTGGTTGACTAGAGTCTGAAAAACAGCTGATCATCGTAGGTGCATTATAAATATGTACTGAATAAAACAAAAAAAAAGGAAGGAAGGGAGGGAGGAGGGAAAAGACAGCGTAATCAATCAAAAACATGTTCTGCTTCGGGAGTTGGGGAGAATCCAAGAGAGGAACAAACTAAATTATTTAAAGTGATATCCAAAAATCAAGCCTATACAATATACCACAAAAAGTCTGAAAATATTTAGCTGTCCTCTAAAAGTTTCAGCTGAAATCATTTTCTGCAAACTGAATATATTCCAACACGACTCTTCTGTGTAATTATTTAGGCTTTTATGTATTTTAAAGGTGTAAGTTTATTAAGAAAGCTGTCTTAAATTAGGACTTTTTCATAATAATTAGTAACTATTATTATCATATAAGGAGTCACAAAGCACAGAAAAGAGTTTGAGCAGTAAGATTATTTAGAAATTATTAATTCATAAATTAAAATAACTTTCATTAGAAAGTGCTCAGTATTGACGCAGGTGAAACACCTGTGCATTGGTTGGGCTTTTGCCGTGTGAACAATCTATTTCTCACTTCACAAGATCATAACCAATAGGGATGGTACCAGACATACAATGGTTTGATTTATGATATTTTGACTTTATGATGGGGTTTCCAGAGTTTATCAAGACATAACCGCATCAAAAGTTGTGATCATCTGTGTAGTTGCTAAGCTACTGGAAAACGCAGGTGAAGTCCAAAAATCTAAAAACATGATAAATATGTACCTTAAATGTTTTATTTTATTTTAGCCTAAAACAAAAAACGGTTATATATTAACTATTCTATTGATGTAGAGTCAAGTATTCCTTGAATATGTAGTTGATAGAAATTGGTATAATCTTTCTTGCAAATAAAATAAAAACAGCAAAAACACTCTATTTAGTGTATCTTCTATAATTTCCAGTATAGGTTTCTTAAGGTGAAGTTAAAGTTTTTAAACATGTTTAAGTAAATCCAGTACAAAATATTTGTAGATTTTTATGAACTTTTCTTTTCTAAATAATTTTTATTCACCTCTTCCACATCTATTCTTTTTTTTTTTTATTGCATTATAGGTTTTGGGGTACATGTGAAGAATGTGCAAGATAGTTGCATAGGTACACACATGGCAGTGTGTTTTGCTGCCTTCCTCCCCTTCACCCACACTTGGCATTTATCCCCAGGCTATCCCTCCCCAGCCCCGCCCCCGCTGTCCCTCCCCCATTCCCCCAAATAGACCCCAGTGTATAGTAGACCGCCTCTCTGTGTCCATGTGTTCTCATTTTTCTCACCCACCTATGAGTGAGTATATGCGGTATTTCTTTTTCTGTTCTTGTGTCAGTTTGCTGAGAATGATGTTCTCCAGATTCATCCATGTCCTTACAAAGGACACAAACTCATCATTTTTGATTGCTGCATAATATTCCATGGTGTATATGTGCCACATTTTCCCAGTCCAGTCTATCATGGTTGGACATTTGGGTTGGTTCCAGTTCTTTGCCATTGTAAACAGTGCTGCAATGAACATTCGTGTGCATGTGTCCTTATAGTAGAACAATTTATAGTCCTTTGGATATATACCCAGTAATGGGATTGCTGGGTCAATTTTCTATGGAATTTCTATTTCTAGGTCCTTGAGGAATCGCCACACTGTCTTCCACAATGGTTGAACTAATTTACACTCCCACCAACAGTGTAAGAGTGTTCCTATTTCTCCACATCCTCTCCAGCATCTGCTATCTCCAGATTTTTTAACGATCGCCATTCTAACTGGCGTGAGATGGTATCCCAATGTGGTTTTGATTTGCATCTCTCTAATGACCAGTGATATGAGCATTTTTTCATATGTTTGTTGGCCTCATGTATGTCTTCCTTTGTAAAGTGTCTGTTCATATCCTTTGCCCATTTTTGAATGGGCTTGTTTGAAATCCAGCACTAGACAAGGATGCCCTCTCTCACCACTCCTATTCAACATAGTACTGGAAGTTCTAGCCAGAGCAATCAGGCAAGAAAAAGAAATAAAGGGTATTCAAATAGGAAAGGTGGAAGCCAAATTGTCTCTATTTGCAGACAACATGATAGTATACCTAGAAGACCTCATCACCTCAGCCCAAAAGCTCCTGCAACTGATAAGCAACTTCAGCAAAGTCTCAGGATATAAAATCAATGGGCAAAAATCACAAGCATTCCTATACACCAATAACAGACTTAAAGAGAACCAAATCAAGAATGAACTGCCATTCACAATTGCTACAAAGAAAATAAAATACCTAGGAATACAACTCACAAGGAATGTAAGGGACCTCTTTAAGGAAAACTACAAACCACTGCTCAACGAAATAAGAGAGGACACAAACAGAGGGAGAAACATTCCATGTTCATGGTTAGGAAGAATCAATATCGTGAAAATGGCTAAACTGCCCAAAGTAATTTACACAATCAATGCTATCCCCATCAAGCTACCATTGAATTTCTTCACAGAACTGGAAAAAACCACCATGAATTTCATATGGAACCAAAAAAGAGCCCACATAGCCAAGTCAATTCTAAGCAAAAAGAACACAGCGGGAGGCATCACACTACCAGACTTTAAACTATACTACAAGGCTACAGTAATCAAAACAGCATGGTACTGGTACCAAAACAGAGATATAGACCAATGGAACAGAACCGAAGCATCGGAGGCAACACAACATATCTACAACCATATTATCTTTGATAAACCAGACAAAAACAAGCAATGGGGAAAGGATTCCCTATTTAATAAATGGTGTTGAGAAAACTGGCTAGCCATGTGCAGAAAGCAGAAACTGGACCCCTTCCTGACACCTTACACTAAAATTAACTCCAGATGGATTAAAGACTTAAACGTAAGACCTGACACCATAAAAACCCTAGAAGAAAATCTAGGCGAGACCATTCAGGACATAGGAGTAGGCAAGGACTTCATGAATAAAACACCAAAAGCATTGGCAACAAAAGCCAAAATAGACAAATGGGACCTAATCAAACTCCACAGCTTCTGCACGGCAAAAGAAACAGTCACTAGAGTGAATCGGCAACCATCAGAATGGGAAAAAATCTTTGCAGTTTATACATCGGACAAAGGGCTGATATCCAGAATTTACAAAGAACTCAAACAGATTTACAGGAAAAAAACAAACAAGCCACATCTATTCTTATAGCAATTTTGCTTTAGTGGCTTAGCCTTATAAAGTCAAAATCATTTAACAGCTTGCATTAACACACAACTCTTTTTCTCCTTGCATTTATATTTAATCAGAGTAAGTATTGTATTAACTGTAAAAACAAGAGAAGCAAATATGGAAGAAAAAACGCAAGGGACTCTTAACAAGCACACAATTTAAATAACAAACCTAGAATTGTGGAAGCTGACTTTAGGGAAGTCCCCTGGACCCTGGTTCTATTGTGAAGGGAGAGTGTTCATTGATTTGGTGAGTTAAGGAGAAGTCAGCTAAGACAGTCTCTATCTTTATAACTTAAACATCAACTGCTGTGTTCCCCAGAGTGTTGATAAACTTTATATTTATCAAGACTTCTCTCATCTTTACCCAAGACCATTGTATTATTGAATCCTAAGCTTTTTGTTTGGATAAAAACCCAGTAACCTCACATTTTAAATTCACAAATGGTATCATTGAAACAAGTGGAGGTACACCTGACACAAGGATCATTTTGAGAAGGTAAGTAGTGATGTTTTACTTAGATAGATGTATTAGTCTGTTCTCACATTGTTGCAAAGAACTAGCTGAAACTGGTTAGTTTATGAAGAAAAGGGGTTTAATTGACTCACGGTTCTGCAGGCTTAACAGGAAGCATGACTGGGAAACTTACAATCTTGGCAGAAGGCAA
Organism: Saguinus oedipus; assembly: GCA_031835075.1. NCBI lineage: Eukaryota > Metazoa > Chordata > Mammalia > Primates > Cebidae > Saguinus > Saguinus oedipus. The sequence continues at coordinate 72,267,615 of CM063178.1, forward strand.
AGGGGAAGCAAGCACCTTCTTCACAATGGTGGCAATAGACAGACAGAAGGGGAAATGCCACACACTTAAGACATCAGATCTCACAAGAACTTACTATCACAAGAACAGCAAGGAAAAAATCTGTTCTCATAATACAATCACCTCCCTCTAGGACCCTCCTCCAACTTGACAAGAGATTTGGACAGGGACACAAATCAAAACCATATCATTCTGCCCAAGCCCCTCACAAATCGAGTATTCTCACATTGCAAAATACAATTAGGCCTTCTCAACAGTCCACCATTCTTAACTCATTTCAGCATTAACTGAAAATTCCACAGTCCAGAGTTTCATCTGAGACAAGGTAAGTCCCTTTCACACATTACCCTATAAAATAAAAAGCATGTTAGTTACTTCCAGGATACAATGGGAGCACAGGCTTTGGGCAAATATGCCCATTTCAAATGGGAAAAATTGGCTGAAACAAAAGGACTACAGACCCCATGCAAGTCAGAAACCCCACAGGGCAGTCATTAAATCTTAAAGCTTCAAAAATAATCCCTTTTGACTCCATGTCTCACATCCAGGCCTTGGCAATACAAGAGATGGACTCCTAAGGTCTTGTGCATCCCTGCCTCTGTGCCTGTGCTGGGTACAGTCCCAATGGCTGCTTTCAAAAGCTAGCATTGAGTACCTTAAGCCTGGCATTGAGTACCTTCAGCCTTTCCAGGTTCACAATGCAAACTGTCAGCAGATGTTTGGGGTCCTCCATTCTGGGGTCTGGAGGACAGTGACCTTCTTCTCACAGCTCCACTAGGTGGTGCCCAGTGGGATTGTGTGTGGGGGCGCCAACTTCCCATTTTATCTCTGTACTGCCCTGGTAGAGGTTCTCCATGAGGTCTCTGCCTGTGCAGCAGACTTCTGACTGGACATCCAGATGTTTCCATGCATCTTCTGAAATCTAGGTGGAGGTTCCCAAACCTCACCTCTTGCCTTCTGCACACCTGCAGGTCCAAAACCATGTGGAAGCTGCCAAGTTTTGGGGCTTGCATTCTCTGAACCAATGGCCCAAGCTGTACCTTGGCATCTTTTAACCACAGCTAAAGCTGAGCAGCAGTAAGTGACACAGGGTGCTTCACAGAGCAGCAGGGCCCTGGGCCTGATCAATAAAATCATTTATCCTTCCTAGGATCCAGTCCTGTGATGAGTGGGGCTTCCAAGAAGGTCTCTGAAATGTCCTAGAGACATTTTACCCATTGTCTTGGCTATTAACTTTCTGCTCCTCTTTACTTAGGTAAATTTTTGCAACTGGTTTGAATTTCTCCCCATTAAGTGGGTTTTCTTTTCTACTACATAACTGAGCTACAAATATTCCAAACGTCTATGCTCTACTTTCCTTTTAAATATAAGTTCCAATTCCAAAGCATCTCTCTTTTCATGCCTATGAATTTACACTTTTAGACCCATCCAGGAAACCCCTTGAATGCTTTGCTGCTTAGAAACTTATTCTGCTAGATACTCTGTATCATCTCTTTCAAGTTAAAAGTTCCACAGGTCTCTAGGTCAGGGATAAAATGCCACCAGTCTCTTTGCTAAAGTAAAGCAAGAGTCACCTTTATTCCAGTTCCCAAAAAGTTTCTCATCTCCGTCTGAGATCACTTGAGCCTAGACTTCACTGTCCATGTTACTATCAGTATTTTGGTTGCAACCACTCACCAAGTCTTTAGGAAGTTCCAAACTTCTTCCTGTATTCTTCAGAGCCCTCCAAACTGTTCCAACCTCTGCCCATTATCCAGTTTCAAAGTCACTTCCACATATTCAACTACTTTTATAGAGGTGCCCCACATTCCTGGTACGAATTTTTTTGTATTAGTATAACCAGGGTGGGGCACAGGGGCTCAGTTCCCTCCCTGTGCTGGCCAAAGATGTAACTGGGGGACAGGAGCAGAGCTGCGGGGAGTCCCAAAGACACTTCCTGTTCTCCGATGATTTCCCCTGATATGCCCAGGTCCTTGACCTCTCTTACCCCAGGAATGGGGAAGGGAACCGGCGGCGCAGTGAGCTTACCATTGGAATAAATATCTTGGACCCAAAGAGTCTAGCAGAGAGCGATTTATTAGGCAGAGAGAGAGAGAAAGAGAGAGAAGGAGAGAGAGTTCCCACGCTGCCGTGGGAGGGGATCCAAGGGAGGAATCCGTATAGGTAAGGAGCAGTGGGTTTTCAACTGTGGAGTTATTCCCACCCCATTCATGTTCTTGTCCAATGAGAGGATTTATTTCAAACTTCCTCTGGAGTAATTGATCTTCCACTGGAGTAATTGACTTCCATACTGGATGGGCTGCCAGATGAGCAACTAGAGCCTCCTCCTCCTCCCAGAGCTTTTCATGGGCTTTTTGAACAAAGAGACTAACCTGGAATTTCTACCCAGCCGGGGACGGATGGGACGTGGATGGAGGCATGGCGCTGGAAAGTTCCTGCCTTTGAAACCACGGCCCTTGTGGACCCCGTTTTCCTTAACACAGTCCCTCATTAGTACATTTCTTGCACTGTTATAAAGAACTACCTGAGACAGGATAATTTTGCAGAAAAAAAAGGTTTAATTGACTCACAGTTCAGCAGGCTTAACAGGAGCATGGGAGGCTAAGAAGCTTATAATCATGGTAGAAGGTGAAGGGCAAGCAAGCACGTCTTACAATAGTAGAGCAAGAGAGAGAGAGAGAGAGAGCCAGAAGGGGAAAGTGTCACACATTTGTAAACCATCATATCTCCTGAGAATTCACTAATTATCGTGAGAACAGCATGGAGGAAACTGCCCCCATGATTCAATCACCTCTCACTAGGACCCTCCTCCAATTCAACATGAGATTTGGTCAAGGACACAAATCCAAACCATATCAATAGACATATTTATACTTTTCAGTTGGGGATTAAGTGTCAACAAGATATCTGGAGGGGCGCACAAAAATTTATTCAAATCATAGCAACCTTAGAGCCTTCTATTTGTGATTGGTTAACAACTTCAGCCATCATTTCTCTTAAGAGTGAAATCAAAAGCAACAACAAAAAAATAGTTAAATAAACGTAAGACATATGATCTTATATTCTCTCACATCACGGTGTGATTTCTGACAATTAGAATGTTTACCGGAAAACGCTTCTGATGTGTACTGCACCTTAAGACCAAAACCTTTTAGAGTAGGTTAAATTGTGTTTCTTTGAAATTAGTGTGCAAACATGTTTAAAGACACAAGTTTTCCATTTTTTTTTTCCTAAATCGACTGTCACTTATACAAAAAATAGATTATGTAATGTACTAGTTCCTTAGGAATGCCCAAACAAATTATCACAACTTGAGTGGTTAAAAACAACAGACATTTATTCTCTCACTTTCAGACTTCATTCGCCTTCAAAGGCCAGAAGTCTGAAATCAAGTTGTTAACAGGGTTGATTCGTTCTGCAGGAGCTGAAAAAAAAATCTCTTCCATGTCTCTCTTCTAACTTCTGTGGCTGCCAGCTGTCCTTGGCATTCCTTGGTTTGCAGCTCCAAAACTTCAGTCTCTGCCTCTATATTCTCATGGCTTTCTCTGATATGGGTCTCAGTGTCTCAATTGTCATTCTCTGTTTTCTTATGAAGACTCCAGTAATTCCATTTAGGGCTAACTCTGAATCCAGGAAGTTCTGATCTTGGGATCTTTAACTTAAGTCATCTGTACGGAACCTATTTCCAGATAATGTTACATTCACATGTCCTGTGGGTTGGGATTTGCATATAACTTTTTGTACAAACATCATCCAAATCCCTACACATGATTATGCTGTGTGTAGTTTTATGCTGTAGTTTATTCAGGACTTTTACTGTTATAAATAATTGAACCTGTAAAATGATAATCATAGTTGATTGTGTTAGAAGAAGACCATTTTCTGAGAATTCTAAAAGCTTTCTCTTAGTAGAACAGATTTTTGCCTTGATGCATGGACATCTGCTCATGTCTCATAAAACAGTTTGTATTCTTACAAATGGAAAGTGATCATGAACTTAGACAGGTTCGTTTTCCTGTGGGAAAAGATTCAGAACTCCCTAAAATTTACTTTAAGATTCTAGTGATTTTAAAGGATATCACATTCTGCTGTTAGTTTGACATATTGTCTAGATCAACATTGTGTGTGCCAGTTATGGGTTGCAAGGCTGTCTATTATTGTTTTCTTTCCTTTGTTTTCAGATTATCAGTCTTTTAGATTCAGGAGCCATCTATTTCCATTACAGCAAAATTCGATTTCTCTTGACCTCATAGTTTTATCTACAATTCTCTGATCTGTATCTCATTAAATTAGTTTATCAATGACCAGCCCTATTACTTTACCTTTTCGGGTGTCTTTCACTGACATTTATTTTTTAATGGAAATTTACTTCTCAGTCTTATACAGTGAAGGTAAGAAGGTGACAGATATGGGGCTTGATTTACTTATGTATTTTCATGTAGTAGAAGCACAGAGTGGATTAGGAAAAACATATTTTTTAAGTGAACAAGTAATTGCGTAAGGAAAATAAATGAACATAAGAAAACATAAAACAAAATTTAGCTTAAAAATATTATGTGTCTAGTATGTACAGTAGTTTTTGGAATTGTAATATAATGTAGTATACGTGGAAAATAAAGTGAAACCTGATCTAAGACTCAGGAGAACTAAAAAATTTCATATTGATTGCCAGTGTAAACTTGAGCAAATCACTTTATCTCATTGAATCACAAGTTTTCTTAATTGCAAAACAATGGGCTTGTACTAGATCATTTCTGGAGTCCCTTTTAGATTTTGGCAGTTTTTGGTCCGATATAAACAATAGGATAGAAATAGAATATGAATAAAAATATTCACATAGAACTTCTGAATCTATCACTAGAAATGAATATTGAATTGTATATAACTTTCAAATTATTATTATATCTGCATTGATATTTCAGTCCACCTGAGTCTAGCTTAACCCTTTAGAAACATTATATGACTGGAGGGACTGTTTTTTTTTTTTTTTTTCTATCAGAGGATAAATGCTGGCTTCTGGATTAACTGGCAATATAAAAAAATTGTTTCAGATACTCCTATATTATTCTGCATCATGAACACCAGATGCCCTTTTACATATTATATGATACTCAGCATTTTCGTGTGTATTTGTGCAAATTTCCCCACTTAGTTGAGGTGTAGTTCACATGTAAAATAATTTTTGATTTAGAATTAAATGAAATTCCTGATTATACATTTGGATAAGCATAGAGAATCATTTTTAAGATTTACTTACAATAAGCAATTCAGGATTAACTGATTTTGCCATGGAAGTAAACCAAAGGTAGAAACAGAAAACTACAAATACACAATATTGAAGCCACAACCCTTTTCCTCCAGGTCATTCTTAAATGACTATTTGATACCATGTCATGTTAACAGCTAGTAATGTTCTTGAGGACTGCCCTTATTTCATTTATCTTAAATAATAAATCCTTAAAATCTAGATAATTAAATTGTTGACACAAAATTTAACAAAACATTTTTAGTGCATGATTGCTCTTCCCAGTTTCTATGAGGGATACAAATACGGCATTTTCCTGACTTGCCAGAATTTATTAAATCATAGCTCAAAGAAAAGATTATTTGATATAGACAACAATTACATAAATTGTATCAATTACATAAATTACATAAAAGGGAAACAAAGTTTTGAGAGCCTAAAAAAAAGAAAAAAAATAGTGAGACAATATCCAGATATATATACATGAAAGGTGACAGATGTTTTGGGCCTTGAAAAATAAGATTTCAACAGTCAACGATGAGAATGGCACAATATTGATGTGGCTGAGGTCCGATAGACGGGATGTGCATTGAAAAATAAGACTGGAAATATAGACTGGAGTGAAGAAATGGATGGCCTTGAATGCCATGCTAAACTTGAGAAAATTACGTTTGGGGTATTTTGAAAGTTAAGTTGATTATGAAGGTCAAAAGACTAATGGTTTGTAGTGTTGGAACTGGGAAGAAAGGATAAACTAAAGAGAATACTGCAGAAGTGAAATCAGTATGAGACTAAATTTGCAGTTGTACACCTTGTCAAACACATTTGCATAATAATACTTTGTACTCTATTATTATCTCACATAATGTTTTTCATCACTAAGTGCTTAATAAGCAGTCATTAAGATTAATAAGTCAGACAAAATGATATGCAAATCACAAGTTTTCAGGTATGTTGCATAAATATAATTTTCCCTGCTGCGTAAGTATTCCTGATGCTTTCTGAACCTTTTGTATTTAGAGGAAGCTTGTAATTTCTTGTCATTGTTATTTGGTGTTTATGTTGTCTGATAATTTTCCAAGATGACTGTGTTATTTCTCAGGGCATCTGTGTTTGAGGGCTCAGAAATCAGGGAGTCTTTTTGGTGAACTCTCTTTTTTCTTCGTTTGAACTTATGTTCTTTATCTTGGGTCATCAGCTAGGATAACAGAAGCATGACCACAGTCAATTTTCCTCATTTTCTCTTGATAGTGTTTCCTCAGAGATGATAAAAGCTGCCCTCTCCACACCTTGGTGTTGAAAGTTATATATATGCAATATATATAGTTACACACACACACACACACACACAGACACACACACACACACACACACACACGCCATGCACAGATAGGTTCAAAATAAATACTTTTATATGAGTGTACATGTACATATATATATGTATATACATATATACATATATATACACAGAGAGAGAGAGCTATATATATATACACAGATAGATATGTAGATTCAAAATAAGTAGTTATATTATTTATATAAGTATAATATAAATTTATATTATATTTATATAATTGTTATATCAACAAATGTTAAACCAATACATTTAATATTTTTATCACATTTTCTTTTATTTTATTAAGTCCTTTGTTGTTGCAGAGTGAGACTTAGCTTCACTCTAACACTGGGAATTTCTTGCTATGGTATATTGGAAATAATTCACATAGAGTTATGAATGTGTTAAGTAGGCATTTTGAAGCATAAGAATTACCCTTCTTTTTCTTTCTCCCTTCAGGTTTTGTTTGATAAAACACCTATTCCCCACCCCAACCCAAGAAAAACAGTACCCAAAAACAATATCGGGAGACCATTTATTGATACCATAGCAACTATTGCATTGATAATGCATGTTTTGATAAAAATTGATTTATAAAACACAGATTAGGGGGAAGATTCAAGTGGAGTCTCCTATTTCCTTACCTCAGAATTGAAAACCACTTATAATTCAAGGGTGGCCTGACCTGTGGATTCAGTTGTAGGCAGAAGAGCCCATAGATAGCCAGAGTATAAGAAGTTTCCCTCTGTCCTCTGTGGGAAAGTCTGCTCTGATCTCCTTAATACAAAGAAACAGGAAGTTCAAAGGGATTCAAAAAGGGGGAGAACAGACCTCCTGCTGTACCAGAGCACAGATCAAAGAGACAAAAGCTGAGTTCTTGCTCTAACACAACCATAACTCTATAGCCTAGAAAAATGAGATGCTATACTTATCATTCACACACACACACAAATGTGAAATCGGTTACTTCTTTATAGAGTTGGGATATGAAATAAAGGGCATAATTTTCTTTCCAGACATTGCCCCCATGTGATGAGAAGGTGAAACTATGCACTAAAACCTGGAAAGTGTGCATTTATCTTTATAAAATAAATATCGGGTAACCGATTATTTTTGCAAACATGGCATTGGAAGAGAATTTTCCACAAGTCTCTCCTGTTTCAAACACAACTGGCTATGAACAGTCAATTTCCTTCAGATTGCCTTTTCAGAAATTATTGTATAAGTAAATGATTTCGGTAAGAATGAGACAGTAATCCCCTCTGGAGCAGATTTAGTTAATTTCCAGGTTAATAAAGATAAAAATATCTCCCTCCCCTGGAGAAATTCTAAGATTGTAAAGAAAGAAACATCCCCTCGCCTCTCCAGAGCAGACTTGCTAATATTCCAGATAATAAAGATAATATCTTTTTCTGGACAGACTTGCCAGCAGCCCCTATATAAGACTGGCATTTTCTAGTGTCGGGGCTACAGCTCTATAAATCACCTTCACTACTTGTGCTGGCAACATATTGTTTTCATAATATCGCCCTTTGGGAATTTGGAACTTGAGGAACGTATGTCCAACAATAGCTAGCGCTGGTGCTTTGAGTAATAAACTGTCTTTTGTTTCTGACCTGGAGGCCTCAAGTAGTTCTATTGGTTACTCTAAATGTAGGACAGGCTAAACTGTTAGCTTGTGAGTAAGGTAAACTCAGACCGTTTAAAGTTCCTGAAATGACAATTAACACATTTCTCTTTAATAAGTCATGGAAAAGAGGTAAATACTGTTTAGGAAAAAAAAATGAAGCTAATGTTTATTGAAGGCATACACATTATATTGTTTAATCTTCATAATGACTTAACATAGTACAACCATGAAAGTGGGAGGATTTCTCCAGTTTTATTCTCTACATTTTCTTCAGTTTCTAAAACAGTTTCTGTCACAAAGGAGATGCTCAAAAAATATTTGTTATATAAAAATGAATAAATATGAGTTTTGATGTGTGTTTTTGCAGATGGCGGATTGATGTTCAGAAAGGAGAAAAAAAATTTCCCATAGTCACACAAATCAATTAGATTGATGCAAATCAATGAGATTGCATAGTCCTTTATGGAAGTTTCTTTTTCTCTAAATCAAATCAAATAATCATATACTGAACTATAACTCAAATAACAAAATATAAAATGAATTAAAATTATTTCACTATAAAAATGTATTCATTACAACCTGCATGCAGTTTCTTTCACACCTGTGACTTGAAATTATGTGTATTTAATACACATAATTATGTGTAAATATGTAAGCAATATAGCTCTGTATATTATTCAACATATATGAAAATAAAATTGCCTTAACCTATGAAGTATGTAAAAATTATTTTTTATTTTAAATAAATTAACCAGGAATTTCCTTATGACTATGATATGCATTTGTATGATACTAAGCTGTTATTTAGACTTTGAGTTTATATATAAAATTATTTAAGTAGTTCGCAAATCACAAATGAATATGAAATTCATCTACATTTTCTCATAAAAAGAGAACCAACTAATCAGCTATGCTCATAATTTCATGATGGAAGATTGAAAGTCTACATTAAGTTGGGAAAGAAAAAGCTAAAGCTGCCTGTCTTTGATTCATTTCTCCTTCAATTACTGGGAACCCTCTGGGGAAAAAAACAAGATAGAGAGTCTTGTCTAATCTCCTTGTGAACATTGTGGTAACTGGATCTCTTAGTAAGTACAGTAACAATATTTGATAGGAGCAAAACACTTCTCTACTGTTAGCTGGGTGTCACTGATTTAGGATTGCTTATGCTAAACAAATCTAGGAGCTATGGTTCAGTGAATCATGGTGACCTGAAGAATGTTATGCAAACTACACAATATAGCTTATATAAACAACCTAAAAACCCCACTGTGTGAGTCATATATCTGATGTTGACGAAGAATTAATAGCCTTGGATCTACCCTCAATATCTGAGACCTCTTTCAGCTTTGCCTGTGCCACTTGATTGTTTACATCCTTGAAACTATTCGTAAAGCTTTGTTCTGGGGAAAATACCAATTTGGGTGATTCTTATTTAACAGCTTTGTCTTTTGTGTTAGCTTATAGTCTATACTGATTTTTCTTCATTTTCAATTCACAGTAATGAGAAATGAATAATAAATATATTATTTAGCAAAATATGTTATCTAACTAGCTGGTCCTATTCCTAGAAGTAGTAGAAAGTGCTGTCAAGTATCAGGTAATCACTGCGTTTGACATGTAATATATTTACTTAGATTATATACCTCAATTGTTCCAAATTATATAATGGCTTATATATTCTACTGGCTGTTTGCAGTATTTGTGTCCTTTTTCACCATTACTCCAGAAATATCTCTAAAACATTTCTATACTACAGTGACTCTCTTGACCTTGAATTAATAGAGATCAAGTTATTATAGACTGACTGTGTGGCTTAGCAGTAAGAGAACAACTCAATTTTAACCCAGTAGCACTTCTTACTACACCTGTGTTTCTTCTTGTAGTCTCTAAGCAGATTTTATTTAGGAACCACATTTCTTTTTATCAAAAATAAGCATAGTGTTTCTCTTTGTTGTTAAGATGAAATAATACACTGATGCATAGGAAAAGATGCTTTGTTAATGAATGTGGTTGGTTCTTGTGAGCACTGAACTCTGAGAAATGTAAATTGTTTCCAAAAAATAGGCTTCACAAGGGCAGGGAGAGTTTCTTTTCCCTGACACATACCCAGAATATATAACGCCTGTTTATTTATGTCTATGTCTATATCTATTTATATGATGAATATTTACAAAATAGTGAAATAGAATTGTTTTTCAAGAGATAGTAATTATCTCACCATTGAGATATGTTAGAAATATTAAAAAGGCATTAACATCCCAGACTTTTTCACTATCATATTCATGTGTTTTATATTTGTTATGTAACTACAGGTTTGGAACATATTTCTAAACCATCGGAAAAAAGTTATTTGTCTTTATTTGTGTGTCACTTGAATGTATTCATTTTATGTAGATTTATTCCATATAAGCACCAAGAAAGGTACTGTAAATATTTTTAAAACTATGTGATGCCAAGTCTCTTTGATTAAATAAATAAATAAACACCAGTAAATAAATGTGATTTGTCTAGACAGATAGATTGCTATACCCAGGTTCAAGAAGAACAGGGTCGACCAAGTTTAAATGTCAAAAATGAGTGAAGCTAATGCCTTGCAAAATCCCCTGGTGCTGCAGTTAAGTCTGAATTCTACATTATTTGGGAAATCTTTAGAGGCTCTGCCATACTAAGTGTAACAGGATAATACTCTCATCAAGTTGCAGTCAATTATTATGAGTCAGTGTCATTTTAGAATTCAAACCAGTTGGTTGGATAATTTATTTCCAAGAGCCCACTGTGGCATAATCCTGCTGCAGCCATCTGTATCAAAAGATGATTCCCAAGTTTATTACTGAAACACCATTGCAATGTCAATAAATTTACCAGAGCGATTTCCCTATGGTCACGCATTTATTTTGTTTGCGGTAGGTAGCAGATGTTGTCAGTTACAGCTTATAACATCATTGGTAGCATATTTTCTGTAGTTGGAACTGAGAAGGCGTGGCAAAATGAAAGGAGCCAAATGATTTAAGCTTTACAAGAACCAGCTTTTTGTTCCTTAGATTCTCCTTTGATTTTCATTATATCGCTTCCCCAGATATCCCCTGAATAGTGATAAGCTTCTATTGCTATCCATCTGGAGTGGTGCTTAGTAGCACTGAATAATTCAAACAGACATAATACTGGGTTTTTACAAATGGCTTACCTCAGTATGCCTCCCAATACATGCAAAAGGTACCTCTCACATCTTCGCTAATTCTTCCCTGTCCCAGTGGTACACAGCATACTGTGCGTGTTAAATGGATATCACCGAAGAATACCTTTCTGACTTAGCTGAAAGCTCACAGTTATGTCTAATGTAATAAGCTGCTTACTGTGTTTTTATTGGTTTCTCTTCACCATCATCATTTCCAGCTTGTGGTATTTTAGCCTCTGAATAAAGAAATTTAGGGCAGATATCATAAGTTGACTAATATGATATCTAAACCCAACTCTCTTCTTGTCTGAACACTATTAAGGCCAGAAAGTTTATCTTGCAGCTAGAAGTGGCTAAGTGGTGTAGTTCCGTCCAAACAAACACAATCAGAAACATGATGGGGCTGCCCTCCGCTTCCTTTCTCATTTTGTCTGGAGTCTTGGACATAGCCATACTAAGGCAGCCATTTTATGATCATGAGGAAAAGGAAAAGAGAAATCCAGAGTTTTTTGAAACAATATTAGCACACATCTGCTTCAGATTCCTATATGAGAAATAAAGTCCCTATGTTTAAATGAGAGTACATTTGTCTGTTCTTTTCCATCAAAAGCATTCTTTAATACAAAACTCTTGCAGGGCAAGAGCAGGTATCTTAAGTTTCGTGGTAAGCTCTCCGAATTTCCAACAAGTGGTTAGGTGTACTTTAAGTCTCTTTTTACAAGGTCTATGTGAGGAGAAAGATGCTCTTTTCCATTATAAATTAGAAGAAACAATGGTTATCAGATACATCCATGTGACGTGGTAAGTGTATTGCTTCTTTCTGAATGCTGCCCGCAAGAGCAGCAAACTGCTTGTACTTTGCTTTGAACATTAACATTTTATCAATCTGGCTGTGATGGAATAAAGTACCAACACCTTCATATATAAAATTAACACAAAGAACTTTGATATGTTCTTTTTAGAGTGAAAAGATTTCTGCTTATACTAAGCATGCAAGAAGCAGCTATTTCTGTTTGCTGGTTTATTTTTGTGTTTGTACTTTTGTTGTTGTTTAAACTATTGTCCTCTTAAACTTAAACCAAAATATGCCCCACCTAACTCCCACTATCTTCTTTCCAAATCTGTTCCTTCTCAATGAGTAATACTGGCGTACATGTATCTCCCCAAATCAGTTCTGAATGTCATCTTTGATTCGTTCCTCACTCTCATAATTTAAATCTGATCACTAACCAAATCTGCTATTACTTCTTTGTCTTTAGAAATTTTCAAATACTCCCGCAACACTAGCTAGATCTGAGACACTATTACCTCTCTCCTGCATAACTGCAAAGGGCTTCTTATTGGTATCTTTGTTTTTGGCCCTACTGATTTTGTTTCTAGTTGATTCCTATGCAGAAAACAGAGGGATCTTTCTACAATGCAGGTCAAATAATTTCATATTCTCATTTATAGCTTTTTTTTTCTTTTGAGACAGAGTCTCACTCAGCCCAGGCTTGAGTGCAATGGTATGATCTTGGCTCACTGCAACCTCCACCTCTCGGGTTCAAGCAATTCTCCTGCCTCAGCCTCTTGAGTAGCTGGGATTACAGGTGCACGCCACAATGCCCGGCTACTTTTTTTTTTTTTTTTTTTTTTTTTTTTTTTTTGTATTTTAGTAGAGACAGGGTTTCACAATGTTGCCCTGGCTGGTCTTGAACTCCTGAGCTGAGGGAATCCACCCATCTCAGCCTCCCAAAGTGCTAGGGTTACAGGCATTAACCATGTGCCCGACCCATTTATAGCTCTTTATTGGTCATCTCATACAACTTAGATAAAGTAATAAATCTTTCAGGACACATATAAGGCCTGACTTGTCTCTGCTAATCTACTGAGTACAATTTCTTATACAGACTATAACCAACATCACATAGTCAGATGGAAGTACTTATATCCCTTCTTTTGATTCCGAGCCATTGTTCATGCATTTTCCATTTACAAGACTAACATTATTAATAATAAACTCAGTATTTTAAATATTTAACATAATATACACCAGGCTCAATTTTAAATACCATTTTCAATGTGCTTTTCCTTATAACCGCTCTAACACTTAGTCTTTTTGTGTTGTTTTTAAAAAATTGTAATGGAAGAACAGAAAGGTCAACAAACTCTGCCAAGATCCCACCGATAGGAAGTCATTCTTATACCCATGACATCAGAATTCAAACACAGAACCAAAACCAGAAGCTGTGCCCCTAAACACTCTGTTTCATTGTTTCTCAATGTCTTATTCCTTCCAACTCTTAATTATTATTATAATTTCTATTTATGGGTCTTTTTCTTCAGGAAGATTTTAAGCATGGAAATACTTCTATGTATTCCTATAGTCTTCTAACCTAATCTTTATTCTTAACATACTTTCATGGAATTGCCCATTTATTTGTCCATAGTCCTCAGAAGAATTACATCCTTCCAAGTCAGGGCTCTCTTGATCACCACTGTATCTAAAGGACCTAAAAGGGTGCTCAGCACATAACAAATGGACACTCATACTTATTGAATGGATCAATGTTGAATGAAAAAATTCCACTTGAAATCAGCAAGACTCAACAGTTTATGGATGCATAGTATTGACAGAGTTTAAATGGAAACCAAATAATAGATCCAGCAGAAACTTACCAGAGCTGCCACTCACTTCTTTTGACTGACACATTTATTTTGGAATTACCATCCAGGAAACAGACTGAGAGTGTAAATTGTGGAATTTGAAATTATAAACAGTAGAAAGAGATTTAGAAATTTTTCTATTGATTTTTCTAATTTTATAGACAAGAAAACTAAGGTCAGGGCACATAATGAGATCTGCTTAATTTTTGTATTTATTCAACTTTCTCATGAGATAACTCAAGAGATGATTTTTGTCCTTAGTATAAGGAGAATGAAAATGTGGATCTAGGCATATTAACGGTAAATCATCAGTTATTTGATATTGAAAGCTATCGTTGCTACTTTGTTTAAATATTAACTATAGATAAAATAGTTTAAGCCTAGAAGGTAGGCCTGGAATGGTGGAGCATGCCTGCAGTCCTACCTACTCAGGATGCTGAGGTCAGAAGATTGCTTGAGTTCAAAAGACTTTATCAAGTTCAGCTTGTCCAATTTAGTGAGAGCCTCATCCCTTAAAAATGAATAAATAAATGAAAAATCTCCAACATAAAATCATAAATATTATTTAAAGAACAGATTTTAAAAGAAGAAAACTAGAGGGCATAATATTTAAAAGGAAAGATATATAAATTTATATTGCTTTGTTTTTTTCTCTTTGTATATTATATTAATAGATACAGACTTTACTAATATTTTAGTAAGATGATCTTTACTACTTGCTACTTCTGCAATTTTTATAGAGCAGAGATGGCTCAATTTTCCTCAAAGGGCTTTTATAACAACCAACTATAATAATTCTGTATAACTTTAAGCAATGTCTATGAATCATTTAGTAGGTACTCATTAAACATTTTATGAATATCACACATTTTTTTGGCTTTGAATACTTTCTCACTTTTATTTTAACAATGAAAGATTTCTTTTTTTTTTTTTTTTTTTGAGACAGAGTCTTGCTCTGTCATCTAGGCTAGAGTGCAGGGGCATGATCTTGGCTTACTGCAGCCTCACAGCCTCTGCCTCCTGGGTTCCAGTGATTCTCCTGTCTCAGCCTCCTGGGTAGCTGGGATTACAGGGGGATTACAGGCACATACCACCACACCTGAGGGTTTTTTTTTTTTTTTTTTTTGCATTTTTAGTAGAGACGGGGTTTTACTCTATTGGCCAGGCTGATCTCAAACTCCTGAACTCAGGTGATCTGCTCACCTCAGCCTCCAGAAGTGCTGGAATTATGAGGCTAAGGACTCCAAAATAAGGGAAGGAAGGAGGGAGGTATGGGTTGAAAAACTACATATTGGGTATTGTGTTCACTATTTGGATGATGAGTTTTCTAGAGACACAAACTCCAGCATTGCCCAATATACCCATGTAATAAACCTTCACGTTTCCCCTGAATCTGTTAGTTTTTAATGAAATATTTCTTTTTTAAATTCTAGATACAGCATTATTATTACAAAGAGATTTACATTTCTTGCATTATCTGTGCACCTACCTTCCCCCAAATCACAATCTTTCTATTCACGATCTGTGGTGTGATATGAGCAATGCATACATTCCAAACAAAAATTTTAGGAAAGATCAGTCATGAAAAATTAAGTTTTAAGCTCTTAGGCTGCAGCAGGGAAATGTGAATTTGGGTTTTCTAAAAGAATCTTTCACTTGTTATTGTAATTCTTTTCTTATACAATAAAGAATTTAAACGTTGCCTCAAAAATTAAACAGAATTTGCAACTTTTTTGTTCAAAAGCCAATCTGTTAGAAAAATATTTTGCTGATTCAGTTCATGAACAAGTTTATTTTCTTTGTTTGCTTCTATTATCACTAAACAAAGTGCTGGAAAGGGAAGAGTTTCCCCACTCAGGACTTCTTCTGTACTTGGGGTTTGTTTATAGTGTTGGTAGTTCATGCTTAGACATCACAATCATCTTTCTAGTCACAAATTATCACGGGACATCATGAGTAAAATAAGAAAAATATGAGCTTTAATGTACTGGGAGATATTACCTGCACTTCTGTTCAGGAATTATCATACCAAAACCAAGCAGAATCTAGAGAAACATGAGCGCTGAGAAAGAAAAGACAGATTTCCAGGTATTCGTTTCATCTTTTGTGTTACTGCATTGGCTGGATCAGATCTTTCACCCCAGCTAAGGGCAAGCAATAAAGAATATATCCCTTTATCTCTAATGGGCTACTAAGGTCCTTTCATCTTCTGGTGGCAAAGCTGAGAGAGTGTCTTAAGCAGTAGCATATGGTTTATAATAAACATTTGTCTTTCTTCCTGGAAATACCAATATTATTTGTATCGGGGTGTGTCCACCCCACAATATTTTAATTCTTTTTATTGCATGTTATCCTTGACATGAAACTGACCATACACTATTTTCAAAAAGGCATCTACAATAATATGTATTGGAGTAGAAATAACATTGAATCAGGTGAGGTGATACGATATTGTATTACAACCTCTAGATTTAAAGTCAGGCAGATTTTATTTTTTGTAATTTTTAATTTTTATTTCAATCGGTTTTTGGGGAATAGGTTGTGTTTGGTTACATGAATAAGTTCTTAAGCAGTGATTTCTGAGATTTTTGCACACCCATCACTAGAGCAGTGTATGCTGTATCCAAGTGTAGTCTTTTACCTCTTGCCATACCCCACTCTTTCCTCTGAGTCACCAGGTCCAATGTATCATTCTTACGCGTTTTCATCCTCACAGTTTAGCTTCCACATATGACTGAGAACGTACAATGTTTGGTTTTTCATTCCAGAGTTACTTCACTTAGAATAAGAGTCTCCGATTCCATACAGGTTGCTGCAAATGTCATTATTTTGTTTCTTTTATGATTGGTAGTATTGCATTGTGTGTGTGTGTGTGCGTGTGTGTGTGTGTTTGTGTCTGTGTGCATGTGTATCACATTTTATTTAACCACTTGTTGATTGATGGGCATTTGAGCTGGTTTCATATTTTTGCAATTGCAAATTATGCTGCAATAACTATGTGTGTGCAAGTATCTTTTTTGGGTAATTACTTATTTTACCCTGGGTAGATACCTAATAGTAAAATTTCCAGATCAAATGGTAGATCTACTTTTAATTCCTCAAGGAATTTCCACACTGTTTTCCATAGTGGTTATACTAGTTTACATTTCCACCAAAAGTGTAAGTGTTTTCTTTGCACCACATCCAACAGCATCCATTATTTTCTGAATTTTTTGATCATGGCCATTCTTGCAGGAGTGGGGTGGTATCACACTGTGGTTTTAATTTGCACTTTCCTGATAATTAGTGATGGTCATTATTTTTCAATATGCTTGTTGGCCATTTGTATATCTTCTTCTGAGAATTCTCTATTCCTCTCCTTAGCCCAGTTTTTGATGGGAATGTTTGTCTTTCTCTTGCTGATTTGTGTAAGTTCTTTGTTAATTCTGAATATTAGTGCTTTGTTGGATGTATAGGTTGTGAAGATTTTCTCCCACTCTGTGGGTTAAAAGTCAGACAGATCTTAGTTAACACTTTGGGTAGGCACACTAATTCTCTTTTTCCAGTAATGTCCTTCCCCATCCAAAGTTGTAGTGCCTAGAAGTGATGAATATATTGGGTTACTAACAAGGAGAAATTAAGGTTATAGATAGAATTAAAATTGCTAGTCATCTGACCTTGTGATAGGGAGGTTATCCTGGATTATCTGAGTAGGCTCAATGTAATCATGGGGATTTTTATAAGTAAAAGAAGAAAGGAGAGTTACTCTTTGAGTGATGCTGCATTGAAAAGACTTCACTGGCCATTGTTGGCTTTTTAAATAGATGAGCAAGAAGGCAAGAAAATTGATTTTACCCTAGAGCTTCACAGAAATAAACACAGCCCTGCTGACATCTTGATTTTAAACCTGTGAGATCCATTTTAAACTCCTTGCCTGAAGAATTTTTAAGATAATAAATAAGTGCTATTCTATTTCACACTGTTTATGGTAATTTATTACAGGTGTATCTTAGTCCACTTGTGTTGCTATAAAGAAAGATCTGAGGTTGAGTAATTTTTAAAGAAAAGGGGTTTATTTGGCTACACAGTTCTTTCTGCAAGCTACACAAGAAGCATGGCTCCAGCATCTGCATCTGGTGAAGGCCTCAGACGCCTTGCACTCATAATGAAAGACAAAAGGGAGCCTTCATGTTCAGATCACATGGCAAGAAAGAGGAAGAAGGGGGAGATGACAGGCTCTTTCCAACAGTCAATTTTTAGGGAACTAATTTAGTTCCCAAGTTCTTAGGGACCTAGGATAATGATGTGTTGCCACCTATGTTGCTGGAAATGACATAATTTTTTGTTTTTCTTTTTTAACTTCATTGTATTTTATGATGCATATGTGTCATAATTCCTTTATCCAAGCTACATTGATGGGAACCTAATTTGATTCCATGTCTTTGCTCTTGTAAACAATGCTGTTATGAATATGCGAGTTTATGTGTCTTTTTGGTAGAATTCTTTATTTTATTTGGATCTATACCCAGTAATGGGATTTCTAGGTCAAATGGTAGTTCTGTTTTCAGCTCTTTGAGAAATGCCCAAACTTTCCACAGTGGCTGAACTAATTTTCAAACAATAGTGTATAAGCATTCCCTTTTCTCTACAGCCTTGTCAGCAACGATAGTTTTCTGATTTTTTTTAAATTTACTTATTTATTTATTTTTATTGCATTTTAGGTTTTGGGGTACATGTGCAGAACGTGCAAGATAGTTGCATAGGTACACACATGGCAGTGTGTTTTGCTGCCTTCCTCCCCTTCACCCACACTTGGCATTTCTCCCCGGGCTATCCCTCCCCAGCTCCCCGCCCCCTACAGTCCCTCCCCTATTCCCCCAAGTAGACCCCAGTGTGTAGTACCCCTTCCCTGTGTCCATGTGTTCTCATTTTTCCTCACCCGCCTATGAGTGAGAATATGTGGTATTTCATTTTCTGTTCTTGTGTCAGTTTGCTGAGAATGATGTTCTCCAGATTCATCCATGTCCTTACAAAGGACACAAACTCATCATTTTTGATAGCTGCATATTATTCCATGGTGTATATGTGCCACATTTTCCCAGTCCAGTCTATCATTGATGGGCATATGAGTTGGTTCCAGATCTTTGCTATTGTAAACAGTGCTGCAATGAACATTCATGTGCATGTGTCCTTTGGATATATACCCAGTAATGGGATTGCTGGGTCAAATAGAATTTCTATTTCTAGGTACTTGAGGAATCGCCACACTGTCTTCCACAATGGTTGAACTAATTTACACTCCCACCAACAGTGTAAGAGTGTTCCTAATTCTCCGCATCCTCTCCAGCATCTGTTGTCTCCAGATTTTTTAATGATCACCTTTCTAACTGGCGTGAGATGGTATCTCAATGTGGTTTTGATTTGCATCTCTCTAATGACCAGTGATGATGAGCATTTTTTCATGTGTTTGTTGGCCTCATGTATGTCTTCTTTTGTAAAGTGTCTGTTCATATCCTTTGCCCATTTTTGAATGGGCTTGTTTTTTTTTTTCCTGTAAATCTGTTTGAGTTCTTTGTAAATTCTGGATATCAGCCCTTTGTCAGATGGGTAAACTGCAAAGATTTTGTCCTATTCCGTTGGTTGCCAATTCACTCTTGTGACTGTTTCTTTTGCCATGCAAAAGCTGTAGAGTTTGATGAGGTCCCCATTTGTCTATTTTGGCTTTTGTTGTCAATGCTTTTGGTGTTTTTGGTCATGAAGTCCTTGCCTACTCCTATGTCCTGAATGGTTTTGCCTAGATTTTCTTCTAGGGTTTTTATGGTGTCACGTCTTATGTTTAAGTCTTTAATCCATCTGGAGTTAATTTTAGTGTAAAGTGTCAGGAAAGGGTCCAGTTTCTGCTTTCTGCACATGGCTAGCCAGTTTTCCCAACACCATTTATTAAACAGGGAATCCTTTCCGCTTTGCTTGTTTTTGTCTGGTTTATCAAAGATTATATGGTTGTAGATATGTTGTGTTACCTCTGATGCCTCTGTTCTGTTCCATTGGTCTATATCTCTGTTTTGGTACCAGTACCATGCTGTTTTGATTACTGTAGCCTTGTAGTATAGTTTGAAGTCTGGTAGTGTGATGCCTCCCGCTGTGTTCTTTTTGCTTAGAATTGACTTGGCTATGTGGGCTCTCTTTTGGTTCCATATGAAGTTTATGGTGGTTTTTTCCATTTCTGTGAAGAAATTCAATGGTAGCTTGATGGGGATAGTGTTGATTCTGTAAATTACCTTGGGCAGTATAGCCATTTTCACAATATTGATTCTTCCAAACCATGAACATGGAATGTTTCTCCATCTGTTTGTGTCCTCTCTTATTTTGTTGAGCAGTGGTTTGTAGTTTTCCTTGAAGAGGTCCCTTACGTTCCTTGTGAGTTGTATTCCTAGGTATTTTATTCTCTTTGTAGCAATAGTGAATGGCAGTTCATTGTTGATTTGGTTCTCTTTAAGTCTGTTATTGGTGTATAGGAATGCTTGTGATTTTTGCACATTGATTTTATATCCTGAGATTTTGCTGAAGTTGCTTATCAGTTTCAGGAGTTTTTGGGCTGAGGTGATGGGGTTTTCTAGGTATACTGTCATGTCATCTGCAAATAGAGATGATTTGGCTTCCACTTTTCCTATTTGAATACCTTTCATTTCTTTTTCTTGCCTGATTGCCCCCGGCTAGAACTTCCAGTACTATGTTGAATAGGAGTGGTGAGAGAGGGCATCCTTGTCTCGTGCCAGATTTCAAAGGGAATGCTTCCAGTTTTTGCCCATTAAGGATGATATTGGCTGTTGGTGTGTCATAAATAGCTTTTATTACTTTGAGATATGTTCCATCAATACCGAGTTTATTGAGGGTTTTTAGCACAAAGGGTTGTTGAATTTTGTCAAAGGCCTTCTCTGCATCAATTGAGATAATCATGTGGTTTTTGTTTTTGGTTCTTTTCATGTGGTGAATTACATTTATAGACTTGTGTATGTTGAACCAGCCTTGCATCACTGGGATGAATTCTATTTGATCATGATGGAAAAGCTTTTTAATGTGCTGTTGCAATCGGTTTGCTAGAATTTTATTGAAGATTTTTGCATCTATGTTCATCATGGATATTGGCCTGAAGTTTTCTTTTCTTGTTGAGTCTCTGCCGGGTTTTGATATCAGGATGATGTTGGTCTCATAAAATGATTTGGGAAGGGTTCCCTCTTTTTGAATTATTTGGAATAGTTTCAGAAGGAATGGTACTAGATCCTCTTTGTATGTCTGGTAGAATTCAGCTGTGAACCCATCTGGACCTGGGCTTTTTTTGTGTGGTAGACTCTTAATTGCTGCCTCAAATTCAGACCTTGTTATTGGTCTATTCATAGTTTTAGCTTCCTCCTGGTTTAGGCTTGGGAGGACACAGGTGTCCAGGAATTTATCCATTTCTTCCTGGTTTACTAGTTTATGTGCATAGAGTCGTTTGTAATATTCTCTGATGATGGTTTGAATTTCTGTGGAATCTGTGGTGATTTCCCCTTTATCATTTTTTATTGCATCTATTTCGTTGTTCTCACTTTTCTTTTTTATCAGTCTGGCTAGTGTTCTGTCTATTTTGTTGATCTTTTCGAAAAACCACCTCTTGAATTTATTGATTTTTTGAAGGATTTTTTGTGTCTCTATCTCCTTCAGTTCTGCTCTGATCTTAGTTATTTATTGTCTTCTGCTAGATTTTGAGTTTTTTTTATCTTGCTCCTCTAGCTCTTTCAATTTTGACAATAGGGTGTCAATTTTGGATCTCTACACTCCTCGCATGTGGGCACTTATTGCTATATATTTTCTTCTACAGACTGCTTTAAATGTGTCCCAGAGATTCTGGTATGTTGTGTCTTCATTCTCATTGGTTTTGAAGAACTTCTTTATTTCTGCCTTCATTTCATTGTTTATCCAATCAACATTAAAGAGCCGGTTGTTCAGTTTCCATGAAGCTGTGTGGTTCTGAGTTATTTTCTGAATTCTGAGTTCTATCTTGATTGCACTATGGTCTGAGAGACTATTTGTTATGATTTCCATTGTTTTGCATTTGCTGAGGAGTGCTTTACTTCCAATTATGTGGTCCATTTTGGAGTAGGTGTGATGTGGTGCTGAGAAGAATGTATATTCTGTGGATTTGGGGTGGAGAGTTCTGTAAATGTCTATCAGGTTTGCTTATTCCAGGTCTGAGTTCAAGCCCTGGATATCCTTGTTAATTTTCTGTCTGGTTGATCTGTCTGATATTGACAGTGGAGTGTTAAAGTCTCCCATTATTATTGTGTGGGAGTCTAAGCCTCTTTGTAAGTCATTAAGAACTTGCCTTATATATCGGGGTGCTCCTGTTTTGGGTCCGTATATATTTAAGATCATTAGCTCTTCTTGTTGTATCGATCCTTTTACCATTATGTAATGATCTTCTTTGTGTCTTTTGATCTTTGTTGCTTTAAAGTCTATTTTATCAGAGATGAGAATTGCAACTCCTGCTTTTTTTTGCTCTCCATTTGCTTGGTAAATCTTTCTCCATCCCTTTATTTTGAGCCTTTGTGTATCCTTGCATGTGAGGTGGGTTTCCTGGATACAGCACACCGATGGGTTTTGGTTTTTTATCCAATTTGCCAGTCTCTGTCTTTTGATTGGTGCATTTAGCCCATTTACATTTAGGGTTAATATTGTTATGTGTGAATTTGATATTAGCACTTTAATGCTAGCTGGTTGTTTTGCCCATTAGTTGATGCAGATTCTTCATTTTGTTGATGTTCTTTAGCATTTGGTATGTTTTTAGAATGGCTGGTACTGGTTGTTCCTTTCTATGTGTAGTGCCTCTTTGAGGAGCTCTTGTAAAGCAGGCCTAGTGGTGACAAAATCTCTGAGTACTTGCTTGTTGGCAAAAGGTTTTATTTTTCCTTCACTTATGAAGCTCAGTTTGGCTGGATATGAAATTCTGGGTTGAAAGTTCTTTTCTTTAAGGATGTTGAATATTAGCCCCCACTTTCTTCTGGCTTGTAGAGTTTCTGCAGAGAGATCTGCTGTGAGTCTGATGGGCTTCCCTTTGTGGGTGACCCGACCTTTCTCTCTGGCTGCCCTTAGTATTTTCTTCTTCATTTCAACCCTGGTGAATCTGTTGATTATGTGCCTAGGGGTTGCTCTTCTTGCAGAATATCTTTGTGGTGTTCTCTGTATTTCCTGTACTTGAGTATTGGCCTGCCTTGCTAGGTTGGGGAAATTTTCCTGGATAATATCCTGAAGAGTATTTTCCAGCTTGGATTCATTCTCTTCATCACATTCTGGTACACCTATCAAACGTAGGTTAGGTCTCTTCACATAGTCCCACATTTCTGCGAGATTTTGTTCACTTCTTTTTGCGCTCTTTTTTCTAATCTTGGTTTCTCATTTTATTTCATTGAGTTGATCTTCGACTTCCAATATTCTTTCTTCTGCTTGGTCAATTTGGCTGTTGAAACTTGTGCATGCTTCGCGAAGTTCTCGTGTTGTGTTTTTCAGCTTCTTCAATTCATTCATATTCCTCTCTAAGTTGTCCATTCTTGTTATCATTTCCTCGAATCTTTTTTCAAATCATTTTTCAAGGTTCTTAGTTTCTTTGCATTGATTTAGAACATGTTCTTTTAGCTCACAGAAGTTTCTCATTATCCACCTTCTGAAGTCTGATTCCGTCATTTCATCACAATCATTCTTGGTCCATCTTTGTTCCCATGCTGGTGAGGAGTTTTGGTCCTTTGTAGGAGGTGAGGTGTTTTGGTTTCAGGTGTTTTCCTCCTTTTTGTGCTGGTTTCTTCCCATCTTTGTGGATTTATCCACCTGTCATCTTAGTAGTTGCTGACTTTTCAATTGGGTCTCTGAGTGGATGCCCAGATTGTTGATGATGAAGTATTTCTGTTACTTAATTTTTCTTCTAACACTCTAGCTCCTCTGCTATATGACTGCTGAGATCCACTCCAGGCCCTGCTTGTCTGGGCTACACCTGTAGCAGCTGTGGAACAGTGAGGGATGCTACCAGTTTCTTCTTCTGCTATTTTTGTCCCAGAATGATGCCTGCCAAATGTCAGTCTGATTAGTCCTTTTTTGAGGTGACTCTTTGGATATACAGTGGTCAGGGAGCTACTTGAGGAGATAGTCTGTACTTTATAGGAGCTCAAGTGCTGAACTGTGAGCTCCATTGTTCATTCAGGGCTGTTGTGTGGGTATGTTTAGGTCTGCTGCAGCAGAACTTATAAAACCCCCTTTTTCCCCCTCAGATCCTCTATCTCAGGAAGTTAGGGCCTTCTTTATGAGTATCCGTTGCTCTGTCCTGCCAAGCTAGGAGGCAGTCTAGTAACTATTTGCCTGCTGAGGCTCCGCTCTGCTACCACGGGGCTCCACCCTACTGTCAGGGCTCTGCCCTGTTGGTGGAGTATCTCCGTTATGGTGGGTTGCCTCGGCAATGGCAGGCTGCTTCAGCAATGGGAGTGTACCTCAGTTGGGGCAGAATGCATCAGTAGTGGCGGACGCCCCTCCCCCACCGAGCTGCAGTGTCCTGGATTCAGCTGAGCCTGCAGTGAAACTCTCAACCCCCAGCGTTTCAAATCGCTGTTTTGTTTGTCCCTGTGGGGGTGGGACCCACCGAGCCTGATCACCTGGCTCCCTGCCTCAGTCCTTTTCTCTCTCTCTCTCTCTCTTTTTTAAGTAGAACAGTTGACTCTCTCACAGGTGTTTCAGTCACCTGCTGATAGGACACTGGGATCTGTGTGATTTCCCATGCAGCAACCCACTGCACCAGCTCAAATCACGCTTCCCAGGAATCTCCTGGTCTGGCTCACTGTCCAAGTCCCATTTAATCAGATGGATATGTTAATCTGCCCTCCCAAATCTCAAATTGCCAGTTTAACAGGGCACCCAGACCAGTGAGTTTTGTGCGGGGTGCCGCTGCACTATGGCACTGGCCGAACTGGCCATGCAAGCCGAAAGGGCTGCGCTGGTGTCCCATGTCACTCCTACACCTGGGAATTTCCCCATTTTGTGGGCAACAAAGGTCTGTCTGAAAATACAGTTAGGACTCACCCTCTGAGCCTTCACTGAGAGCTGCAATCCTAAGTTGTTCCTACTGTGCCATCTTGGAAATCTCCCAGTTTTCTGATTTTTTAGTAATAGCTTGCTGACTGATGTAAAAACTACTTTGTAGTTTTGATTTGCATTTCTCTGGTGATTAGTGATGATGAGAGCATATTTTCATATGTTGGTTGCCTGTTTGTGCATCTTCTTTTGAGAAGTATCTTTTCATATCTTTTGCCCACTTTTAAATGGGGTTGATTTTTTATGTTGCCTTGTTAAAGTTTCTTAAAGATTCTAGAAATTAGCACTTTATTAAATGCATAGTTTGTGAATACTTTCTCCCATTATGTAGCCTATCTCTTAACTCTGTTGATAGTTTATTTTCTGTGCAGAAGCTCATCATTTTAATTAGATCCCATTTGTCAATTTTTGTTTTTGTCAGAATTGTTTTTGGGTACTTGGACATAAATTCTTTCCCAAGGCCAATTATTCAGAATGATGTTTTCTAGGTTTTCTTTTAGGCTTCTTCTAGTTTGTGGTCTTACATTCAGATCATTAATCCATCTTGAGTTGATTTTTTATGTGTGGTGAAATGTCATCGTTCAGTTTTATTCTTCTGCGTATGACTAGCCAGTTTTCCCAGCACCATTTGTTGAACAGAGAGTCTTTCTTCTGTTCAACAAATGGTGAACTTACTTTTGTCTACAATGTCAAATATCAGATGGCTGTAGGTGTGTGGCTTTATTTCTGTGTTCTCTACTCTGATACATTGGTCTATGTATTTTTTTTTTTTTTTTGTACCAGTACCATGCTTTTTGGTTACTGTGGTGTTATAGTATAGTTTTACTTTGGGTAATATAATGCCTTCGGCTTTGTCTTTTTTTTGTTTAGAATTTCTTTGGCTATACAGGCTCTTTTTGGTTACATTCGAGTTTTAGAATAGTTTTTTTTGTTTTTGTTTTTGTTTTTTTTTGTTTGTTTGTTTTTTTTAGACAGAGTCTCGCTGTTTTTACCCAGTCTGGAGTGCAATGGCATGATCTTGGCTCACCGCAACCTCTGCCTCCTGGGTTCAAGCAATTCTCCTTCTTCAGCCTCATGAGTAGCTGGGACTACAGGCATGCACCCCCATGCCCAGCTAATTTTTGTATTTTTAGTAGAGACGGGGTTTCACCTTGTTGACCAGGATGGTCTCAATCTCTTGACTTTGTGATCCACCTGCATTGGCCTCCCAAAGTGCTGGGATTAATGGCATGAGCCACCACGCCTGGCCTTTTAGAATAGTTTTTTCTAATTCTATGAAAAATCATGTTAGAAGTTTGATAGGAATAGCAACAAATCTGTAGATTGGTTTAGGCAGTATGGCCATTTTAATGATATTGATTCTTTCAATTCATGAGCATGGAATAGTTTGACATTTCTTTCTGCCATCTACAATTTTGTTAAGCAATGTTTTGTAGTTCTCTTTGTTGTGATCTTCTATTTCCTTAATCAGATAGATTCCTAGGTATTTGTGTGTGTATGTGTGTGTGTGTGTGTGTATAGCTATTGTAAATAGGATTATATTCTTGATATGGCTCTCAGTGTCAATGTTATTGGTGTATAGAAATACTATTGTTGAACAATGAGAACACATGGACACAGGGACATCACACACCAGGGCCTGTCATGGGGTGAGGGACAAGGAGAAGGATAGCATCAGGACAAATACCTAATGCATGTGAGGCTTAAAACCTAGTTGATGGGTTGATAGGTATGCAAACCACTATGGCATATGTATACCTGTGTAATAAATTTGTACATTCTCACATGTATCACAGAACTTAAAGTAAAATAAAAATAAAATAAAATAAGAAATGCTATCGATTTTTCATATATTGATTTTTGTATCCTGAAACTTTACTGAAGTCATTTATCAGTTCCGGGAGTCTTTTGGCAAAGACTTTAGGGTTTTCTAGGTATATAATTATATTGTCACTGAAGAGAGATAGTTTGCCTTCCACTTTGCCCATTTGGATTTTTTTTTTTTTTTAATTTTATTCTCCTGCCTAAATGCTCTGACTAGGGCTTCAGGTACTATCTGGAATAGGAGTTGAGAGAATTGACATCTTGTTTTGTTCCAATTTTCAAGGGGAATGATTTTAGCTTTTGCCTATTCAGTATGATATTGTTTGTGGATTTGCAATAGGTGCCTCTTACTATTTTGAGACATATTCCCCCAACGTCTAATTTGTTGACAGCTTTTATCATGAAGGGTTGTTGCATTTTATCAAAGGCTTGTTCAGCATCTATTGGGATTATTATATAGTTTTGTTTTTAATTCTGTTTATGTGGTGGGTCACAGTAATTGATGTGTGCATGTTGAAACAACTTTGACTCATGGGATTAAAGCCTGCTTGATAGTGGTTAATTAATGTTTGGCTATGCTGCTAGATTTGCTTTGTTAGTATTTTGTTGAGAATTTTTGTGTCTATGTTCATCAGTGTTATCAGTCTGTAGTTTCCTTAGGTCATTGTATCTTTGCTAGGTTTTGATAACATGGTGATCCTGGCTTTGTAGCATGAGTTAGGGAGGAATCTCTCCTTGATATTTTGAAACAGTTTCCCTAGAATTGGTACCAACTCTTCTTTGTATAACTGGTAGAATTCATCTGTGAATCCATTTGGTCTAGGGCTTTTTTTGGTTAATAGAATTTTTAATCACGGATAAAATATCAAACTAAATATTGGACTGTTCAGGGTTTCAATTTTTTATTTCAGTCTTCGGAAGTTGTATTTCCAGGATTTTATCCATTTTTGCTAGATTTCATTTATTTTAATTTATTTTACACCTTAAGAGTTTCTAGATTGTGTGCATAAGGATGTTCATAGTAGTCTCTAAGTTCCTTCTAAGGTCTTTTGTATTTCTGTGGTATCAGTTGTAATGTCACCTTTGCCATTTTTGATTGTGCTTATTTGGACTTTCTCTTATTTTTGGTTAATCTAGTTAGCATTCTATCAGTTCTGTTTATTTTTTCAAAGAACACATTTTTTATTTCATTGATTCTTTGAATGGGGTTTTCAGTCTCAATTACGTTCAGCTCTCTTCTGATTTCAGCTTTTTCCTTATTTTCTGCTAGATTTGAGGTTAGTTTATTATGGCTTTTGTGGATTCTCTAGTATTGATGTTAGCTCATTGGCTTGAGATCTAATTTTTTTAGGTAGGCATTTAGCACTATAAACTTTCCTCTTAACACTGGATTATGGTATGCTGTATCTTTGTTTTCATTAGATTCAAATATTTTTAAAAATTTTTTTCCTTAATTTCATTGTTTACCCAAAAGTCATTTAGGAGCAATTGTTTAATTTTCCTGCAATTGTGTGGTTTGGGGAGATCTTCTTGGTATCAATTTCCATTTATATTCTACTATGATCCAAGAGTCTGGTTGGTAAAATTTTTATTTTCTTAAACTTATTGAGACTTGCTTTATGGCCGAGCATGTGGCCAATTTTGAAATATGTTTCATGTGTAGATGAGAAGAATATATATTTTGTGGTTAATGGGTGAAGCATTCTGTTGAATTGGACCTATATAATAGGTCCAATTGGCCAAGTGTTAAATTTAAGTCCAGGATTTCTTTGTTAGTTTTCTGCCTTACTGATCTGTCCAATGCTGTCACTGGGGCGTTGAACTCTGCCACTGTTATTTTGTGACTTTTAAAGTCTCTTTGTATTTCCAGAAGTAGTTGTTTTATGAATCTGGGACTCCAGTGTTGTGGGCATATATATATATGTATATATATATATATATATACATATATATATATATATATGTATATATATATATATATATACATATATATATATATATATATATATACATATTTAGGAGAGTTAAGTCTTCTTGAATGAAACCCTTTATCATTATGTAATATCCTTTTCTCAAAAATATTACATAGTCCTTTATTAACGTGTTTTGTTTAAAGTCCATCATAGCTGATATAAGAATAGTGACCTCTGCTCGTTTGCATGATAGATCTTTCTGCATTTTTTTTTTTTACTCTGAGCCTTTGTATGCCTTGATGTGTGATATAGGCCTCTTGAAGACAGCAGAGGAATAGCTCTTGTCTTTTTACCCAACTCTGAGTTGTTTTTTCTCACAGCTCTGTTGTTATTAGAATGTGTGAGTGCTTACACCACTTGCATTCAATATTCATAACAATATGTGAAGTTTTGATCCTATCATCCATTTGTTAGCTGTTTGATTTCTAGTTTCTGTTGTGTATTTGCTTTATAGAGTCTGTGGGCTGTATACTTAATTGTGCTTTTGTGGTAGCAGATATTATTCTTTTGTTTCCATGGTTTGGAACTCCTTTAAGGGTCTCTTATAAGGCTGGTCTAATGGTAAAATATTACTTTAGGGCTCACTTCTCTGAAAAAAAAATATATTTCCTCTTTTGTTATAAAGCTTAGTTTGGCAGGATATCAAATTCTTGGTTTGAATTTGTTTTCTTTTAGAATGCTGAAAATAGACCCTCATCTCTCTTATGTGTAAGGTGTCTGCTGAGTAGTAGTCTACTGTTATCCTGATGTGGTTCCCTAAGTACATGACCTTTTTCTCCCACTGCCTTTAAGATTTCTTCTTTAGCACTGACCTCAGACAGTCTACTAACTGTTTGCCTTGGTGATGTTTGTTTTGCATAGTATCTCACAGGTGTTTTCTGGATTTATTATATTTTGATATCTACCTCTACCAAGGTTAGAGAAATTTTCTTGAATCATTCCCTCTAATATGTTTTCTGGTTTGTTTACTTTTCTCCTTCTCTCTCAGGAATGCCAATAATTCCTAGGTTTGCTCACTTCATATGATCCTATATTTCTCATAGACTTTGTTCAGTTTTTTAAAATTCTTCTTTATTTTTGACCAAATGAGTTTTTTTAAAAGACTGATCTTTAAGCTCTGAAATTCTTTCTTCTAATTATTCCAGCCTGTTGATAAAGCTTCCAACTGTATTTTGAAATTTCTAAGTGAATTGTTTAATTTCAGAAGTTCTGATTGCTTTCTTTTCATGATGATGATCTCTTCCTTCATTTCCTGGAATGATTTAGAAGTATGTTGATTTGCAACCATTTCTTAGATCTTATTGATCTTCCTTGCTCTTCATGCTTTGAATTATGTGTCAGTTCTAAGTTTCCTTCCTGGTTGGAAACCATTGTTGGAGAGCTATTGTAATCCTTTGGTGGTGTCACTACATTTATATTCTTATATGATGCCAGAATTCTTGCACTGGTTCCTTCTTATCTAGACATGCTGGCACTTCTAATTTTCATAAATATATTCATCTAGTCAGGATTTTTTTCTCTCTTTACTTATAATAGTACAGTTTTATTTTTCCCTTTCCCCTTTTTTCCCCTCAATCCCCATGGCTTGTGACTGTTGAGAATGTTTGGTAGGGTCTTTTGACCTCTTTTATAGCTCTATGCACATCTTTCAGCTGGTTTTATATTGGGCTGCACAGTTTGACTTACAAGTCAGTAGATAGCACTCATCAGTAAAAGCTGGATGTAGCCAATGTGGCAAAGTATATACTTGATTCTTTTTTTTACTGGGAGAAGCTCTTTTTTGGCTCAGACAATGGGTTGATCTATGGAATGCACTGTCATTGGAGTTTCCTCTTCATCCACCAGAGCATGGGGGTGCAAGGGGCAAATTGATGGGACCAGACCAGGCATGCCCACCTACGGGTCCCCTGATGGCAGGCATGTATGTTAACAACAAAGGAGATTCCAGTAGGCAGCTTCCAAGTGCCTAAGCTTGTGTCTAGGTGTGGAGCTGAAAAACCTCCTCAGCAAAGGGTACTTCTTCCAATAAAATCCCTAAGGAGAATGTATGCATAGAGGTGAAAGAACAACAATGAAACTGTCTTTATTAACCTATGAAAGTCATCACAAAATAAAATCCTATAAGAACCAAGAAGATCATGTAATTAACATTACATATCATCATGAACTCTAGCTTACAGTTACACAGAGCTCACGCTGACAGGTTTTGCTTTTTGTAGATGTACTACATGCACAAAACTTTTGGCAAGGCAATAGAAAAATAGAGGTATAAAACAATAACACCAACGTGTTTGCTTTGAATATTGGTTGAATGTACACTGCAAATCTTAAACTAACCAAATTTAACTTTTGGAAGAGGAGTTTGCAGTAACAGATTGCCTTTTTTTTTTTCTTGATAGTAGGCAGGAAGAATTAGAGATTATGGAATAGCAGTTCAATGAGATGTCAAAATTAGAGTTACGGATGTATGAATTTAGAAATAATAAGAAGAAAGAATGTAAGTAAGAACAACGGAAGTCAATCTTTGGGCTAACAAGGCTTTGACAGCAACATAGGGAGAAGTGAAAGTAACAAGGGAATGAAGTAGATGGTTAGGAAAAAGAGTAAGAATCTGAAGGAGTGGATTTGGAAAGATGAGAGGTTTGAAATTTTTAGTAGTCAAAACTAGCAGATTATGCAGAAAGATATAGAAAGGCGAGGACATTGGATTTGGCATGTTGCAGGTAGTCTTGGCAAGAACAGTTTCAGTTTTTTTCTAGAAGAAAGTACCCTTTAGATATTAAGAGGTCAGTAGGAGGTGGGGTCTATGGAAGCTGAGTCAATGAGAGTAAACTATTTTCTTAAGACTTCAAAAATGAATTAATGTAAAATTAAGGGAGGCATGAGAGAAGAAAATTTTGAGTAAACTATTTTCTTAAGACTTCAAAAATGAATTAATGTAAAATTAAGGGAGGCATGAGAGAAGAAAATTTCTTTGTATATCTTTAAGAGAAACTATACACTTTTGTGAAACGGAACTGTACAACTGAAATTGAAAAAATAAAAGTAAAGGGAAAAAAAACTAACTTGAGAGAGGACATTCCCACTTTAAGAGATTCAAGATAATGTTCTCTCAACATGGTTTGAAATAAATTAATTTGGATTTGGTAGTTTTTGGGGGTTTGTTTGTATATGTTTTCAATGTGCTTAATTTTTAAAAAGCCTGTTTATATGCCAAATTTAAAACTCTTCTGTATCTTTTTATAGTTCCCTTATTATACATTTATATGGATTAGATGGTCATTGGAAAACAAGTAATAATTTGCATTTTTTATTTGGTATTTACATTAATTTTCTTCTAAGCAATCATTATACTGCTATGGGTTTCTCTGGATTCATTTATCATGAGCACATCTTGAAAAATATTCAATTTGCACATTTTTCTCTTCTTTATGAACCAGTGGGTTATATATTTCATCATATTTCATTGCCTAAAATAGCTGCTGAGCGAGAAAATACATAATTTACACTCCTTTAACTGCAGATGAAATTGATCATTTTATCACAATTTTGTCTAAGGTAAAGCCCAAGACTGTTGTTTTTTTAATTAACAGACATACTAATTTTATTATCTGAAAGCAGACCCATTTTATGTAGTAATAATTATAACACTAGATTAGGAGTCGGTTCCATTTACTCTTTGGCTAATGTGGAATATTGGCTCTAATTCTCTTCCACAAATAACCAGTAACTATTCCTCATTAGTTATAAACTGTGTTTTCTTTCATCATTTACATGAAAATGACATTGTGTGTGTTATTCCAGATAAATGTTTATAGGATGGAAGTGAATGTTACTTTGTTAATATTTACAAATATGTTTGATATTGATATTATATCAACATTAGGTATATCATTTACTGTCTCTTGAAACGCAAAAGAAAAAAGTTATTTCTCCAGGTACATTACCAAGAATTATACTTTCATGTAGTCTACATAGTGTATACATTTTCCTAAGAATTCTCAGACTGTGATTTCTTCTACCTATACATCCATTATAACAAGCATGCTAGATGGTGAAAGTTTTTTAAAAGACACAATGGTAATATAAATATGAGAAAGCTGTAGTGGTTAAATGTGGTAACTAGCACCGAAATGCCTAGGTTTGAATTGACTCTGCCACTTATGAACTATATAATCAGGGAAAAAATACTTGATTGATTTATTAGGGTGAATCAGTTACTTAATTTGCAAAGTAGGTATAGCAATAAAACCTGTAACACTGGGAGGTCATGAGAGGTAAAGAGATTAAAGAGCCCAGAGGCACACTTAGTATATATTAGTGATACATTTTATAATTATTAGTTAACATTTATTGTGTGCTTAATGTGTTTCAAAGAGTTTCACATAGATTATGTAATTAAATTATCGGAATAAAGCTATGAATTGATTCTATTTTTATTCTTATTTTATAGATGAAAAAACTGAAGACAGAATGACCAAATTATTTGCCTGAGGCCACACAGTTAGTGAGTGCTAGAATCACGATTTTCATCCAGACCTCTGGGCTCTAGAGACCACTCCTTAACTGCCACAATGTTTCCCAACTAGTACATATAGTCAAACTTAACTAAAATCAGAAAAATCAAATTGGTTCTGTATGAAGTCATAAACAATTCCAGGATTTCATAAAATATTTCCTGGAATTTTATTTTCAGATGCTATATTGGAAATTAAACTTGCATGCTGAGAAATTACAGAGTTCTGGAGGCTGATTTTGAGAAATAATTTTAAAAAAAAAAGGTCCCAGAGATGTCAAGCATGTTTAGAGTCAACGACTTAAATGTTTTGTATTCAAGAACCCTTGAAGAAACTTCGGAGAGATATAAAATTTACCCCAGAAAGACATACTTATGTACAATTTAGAATATAATTTTGAGTGTTTGTGACTCCCCTGGAACCCATTTCTACACTCCAGGTTAAGAAGCCCTGACTAATGTACTATTAAAAGTTCTGTCTAGCACCTTTGCTGTATCTTATCTAAAAAATGTGTCAAGACATACAGACATAAAAAACACAGCTACTTGCAAATTGATGTTAGCCCCCTTTTTTCAGATACAAAACTTGAATAGATGCTTTAAATATTTACTATTTGATTTTGCAAAAAGAAAGTCAAACAAGCCCTCCTTTTAGTTTTGACTGTAGCTTTATCATGCAACTTTCAGTATTCTGAATTCAAATTATGTTCACCTGGGGACAGAATTCAGATTCTTATAAATGATTTTTTTAAAACGATAATTAAGGGAAGCCGTTTATTTACTGTAATTTTTGAAAAATTGGCAGGGCTGACTGCTCTGATTCTGGTTTATTTTGGGAACGTGGTGCATGACTCCCTGAAGAAGTAAGCTACATTATCCTCTGCGTTACTCTCCTCAGGGCCTGCTGCCTTCTGAAGCAGATCCTTATTTCATTTTAACGACAAGTAAGGCTCTGTAAATTCCAAAGGGTCTTAAAATCACCAGCATTTCAGAAATGCAGCTTGGCCCATCTCTTCTGTATAATAGGCAAGGTTTTTCACACATTCTAAGCAAAGAATATCAGTGTAGATATTTTAAGAATGAAATGAGTTTCTCTTAGAAAAAGAAATGCATACGTGATTGTTATAGTTTGCCAAAACAGCCCTATCCTAAACTATGGGATATTTTCATAAAAATAAATATTTAAGGACTTTGAAATTTGTGTGTGTAGGAGCTAATTTAGGTTTTTGTTGCTTATGGTTTGTGATTAGCTAATTCCATTTTACTCATTAAGAAAAGAACAGTATTTAGTTTTTATGAACAATAATATAAAAAAATACATATATATGTATGTATTTTATTATAGCACATAATCCATATATATGTATTTTTACATACATATGTATGTATGTAAAAATACATATGAAAAACACTTATCACTGGGAATATGTAAAATACATATATATGGATTATGTGCTATAATAAAATACATGCATATATATGTATTTTTAAAATATTGTTCAGAAATACATACATACATACATGTATGTATGTGTGTAAAAGATATATATATATATGGATTATGTGCTATAATGAAAATGACATGTTTTGTCTCTGCCTCTGGTTTCTGGAATAAGGCCCATAAAGTCCCTGGAATCCCCAGTGATGTCTTTCAAATGCTAATGAGATGACTGGTGTCTGGGGACCCTAAATAGTTTCTAGATAGGGGATGTTCACCAGAAAGATCAAGGTATGCTTAGAGGGTTGGTTCTTCCAGCTCCACCACCCCAACCACGTTGGAGAATATAGAGGCTAAAAGTTATGTTAATCAATGAGCACTTATTCAATCAATCATGCCTATAAAATAAAACCTCTATAAAACCCAAATGGACAGGAATCACAGCATTCCAGATTGCTGAACACATGGAGGTACCCAGAAAGTGACATGTCCAGAAAACATAGAAGCTCTATGCCCTTAGCCTCATACCTCACCCTATGCATTTCTTCCATCTGGCTGTTCATGTGTATCTTATGTAATATTCTTTATAATATACTGGTAAATGTAAGTAAGTGTTTCTATGAGTTCTGTGGGGCATTCTAGAAAATTAATTGAACCCAAGAAGAGGGTAGTAGAAACCCCAATACATAGCTGATAAGTCTGAAGTATAGGTGACAACCTACTGCTTGCCATGGGCCACTGAAGTGGAAGTTACTCTTGTGGGGCTATGCCTTCAGTCTGTGGGATTCCTGTATAATTTAATTGATTATATGGGAAACCTAGAGTTCACTGGGGAATAGCCTGATGTGTAAGGAAAAAAAGAAACATACACATCTGTTCGCACAAGTGTTCTGTGCTGTACTGATTGTGTGACATTAGGAACAACACTTTGTTTTTTTCCATCTTCATTAATACTACATATATACTTAGGTATTAAATTTAATGTAACATTTTTCTACATTAGTTTTGGAGATTTCAGTTTCTCTTGCTTTCATATTTCTCCCACAATTATTTTTTATGACTATCAAACATACAGTAAAAGTGAATCATTAATTTTTTAATTAAAAACATGTATTGAGTTACCATTAAATATGAAGAGAATAATCTTTTGAATCTGCTTAAGAAAACATGGCACATTGACAGGAAATTATAACTGTTAATAGAATCCAAAAATCTATTTTGGCTAACTCTGAAGTACATAGAAAGGAAGAGGTGACAGACAGCTTTAACTCAGGCAATATGATCCCTGTGAATTAAAGCTTTGGAATAGACTCACATGAATTGTTACAGACCGTTTTTGAGATTCTGTTTCATGTCACTTGCACATGCAGTTGAATCTATGAGCATACATGCACACTTATCCACCAACTCACGCACACTGGATTTTACAGTGTGCTCTGTCCTTCCACAAAAAAGGATTGGAAAACAGCAACACTTTTCCTCTAATCTATGGATATAACATACCCTAAATACACATTGTTGTCTTTTCACAGAACAACATGTTTATCTTTAAAATGCCATTAGTTTAGAAACCAGACTTGGAATTCTACAATATGACAGCTCAAACATTGTGTTTATAAGGAAAAGAATAAGACTATTAATTATTTGGAATGGTGCAATCTCCACTTAAAAGTTTATAGGCATTGTTAACATTGGCATGGTTAAAGAGATGTTATTCAACTAAAAGAAATATGTTTAATTGAGAAATCTTCACTTATTATCTCTGTGAAAAAGCTGGGTGAATCTGTACTATTCTTAGGATACAGTATTCTTAAGTTTTAGTACTGATTCAATTTAGACTACAAATTTTTAAAAATCATTTATGTTAGAAAATAAGGGAGAATAATAAATTTGAGTAAATTTAGTTTTTATTGAAACTATTACTCAATAAAAACAATCAAATTAGATTTTTTAATATCCCCACCAGATACATCACTTTTTTCATTTAAAAATGTGAACAAGTACATAAACAAGACCATTAGATGCAATTCTCTATAAGAGGCTTTCATTTTTTTTTTTTATCAGAGCAATAAAAAACAATGATAGCTTTAAAGTGTTATTTGGGAAAAAGGTAACTCTTAATTATATGTCATGAAACATAAACACAAACACACATAATTTTTCTTAAAGTGCTACAAATTAGTTGATCCATCTTATGTGTGCATATGAGTACCATTTATTGGAAAACTATAATATTATAGACCTGAAAATAGAGTGATAAATTTTTCAAAAGTTTAAAAATCTTGTTTTCCCTCCCTGGTGTTTGATTATATATTTTTAAATTTACAATATTTTATATGACTTGGAAGATAGTGACGAGTTATAAAATGATATTATTTTTATAATGTCATTATTATAAAAATGATATTACTTGTAGACAATATAGTAAATTGTAAAATATCTGTTTTGTTTATTTTAATAAGATGATCTAAAACAACAAATGCAAACATGCATTTGTCAGCAGCCAGGATTCAGTATCCTGAGACAAATGCACTCCTTTGGAGAAAAAGCTATTCTGAAGATGCGTTCCTACTTCATAGGTCTTGATGGTTCTCAGATTACATTTGCTGGGTATTTGAATGGTTGAATGAATCTGCTTTTTGATAAGCCTGTACTGAAATACAGAAAATGGGCTTTTTCCTCTTCTTTCTACATTCCTTATATTACATAAATAATGATGCTCTTTAAGCCAAAAGAAACATAATGCAGTTGCTTGTGATAAGCATGGTCTTAAAGCATCCTAAGTAGAGTCAATTACAAACTAAGCAGTCTGCAGAAGTGGGTCAGTCCTAGAGATTCTACATTTGAGCTTCATAATTCCACTTGTATGAACAGACATATATGACTCAGGCTTCTATGCATTGTGTTCCTAGTCTAACTCATGCACATTTAATACACACACACACACACACACACACACACACACACACACACATATTATATGCATCAAATATATATGCAACCAAAATATAAACTATTTAATATAGGAGAACACTCACAAATATTTCCATTGCTTCCATTTGTTCACCAAACACTTAAGTTATATTTACTAAATGCCAGGTACTATTCTAAGAGTCGTTTCAATAGTGGTTAACTATAAATGATAGATGATGTTACCTCTATTACACAGGTGAGAAAACGGAGGTATTGGAGTTGTTAACTTCACCAAGGTCACAGCTAGACAATAGCTGACGACACCTAGAAGATGCTGGTTGATGACCAGGAATTGAATAAGATGACTCTGGCCATACATGCTGCTGTCCCCAATGTAGTTCAGATTTTGGAAAGGCTGACTTCTTGTTTAGGTACATGATATACTTTCTTGGAGTTAGCAAACACTTTCTTTAGCATTCCCTTAGATTCAAAGTTCTAGGACAGGTTTGCCTTCGCCTGGGTGGCCAACAATGGGCACACTGCTGTGTAACAACTCATGACACATAATTGTCACCCATATCTCAAAGCAAAAACAACAAATTCAGTCTTATGAGATCCTTTATATTATTCTATATGTAAGGCTAATCTAACTGCTGGGTGTCTTATGCTCCTCAGTAACCAATGAGGAACTCCATGGTGGACTGAACAACTACTGGATGAAGACTGGAACTCTGTGCAAACCTGGATAACTAAAAAATGCATAGAAATGAATACCCGGGATACGCCTGACATCACATGCACCAACATGAAGGATTGCAATGTGACATCAAGCCACCCTGAACACAATGTAAGTTTCTTCTTTAAACATATCCTGCAGAGAGGCAAGCACCAAAGCCAGAATTGCTCTGAAGAGCACCACATCCCAGCAACGGCGATCATTCTGGCAAATGAAGAATGACTTTTGCCATTCCTCCCCAAGAGCAGGTATGCTCTCCTGGGTTGCAGAGATCTGTTGGGAACAAAGTAACCACTGTATATACATTCAGGTAAACAACACCAAGTTTCCTCCCAGCTACCCAGTGCGGATGCACCATTATGCCTAGAAATCCAGGCATTTGGTTCGCCACAAATTGGTATGATAAGGCAGGAATATATTGAATTGTCCTGAAATGCAGCCAGAGGCTTTGTGGTACTAACCTCCAGCTTTGGCTTCTCCTAGATGGCTTGGGCTGTGAACCCATAGGTGCACTTTCAGAATCTCTGACATTATCCCTGTCTTTCTCAACAAGCCCACCTGGAGGGGTTGGTGGAGTAGGTCTGCTTTTTCTTGATGACATTACATATGACTATATTTGTGCCTTCATGAGGCTTAATTGATAATCATACACAAGGTAGAAGGCCTTTTATGATTTTCCACAGATGTAAACGACACCAAACATGGTTTGAAGGCCTTGAACATAGAAAAACTGCAATGGAGAAAGTGCTGCTAACAGAACAGAATGGCTCTGGACATGCTGACAGCTGTGCAAAGAGGAACATGTGCCATTTTATTTTATTTTATTTTATTTTACTTATTTATTTTTCTTTTTGAGACAGAGTTTTATTGCCCAGGCTGGAGGGCAATGGCATGATTTTGGCTCACTGCCACCTCCACCTCCTGGGTTCAAGTGATTCTCCTGCCTCAGCCTCCTGAGAAGCTGGGATTACAAGCACCTGCAACCACACCTGGCTAATTGTTTGTATTTTTAGTAGAGATGGGTTTTTGCCATGTTGGCCAGGCTGGTCTTGAACTCCTGACCTCGGGTGATCTACCAGCCTTGGCCTCCCAAAGTGCTGGGATTACAGGCATGAGCCACCGTGCCCGGCCACATGTGCCCTTTTAAAAACTAAATATCATGTATCAATCCCAGAGGAATCAGCTGAAATTAATCAATTCCTCCTTCCTTTACAAAAGCAATTCGAACTAAGTGACCACATGTGGGGATGACCCTTGTGGTCTGCAATAAAATCATGTTTTTCACGTTGGGGTCCTTGGTGGAAAGCTCTGCTAGTAAGCCTCTTAAAGGTCATGCTCTTAGATGTTATCAATTCACCTGCGTTGATGTTGGTATGGATTTTGTTTCCAACTTTAACAAAATAAAGTTAGGGAAAAGGACCTTGCAGGTAATCTCACCTTTTCCTGCTAGTTCAGAAAGCATCACGAAAGAGGTGAGTATAAGAGATTATAAGTAAGAGCTGATCAGGGGCATGGATTATAGGGTCCCTCAGTTCCTCCTTCCACTTTCTTTCTGTTTCCTTCTCCATTCTGAGACCCAGCCAGCTGCAAGATTTGCCCAACAGGCCCAATGCAAACCAGAACCTTGAACATTCCCAGGC
Organism: Saguinus oedipus; assembly: GCA_031835075.1. NCBI lineage: Eukaryota > Metazoa > Chordata > Mammalia > Primates > Cebidae > Saguinus > Saguinus oedipus. The sequence goes on from CM063178.1 coordinate 72,307,796, forward strand.
AGTGATGAAAGTATCTAGGCTGTTGCCTAAAACATTGAAAGAAACTGGCCTTGACCCTGAGCCAAATTTCTTAAACCCTCATATAAACTCCATAACCTAACCCACTTACTTCAAACATGACTAGGTATTACACTCCTCTCTCTTGATGTTTTTGCAAGGATTGCTGCAGTCCACTCTACGTTTCTTTAATAAATGCTTTGGACTGATCATTGTAATGTTTAGTACTTCTTTCTTTGGAATCCCAACCAGCCCCACCTCAGGGACTATTTGGAATACTCTCTGTGGGAAGGTCCCTGCCACCACTTTTCGGGTGATTTCACTCACAGGTTCTGCTGAACAACATAGCATCCTAGTCATCTTCTGTCCCTGGAAATTATCTGGAACAAGGTAGATTTATCTTGACTCCTTAAATTAAGATAAAATTAGATATGTTAAGATCATGAATTGAAGCCTGTATAAAGCATCTTCCCAGCAGGTCTGATTTGAGTGGAAGGGCCATGATGAGGTAAAAAACAAACGTATTTGCAGAATTTCAATAGGACTAGAGTATGGAAACATACTTGATATTACACTGTTATGAATCAAGGATAAATGCAAAGAAGGAGTGACATATGAAGGCAGGTATTTAAAGAAGTTTATTTTAGTTTTGTTTTGTTTTGTTTTGTTTTGTTTTGTTTTGTTTTGTTTTTAGCAGTGTGGATTCATGCGAAAAGTTTATGGCAGAGTGTGGAGGAGCAAGTGGGTAAAACAAGAAATATTGCAAAGGTAGCTTTCATAATTTCTGAGATTATTTTAACAGTAAAGCATCACAAATTGAAATACCTTTATGGTCATACTGATACAGAACCATATTTATTAAAACACAGAGAAAGCTAAGGATTTAATGAGAAGCTATCTGACCTAAAAGCATATAAAGTCCATTAAAGAAGCAATTTCAGCCCCAGAAAAATCAATATTTATCCTCTCATACATTCTAAGATGACAAAATGGCAGCCATAAAATGAGGAGGAAACAGATACAAAAGATTTCTTAGGGAGGAAAAAAAAACACAATACAACCAAATGACTAGCTTTGTAAGGAGAATTAGGATGAAGCATGTGTCAATGACAATAGCAAGGTTCCTAATTTGGATTACAGGAAAATGATGAGTTTGGAGGAAGAGTCATTAAAAGTAGATCCACTTTAAAAACCTTTGGTTTCTCATTTCTCCAGCCAAGGTTTTTAAATGAGATAGTACCTTATCATAGTCTAGCATCCTTAAATAGGACTTATTTCTTTTTACTAACAAGAAGCTTCTCTAAAGTAGACATAGTGTCAGAAGATTTGTTTTAATTTTCAAAATCTATGCAACTAATCTCAGTGTCAGCATCCTCTTTTATCTAGGAAATATCACTGAGTCACCAACACATTTTTTTTCTCTTATAAGGCAGTGTTACTGAGGCTTACCATTTGATGTCACTAAATGAAAGTGATACACAATTCATATCAAAATGGAAAAAGTCAATCTCCGAACTCCATTTTAAATAAATAGAGCTTTATTGGCTTTTGACAAAGTTGTAGATACAAATATGGATTGGCTAGTGCAGCAGAAATTTTGCAGTTTCGTAGTTTTAAGATATTATATTGCCCTTGCTAAAATGCACACAAACATCTAATATTCTTTTATGAAATTAAATATGCCCTGTAATTTTCAATGAAATGCTAAAAGATGTATTTCTGTGTGCAGATGCTCCTTCAGAATGATTTTACCTAGCTAAGTGTTCATGAAGTAGTTTTATTCTTTCATGAGTCCTTATTATGAAGATATTGCTTGTATAAAATATAAACAGACAACTTTTCCCTACTAAACCATTCAATAGCTGTATAATTTGATATTTGCACCACAGAGTGACAAATTTTGCTGAAAGAGCTAGATCATGCCAAATGGGTGTTCAAATGATGTTTAAAAGAAAGACATTTCATGTTTATAGTATAATGTTAAGTGGAAAAAAGAATACAAAATTGCATGCACAGTGCAGTGATTTTCAAACATGGCTGCAAATTCTTTAATATTTATTCTACTAAGAGGAAAGGTCCAAGTACCCACCTTCTTGAATCTGGATGAGTTTGTGGACTGCTTCAACCAACAGAATGTGGGACAAGTGTTGCCATTTGACTTTTGAGAGTAAACCAGAAAAAAGCCATGTTCCTGAGCCACCATGTAAGAAATCAGACTACCCTGAGACTGCCACAATGTAGGAGCCACAAGAAGGCGCTCTGACCGTCTCAGCTGAGCTCAGCCCACATAGATAGATGGGTGAGTGAAAAGACCAGGTGGAACTGAATTGGACCCTGCAGCCAAGCTGCTCTAGTCTGTCACCATTTTGTGTCCCTAGCTGAAGATCCAGATGTAGTAGAACATAGGAAGACTAGCCTTCCTGTGTCCTTTTTGAATTTCTAAACAATCAGATTTTTGGATATAATAAAATGTCTCTTTACATACTGGTGGTGTGTTGCAGCCACTCTACATCAGCTTTCAAAGGATGATTGTTACATATTTCAGGTCTTATCCAAGCAAATTGTGGCAAAACAATTTTTATTTTTTAATAAAATTAAAACATTAAAAAACAGTGAATGCATATTCAAAAAACTCATTACTTCATTATTATTTTATTACTTGAAGGTAGAGATTATGTGTTGAACTTGAACCAAATATATTGTATTGCATTTTAAGTACTAACTTAGTCCATAGTTCTAATATATTCATATATTGTGTGTGTGTGTGTGCGTGTGTATATATATATTCACATTACAATCATGTGAATATTCCATGGTTTTATATATATGTGTGTGTGTGTGTGTGTTTATATATATATATATATATATATATATATATATATATAAAACATATATATATAAAACCATGGAATATTCACATGGTCATAATCTAAGAACCTGGCATATTTAAAAATTATTGATCATGCTTCAATAACTAAGAAATATATAATGATTTGGCAATTCACCATCAAAACATTTTTAGGTGTATATGCAGTGTTAGAATATGGAGGTATGAAATAATAGGTCCTAGAAAAAAATACTGTGTTTTTTTTTTTCAGTTTAAGAGCTTGGATCAACATACACTCATTAAATCAGTCACATATGTCAATATCTAGTGATTATTTAAAGTAATGCATGCAAATGATTTTATAATAAAAATTATTTATATTGTAGATCAGTTACATCCACTGAAAATTCCAATACTTCTTGTAAATGGCCCCAAAGCCCTGATGAAAGAGACTTTGCCAAATAAACCCAAGTGAAATCTAATTTCACTTGAGCTTCTTATGAAATTAATTTTAATGTCTAATCATACAGCCTTCATGCTGACAAAATCCATACTGAAGTTAATGAGACAGGTGTCTCAAAGGAATATGTGATTTTTAAAATTCTCCTTAAACAGCAGTAGTTTAAAGATATGGCTTCAATAATTTTTCCTCCACCAACCTTTACAAGAAAATAATAAAAAGTCCTCAAATATATTAAAATTAAAAATAGGCAAAGCATTAAGTTAGGTTTACAACATCAAAATATTCAATGACAACTCAATGATTTTCTGTTATTTTTATAAGTAATTGTCTTTGTTTTCAAATATTTTTGTTACATGCTTTTATCTCTTCCTCTCATCTCAAAAAATTTTCAAGTCACACATCTTAATGAAGAAGAGAAATTCTGCTTTAAAAAATAACAGAATAGATCAGGTGTGGTGGCTCACGCCTGCAATCTCAGAACTTTGGGAGACCACCTGAGGTCAGGAGTTCGAGACCAGCATGGCCAAGCTACTCAGGAGGCTGAGGCAGGAGAATCACTTGAACCCAGGAGATGGTGGTTACAGTGAGCCGAGATTGTTCCACTGCTCTCCAGCCTGGGTAAGAGAGGGAGACTCCATCTCAAAGAAAAATAAAAATAAATACACAAAATAACAGAATAGATTTAAGATACATACTAAAATTTTTGACAAGCCATTATGTAATTGGCTTTAAATGCCAATGTCATGATTTTATTATCTATAATCTGTGAAAAGATAGAATCTTAGTAAGATGTTCCAAAGAGTTCCCAAAATCAATTATTCAAATTGGTGCATAAATATTTTATAAGTATTTTAGTACATAAATATTTTATATATTTTAATTTAAAAATACACAATTGTCTTTGCAAATATCTGACACATTCAATATTTCATTTTATTTTCAGACTATAAATAATGGGATTATATTTAAAAATGGCATAAATATTTTTACGCTTTGTTAGTCTAAGATGCTTTTTTAAAAATGAATATTACATTTATTGGCAGTAGTAAAAACGTAAGATTCAGAAACATCTGTCCAGTACTTGACATGTTTAGCTGTTATCTTGCAATAACACCATGAATGCTTATAGCTTTTAAAATAATCTGAGAATACAAAGAGTTTCAGAGTATGACTTTACATTTATGAAAGGGTTGTAATCATATGGCCTTTTATTTCTAAGGAGCTTTTAAATCATGCTAAGAAAGAAATTTCTAGTCATAAAATAATAATCACCATCTGAACATATCAAATCCAATCAAATCAGAAATAGCATTAAAGCAAAATGCCAAATATGTTCACAAAATATGCAAAATATTGTGATGGGATTTAACCTGCTCTTGGGTTTTGCAAAATAGTTCTATACCCCTATAAATTACAACATTATCTTAAAACAAAACACAGTACATTAGAAAACAGAACTTTCTATATATTCAACAAAAATTTATGAGTCCTATTTTTTAACAAGGCAAAAAAAGACATTCAAATAAAAAAGACATTCACAGCAAAATTGAGCAGAAGATACACAGATTTTTCCATATGCCCCCAATCCCCCAACATGCATAACTTCCCATGTTATTAACATCCTTTTTCAGAGTGGTACATTTGTCACAATTAATGAATCTCTATTAACACATAATAATCAAGCAAAATCTGTATTTTACCTTAGGGTTTAGTCTCGGTGTTGTACGTTCTATTGGTTTGGATAACTGTAAAATGACATATACTCACCATTATAGTATCATTCAGAGTATTTTCATTGCCCTAAACATTCTCTGTGCTCTTCCTATTAACCTCTCCATCTCTGCTAAACCCCGGGCAGTCATTTATCTTTTTTCTGTCTCTGTCAATTTTGCCTTTTACAGAAAGCCATATAGTTGAAAATATACAGTATGTAATCTTGTTAGATTGGCTTATTTCATATACGTTTCCTCCATGTTTTTTTTTCATGGCTGGATAGCTCATTTCTCTTTAGCACTAAACAATATTTTATTGTCTGAATGTACCACAGTTTATCCATTCACCTATTGAAGGGCATATTGGTTGCTTTCAAGTTTTGGAAATTATGAATAAAGCTGCTATAATATACACATAAAAATATTTGCATAAACACAAGTTTTCAACTCTTTGGATAAATACAAAGGAATGCTTACCATATGATTGCTGGACCATATAATAAGAGTACATTTAGTTTGGTAAGAAACTGCCAAACTGTCTCAAAGCGGCTTTGCCATTTTGCATTCCCATCAGCAATGGCTGAGAGTTTCCCTTGATAGAAAACATTTTTGACTCAAGAATTTTGGCCTAGATGGAATGACAGGGAAGGATTGCCCTTGGTACCCGCCACATGAAAAGATAAAAAAATAAAATACAATAAAAGGAAAAAATGTGTATGTGAGAGTAGCTCTCAAGACGTTGGATGAGGCAACAAAGGAGAGGGATTCCCACCCATCAGAACATAAAATCCGATAAAAGAGTTTTGGATAGAGCAGTCAGAAAGAGTTTTGTCTGGATAATGAGCAAAAAATAATATTAAAATAAATGTTGCTGATAATGTCTTAGAATATTAAAAGCAAGACTCTTTCCAATTAATTTAATAATATTCCATAGCAATGATTAAAAATGCTTAGATAAATAGCAACATGAAAATATTGAAAACCCGCCTAGGTAAAATTTATGGTGCCTGATAACTTAACAAAACTTAGCAGTCATGTAAAGAGAAAATCCATAATGAGAGAAAAAAATAATTAATTAAATTTAACCCCAAATAACACAGATAATGGAATTAGTAGACATGTGTTTTAATGGCATTCATGTGACCAAAATCCTAAAGGAAAGATAAAGCATGTTAAATTACAACATAAAGTATATATATATTTAAAAACCACGCTAAACTTCTAGAAGTAAAAATAAGAATGTCTGAAATAAAACATATATTTAATGGCATTAAGATGATTAAACACAGCAAAAAAAAATGTTTGGTGAAAATGAAAACAAGGAAAAAGAAACTATTCAATATAAAGCTCATAATGAAGAAAAGATGAATTATCAAATTACCAGTGAGCTGTGAAACAACTTCAAATAGCCTACCTAGTACTGTGAAATAGGAGGCTCCAACAGGGGATTAACAGGAGAAAATAAAAATGACACGTGTTAAAAATCATCCAAAATAAAAATAAAGCTATATTAAAAGTATTATTTAAATTGGTATTTCAAATAATAATAAAGTATTATTTAATTGGTATTTCAAAAATAATTACCACTTTGATGAAAATTATACAGATGCAGATCGAAGAGACTCAACAAACCCCAAGCTTAAGAAATATAATAAAAATTAGGCTCATGCCTGTAATCCCTGAACTTTGGGAGGCTGAGGAGGGTGGATCATCTGAGGTCAGGAGTTCAAGACCAGCCTTTCTAACATGGGGAAACCTCGTCTCTTAAAAATACAAAAAGAAAATCAACTGAGTGTGGTGGAAGGTGCCTGTAATCCCAGCTACTTGGGAGGCTGAAGCAGGAGAATCGCTTGAACCAGGGAAGCAAAGGTTGCAGTGAGCTGAGATTGTACCATTGCACTCCAGCCTGGGGGGGGGGAAAAAAACATAGAAAAGAAAAGAAAAAAAAGAAACATAATGAGATCAAATAAAAGCAGGTCATAATAAAATTGCTTAAACAAGTAAAAAAGTGAAAATCCTAAAATCAGCCACAGAAGAGATGGAGTGATTATTAATATCAAAGTAAGTTGATTACAGAGGAAATAATAATACCAGGGCTATAAAAGGTGATTTTTATAATGATAATGCAGTCAATTTGTCAAGAGGACCTGAACAAGCCTAAAGTATTATGTATAAAATAACAGAAGTTCAAAATTCATAAAACAAGAGTTGTAGAACTATAAGGAGAAATAGGCAAGTCTCCAAATAAAGTCAGAAAATTTTAACACCTCTCTGCTGGTAATTGTTGTAAAAAGTATTCAAAAAAATCAGTAGGTATGTAGAATAATTTAGCAACACTACCAAGCAACTTCCTAGTGGTAGATATATATTTATAGAAATTTTCATCCAATAATGGCAAAGCGTTCATTTTTTTCAAGTATATATGGACCATTTACCATGATAAAACCTATTTTAAACTATAAGTCTTGACAAATTAAAAAAGTTCTAAATTATACAAACTGTGTTCTCTGACTATAATAAAACCAGAAAGCAATTACCGAAGGATATCTGGAAAAACAAATACGCATGTGCAAACTGAATAATTCAAATGCAAATCATGGATCAAGGAAAATCTCAAAAGCAAAAGTACAATTTTTTTAAAATAGATACAAATAAAAATTCATCCTATCTGTGAAAATGCAATATTACCTGCTGATTTTGTATAATAAAGCTAATGCAGTATCAGAAGGAAATTCATTGCACTAAACATTAACTAGAAAATAATACATTCTCAAATGAATGACCTCAGTTTCCATCTGAAGAAACCAGCAGAAGAGCAGAGAGAACTCAAAATATGAGGAAAGAAATTAATAGCAGAGTTGACATCAATGAAATAGAAAACAGAAAAATAATACAATGAAAAATGATTTCTCTACAAAGATCAATAAAATTGATAAATGTCAGGCCAACTTTATTAGAAATAAGAGTGAGTATGAAAATACCAACATCAGTAATAGAACAATTGACATTACCACACAATCTCCAAATGTTAAATGAGTGATAAGAAAATATTCTGAACAACTTTATACCAGTGAATTTGAAAATTTGAATGAAATGAAAAGATTGTGTAAATGACACAAACTACTAAAACTCACTAAGAATAAACAGATAATCTTAAGAGCCCTATATATTGCTAAAAGTAAATGTAGAATTGAAATTCTTCTTTCATGGCAACTTTAGATTCAGATGATTTCACTGGTCAGTTCTAACCATTATTTAGGAAATAATGCTAGGCAAACATTTTGCAAATATTTGGAAGAAAGATATAGTTCCTACCTCATATTATCATGTCCACATGTCTTAATTCAAAAGACTGATATTACAGGAAACTACATTTGAGTATTTCACATAATCATAGATGCAAAAATTAAGACGAATTATAGTAAATGGAATCCAAAATTATATAACAAATATAATACACTATGACCAAGTGTATTTATCCTCGGAATGTAAAGTTTGTTTAAAAGTTGAAAATTAATCATTGTCAATCACTATATTAATAGAATAAAATTAAATATATGATCATATTAAAAGATACAAAATAAAACATTTGCATAAAATCCAAGTTCAGTTTCTGCTAAAAACTCTTAGCAAACCAGGGATAAAAGATAACATTCTTAGTAAAGAAAATCTATGAAAAACGTGTAACTAGCACCTTACTTAATGATGAAGGACATAATACTTTTTCTCTAAGGCCAAAAACAAGTCAGAGGTCTACTTGCAGCACTTACTAAACTCAACGCTGAGGCCAACTCCTAAAACTTAACAGGTAATTAATGTTCTTGCATGAAATAACGAATAAATATATTATTATTAGTTCTACAAATATTATACAAAAGCAGATTGCTAAAAATTATGTAATTTAGAAGGTTGTAAGAAATAAAGATTAAATTTACTCAAAATAATTATAATTCAATTGGATAAATGTAGAAATATTTCTTTTATTTTGTATATGTGTTTGCTTTATATATGTGTAGTGATGAATATGAGAGAGATTAACTTTTAAAAATATGTGATACATAAACAAAAGTAGATGAATGTGCTTAAATCATTTATTAATGTTATTTATTAAGCAAGCAGTGATGTCTGATAGCAAAAGCAAGTAAAACTCTAGAAAGAGAAGCTCACATAAAAACTGTTGTCAAAATGCAGTCATTTCATTTTTGTTGCACTGAGAAGCAGGAGCTGTTAAAACAATTCCAATGGTTGGTTGGTTGGTTGTTTTTGAGATGGAGTCTCACTCTGTTGCCTATGCTAGAGTGTACTGGTGCAATCTTGACTCACTGCAACCTCCACTTCCCTGGTTCAAGCGATTCTCCTGCCTCAGCCTTCCGAGTAGCTGGGACTACAGGCATGTGCCACCAGGCCAGGGTAATTTTTTGTATTTTTAGTACAGACCAGGTTTCACCATATTAGCCAGGATGGTCTCAATCTCCTGACCTTGTGATCTGCCCACCTTGGCTTCCCAAAGTGCTGGGATTACAGGTTTGAGCTACCCTGCCCTGTCTCCAACAGCTTTTAAAATGAGTATTACTTAATACCATACTTATTTCAGTATGTATACTTATTTGCAATCAGAATAGTAATGCATTCTAAAATTTCTGCTTATTTGTGTATTTATGCGTGTATTTATTTTTACTAAATTACTGAGAAAAGTCAAGCCTCTATAATTAATATTTCCAAAAAAAATACCTTTATCATTTTCCTTTAAATTTTTTTATTGATGCACAATATTTTACATATTTATATATTACCTGTAATATTTTTTTACATGCATAAAATGTGTAATAATCAAGTCAATATATTTGAGACATCTAACACCTTAAATATTTATCATCTTTATGTGTTGGGAACATTTCAAGTCCTATCTTCTAGTTTCTTTGAAATATCAATACATTATAATTGACAATAGTCACCCTACTTTGCTATCAAACATTAGCAAACTTATACCTTCTAGCTGTTTGTACTTATTAACCAACTTTTCTTTATCCTCCCACCACACCCCAACCCTTTCCCGCCTTGAGATCAACTTTTATTTGTTCGCAAATATGAGTGAGTACACATGATAATTGTCTTTTGGTGCTTGGCTTATTTCACTTAACATGACCTCTGGTTCCTTCTATGTTAATGCAAATGGCATTGTTTCATTCATTTTTATGGCTGAATGATATTCCACTGTGTATATATGCCATATTTTCTTCATCCATTCATTTTGACATTTATGTTGATTCCATATATTTGCTACCGTGAACGGTGCTACAGTGAACATGCTATTGCAGATATTCCTTTTTTATACTGACTTCTTTTTCTTTGCATAAATACAGTTATGTGATTGCTGAATTATATGGTAATTCTGTTTCATTTTTTTTAGAAATCTCCATGTGTTTTCTATAGTGGCTGTGCTAATTCCATTACTACCATCATTGTATAAGAGGTCTCCTCTTTTTTATTTCTCTGCATCCTCACCAGCATTTGTTATGTTTGTGTGTTTAATGAAAGCTATTCTAACTGGGGTAAGATACTATCTCATTGTGGTTTTGATTTGCACTTTCCTGATGATTAATAATGTTGAGCATTTTTTCATATATTTGCATGTCTTCTTTTGAGAAATGTCTATTCATGTCTTTTGCTCATTTTTTAATGTGATTATTCATTTTTCTTACTGTTGAGTTGCTTGAGTTTCTTGTATTGTGAATATCAGCCCTTGATTGGATGAATAGTTTGCAAATATTTTCTCCCATTCTAACAGATTGACTCTTCACACTGCTGATTGTTTCTTTTGCTGTAAACTTCTTAATTTTCTTGCTGACAAATCTGAATATCTATCATTAAAATTGTTGCAGTTGCATGTATGGCTGAATGATATGTTTAATTGACTAAATGGGATCAATTCAAACTTGCAGAGCTGTGAGTTACCACTTTTATTAAGCAGCTACAAATCTTAAGTGAGGAAGACAAGTTTATTTTTCTGTAACTGATATTACTTTTTACATACGCATGATTCCAAGTGAGCAAGACAAGTTTATTTTTCTGTAACTGATATTAATTTTTATATATGTTATTGTATTAGTTCATTTTCACACTGCTAATAAAGTTATATCTGAGACTGAGTAAATATATATATTTATTTATTTATAAATAAATATATATTATGTATATTTAAATATATATTTATAAATATATATAATATATAATATATTTAAATATATTATATATTTTATATATTTTATATATTTATATATATAAATATATATTTATAAATATATAAATATATATTTATAAATATATACTATATATTTAAATATATATATTTAAATATATATATAATATATATTTATATATATTATACATATATTTATAAATATATATTATATATAAATATATATTTATAAATAAATATATATATAAATAAATATATATATTTATAAATAAATATAATTTATTTATATTTTATAAATTATAAATTATAAATTATATTTATTATATTTATAAATTTATAAATTATAAATAAATAATTTATAAATTTATAATTTATAAATTATAAATAAATATTATTTATTTATAAATAAATATATATTTATAAATATATATAGTTATTTATAAATATATATTTATATATAATATATATTTATAAATATATGTATTATATATATAAATATATATTATATATATTTAAATATATATTATATATTTATAATATATATTTATATATTATAAATATATATTTTAAATATATTATATATATTTATAAATATATATTTATATATATATTTAGATAAATATTTAAATATAAATATTTATTTGTAAATATTTATAAATATATATATTATGTAAATATATATTTATATTTATATATTTATATTTATATAAATATATATTTATATTTATATAAATATATATTTATATTTATATATTTATATTTATATAAATATATATTTATAAATATTTATAAATAAATAAATAATGAACTAATGAAAATGAACATATATATATATATATATACACATATATATGTGAGGCTTAATGGACTCACAGCTTTAAATGGCTAGGGAGGCCTCACAATCACGGCAGAAGGCAAAGGAGAAGCAAAGGCACATCTTACATGGCAACAGGCAAGACAGCTTGTGCAGGGAACTCCCATTTATAAAACCATCAGATCTCCTGAGACTTATTTAATTCCACGAGAACAGTATGGGGGAAACCACCCTTGTGATTAAATTATCTCCACCTGGCCCCATCCATGACACATGGGAATTATTATAATTCGAGATAAAATTTGAGTGGGGACATGGCCAAACCACACCAGTTATTAATGTTAATAATAAGATTCCATAAAGTTTAGGGTTGCTGAAAACTCCCAAAAAGGTTGCCTCTTATTTTAGGGGAGATATTTTGTATGAAAGCATGGAACTGGAGAGTGGGAAAGATAACATTCTATTTTCAGATTATTCCTCTTTCCAGCTCCAGAACATTGACATAGGTATTCAGGTCACATTTGGGCCATGGTTTTTGGCCAGGATTAGTTCACTTAAAGATACCTCTGTAGTACTTCTTTTGTACCAGTAGAACTTGAAGTATCTTTAAATAGATCACCTACAAGCCTTAAAATATATGACCAGGCTGAAGCTCTACTTCTTGGGTTTGAATCCCAGTTCCACTGCTCACTATCAGTTTAACTTTGGGTTCTCTAATTAAAAGTCTCAATTTTCTCACCTAAAAAATGGGAATAAAAATAAAGGTAGAAATACAATTATATTAAAGTGCTGAGAACAGTGCCTGAAACATAGTTGTCTAAGTGTTGTACAGCTAGATGGTGTTATCATCGCTGGGTTTGCTGCATGAACTTGCAATAAAATGATTGTTGAGAGAAGTCAGACATACAAAAGCCAAAATATAACCTTTATTACTGGTGAATAACTTGTATGTGGAAGCAAGTGGATTTCCTATTAAAGAACCCCAGAGAGTCACAGGCTGCATTTGAAAACCAACATTCCTTCCCACCCTCTTTCCCCTTACACATGCATATTTATGGGTTGGAAAATAGTGTAAAACTTATGGGCTGGAAAATAGTGTAAAATATGGACTATCTGTGAGTAGGACAATGTAATTGGATAAAAGTTTGAGTTGTTTAAAAATGAAAATCCTGAAAATTCATTATATTAAACAAATTAAGAATATTCACTGAAATCTCAAAATTTAAAACTTCTGAGAGAACTGCTTATTGATTCTCTTCTATTAAAAACATACAAATTTAAAAATCTGAACGAAGGTCAGAAAATTTGTGTTTCAAAGTTGAACCCTCTTTCAAAAATTTCAATCAGCTGAATTAAAAATATCTTGTAATTTTACAAGACAAGCTACTTTAAAAATAAAGAAGGAAAAGTTCTTAATACATCTATGTTCCTGCAGGAATTGCTTTTAAATATTAAAATTATTTTGGGTAAAGTGAGACAGAAGTTAAAGGGAATTCTGTAGATCTTCTTGGAGATTAAGGAATATAACAATTTACAATGGAGCATGTATACCAGTCTTTTAATGAATTACAAAACCGTATTTGTAAATGATAAAGTAAAAACGTGTAGCCACTTGGACTATCAGGGATCAAATAAGAGCAGAAATAAAATAGCTAACACACAAACTTTATACTGAGTCAAGTACTATTTGATGCACTGTATATATTGATTTATGTAATCCTCACGAAAAGGCATTATTTTAAACTATATTTTATAGAGGAGTACATACAGCATAGGATAGTTAAAATTTCCCGAGTCATCCACTAAGATTTGGTGACAGTACAGTCCAGGTCCAGCCAAAATCTATGCTGCTGAACAGTAATAAATATTGTATCTCATAACAATTGAAATACTCTCTTATTGAGTGAAAAATAAAGAATTTTCAGAGTATATGTCATATCAAAAAATAAAAACATAACAACTATCAATAGTTTATTTCAGGTCAACAACATGTGCTTTATAGTTTAAATTCACGATGTTAGCAGAAATGCTTCTCCTCTAGAGGATTCAGGACAAAGCACTCTTGCTTCCTTTTTCCAGTTTGTAGAAGCTACCTGAATTCCTTGGTTTGTGGCCCCTTCCTACATCTTAAAAGCTAGCAGCATAATATCTTCCAGTTGGTGTCTCTGTTTCCATCATCACATTGCCTTTTGCTCTTTGATTGTAATCTTCCCAGCTCCCTGAGGTAAACAGCCTTATAATTATCTTCGGTTTACCTGGATAATCCAAAATAATATCATCATCTCGAAATTCATAATTTAATCACATCTACAAAGACCCTATTTTCACTTAAGGTAACATATTCACAGGTTTCACAAATTAGGTTGGTGGAAAATATTACTCAGTGACTAGCAAAAATGTTTTCTAGTATTATATCTTTGCATTAAAACTTGGATAATTTTTAGTTGCTGACTTTCTTGAACAGATATTTTTAACCATGTCTTAGATTGTATAATTTTCAACACTGTAACATAGAATACTTCAACATTGAAATTAAGTTTCCCATTTTAAAGACAAAACACTAAAGTTTCTAGAGATTGTGTCTTATTAAATATTAAATTGCTATCTTGTGTCATAGATTTATTTCCTGTTCTCATCACTCTTGGATGTTTCCCTGGTATTGCTTATTGCCGTAAATAAATATGTTCATTTAAGATATTTTGATGACTGTATTTCCTCTCTTCAAAAATAAAAACAGAAAAATCTTTACAAATGGATGAGTAATAGGCATACTTGGGATAAATTCAGAATTACTGTTAAATTCCTTTGCAGGTGTCTGGACAAGAAACTGACCACATCACTGATTTTTGGCAAAGTAATTAATGCACTAGCAGCTTGAAATATAGCATAAGAGCAACTTATTCACTTTCATCTTTCTATCATTCTGGCAGTACCAGCTCCTGGGAAATTTTCAATCCTTCTTTAGATCTTTGAAGTTTATAATTGCTGTGGAAACTGTAAAAAAAATTCGTACTGAAAGCAAAAACTATAATGTGTGATTCATAAATAAGAATTTAATAATTATTCCAATGATAGAATACAATAGGATTTTGCAGAAATTTCCAAATGAATTTCCAAAGAAATGTCCAAAGAAAGACCTAAATTAAAATGCAGTAACTATAAATGATTTTGCAAATAATTCATACAGAATTTTAATGAGTAACCATTGCATAACACAATTATCACATTTTGAATCTTAGGTTCTTTGTTGAAAGATGCAAAGTTTATTATATTTCTTTATTAAGAGCAGGAAGAGCTTTCATATTTCTGTTCGTTCAGATTATTATCTAAACACACATAATTGATTTTTGCTATATAATTTCACTTTCCAGATAATATATTTGTTGTAGAAAATATAATTACACAACATCATCAGAAAACATAAAAACTACTTTTGCTTAATCATTTGCATATTTTATTGAAACGAACTTTTAACTTGAAAATGAATTATGATGAGGACTGACATGTAAAATCAATAACATATATCTCTTAAGGCACTAGTTTTAATGAAATTTTACATGTTCTAAATAGAACAGTAATAATTAAGATTGTTATTAATTTATTATAATATTAAGAGTATGTTAGTAGCACTAATACTTAAAATGTGTATTCTCTGAAATTCCTTAGATCTCATGCTTTTCATTCTAATATTATTAGCTAGGTAATGAATATTATCCTTTTTAACCTACTGACATGGAAAATGAGGTTCAAAAAAAAAAAGTATATTTTTTCTGACCACAAGTCACAGGTCCTCAGAAGGTAGAAGACAATCTGGCAGAGGGATTGGGAAAAGACCATGGTTAGTAATCAGAGATGGGACTCAGAGCTTTCCCATCTTAAGTGAATCTCTTGACCTCATTTTTTCTCATCCATAAACTAGAATTGAGAATGCTTTTTATGCTCAGCTGTTCATCTTTAATAAGAGAAAGAATGATCATAGCTAGAAAAATCAACTTGGAATGTCAATGAAACTATTAATTTTTCCTAAAAGCAACATCTATAGTTTTATGATAATATTTGAGAACGTATATTTTGGCTTATAAAAATGTATATTAATTATAAGTACATTTAGTGTAAGTTTATGCATTATTATATTAATAAATCATAACTGAGGTAATTACTAATGTATTGCTACGATATTAGATTTCACATCTCATAGGCATCTTATTTTTTTCTTGCTGATCAACAAGATGTCTTAAAACATGGATTTCTGATTAATGATCTTGTTAATAAACTAATTTAAATTCATGCTCCTGGGCATCTCCTAAAGAAAAGAAGATTTTTGAGAAAGCTAGCAGAAGAGAAAAACCGTTTATGAATAATGCATATATTTGTTCCCTTCTATCTCCCTGCCTTTTGCTTGTAATGATATGTTTTGATAGTTGTAAATAGCAGGGATTTGTGGATGAAAGATACTGCATACCTGAAGGTATTTCACTATTCCAGAGATTTGACATACCATTAAATCACCCTAATAGCAAAATCAGTAAATGCTGCTTAACCTTAAGCTATGAAATGGTAATAATTACATGGTGGTTTTACTAGAGATGATAAACATTTTGCAAGATTGTGATTCCATTAATAATTTTTAGTAATAATATGTCCAATGAGACACATGGGATTTATGGCAAGTAGATATTATACAAATATTACCTCTTAATGAGGGGCATAGCATTTGCCAAAGTATACATGCTTGATGTTGTGAGGCTTGCAAGGATTCAATTTTTACACTGTGGTTTGCCTAATAGTCTTCAAATCTGACATACTTTTTCCTTTTGGAACCAATAATAACAGCTATTATCACATAGATCCAGGCAATGTGCTAAGCATTTTGTATGGATTAGCTCTGAGTACATTAAAACCATGCAGTTTCCAGAAATACACTGCATGATAATTATGATGATGATGACTAATATGTATGCTTAATATCTTATATTAGTATAGGTTTCATACAGTCTTTTCAAAACCAGTATATCTCATTAACCAGTTTAAATTTTACAAGATTTCATTGTCATGAATTAGTCGTGGTGTCTAGTATAGTAGTAAGGAATCAAGGTTTTAAGAATTTAAGTCATTTTTCCAAGTAACATGTCAAAAGACATGTTACTGATGTGGCTATGACCAGATTCACTGGTTATGTATTTGTTTTCCCCTTAGTTCTTACCCTCTATATTGGTTATCTATTGCTGAATAACAATTTATCACTAAATTAGTGGTTTGAAACAACATGAGATTTTTGTGTCCCTGTTTCTGTGTGTCAAAATTCTAGGCAAAGATTAGCTGAGTCTTCCCAAATACCTCCAATCCGAGTGTCAGTCAGTGCTGTGGTTTCATCACAAGTCTTGACTGGGGAAGAATCTGCTTTGAACCTATGTAGTTCTTGAGAAAACCCAGTTGCTTGTAGATTGTAGAAACAAAGGCATTTTTTTTTCTGTTTTTCAGACAAAGACCACTGTTAGTTTTTGCTGCATGAACTTCTCCATACAGCAACTCAAAACATAGCAGTTTGCTTCAACAATACCAGCAAGTGAGGTGCTAGCAAGAATAAGGTTACATAACTCAATAATGGACTTAACAGCATATCGTTATGTTGTATGTTCTTGATCAGAAGCAAGTTACATGCCAATATTGAAAAGAAGGGGGAATACACAGGGTTGTATCTGGAGGTGAAGATTACTGGGGACAACTATTAGAGTCTGTGTAGTACAGCCTCTTTCGTGACATCTTTGGAAAATGACATGCTTCTACATTTCAGCTACAGCCATTATCCTGAGTTTTTACTGCCTACGCAAATCAACCTTCCAAGAACATGAAGAACCTTGTTTTCCAGTTTCTTCTTTTTCTTTTTCAATGACCTATCACTCCACTCATTATAACTATTTTTTAAATCATATCCTAGACCTTTCCATTAATCATAATTTAACAACCTTCCAGTCTTCCTAAGGAGCAGTGATGATAATTATGAGTAATGGAAAGGTTGCTCATAATTTAACATAATCTTCTCATCAATCAAGTTTCAACTCTTAAGTAATATTTTCATTAAAAATGTTTATGCCTATCTCACAACGGTGTAGGATTAATGTTAAATTCTTCCACACAAAGATTGTGAACCTTGTCAACATTTCGCTTATCATAGCTGAAATTTTAATTTATTTGAGGGCTTTTTCTTTCAATAATATCTTTTGTACATTTGATTATAATTTTCATGATGATATTGTTGTTGCCACTGTTAGCATGGGGCTTCTTGTGCATTAGGGTTCAATCAATATTGTTGACTAAATTGCTAAAAGAATGATTCATAGTGCTAGATCTAAAATTCCCTATTGATCTCCTACTTTATCTTCTTCATTCTTATTCATCTCTAAGACCTTGAAATAAATCTTACAAACTCAGTATGTGGACTTTTTTATTACTGCTGATTCAGACCTCATTCTGTTTCCATATCCTCTGTTTCTCACTAGATAACATCTTTATCTAAGGCCCAAATGAAAAGATGCTACTCTGAAAAAATCTCCTAAACTTTTGAAGATTTGTCAATACATAAACCATTTTTGCATATTTAAATACGTTTCTTATGTTGCTATGACTAAATGATTTTATAAGAAATTAATAGCCAGGCATGGTGGTTCACACCTTCAATCCCAGCACTTTGGGAGGCTGAGGTGGGAGAATGACTTGAGGTCAAAAGTTCAAGACAAGTATGGCCAACATGGTAAATTCTGTCTCTAGTAAAATTACAAAAGGGGCCCAAAGTGGCTCCGGCCGGATGTCGTGGCGCTTGCGAAGGCGAGGCCAAGAGTTCAAGGCCAACCAACCTCAGCAACCTTACAAGCTCTCATTGATTGGCAAAAAAAAAAAAAAAAAAAAAATTACAAAAATTGGCCAGGTGTGGTTTTGTGCACCTGTGGTCCCAGTTACTCAGGAGGCTAAAGCAGGAGAATTGCTTAAACCAGGATACAGGCTGTATTCAGCCAAGATCAGGCCACTGCACTCTAGCCTGGGTGACAGAGTGAGATTCCATCTCAAAAATAAATAAAAAGGAAGTAAGGAAAGGAGGGAGTGAGGAAGGAAGGAGAAAAAAAGAAATGAAATAAATAAATAAAATTATTTTCCTTGAAACAAACAATATAAAAACACCTTGTTTAGTTATCTTTAGATAAGCCAATTTATTATGTGCTAACTGTACCTGTATTAGGAAGCGGAGATTTGTGCCAAATGATTGTCATAGACACACACAAAAAATAGGGGTATCAATGTAAAGCTATCCGGGTTACCAAGTAAACATATGCTTATTGAAATTAAAAGGTCAAAGGGCTGACAGAAGAAAAATACCGGCATTTATCAGATAATAGCACTTTCAATTATTTTGAAAAAAATTAGAAGCAGTTTAATATTAAATGGTTCTAGTATGGTAATTCTTTCTAAACACGGGCAAAAAAATGAAAATAAAGAAATGTCAAAGTATTAAAGGCCAAAATTTTTAAGTTTCTTATTGACAAGCGCTGGCAAATTGTAAAAGAGATGACAAGTTTTCATAAATGTTGATGTTCTTAACATCCAGTTTAGGGACCAAAAGAGACTTCAGGAGTTTAGGACAACTCCTTCCCAAAATGCTAGAGGGTATCTACATAGGATTATTTTATTCCAGGTGAACGCCTTTTTTTAAAAAGTTATTATATGCACAAATGAATCTCTGACCAAAGTAACACTTGGCATAAAAAAGTTAAAAACTCCATATTATAGGCTAAAATTTCATCTTATCCTTTTGCCAATGCATTAGACAGGTGATGTAGTCAGCTTAGCCAATATTCAAAGACAGAAGCATCACAATCTGAATCACAGATACCATAGGCCTTGCCCTTAGTCCTAGGTACTCTTGTATAGTGCTTGAAATAATTTTTCCTCTACTCTAAAAACAAGTAAAGGATTAAAATAGTAACATTAGAACTTTATCTGAAATTCTTATACTTTAAACAATATTGCCCTTAGACTCAAACAAGAATCCTGTCTTTGGCCCTTGCACTTAAGAAGTCTCTGCTCTTTGGAATGCCTTTCTCAAAAGTTTATATTAATAAATCGCCTCCCAGTGCCTGAGATGAGATAGGGCTGGCCTGCTCGTGCCTATAATCCCAGCACTTTGGGAGACTGAGGCGGGTGGATAATGACGTCAGGAGATAGAGACCATCCTGGCTAACATGGTGAAACCCCATCTCTACTAAAAGTACAAAAAATTAGCCATATGTGGTGGCACACAACTGTAGTCCTAGCTACTTGGGAGGATGAAGCAGGTGAATCGCCTGAACCAAGAAGGCTAAGGTTGTGGTGAGCCAAGATTGCATCGCTGCACTCCAGCCTGGGTGACAAAAGTAAGACTCCATCTCAAAAATAAAAAAAAAATAATAATAAAGAATGGCCAATTCCATTTCAAACTATGTGAGCCTCAGTAATCATTTTACTCCTGAAGACTCTCTCCAATCCTAATTCCCCAACCTCAACCTCACATGTGCACTTGACTAAATGCTCTAACAAGCTCCAACACTTGCACCTGTGAGGTTGTCCTAGCCATTCTCTAGTTCTAAGAAGGTGGCTTCACAAGTGAATCATTTTCTCTGACTTACATGATATTTCCTTCGTGAGACTGCAGAAAATTGGACAGGCAGAATGGTACAGTCATTCTGATTTTAGGTTCCTCTTCCATGTTGAACACAAGATGAATTCATGGCTCTTGGCTAGCAATCCTCCACTGAGTCTTGGGCCTGAGCTGTAAATGCAGACTCATGCATCAGTTCTTGCTGGTTGGTCAACTCTCACTTGTCAGTGTTGCCACTGCTGTACTGCTTTTGAGCTATTGCCCTCAAGGATGGCAGAAGTGGTGGTAGGAGGCCTTTACTCTCTGTGCCCTTTGATGCTGCACAGAGGACAGTCATCATATTTACCTTAAGGTTCCAGGATGTATATCAGGCAATCCTCCAATGGTAGCTATGTTTATCTCCTCTGAGGGTTTTAGGATGAGCCAAGTGATATCCTCTCTTATGCCCAACGGAGACATCATGCACTAGTTTGTCAACCTGAGGCCAAGCTGGATTGTCCTGTTTGGAAGAATGAGATATGGTTAATATCAGGAAAGGTCCACATCCTAGAATGAAATGCATATTTTTGGGAGATATGGAAAGAACATGTATTGTTTTATATTTATGTTATCAAATTCCAATTGTTAAATTTAACATGACCAGAAAACAAATTATTGCTCACATTTTCCTGCATACTCTGAGTAAAACTCGCTTTCGGTCATCACTAAAAGGATGAAGAAATAACCTATGACAGAAACATTGGAAGCCAGTATTCATGGGAGGCAGAAGAGATGATACAACATCATGATGATATAACCAGTAGTATATAAATGCCATTCATGAACAGCAGAGGCAAGAATATCAACACTTTTGCAATAGAAACAAGTTCCGAACAGACGTGGCTTGTGATATATAACAGCATCGTTACGTTTTTATGACATGCTGAGACATGTAAAATGATCAAGGAATAGTGCCTTTGGCAATGAAGAACTTGAAGAGATCGATCCTGGACCTAAAGAGGGAAAGAAATAACCTGAACCCTATAAAAATTTTAGACATGCTGATTGAGCAACACATAAATATATAAATAACACTTTTAAATAATTCGAAACGTTCATGAATTACATGGGCCCATAATTTTAGAATTTTTGGAGAGGCAGCTTTACTAAGATATAATTCATATAGCATAAAATTCACTCTTTCAAAGTGTGCAATTCAGCATATTTTAATATATACATAGAGTTGTTCAATCAGTACCACCTGATAACTAAGGAACATTTTTATCACTACCTCAAAAAAAAAACTATGCAAAAGCAATCATTCCCATTTCTGCATTCCCCCAGATCCTTGCAACCATCAGTGTACTTTCTCTTGATGGATCTGCTTATTATGAACATTTTAGATAAATGGAATCATTGAATGTGGCCTTTGTAGCCAGCTTCTTTTATTTATAATGCTTTCAAGGATTAATCATATTTTAGCATGTATCAGTACTTCACATATTACCAGATACAATTGAATCTATAGATATACAACTTTTTGTTTATAGATGGCTACACAAACAGACACAAGTTATGAGTGTTCTCCACATTCTCACCAAGACTTTATATCTTTTTCATATTAGCCATTCTGGTGTGTTCAAAGTGATAGCTCACTGGGGTTTATAATTATATTTTTGTAATTACTAATGATGTGAAATATCTTTTTGTGTTCTTGTTAGCCATTATTTTTATCTTCTTTGGAAATGTGTTTAGTCAAATTAATTGTCTATTTAAAAATATAATTTGTCTTATTTTTGAGGTATAAGTTTTAGACATATTTTGGGTACTACACTGTTATTAGATATATAATTTGAAAATATTTTCTCTCATTTTGTATTTAAGTTGTTAGTTTACTTCCTTAATGATGTTCTTTAAAGCACAAAAGTTTTTAATTTGCTGATGCCCAACTTACGAATTTCTTATTTAGTCACTTGTGTTTTTGGTGTCATACATAAGAAAACTTTGCCTAATCCAAGGTCATAAAGATTTAACACTCTGTTTTTCTCTAAGAGTTTTATAGGGTTAACTGTTTTACTCAAGTCTATGATTAATTTTGAGTTAAATTTTGGATATGGCGTAAGGTAGGGCTATACTTTATTTATTGCATGTACATATCCAGTTGTATTGTGTTTAGGACTCTTAGATCTTTATTTCTAAGTAATATTGATTTGCAATTTTCTTGTGATGCTTTTGTCAAGCATTATACCGTGGTTAGAAAACAGTTTGCATAATTTCAATTCTTTTGAATTTAATGAGGCTTTTTTTTCACAGCATGGAGTATGATGTATCCTGGAAACTGTTAGATGTGTACCGAAGAAGAATGTTTATTCTACCATAATTGGTTGAAGTTGTCTATAGATTTCTGTTAGATCTAATTTGTTTATCACGTTGTTCAACTTTTCCATTTTCTTGTTGATCTTCTGCCTAGTTGTTCTATCCATTATTAGGATGAGATGTTAAAATCTCTATTATTGTTATCTAGTGTTTATTTTTTCATCAATTCTGTTAGCTTTTGCTTCATGTAGTTAGAGGCTCTGTGGTTAAGCTTTTTAAGGTTTTTAATTGCTATTATTTCTTGATATATTTTACTTTTATGATTATGAAATGCCTTTGTTTGTCTCTAAGAACAATTTTTCTATTAAAACGTATTTTGTTTAATATTAACAGGGCCACTCCAGCTCTTTTTTAGTGTGTTTGTAGGACATATCACTTTATATCCTTTTATATTACAGCTACTCCTGTCACTGAGTCACAAATATGTCTCTTATAGACTATATGTAATTAATTCATTAAAAAAAAATCAATCCTGCCAACTGCCAGGTTTTCAATGGAATGTTTAATACATTTACACATAGTGTATTTACTGATGAGGTAGGGTTTGTCTGTCATTTTACTTATATATACATGTATTTGTTTATTAATATAGATTTTAATTATACACACACATACACACATATAGTGAGTTTTATTGTTCCTCTATCCATTGCTGCCATATTTTACATAAATTGATATTATTTAATGTATTATTTTAACTCCCTTGTCATTTCTTTATAATATATATTAGTCATTTTCTTAGTAGATGCCTTAGGGATTACAATTAACATGTATATTTGTGACAATCTAGTTCAGATTATTGCTAACGAAATTACACAAAAATTTGTTCTCATATACTTTCCTTCTCCTCCTTGGTGCTATAATTGCCCTATAAATTATATCTTTATATTTTATAAACTTATAATCATGTTTTAAGAGTTTATTTATGTATTAATTTATTTATTTCAGACAGAGTCTTGCTCTGTTACCCAGGTTGGACTGCAATGGCACAATCTCAACTCACTACAATCTCTACCACCCGTGCTCAAGAAATTCTCCTACCTCAGTCTTCTGAGTAGCTGAGGCACATGTCACCACACTCAGCTAATTTTATTTTATTTTAATTTTAAGAGAGTAGGTCTCATTATAATTGCCCAGGCTGGTCTTGAATTCCTGGGCTCAAGCACTCCTGTTTTGGCCTCCTAAAGTGCTGCTGTCACAGGCATGAGCCAACTACTGTGGCCAACACAAACACAGTTTTATAGTCATTGCTTTAGCCGTGGTCCTGAAGATCAAATAGGAGAAAAATAAGTTACAAATAAAAATCCCTCATATATATGCATATTTTAACATGCACTATTGCAGTCATCTTTACCATTTTTATTTCTTTATGTGCTTTCCAGTTTTGATGTGGTGTCCTTTAGTGTAAAATAAATTACTCCCATTGGTAATTTTTTGTAGGGCAGAACAGATAGCAGCAAATTATCTCAGATTTTGTTTATCTGTAAATATCTTAGTTTCTCTTCATATTTACAGAACAGTTTTGCTACATATATCAAATTCTTGGTAACATCTTCTACTTTTAGCACTAAGAATATGTCATTTCACTGTTTTCAGGCCTCCACGGTTTTTCGTGAGAATTTGCCCCTCTTATTAAGGATTTTTATGATTATTCTCTTCTGTTTTGCTGCTTTTGTAAGATTTTCTTTGGCTCTTTGCAATTTGGTCATGAGGTGTCTAGGTGGCGCAGAACTCTTGGTTTGCACAGTTGAAGTTTTTTTTTTAGTTCCTTGGATATTTAAATTCATATCTGTTTCAGCAAATGTGGAATGTTTGCAACCACTCTTTCTTTAAATGTTATGTATTTGTTTTTTTATATCTCCTCTCTTTCTGAGATTTCCATATATACATAGTACACTTGATGGTGTAGGTTACCCAAGTCTCTGATGCTCTGTTCATATTTCTTTATACTATTTTTCTTTTTGTTTCTTAGACTGGATCATCTCAACTGACCTATGTTTGAGTTAATTGATTTTTTCTTTGCCATCTGAAATGGTACATAGAGTCCCTCTAGTAAATGTTTCGTTTCATTTATTGTCGTTCTCATTTTTAAACCACCCAGGATTTGCTGTTATTGCTGTCTGTTGTGGTGATGGTGGCTTGTGATGTAAGTACCATTTTGCATTCATTTTCTAGAGTCTATATTATTTGCCATTTGTAGTCACTAACATTGTTCCTCAGTTAGTTTGACAGCCATGCAAAGTTTAGATAGAGAACGGTAGATAACTATCTTTATTATATGCATAAGAATAAGATAACATTATTTGACTTTTATAAACCTGCCCAATTAATATTTATTGTTGATTATTTACTGGACATGTTTTTCTTTGAACTGATTTTCATTTTGTTCCCAATATTTTAGTGCTTAATTGCAGTGATTCTATAATACAAACTACTGTCTGTGCTAAGCATCAAGAAAAAAAGGCTAAATAAAACAGGCTGAAGTAAACTCATGGACTATCCAAGAACACAGATGATGATTATATATAATGTAATTATATATTAATTACATTATTATATCAATGTAATTAATATTATTAAGGGGAAGTTCAAGACACTAAACTATTATTAAACTTTCTACTCAACAGTCAATAAATAATTATCCTTTGGATTCAGATCCTTTTTTAATATTGAATATAATACATACCCTATAAAGTAGTTATTAAATTCATTTCAGTTAACTAGTACACTTGTGTCTCAACTTTAAGTATAACTTTCTATTTCCTTGAGATTTGTAAGAGTTTCTAATCAGTCACTCTTAATTAATTTTGCACACTATCTTTTAAGCATCTGTGTGTAATCCAACTTCTACTTAAAGTATTCAATATGAAATTGTCCATTGAGTTGTCTCATTTCTCCTGATAAATATTGTGCTACTTTACTTTTTCTGAAAAATCAATCTCTGCCTTTAAATTTGTCTGATAACCTTTCTTTTTCTCTAAGATTTAATAGAGAAGACCTGATTATTTTTACCTTTTTCAGTGTAAACTCAGAGTAAAGCCATCTTCTTCATTGGAGAACTAGTAATTATTTTCTCACATTCCCCAATTATTGCTATGCAGTATTTGATATTCAATATACTTTAAAAATTACTTATTTTATGAAAGAAAATGCCATAAATGTACAACTTAGACTTATTTTCATTAATTAAATAAGTCTATATACCCATCACCAATATTAAGAAAGAAGTATACTAGCACCAGAATAGCCTATTCTTGGCATTACTCACCACTGATCACATCCCAACAACTGATGTCAAGGGAAAGCAGTTTCCTGACTTCTGAAAATCTGGATGAAATTATGTATGTGCTTCTTTGAGTCTCATTTCTTTCACGCAGAATATTAGTGACAGTCATCCATGCAGCGTATTTATTTTTATTGCTGTATGGACGTATATTTGTGAATATACTGAAGTTTATCTATTCTTACTTTTAAGGGACATTTGGTTATTTGCACTTTGGAATAGTTTTATTATATGCTAAGAAAATCATGGAGTATAGCTTTTGGTGAACATAAGTAAGCAATTATATTTCAATGCACAAAACAAGGAATTAAAATGATGTTATGCATTATCTAAAGAAGTATATAACTGCTGTTCACAGTTAAAAGGGTAAGAGATAGTGATGCTGAATTAATTATTCATTTGGCTAAATTCATCACAAGAACATTTGACATCTCAGCTTTCACTGGTTTACATCACTTGAAACATTTCTATATTCTCGTCTTGCTAATAAATCATTAAATTTAAGATATTTCCCATTGTTCTTTGAAAGCTATTTTACCTAATGCAATAGGCAGAAGTCCACATCCCTGAATCAGAAATAACCAGATTAATGAGAAGTACAAAGTAACAAGGCAAAATACTTGGTTATCTAAAAAGATGCTGGCAATTAGATGGATGGAAAACTTTAAACATTGTAAGAGAGAAGATTAAAAATATAACATAACTAATATAACTTGTAAATATATCTAATGATTTTATTTTATTGTAAAAATATTTACTAGCTGTCAATAATCCATAACCCAAACTCTTTTTCTTTTAAATATTGTTACTGCCAATATGAATTGATACCTTGTCATTATCTTGTTTAATTATCATCTGCTATCTAAGGGAGAGTCTATCTCATGATTAAAGTTTAAATACTCTTCCATACCTTTCTTTAAACTACCCTATTTGAGAACAGAAGAAATCCTTTAGAATTATATCTAAGTAGATTGAAGAATTATGAGTAAATTTATTATTTGGGAGATTCCAATCATGAGAAATTACATTTTTTAGTGATAACTATAATTACATATTTTAAGTAAACAAATACTTATAAAAATTCCAATTTTAAAAAAAGTTGAGTTATATTATGCAATACTATCCAAAATTTTACAAAATTCCTTCTTTTCTAAGAAGACATCACTGGTTTTGCTAACAAAGCAACCCTTCAATATTCTTTGATCAGGCAGTGTTCTTTTCATTCTTATTAGTGACTCTTGTCTTTATCTAGAATAATTATTCCTCTCTTCCTCAGTTAGCAAACTTCCATCTCTTATTCAAAACAAATATAAAATAACCCCTTTGCTCAGTTACTGTGTTAATCAGAAAAGGCTATGATAGCAGTGAAATCCCTAAATCACAGGTATCATTTTCAAGTATATAAAGTCCAATTAGGTCAGTTATCTTTAACCATCTTTGGCTGCACTATGTGTAGAACATGGCTCCCAGGATGACCACAGTAAGGAAATATGGACGTGTGCAAGCACAACACAGTTTAATAATCTCAGCCTGGAGGTGACACATGTCATTTCTACTCAGTCTTCTGGCAAACCTGGTCATCTGATCATAACCCACCTTTAAGAGAATAGAATATTACATTTATTTTTAAAGACTCCTCCTACACCACCAAAAATAAATAAATAAGTATAGATATTTATAAAATCTTTGAGGGTAGTCTTAGATTCTTATTCTAGCCCAAATAATACCTCTTATTAGTTAATTTCTGAAGTCTTTCTGATTCCCTATTTATTCAACGGTCTTATACGTACTTGATAATGGGAATATAACCTCCAATAAGATATAAACTTGTCTTCCAAAGGGCTTAGAGTCAAGAACCGGTAACAAACATATAATTGACTCTGTTTTAATACTTTGTTTAATTGTAAGAAACTTCAGTTATTTAGCTTCTGGAAACCTTTTAGATATTTTTAAGAAAGCTTCATTTTACCAATAAATGCAATAGTTAAAAAAAAAGAGGGCTAGAGAGAGTAGAGAGCTTCAGAGAGGAGAGAGGGAAAGAAAAGAGAGAGATAGGGGAGAGGGAGAGAAAAGAGAGAGAGAGAGAGAGAGAAAGAGAGAGAGAGAGAGAGAGAAAGGGCAAGCACATTAGAACAGGGAGATGCTGCAAAGGACCAAAGGCAAAGCCAGGCCAGTACTCAGACCACTCAGTTCCCATTTTAGGACTATTGTTTTTATAACACTTGATTTAGCAGAACTTCACATCTGCAGCATTAGAAAAGACAATTTTCTCTGATGAGAATTGCTTCCTACCTCACACTCTCTTCTCAGGGACTCTTGTCTCCATACCCTTAAAAACATCCCACCCTTGCTGATTGGTTTACATGTGGTCCCTGATGTAGCCTTAGCCAGATGTTTTTTTCTTTTCCCATCAATCTAAAAGTAAAACTCATTAATCTTTATTTGCCTTTTAAATTAAAACATCAGGTAAAGCTGGAGTCAAGGCTTTTACGATTGAAACATGAATGCGTAGAACAGAGAAATCTACTTAGTGAAGATAACAGAAGTAAGCGAAGCATAAAGAAGACTCGAAAAGAGATCATGTGTCCTCTGAGCACTGCGTGGATGAAAACTGCTGCTACATTAACTCCTGAATGGTTCTAGAGCTTTCTTTCAGGCCTATATAAGGCCCCTTTATACCCCAGGCCTAAAGTTTTGTGAGAAAGCCCTGCACACTTTCTAACATTTCTTTCACTGTAGACCAATCCAAGTAATCGTTCCTTGACAACTATATAATCTACGAGCAGGTGGCTAGTGGTAACTTAAAGCTCCCGATGAGAGACCCTTAAGAGCTGTTGGAATCAATCCAGTACATTTCACTACATTCTGGTTCTTTGGAAGCTACTGCCAGCTGGCCACTTCGGCTTCTCCCAGGCAGTCATCAAAGAGTTTCACCTGCAAGTGCCACCTCGTCTGATCCCCATCAGGGCAAGGACGTACAGCCATCAGCTGAGGAAACCACAGTTCCTGCTTTGCAGAGGCATCTGACATCTGGTATGCCTGAAGGATGAGTAAACTCACTTGCAGAGTTAAGGCTTTCTCTTTTTTACATCGCCTTAACCTAGATTGACTGGACATTTTTCTTGGCTTCCATTGGCCACATTGTCTGTGTGTTGAAATCAGGTTCCTTTTTTCCTATACCCTGTCTCCGAGTGCCTACTCTGAACATGAATAATAATAATAGAAAACACATACCAGGGACTGATGTAAACTTGTCTCTTGTATTACCTCACTTAATTCTTATGAAAAGCTCAGAAAACACATAAATTTTAGTAATTTTCATATGACAATAGAGACATTGTGGTTAGGCTTCAAATCCCAATGGTCTTGCTTCACGGACCATTCTGTTAACCACTTTGTACTAAAAATCTGGGATGGGCAGTGACTGTCCTCCTAACTCCTGTGCCTAGGCTCTGGCTACAGTTCTGTACCTGAAGCAATAAATTTTTTGGATCTCAATATCTGTGCTGAAACCTGGCTCTCTGAATCCTTCTTGGAAAAATAAGCAAGGGCGGGCTCAGGATCTTGCATGAGTACTAAAAGCTTAAGTACCTAGCTAGGGGCTGAGGAGAATCACCTTACATGGTTCTCTTTTTCTGTCCTTTTGCTTATGGGCAGCATGAGGATCAAATCCTGAGTCTTTTACTTGCCGCTGATATGACCTTGGGCAAGGTCCTTTGCCTTTTATGCCTCATATTTTATCAATGAAAAGAGGAAAACCATACCTTATATCAGAATGCCAGGGAAAATTAATTGACATGATATATAAAAAACATATAATTCTTAAAAATATGTATGTTGCTTTTTGTATATATTCCACTTTTTAATCATATATATATATATATATACACATAGATATATAAATATTCAAACATTTGTTTCAAATTATATTTTATACATGACCAAGTGTTAATGAAAATTTGTGTTGGTCATTGTTTATTTTAATATTTCAGAACACTTTCAAATTAATTAGCTTGAAGCAGTCAAAATTCCATTTTCATTCTCATTTTTTTCTAAATGTTTTTCTTTCTCACTTGGAGGTGAAAATAGATCATTAAATTCTATCACAGCCTGATTTTTGCTCACCTTTGAAGTTCCCTTCTGAGCTTTCTTTTGGAGATAGAGACTCTGCAAAGGGCAGTTTTATTACTCATCTCGGGTAAGCAAGGATTAGGAAGATAATCAAAGGTCACGGT
The DNA here is from genome assembly GCA_031835075.1 of Saguinus oedipus. Classification (NCBI taxonomy): domain Eukaryota; kingdom Metazoa; phylum Chordata; class Mammalia; order Primates; family Cebidae; genus Saguinus; species Saguinus oedipus. The sequence goes on from CM063178.1 coordinate 72,338,310, forward strand.
TAAAGCTGTGCTGAATTACTTTTTCAGACTCTGAGAACACAAGCAAACAAGTTCTTACCAATATGTCTGTGGAATCAGACTCCCTGCAAGAAAGATTGTCCTGTCTGCTTTTTCACTTCATCTCAGCTCCCTTCACAATTGAAAGAGAGGAATTCTGCCCCTACAAGTATGAAAATTGTTTGCAGTTTTAAAAGAGGCACTTTGTCTTACTTCGTACCACTCATCAGACAAGTCATTCTGTAAAGTAGATTGGAATGGAGATTTAGTAATTCTGGGTACCACTGGGCCAACAGCTGAAAGTCCTTAAAGCTGAGCCCTGACTTTCACCCTATTTCCTGTTTTGTGTCTTGTGACTGTCTATTAAAACCAAATGACAACTTGGAAGGAACTCATGAAGTAACTATCTGCTTGCTGCTTGTTTTCTAAAGCCTCTAAACTTATTTATTCTATACAAACCACAAATAAATATCATAAATTAGTTAAACACAGCCAGGCATGGTAGCTCATGCCTGAAATCCCAACACTTTAGGTGGATCACGAGGCAGACGGATCATGAGGTCAGGAGGTCAAGACCATCCTGGCCAACATGGTGAACTCCCATCTGTACTAAAAATACAAAAAATTAGCTAGGCATGGTGGCACACGCCTGTAATTCCAGCTATTTGGGAGACTGAGGTAGAAGAATTGCTTGAACCTGGGAGGCAGAGGTTGCAATGAGTAGAGATCCCGCCACTGTGCTCCAGCCTGGCGACGACAGAGTGAGATTCTGTCTCAAAAAAATAAAAAATAAAAAATTAGTTAAACACTACTCTAATGTCCTTATATATTTTTGTCATTATTATAAAAATTTCAAGGAAAATAACAATCAATAGCCTAGTTTGTCCTTTCTTTCACACCCATAGTTTTCCCTTCCAAGTGGGAGGTCTGTATTTGTACACCTGCTTACAACACAATTGTTGCAGTGAGACAGAAGGAACTGTCTGCTTTTTGACTTCATACCTCAGCTTGGAAAGATCCTTTTCAGCAGATAGCACTAGACGACTTGAGAAAGGCTGCCTCAGAGAGAGATGGCTACAGCTGCAGACTGTCATATACAAGACTTTCAATTGGTTAAGCAACTCCGAAGAAGCAAAATTCTGTTGTCCAATTTCATTCAGCTCTGAATCTGATCAACAGGGCCTCCTATTCATTACACAGCTGCCTCGCAGGTGCTTAGAAAGCCACAGTTCTTTATATGAATCTAGACAACAGGTCATTATAAACTGTAACTTTAATTTCAGAAAACGCAATGCACTTGGTTGGATGAAAGGTGTAATTTCATGTTTCCCTTTCTTCTTTTTTCAAACTTGAGATCCTTTTTGTTTTCTCTGAGATTTTGGAGTGATGAAGACAAGGAGAAAGGCCCGATGGTTTTTTTTTTATTTTCTGACATAAATAGATTTTCATATTTTGAAAAAAAGGGAGAATTTATATCCTAGGAGAGGTAAAATATGTATCATTAGAATTGACATTCCAATGAACTTTAGAGAGAATAATAATATTTTTATTGCTTATCTAAATTTCTATTTGTTATTCAATCAGAGAAGTATTAATATTTTTAAAGAATATATTTCCCCATTACTTTGTTCAATTATTTCAATGCTGCCAGATATTTTATTCTCTCTTAGTAAATGTGAATAGTAAGGCTGAGAGAACTATAAAAAATTGTCAGAGTTCACACATCTAATTAGTACTTAAACCCAGATTTGACATCAGGTCTGCTAGAATGATAGATTTCTGCAAGACGCTAGAAAGCTAGATTTGCTATGCCATGGGTTTTGAAATGCACGCAAGAGGGCAACACATTGGAGTATAAGCTTCCCATTCACATCACCTCAAGGACAACAGCCTTTTAACTGATGAGGCAACTATAAGGCCTAGCTAAGTGTCTGGCCCACAGTAGGTGCTGTGGGATGAATAAATGCTTGCTGAGGAATGAGTGAGTGAATGAATGAATGAATGAATGAATGAATACATAAAAAGAATTTGAAGCAGGAAATAGCACAGCATAATTGCAAATCATACCCAATGCAGCCTTTTAATTTCTATTCAATTATTAAAGTTTTTGTTAAGCAGGAGGAATGTTTCAGTGATCTTTGCACAGTATGGTGACTAGGGTTAATAATAATGTATTGTATTTCAAAATTCCTAGAAGACCCCAAATCAGGGAGAGGTGGATACTGAGCTGAGATATCTTAATTGATGAAGCCTGATCCTGAAAACTAAACTGAAGTGTGAGAAGGTGTGTGCAGCATCAGGTCTAGAACACTGGTAAATTGAGACCCGGCACATCCTCACAAAAGCAGTCAGGACATTAACACGTATGTTTCCATGATTTTACATGCACATTACATTTCTTATGAAACTCCTTATTCTACCTTGTGAAATTCGGGAACTTCTGTGCCATACAAGTGGAACATCATAGCAAAGTGTGAAAGGGAACAAAAAGAGAAACAGCCTTTTGCAAAGATTTATACATGTAACAGTGAAACACAACACATCTATTAAATCATTATGTCACATAATACTGTCAGTGTGGGATGGGGGGATGTATTAAGTAAGACAACTATCCCACGGTTGTGTTTTATCTCATTGAGTAAGAAGTTTAAAACAAATGACATGAACATTAGAGGAGGCTCAGGCTGTTGCTGTGGATACAGGTCACAATACAAAGTGCACAGATATCCTTTGTAGAAAGCATTGAATGTTCACTCTTACATGGAACATTTTTTAATGGATTAGTATATGCTTTTAACGTTTTCTTTAGAGATTACAAAAAGCCGATGATGTCTTTCTTTGAATATAACTGCAAACTACTCTCAATGTTTTAGCCACAAAATAGCTCAGAGAATCTAATACCACTATAGCATTAATACCTTATAAGAATTAACTTGAGAGAAGTAAAGTTTGGACATTAACATAAAAATATATTTTGATTTTTTTCTATAAAGTAAATAATTTTAGATGATTTCTATAGCATAAATAATTTCATACATATAGTGGTAGATGAGTAAATACTGTATACTGTTATTAAATACTGATACTGACATTAAATACTGATACTGACAAATATGTGCATAATACCAGTACGTATCATTCCATTTTCTACACTTTCCTCAATGGGAATTATTCAGAACCATTTTTTATTTTTTCATTTTAACTGATACGTTTGTAGTTTGATTTGAATTGAACATTTGAAAGGAGAATGTGATAAGGAAAAATAAGTCAACAATGTACATGGTATTTTCATCAAAACAGATTACCTGGCTTTGTGACCCAGGTCACAAGTTAAGATGGTATAGCCCAAATATCTTAGAACATAGTCAACAAGTAGACAATCAGAGCTCATTCTCCCAGTTCTAATACTTATTTTATGATTTTCACCTGTTTATAATCACGTATAGAGAGTCTGTATTATTACTGTTATATAACATGACATAAATGACAACCACATCAATCTTTCACATTTGTCTAAAATCATAGAATCAGCTTCAAGAGATACTGAGTAAAGCCAAATGAAATGAACTGCAGTAATAGGCTTGCACGGTTAGTTCAAGGCAAAACAGAAGGGATTCCAGGCAGGTTTCACTGCATGGTAAAGTGAATTCTAACTTTATGCAGTAATTTTTCTTTTGGTTGGTTGAGGATAAAAGGAAAGAAACTCCCCTAAAGAAGTCAAAGAAGTAAAGATATAGAAGTAAAGCTAATTTTTTTTTTTTCAAATGGACTCTTTTTGCTTAATCAGGAAAAAACATAATCTATATTTGCTCTCCTTCCAAACCCAACATTAATGAGGTGAAAGATAAACAGAAATCTTATGACATTTTGTATTTTCACCTTACAAAATTGAGTATACCAAATCAAATTTATTTTTCACCTTTCTGTATATTAATTGATCTTTATATATAGTGTAAAAATATATCACGTCACTTAGAGTTACTATCAATACACAGTAGACACAACACATCCTTGTCCAAAGCTTTCTCATTATAAATACATCCTTAACCAGCCGTCACTCAGGAACATTTTTTTCCTATAAAAATTTAATTTCAGTGCATATATTTAAATTTGCGATACTTGATCATCTATTTACACTTACTTTCCAGTTTAATATACTTATTATATAGCATATTTAAAAGTTAAAATCGTTTCTAGACATCATCTAATATATATGATAGCTTTATATAAGAGAAATAACAGCTAATACTATTATAGTCCTATATGCAGAGATGGATAAATTTAATCAAATATAAAAGCATTACAAAACCTAATTCTGAAGTTTGTAGTACAGAGAAAGAAATCAGACAGACAAGAGTTTGAATTTTTCTGTGCCATTTTCTAGCTGAATCACTCCAAATTGCTTTACTTTGATCTCTATTATTTCCTGCTTGAAACTATATTGCCACTACATCAGTATTATTATTAGATTAAATGAGAAAACATAATCAAAGCAACTAGTACAACTTATATCTAATTGGGACTCAGTGTTAGCATTGCCTTTTGTTTGTTAATATACTCATTCTTATATAGAATATCCATCAACCACATGAAATTTGACAGTACAAGTAATACTAAATTCTTCATTAAATTTCTACCTTATGGTAAAAAACACCAATTGATAACTTATACCTGAATCAATATTTCAAAATGATGGTTATAAAAATGTACCATTTCTTCAATTCAGACAAGCCGGCATTTTTCAACAGAGTTTGAGTCATCAAGTAGGGTAAATTGGCTACTTGAAAATTTCATTCCTATTATAAATTAAGACAGATGTTTAATTCTTTTCTGTTAAATACCAGTTTTGAAAGTAAGTGTTTGTTATATTAACCATCATAAGTAAAGTATATTTCTTCTAGCTTTCTCATTTTGTTATTACTGTTATGGATTCATGGGTTTTTATTTGTTTATATCTTTATCACCTAGAATCATTTTTCTCTTATGACACGCAAAGAGTCACAGATTTGTCATTTTCAGTTTTCTTAAGGTAAGTCCTGCCTTTCAACTTGATTCCTTATTTATTTCAAGTTTTCTTGATTTCTGGAATAGCAAAATATCTGACTTAACAATGCTCCTTACTTTGCAATGAGTATATAATGATTACTTTATATCCTTACTTAGCACTTGACTTAAATATGTACCATAATAATGTAAACATGGAGACTTAACATATCTCAAAATCATGAAAAAAACTTACTTGTAAGACAGCAGAAGGAAAAACAGAGATGTAACAAAGAAAAATACAAATTTATCAAAATGTAAAGTCAATCGAAATTATGTATATTATACATGTATGTATATATTTGTTAAGTAAGATACTTTGAACTAAGCATATTATTATTATTTTGAATATGAAGGTTTATTTCAATAGACACAACTAAACAAATGAGTTTAAAATTCCATTTTTTCTCTTGGCTATATATCAGTAGCATCTCCTTTATTTCAGTAAATTTTAATTGGTAACTTTTGGCACATAATACTTTGATTAAAATTAAAATTATAACATGCAATCAAAAATACTACCAAAATAGAGACTTTGAATTTGTTCAAACTATGAAAACCAACTAACACAAAATGCTAAACTAATGGGATTTATTAAGAATGATTTATTGTGGAAAAGAATTCTAATTGGGGTGGAAGATTTCTGACTTTGATTGACTCCTCCTCAGTATCTATTATTTCATGGAAATAAGCTGATTCCTACAATTAAGCTTTTTGATAATTATGTGGAATAGACGTATATTTTTAAAGCAGATAAAATTTATAACCGGAACATCAGATTTTTCTTCTGCAACAGAAACCTGTAACCAAAGAGTCTGTTAAAGAATGAGAAATACTGGAACACTTGATTTCCTGGGAAAAATAAGCTACTTCACATCTCTTCTCTACTTTCAAGTGCTAACTATACTTTATTACTCCGTAGGGTCTACTTCACTGGGAAAGGCTAATGCTTCTGAAGAAGCTGCTCCCTCTGTAGTTAGAATTTATGTATGAAGTGACAGTGTATGGTACTTGAGGTAAATTCCTATCAATTACACTCATTGCTATATTCCCCTCGCTTGTGTAAACTGATGAACCTAGAACTAAGTTAAACGTAAATCATATTTACCATTTCATGGCACTGAACTAATATTCATCTCCTGGTGCAGGAGGGATTGTGTAGCCCCTCAGCTGAATTTCCAACAGCCATTTAAAGCACATAATGTAATAGTCAATGTGGGTAATCTCCCAAACAAATAAGATATGTTCCTGTGCTCTCGGAGCTGGAGTTTCATTGGAGATGAAGGCACAAATAACCACAACCCAAGTTAGATGCGACAGGTGCTTTGATGAAAACATAAATGAGTGCTGTGTTGTGGTGATAGTAAAAAAAAAAAAAAGAAAAAGTCATTTACTCTTGGGAATGAAGAGTAAAGGAATTTTATTGAAGGCCTCCAAGTGAGGCTTTCCAGAGAGGGCATCTTAATTGAGTTTCAAATAATAAATAAAAGTGTCTTGTTAGCTGAACATTGAATCTATTTAAAAGTTTTAAATGATGTTTTCCTTTGTCATGTAGATATGGGTTGGGTGTTCTAAGTTTTTCATAATGTAACATATACTAAGGGCTTACTTAAGTAGTTGCTGTATCAGGCAAAAGGTCTAATTCTGCTCTGCTGTTCATTCTCTGATTCTGCACAGCCTTGCACATCAACCACCCTTTTATTTTACTTTCCTGTTTCTTGTATATGGTTCTCAGTTTATAAAATTCTCACAACTAATACGCTCTGGTAATGATACAATTTTCATTGACTATGTCATTAAAAGAAATGACTGCCTAATTTGCAAGCAAATAATACCTACTTCTATAGATAACCCGTTAAGTCCCTTTAGATGTTAGTAAATGCTTCCAAAACCATAATTGAATGTTCTGATGTTAAACACTTTTCTATTTAGTTCATATAAGCCTCTTTTCATGTGTCTTTTAAAGATGTCAATAAGTGGCTTGTGATGTGTCTTAGTGATTAACATACTGTGCTTCTAGTCATAGCGAATTTTTAAAACTAAAATGATAGCACTGTAGAAACATTTTTCTCACCCTATTCCCACCATTAGGATAGATGAACTGCTACTACAATAAGCACAAGTCTTCTAAGAAATAATGACAAAAACCACAATAAAATCAATGTTCCGTAAATGCATTTGGCTTGAAAATTGGTCAGGAGCAGCCTGCTTTTTAATTATTTAATAGAAAAATCAAATTGTGATTGGTTTATTACCCAAATGTGTCCAGCTTTTTCCCTTGGGGTACAAGAATTTTTCTTCTTCTGGATTGTTTGTTTGTTTTTAGTATCTGGAAGATGCCCTCTGTCTATTTGGACTAAGTAAGTGTCTACCCATTTATCTGAGGACAACATTTTTCTTAGGTTGCTTTTTCTCTATGATTGTAAGCAGCAATATTGAATATTTGAGATGATTGCTTCCCCATAACACTGTGTAAACACTGAGTCCACTGGCCAAGGACAAACAGCTTAACAAGAAATAAGCCTTTGTTATGACAATTTTGTGACTTTGATTTTGCCACAGACTAGACTCTTCTGACAGATACAGACACTGACATGAAGAGGAAGATATTTGAGTTTTCAAATCCTGAAGGCTGTGCCATTAGGGTTTCGCCAGGCAAGAGAAAGCAGATGGGCTTCATTCAGTCCATTCACTTAACTTCAAGTATCTTGATGAGGGCTCCTAATTTCACTTCCTGACTTCACTCTTGCTTTGACATGATCCAGATTGAATGCAGCCTACAGTCAGGTTTATATTAGATCACATGATATTGGTCATAAGTTATTCACAAATAGAGAAAATAGAGATTTAAGCTGTGTGTTTATGCTGTGTGCACACACAGGTGTCATACATATATATGCAAGTAATTTCCATCTATTAAGAATTAGGAAGTGTGTTATATTTGGCCAGCGTCCACCCTTTGCAAAAATCTGCAGAGTCAAGTTCCCCCTACCACTCTATTGTTTCCCTAACAATGATGCTGATCACCATATTTGATCTGCTGATTTTCTTGTAGAGTCAAGAGGACAGTGTAATATTTCTTGCACTAAATTCTCTGCACAAAGTAGGAAAATAAAGAAGAGATCAGGAATGTCCCTTGTTTTATGAAAAATATGAGGATCTAAGTGTCTTTCTTAAAGAAAAGACAATTTTCTGTATCTGGAATACTTGACTCAGTTTTTGTTGCTTGCAAGCCCAGTACATATTAAAGATATCAAACTTACTTCATTTGGTTTTTAATATCTATTTGCAGATAACCTAGGGTAACTCCAAGCCACCCACTTTGTTTGTATTACATTCAAAATGGAACTGATTTCACTTTTAACCAAAATAAAATACCGATATAAACCATACAACGTCTGTAACTAAGAAATAGCAGTGAAACCAAATTATATTCTTGCGTTACACCTCACAATAGTTAGGTGGCAGACAGTAGTAGCTAAGAGTAAGAATAATTAACTAAATGACCTGAGTTTGAATTTTGGCTCTGCTACCTATTAACTTTGTGACTTAGGTAAGTTTCTTCACCACTCTGGGCTTGGAACCCCAGCTGTAAGTGAGGATATTAATAGTGCCTACTGCAGAGGTTGTGCTGATTAAATTAGTTGACAGTAGTAATTAAAACAATACTTGGAGAATCATAAGTATTTTATACATATTTATCAAATAAAAATCCTGTTTTCATGATTTGGGACTAACCATTTTTTGTCTAAAATTTTTGTAGCAACTTTTAATTTGCCAAATACTCTTAACTCTAGTATTCAGCCCATCATTTTTAACTGCAGTTATTAATGAATCTGCAGCCCCAGCAAAAAGTGATCCTATGGGTTTCTTCATTGTTTCTCCTTTATACCTTGAGCAACATCAGTAACCAAAGAGAGAATTAAGAATATTTGTTGAACAAAACTCCCAAGAAGGTAGACCAATCGGACAACTGCATTGTCAATGAGAGAGTTAGCAAATAGTTGCCACTCAACTAGGTCACATTTCCCCAAAGAACTGAAGAACAAGCCAAAATAGTTATGCCTTAAAATGTTGAATATATGCAAAAACTGTCACTATTTATGTTCCAACAATAAATTGTGTAGACCTTAGAGATTAGCTGTTGGCCAAATTGCTTTCCTTTTGATTATCACAAAATTCATAAAGATTTGAGGATCCAGAAAGTCTTAATTATAATATTAGTTTCATCAGCAATTTGCCATGCCCCTAAAACACACACATACACACACACACACACACACACACACACACACACAAACACAAACACACACTAAAAACAGAAGGATTTAATTTTGCTTCTTAGTTTTATCAACACATAAAATGAAGAAAATAATAGCAACAATTATCCCAGGTAAGTAGTTAATTGCTGCCTGTAAACTATTCGTAAACACAAAGTACCACATAAATTCTTAATAATAGTAATTAGTAAAGCCGAGTGAGTTTTAAAGAAAAATCTATTCAGCTTGGCTTATTTCTGCCATTTATAAACTCATAAAATTTCTTTACAGTTTCTATTGGCTAAACAAGTGACAATACACAAAACAAAGCACAAGCAGTCAGGCAATTTAAGAATGCATCGTGCATTTCCCATTGGGAGATAATTTTAAAACAATTTTCTGTGATCATGCAAATATGTGCAGAATTCTCAACCTGTGAAGTATTTATTGAGAATCTTATAGGCTTCACTTAAATTGGATTCACTAGCTACCTGGTTAGCAGGGTAGGACAAAAAAATAGAGTATTTTATTTAGCAAAGAAGTATCATTCCACAAATACAGTGAACCAACCAGAAAAGTCTCACATATCCAAACTATAATAGAAGTTTACACATCAAAACTGGTGATTGGAGACCTTCTGCACAGGAATCCTGTGAACCATGTGGGTTCAGTTTTAATGTTAAAGGGGAAAATGGGAGACGATATGGAAGGTTCAAGTTAAAATGCTTTCTATGATAGAATAAGTAATTCAGCAGTCTTAAATTAGAATTGGAAATTTTAAAGACTCTAATATATCTGATATTTGGTAATTTAACTACCTCTCCTAACTTGTTGGAATCTGCCAATATCAAAGATTGATTCCAAAGGTGCTGGAATATGAAGAATAGGTTTTTAGACTCAAACCCTGGTGCTGTCATTTGCTTTTAGCATGGCCTTGTACAAAATACATGCCCTATTTTTGCCTCATCAGTTCTATCATCTGCAAAATAAAAGGATAATAAGCCTGTATTAGTGTATTACTATTGGTATCAAATTTAAAAAATTTAATTAAAGTATTCTGCAAAATAGTTTAAGATCTCAAGGTACATACGTATATGTCTGTGCATGCATGTTGATCAATTTATTGGTAGATATATGTTGAACAGAAGAGGACTGAAGGCAAAGTCTTTGTCTTTCCAGTAAATTTCTAGAGACAAACTTTCAGTCTGTCATTGATGATGCAGCAAAAGTAACTTAACTGTGTCATTTAAACTGGTTTGAATACTTTTATTGGTCTTTGACTTTCTATACTCCTACCCCTCCCCTCCACTTTCCCACCCCAGCGAATTAGGACAGTTAAAAACTAATGGTTTAGCTCTCTGGTTTAGGAAAAATATAAATAAATTAAAAGTTGTTTGAATGTAATATTCACTTTCCACCTGTTCCATTAGTTTTCAGATTAAAACTACGAAAAATGTTCATTTCTCTAGCCAAATTTGTCAGAGGCTCAAGCATCACGGTTTAGATTTTTAATGTGGAAGAGGGGTAAGAGTATACAGTTTGAAGTGAGAAGGCATTTTCTAAACCCAATTTCCACCACTTGTATGGCTTTGAGGAAATTGATTCAATTCTATAAGCTTCCATTTATTCACATAAATTTAAGTGCTAATAATTAACTTGTGAAATATGTTGATAAACGCATTAACATTATGAGAACTAAATTATATCAATGTGGGCAAAACATTGTCTTGCTCCCATGAAACATAATAAATTGAAACTGTTATTGTGTCTGTAAGTATCTATCTTAAGGATTCAATCCCTGAACTCATTTTCATATTTCATAAACCAACAGTTTTCCCAATTATGCAAACACTAAAGACTATCAGTTTTATTGACAATGATTTTCTAGAGCAGTGCTACTCAAAGTGAGGAGTCCAAACTATCAACACCACCAGCATCACCTGGATCCTTGTTAGAAATGCAGATCCCTGAACCCTACCCCAGATCTACTGAATGCAGAATACCTGGAGGTGAGCCCAAGCGACAGTGTTTAAACTAGCTCTCTAGATGATACTTATGCATGTCAAACATTAAGAAGCATTGATCTAGAGTGTCCAAATCACATGTATTAGGACTACCTCAAATACGTGTGCAGTCTAGACCAGGGGTTGGTGTACTTTTCTCTAAAGGGTCAAATAGGAAATTTTAGGCCAGAGTGAATTTGTGTGCCAAATTCTGTCATGTATACTCATCTCTGTCACGGAAGTGTAAAAGCAACCACACATAATACATTAAGAAATGAGCGTAGCTGTGTTACAATAAAACATTATTTACAAAATGAGATGCAGGCTATAGTTTGCTGACTTCTGAACCCTATTGGGCTTGTGCATTGCACAGCCTACAAAACTCTTATGGACTGAATGTTGTTGCCTAGCCCCCGCAAAATGCGTATTTTGAAGCCCTAACCTCCAATATGATAGTATTTAAAGATGGAATCTTTGGAATGTAATATGATTTGGCTGTGTCCCCACCCAAATCTCATCTTGAATTCCCACATATTATGGGAGGGACTCAGTGGAAGGTAATTGAGTCATTGGGGCAGGTCTTTCTTATGCTCCTCTCCTGATAGCAAATAGGTCTCATGAGATCTGATAGTTTTAAAAATGGGAGTTTCCCTCTCTTTTTGCCCGCTGCCATCCGTGCAAGACATGACTTGCTCCTCCTTGCCTTCCACCATGATTGTGAGGAATCCCCAGCCACATGGAACTATAAGTCCTTAAAATCTCTCTTTCTTGTGTAAATTACCCAATCTTGGGTATGTCTTTATCAGCAGCATGAAAACAGACTAACACAGTGAATTGGTACCAGTAGAGTGGGGCATTGATGAAAAGATACCAGAAAATGTGAAAGTGACTTTGGAACTGGGTAACAGGAATGGGGTGGAATAGTTTAGAGGGCTCAGAAAAAGAGAAAAAAAAATGTGGGAAAGTTTAGAACTTCCCAGAGAGTTGTTGACTGGCTTTGCCCAAAATGTTGATAGTGGTATGGACAATAAAGTCCAGGCTGAGGTGGTCTCAGATAGAAATGAGGAACTTGTTGGGAACTAAAGCAAAGGTGACTCTTGTTATGTTTTAGCAAAGAGACTGGTGTCATTTTGTCCCTGCCCTAGAAATTTGTGGAACTTTGAACTTGAGGGAGATGATATAGGGTCTCTGGCAGAAGAATTTCTAAGCAGCAAAACAGTCAAAAGGTGACTGGAGTGCTGTTAAAGGCATTCAGTTTTATAAGGAAAGCAGAGCACCAAAGTGCAGAAAATTTGTAGCCTGACGATGGGATAGAAAAAAAAAATCTCATTTTCTGAGAAAAAATTCAAGCTGGCTGCAAAAATTTGCATAAATAACAAGGAGCCAAATGTTAATTCCCAAGACAATGGGGAAAATGTCCCCAGGGCATGTCAGAGGTCTTCACAGCAGCCAATCTTATCACAGGCCTAGTGGCCTAGGAAGAAAAAGTGCTTTCATGGGCCAGGTTCAGGGTCTCCATGCTGTGTGCAGTCTAGGGACTCGGTGCTCTGAGTCCCAGCTGTTCCAAGCATGGCTGAAAGGGGCCAACATAGAGCTTGGGTCATGATTTTAAAGGGTGCAAGCCCCAAGCCTTGGCAGCTTCCAGATGGTGTTGAGCCTACAAGTGTGCAGAACTCAAGAACTGAGGTTTGGGAACCTCTACCTAGATTTCAGAAGATATATGGAAACACCTGGACACCCAAGCAGAAGTTTGATTTGGAGCAGGGCCCTCATGGAGAACCTCTGCTAGGGCAGTGCAGAAGGGAAATCTGAGGTCGGAGACTCACACAGATTCCCTACTGGTGCACCACCTAGTGAAGCTGTGAGAAGAAATCCAGCACCCTCCAGACCCAGAAAGGTAGATCTATCAAGAGCTTGCACCATTCACCTGGAAAAGCCGCATACACCCAATACCAGCCTGTGAAAGCTGCCAGGAGGGAGGCTGTACCCTGGAAAGCCACAGAGGAAGAGCTTCCCAAGACCATGGGAAACCACCTCATCATCAGCATGACCTGGATGTGAGTACATGAGATTTGGGAGGGCCAAGGGTGCAATGATATGGTTTGTTTGTGTCCCCACCAAAATCTCATCTTGAATTCCCATGTGTTAAGTAAGGGACCCCGTGGGAGGTAATTGAATTATGGGAGCAGGTCTTTCCCTTGCTTCTACTGTGATAGTCGATAAATCTCATGAGATCATATGGTTTTAAAAATGGGAGTTTGCCTGCATAAGCTCTCCTTTTGCCTGCAGCCATCCATGTAAGATGTGACTTGCTCGTCCTTGCCTTCCACCATGACTGTGAGGCCTCCCCAGCCATGTGAAACTTTAAGTCCTTTAAACCTCACTTTATTCTGTAAATTGCCCTATCTCAGGTATGTCTTCATTAACGGACTAATGCAGGAGGTAATTACGTTTACTTGAAATAAGCCCATGAGAGTGAGACTCTCATGATGGGATCAGCAATCTTAGGAGAGGAGCAGAAAGAGATCTCTCTTTCTCTTTCCAGTGCATACACCAAAGAAAGGCCATAAGATGACACAGTGAAACGGTGGATGTCTGTAAGTGAGGAAAAAGGCCCCTACTAAGAACCAAATCTGCTGGCAACTTGTGCTTGGATTTCCTAGCCTCCAGAACTATAAGAAATAAATATCTGTTGCTTAAGTGACCCAGTCTAGGGTACTTTGTAATAACAGCCCAACCCAAGCCAACGAAGTCAACTATATGCACTGGTCCTGTTTCTGTGGTCAAAGTAGCACGTCTGCAGCATGCAGCTTCTAGTCAATTCAGGCAAGCTTCTTTTTTATGTTAGTTTTCCCTGTGCATTGTTTGTTTATCCTGTGTCATGATCCTTTGGGTTGTAGCATGATCTATTAGTAAACCATTAAATGGCTATTCATTCTACCTTATGATTAGTTGTGCAGAGTTATTGAGAATTTTCAGAATCTAGGACAATTGAGTGACTGTACTGTCAGTTTTGCAACAAAGTGCCATTAGAGACTTTGGTTTTCTAAGTGATTTTTATTTACCAAATGTAATCAATTTGTGTTCTGCTTCCTGGAAAAGACTAACTTCCTAAATGATTTTTCTCTTTTTTTCAAAGAGTACACGAAAGAATAAATTGTTCTAATTATAACAAAAATCAAGATTCTCCTACAAGCTTTTCACTTTGAAAAGGTAGCTGCCAAGGAGAGGGTAGAGGCCTTTTGCACTGAAACAGTAACTCAGCTCCAAGTGATATTGCTGACATTTTAGAGGAGAACAATGCCAGTATTAATTTATCATGCTAAAATTCTCTGGCACATTTAAAAATATATTCCAGTTTCCCAGGATATAACTTACTTCCTAGAAATGAGTTACTCCCTGGAAAACAACCCTTCACCATTCACCATCTGTATAGACTTCAGCCTGGAAGGCAGAGCTTAGGAACCACCCCAGGCCACTGTCCTAGTTGTGGCCTTGCAGAAAGCAGATACTCTAAAATGTTTGTTAAGTGAAATTAACTTTCTAACTCAAGATGCTGTAAGCCAATTTAGAATTTTATAAGGGTCAACACAAAGAATCATTTGAAAGATTTTTTTATTAACACTTTTTGCTATTGATTAAGTATCTTATTATTCAAAGAGACTCAATATATAGAAAATTAATTCTGACCTTACATTTAGAAGTCAATTAATTCAGGGCTTCAAGACTATTTATTCATTTATTCTTTGTCTTAGCAACCACGTATTTGAAAACAAAGATTAATGAAAAGAAGTCCTATTTTTAAAAAGCTACATAATATACTTGGAAAGTCCACATAAAAACAAATATTTATAGAATAGCAAAATAAGTATGTTCAAACAGTAAAGAAAGGTCTCAATATATCTTATCAGACATTAAAGTTTCCAAATAGAGATGTATTGAATAACATATGGAAGACAATTGAATCAAAAATAAATTCTAGAGTTGAAATAAATCATTAAGTTAAGGTGTCATGGAGTCATGTTAGGGAGCATAGAAAATGGGAATGATCAACGATTAATTAGTATAGTAAATAATGAAATTATGCTGGTTTCCTCAGTCTGTTCCTGCTGCTACTATAAAATATGTTAGATTAGAGCATTTATAAATAATAGAATTTATTTTTCACAGTTTCAGAAGCTAGGAAGTCCAAAAGCAAAGTTCCAGCAGATTTGGTGTCTGCTAGGGGCTTGATCTCTGCTTTCGAGATGGCACTTTGTTGCTGTGCCCTCTAGAGGGGGCTAACACTCTGTCCTCACATGGCAGAAAAAAGACAAGTCCTTGGCGGTTCTCTGACATGTCTTATAAGATCATTAATCCCATTCACAATAATGGACCCTTCATGACTTAATCACACCTTAAAGGCCCCCACCTCTTAACACTGCAATAAGGATTAAGTTTCAATATGAGTTTTGGAGGGACACAAACATTCAAACCACTGCCCTAGTGTAAACTTGTATGGAATTGTTTACAGCTCATAGGATTTTCATAAAAACATATTTTGAATTACATCTGAATAAGCCTAAAATAAGATGCTATAAGCAACTAGAGTTGATATGAGTAAAAAGGAATAGTAGTCCAAATTTTAAATCTATCCATTGGTAGAGTGCTGGGATCAGTGTTTAAATTGCTAATTGTAAAGTAAGATAGCAAAGGTACAATAATGGCTAAGAGTTCTGATAAAGTCAGAGGACAAAGTGGTTTGTGACTACATGATTTATGGCATCTGCAATTGGTTATAGCAGTCTCTATGGACCTATGATATCTAGTCTTTTCATAGTCGTGAATAGTGTAAAATAAGGGTTGGTAAAAGTTTTTCTAAAGGGTCAGATAGTAACTATTGGAGGCTTCTCTGGCCATATATTCTTTATTACAACTGCTCACCTTTGCCATTGTACTGTATGTAGCCACAGACAATATATAAACAATTGAGTACAGTGTATTCCAATGAAACTTGGTATGAATACAAAAATTTGAATTTTCTATAATTTTTACTCATCACAAAACATTTGCTTTTTTTTAACCATTTTAAAATGTAAAGAAAAAAACATTCTTAGTTAATAACCTGTACAAAAAGTACAAAAACAGATTTCTGGCTAGATTTTCCCAGTGGTTCAGAGTTTGCTGACCCCAGTTCCATAACTTTTTACTTAATCAGTGTTAGAAAAGCTGGGACAAATATGGTTGGGGAAATAAATAGCAGAAAGTTGAGTAAAAACATACTTGTTAAGATGCTGCATTGACATTAAAGCTCTAGAGATCATGGTTTAACTTAAATGCAATTACTTGCCTCTGTCACATTAATGAACCCTCTTCTTGGGCAAGGCTTTATATTTAGGTACTAAGTTTGTTAATTCTATGTATTCCATTGAAAATGCTTTCATAAAGTTGGCCTTATCTCTTCTGTCCTTTTGTACATTAAGACATATAGATTGAAACCACCATGCTCCAGTCTAAACTCAGATATCACATGATTTTATCTTTAACAACAAATCTTTACTAAACATTACACAGGTAAGATTCAACACTGAGGTCATAAACCCTTTTGTCAATATGAACCACAGTATAGGATGTGTTGCTACTTCTAGAATAATTTGTTCAATGGATCAAATTTAAGGGTCAATTGATGACTGTGTATTTTGATGGAGTAAGTCTATTTTTGGTCATTCAGAGGTTTTTCTATGCTTTAGGGTCACCCTAAACAAAATACTAGTTAGGTAATGAAGTTTTTGGTCCATTAGGTTAATTAATTTTCATATTGAATTAATAGATTAAGCTTCACATCTTATTTATTTGTTACATTTTTTCAGAGGAAGGTCGATTTCACTGATTAGAAGTAACAGGCAGAAATCTGGTGTGGCCATTCATTCAACTTCTTATTTAGACAAGTGATTATGTTACCTATGCTACAAAGATAAAGGAAGCAGTTTGAGATTATAAATTAAACTTCGGAGGTGACATTTGAACAGAATTTTAGAGGAAGAGAATTAGCCATGTGATACCTTGGCAGTGCATTTTGGGAAACAGAAGCAGATCTGGCTTATGCAAGAGCAGCAAGGAAGCCAGTGTGGTTCGAGTGGAATGAGCGACGGAGCGAGAGGAGGTCACAGGAGACCAGATCAGGAGGACTCTATAGGTAATATCTGAGCTACATTTAAAAGTAAGAGTTTATCAGATGGAAAGGAAGGAGAATATATGATACTAGTAATAAGATTGTCTATTTACACTCAGTTCTGAGGTAGAAGCTTTACATACAGAATTGTCTTTGGTCTTTATGACACGCTGGCCAGGTGGATATTGTTAGGCCTGTATTACACTGGAGCAGACTGAAGCTCAGGAAGTAAGTTACTTGTAGTTAGTGAGAGAGAGAACTGAGATTAGGACTCAGAGTTATGTGTTTGTCCTTTGTACCCTTTATACATCATAATGTGTCTTTAAAATATCCACTTTCAATAAATTGATGTTATAAAGTTTAAAATTTGAAATTTTTTGGTCATTCTGACTTTATGATTACTGCTGAATGAAAAAACAAGTTAACAAACACTACACACACACACACACACACACACACACACACACACACACACACACTGATGCACAGACACACACACAAGCCATAAACTTAAATCAGAAATAAGAAAGGGTCAGGACACAGTGGGTTGCGCTTTAATCCCAGCACTCTGGGAGGCCAAGGTAGGCAGATCACAAGGTTAGGAGTTTGAGACCAGACTGGCCAATATGGTGAAATGGCATCTCTACTAAACATACAAAAATTAGCTGGACATGGTGGTGGGTGCCTGTAGTCCCAGCTACTCAGGATGCTGAGGCAGAAGAATTGCTTTAATCCGGGAGGTGGAGGTTGCAATGAGCCCACATCACACCACTGCATTCCAGGCTGGGTGACAGAGTGACTCCATCTCAAAAAAAAAAAAAAAAAAAAAAAAAAAGCGAGAAAGGAATTATCAAACACAAAAACAGAAAATATGAAGAAGTTAATTTTTTCAAATCCCAAAGTATAGGAACTTTATGTTGCAGATATACATTGAGTGTATTTTACAAATTTGGTCAAATGATAATAGCTTATATAGATTTTTTATAAACTAAAGCAATTATAAAAGTTCAGTATTATTAAGAATAACATATACATCAACTTAACAAACAATATTTGAAGAACTGGCATAAAATGGCTTAACCTAAATTGAAGTAGCCATTTTGATATTATGGAATTTCAAATAGTTTTACAGTTAACACATAGCTACAAATAAATAATTGTTGCCTTTCCAAAATCTTAAGATGTTATCTTAGTCTATGTGTGCTACAATAACAAAAACTTGAGACTAGATAATTTATACAGAACAGAGTTACTTCTCACAGTTTTGAAGGCTGCAAAGTCTAACATCAACTCCTTGCTCCAAAAGACCCTCTGAGTTAACGTTCATCTGTATCATTAGACTTCTGTTTAGAACGTGTCACTTCCTCTGAACTGCTTCTCTCTGAGTGGAGTCCTGGACGACCCTGGACTCTCTCCTCTAGGAGAATACAAGCCTTAATAAACAGTATTATTTAGAAAAAAAAAAAAGTACCTTTGATATTTGGAGCAAATATCAAGGTGGCCATATCTGGTGAGGAACTTCTTACTGTGTCTTCACATGAAGGGAGGCAGAAGAGCAAGCAAACCCAATGCTGCGTGGAGCCGCGTTTAGAAAGTCCTCAATCCCGGTTAAAAGGGTGACTCCTGCATGGCCTAATCACCTCCAAGGCCCCAGTTCTTAACACAATCACATTGGTAACAGCTGAATTTAGGAGAGGGCACATTCAAACCATAGCAGATATTTACCAAAAAACTACTTTCATCCATAATCCACTTTTATTTCCTTACATTGAGCTATTTTTCCATAATAGAGAGAACTTTCTAACTTATTAAGAGATAACTTACTGTCTAGTTTTATTTTTAAAAAGTTGCTTTATATATCCCTGGGACAAAACATTGTGTAATAGTAGCTCAAATATTGCTAAGAACATCCAGTGAATCAATAAATTTTATATAAAATTTACTAGGTCAGATTATTTATTCATTTGTTTATATGTGGTACATTCATTTCCTAATTTATGAGTGTTAAGCAAGATTTTTTCAGAGGCAACTACTGGGAACTGAAAGGTTTGTTATATGCTTTGAAAAGACTATTTTTCTCTGAGATTATTTTTTGAATTCCCTAATATCTTTAATGGCATTTTTTTCTCTGTGTGCATATATGGGTTTGAAGATGATGTCACCATCTATGGTCTCATCCAAAAGATAATTTTGTGTGTATTTACCAGGAGATTCAGGTTTGATTTAAGTTTTGTTGATTCAACAAATTGATATTTATTTAGGAATTTATTTTTAAATGGCATTATATCTACCAAGGGTGTATTTTAAAAAACACATTTTTATTGTTGTTAGAAATATTAGAATTCGAAATCCAACCTTACAAGATTGTTTCAGGTTTTAGGAAAATTCCCTAACCTCTCTACAACTCAATTACCTTATCTGTGAATTTATGCTATTCATTTGTAATACCTACTTCTAAAGGTTTTTAAGATTTGGTGAGAGAGCCAGACACACAGCAAGTGCTCATTCAGTGGTAGTGGTTTTCTATATTGATTATCATGAAGAAAGGGTTTTAGATGTTAACTCACATAATGGTTCACATTTATTGTCTGTGAATTTTAATGCTATTGACTAGGTTTTTCTTTTAACTCATTGATTTTTTGTTTGGGTTGACTTCTTTGTAAGTTATCAGCAACTGCAAAAATAAAAGAAAAAGTAGGATATTTCTTATTTGTATTTAACTTTTATTTAAATCTTACATATAAATTATAGAAACTAAAAATAGCCACTCTATCAAGAAGTGTTCTAAAGTATTTTTGAGTTTAAAAAATGCATAACAATGTCACATTATAATAGACTGTAGAGTTCTAATTCTGTTGTCATTATACTGCTGACGCTTACCCTCAGAAAAATAATGAATATTAATAAATGTCTCTTTTGTGATTCCATAGAAACTACACCTGAACAGAAATAGAATTGAATTGTAAGTATCTTTAGGTGGCAATCACTACTATTGCTGCATGTATGCATATAATATTCTGTCTGAATTTTCAATGAATGTCACAAAATAACCTGCTAAAATAGTCAACTTGGGAACTCCAACCACATTGTAAACTTTTTGACACTGTGTTTTAATGAAAAAGTTTAAGTTTATTGAACTTTTTGCCTTTTTAGCATTTTAAATAGGTTCGTATGTATTATAACATAAACAGCAAAACTGGCTTTTAATGGAACATAGAATTACTTTAAAGAAAGCATTACTGTTTGGTTCAATTTGAATTATTTGGATAATTATCATAATTAAAATGTATGGCATAAAGATTTGAATACTTTCTATAGTTTCATAGCTATGAACAATTAGTCAATCCATAAATGTTCAATGGGTTCCCTGTTGGGAAGAATCAATTATTGTTTGACAAAAATAATCAAACTCTTTCTCATTGTGTATCATGTTTATTACAAAGGCACATGTTCCAAATTTTAACATTTACTCCAATAAAAAGTCATTAATTCAAGCAAATTCAGTCTGAGTGAAGTAAGAACAGAATAAGTAAATAAAATATATTAACTATAGAATCCAGTAGTGTAAACAGAAAAACAAATTAGATAAAAATCTTACGAGTATTAAAACTGAGGCATTTCCTATACTTAAAACATTGATATATGTTTTATTTTCTTTTGTCTGTTCACAGTCTTTGCCTATGTTCTTATTGAATTGTTAGCATTTTTCTTCATACATTTTTAAGGGTTCATGATATTTCTCATGCATATGTTATCAATATTCTATAGTTTATCATTTATCTTTTCATTTTTTTAATGCATGAGGTATATAAGCACTTTAAAATATTTTAGTTAAATATTTCTCTCATTGTTCAGTATTACATTACAATTTGCCATTCTATTATTTTACTTCATCCGAAATACTTCAATATTTTATATTAGTTGTAACTACTTTCTAATTTACAATGTTGGGTTTTCTTTGGGTTATAATTTATTTTAGAAGCACATTTAAAATTTTAAAACAGAGTTTACAGGCTGGGCATGGGGGCTCATTCCTATAATTCTAGCACTTTGGGAGGCGGAGGTGAGCAGATCACCTAAGGTCAGGAGTTCGAGACCAGCCTGACCAATATAGTGAAACCCCATCTCTCCTAAAAATTCAAAAATTAGCCAGACGTGGTTGTGGGCACCTGTGGGAGGCTAAAACAGGAAAATTGCTGGAACCAGGGAGGCGGAGGTTGCAGTGAGCTGAGATCGTGCCATTGCACTCCAGCCTGAGCTGACAATAGCAGGACTCCCTCTCGAACAAAACAAATAATAAACAGACTTTACAGATATATGTTTATGATTTATTTCTATTGTAATTGCAATTTGGTCAGTGCCCATAATCTCATTAATATCAACTTCTTGATATTTGAAGAGAATTTATGACCTAATATATGGTTAATTTTTGTATATATTGCTCGTGAACTTAATTTTATTATACGTTCAATAAAAATTATTTTGATTCCCTCTTTTATTACTTTAATAATTTGAAGGTGAACTCCAGCATACAAATATCTTGGAACTCATTATTTGGATTATTACAACAACAAAAAGGATGACAAACTGGAAATCAATAACTCACAGTAGGTGCACTGGGAAACTGAAGCTGCAGGGCCAACTGCCACCCCGAAATCTGACCAGAAAGAATCACAGCTGGGATCTTCTAATCTGGAACTGAACCTGTTGGAGCCATAAACTGACAGGACAAGTGGTAATTTTGACAAATGGCTGAGACTGAGTGTAGACTAGGGTGAAAATCTAAGAAACTTGATGATGCCGACCTAGAGGAAGCCCACACCTTTGTTGATTTTGCCTCATGAAACACCCACAGGTTATTACATTGAAGAACTAAGAAAGATTCTCTTATGGTTCTGTCAGGTAAAGGGAGAAAGTAAACATGATGAAATATGCCAAGCAGATTTATCTTAACAAATCTCTACTCTGTTAGGGATGAGAGGAGGGGGCTGATTAGAGCTTTATTTTACTTGCAGGAAAATCTCTAGTGCCCTTCTAAGCTTCCTGGCAAACTTAATGGAACTGCCTATGCAAAACTCATAACAGAAAACTATTACAGTGAAAGAGATCTTTGACCTAACGGACTCCATCCTGCTTCTAACCTCCAAGTTTTCCTTGTTTATTACCAGGTATAGGCCAAACTAACTTTGGAGTTTAGCTTTGAAACAAAGACAATAACAGCCCTTTCCCATAACAAACACCTTTCTTGCCTGGGCACTAGACTGTCTTTGCAGGACTAACAAATTCGTCGCAAGATTAGAAATTATTAGAAATTATGGTTTAGGAGACATGCAGCTGGAGGTTGCAAGATTCTAAAACTCCCCAAATTGTTCCTGGGGATAACAGCACTAATGTAAAACCAAAGATCTTTGAGATATTTTATAGACCCTGCACTCAATGGCTCAGCTGACACCAGCAAAGACTGATAAACTGGCTGATCTGGTCTTATTGGACCCCACCCAGGAACTCACTCAGCACAAGAAGACAGCTTTGACTCCCTGTGGTTTTATGTCCAGCCCAATCAGTCAGAACTCCAAACTCACTAGACCCCTACCTACAAAATTATCCTTAAAAAACTTCTAATCCCAAAATTTAGGGGGAGACTGATTTGAGTAATAATAAAATTCCAGTTTTCTAGGTACAGTGACTCATGCCTGTAATCCCAGGTCTTTGGGAGGCAAAAATCCTCAACAAAATACTACCACTCCAAATGCAACAGCACATTAAAATGATCAGACATCATGACAAAGTTGGATTTACCCAAGGCACACAAGGATGCTTTAACATACACAAATCAATCAGTGTGATACATCATATCGACAGAATGAAAGGCAAAATTAATTGAATGTGATTATATATAGCATTTATTATGCCTGTCATATATTGAATTTATTATGTTAAGGTATGCGCCTTCCAGAGCCAGTGTTTTGAGAGTTTTCATTATAAAGGGATGTTGAATTTTATCATATTCTTTTTCATCATTAATTGAACATTTCAATTTTCTTCTTAATTTCTTCATTGACCTACTGGACATTCAAGAGCATATTATTTAATTTCCATGTGTTTTTACAGTTTCCAAAATTCCTCTTGTACTGATGTTTACTTTTATTTGATTGTTGTCAGATAAGATGCTTGGTATTATTTTAATTTTTGAGTATCTTATGACTTTTGTGATCTAATATATGGTCTATCCTTGAGAGTGATACAGGTGCTGAAGAGAAGAACGTATATTTTGCAGCTGTGGAATGAAATGTTCTGTAAATGTCTATTAGATTTAATTATCCTATAGTGCAGACTGAATCTGATGTGTTTCTGTTGCATTTTCTGTCTGGGAGATCTGTCCAATGCTGAGAGTGGGGTGTTGAAGTCTTCAGCTATTATTATATTGGAGTCTGTATCTCTTTTAGCTCTAATACCATTTGCTTTATATATGTGAATACTCCAGTGTGGGGTGCATATATATTTACAATTTTTATATCCTACTGCTGAATTGACTGCTTTATCATTTGTGACTTTCTTTTTCTCTTCTTAATAGTTTTTGTCTTGAAATCTATTTTGTCTGATACAAGTATAGCTACTCCTGCTCCTTTTTTGGTTTCCATTGCCAGGGAGTACCTTCGCCATTCCTTTAGTTTCACTCTGCGTGTCTTTGTAAGTGAAGTCCATTTCTTGCAGGAAACAGATTAATGGGTTTTGTTTTATCATACATTCAACCACTCTGTCTTTTGATTGGAGAGTTTAGTGGATTTACATTAAATGTTATTATTAATAAGTAAGAGCTTACTCCTGCTATTTCATAATTTGTTTTCCAATCATTTTGTGGTCTTCTTTTCTTCTTTCCTTTCTTCCTATTTCCTTTTAGTGAAGGTGATTTTCTCTAGTGGTAAAATTTAATTTCTTGCTTTTCATTTTTGTGTCTATGTTGTGTGTTTTTGAGTTGACCATGAGGTTTGTCAATACTATCTTACAACACATTATTTTAAACAGATGACACCTTAACACTGATTGCTTAAATAAACAAACAAACAAATAAAAACTCAATACTTAAATTGTGTCCCCCTACTTCGTAACTTTTGTTGTTTCTATTTATATGTTATTGTCTGGTACTATGTCTTGAATTGTTGTTATTTTTGATTTGTCCATCATTTAGTCTTTCTGCCTCAGAGTAATGTATGCAGTACAATTACAGTGTTATAATATTTTATGTTTTTATATGTTCTTACTATTACCAGTAGTTTTGTACCTTCAGGTGATTTCTTTTTGCTGATTAATTTTTTTTTTCTTTCTGACTGATGAAGTCCCTTTAGTATTTCTTATAGGACAGGTCTGGTGTTGATAAAATCCCTGAGCTTTTGTTTGTCTGGAGAAGTCCTTATTTTTCCTTTATATTTGAATGCTATTTTCACCAGATACACTATTTAAGGGTAAAACTTTCGTTTTTTTCTGCATTTTATACCACCCTTTCATGGCCTGTAAAGTGTCCACTAACAGTCCGCTGCCAGATGTACTGGAGTGCCAATGTATATTATTTGTATTTTTACTCTTGCTGCTTTTAGGATTCTTTCCTTCTTCTTGACCTTTGGGAATTTGATTTTTATATACCTTGAGGTAGTCTTCTTTAGGTTAAATCCAATTAATATTTTATAAGCTTCTGGTATTTGAATATTGAGATATTTCCCTAGGCTTTGGAAGTTCTCTGTTATCATCTCTTTGAATAAACTTTCTACCCCTATCTTTTGTCCACTTCTGTTTAAGGCCAATCACTCTTAGATTTGTCCTTTTGGGGCTGTTTTCTAGATCTTGAAAGCATGCTTGCTTCTTTTTTTCTTTTCTCTTTTGTCTTCTCTGATTGTGCATTTTCAAATAGCTTGTCTTTAATCTCACGAGTTATTTTTTTCTGCTTTTGATAATGCTATTCATGAGTGCCAGGTAGTTACAGTAATATATAGTGAGTGCCAGGAGTCAAGTTTCTCACAGTTTGAGTGGAAAACTTCCACATTAGGCAAGAAAGGTTAAAGTTATTCATTATTCAAGTGGTAATGTATTTTAGTTGCACATCAATATAAATTTATTATTGGTTTAATGTAGATACAGATAGTAACATTTGGATGTATTCCTAGATATGCATGTAAGATAGCATACATACATAGCTTTATTTGATCTGTTAGCTGAGAGGACCCAGATATAATGGCATCCCAATAGCAATGACCAGATTTTCCACCAAATCTTGATTTTTTGATACCACTCTCCAATTAAAAGAACCAAGAACCCTTGGAGAAATGTCCTATTCTTATTACCAGATAATAAATACATTAACAAAAGCCTCAAGCATTTTATAGCTCAAGAAAGTAAGAAATTCTCCCCACCAGATATAAAGAAGAAAAGAAATACTTAGTTCACCAAAAACAAAAAAACAGAAAAACTGAAAGAGCTCACCTTGGTCAAAGCTGAAACAAGGTGAGCACCAATATAAATAAGATAGTATGGTATTAAAGCCCGTGTGTGTGTGTGTGTGTGTGTGTGCACGTGTGCATGTGTGTGTACGTGTGCATGTGTGTGTTTTCATGTCTCTCTAGTGTTATTAAACAATTAAATAAATCAAAGACAGAAAAACAAGAGACAAATCTCTTGTGTAGAAGAAATACAAATTGCTTTTCCTTTAAAGCAGTAGAACACAACTCATTCTTTAAGCATAGGCTGTTCTTAGTGACTTCTTTCATAAGAGCACAGTATAAAAGGTATGAAAAATAGTATCTACAGTGGAGAAATCTGAAAAATGCTACCTCAGTAATATGGTTTGGCTGTGTCCCCACCCATATCTCTCCTTGAATTTCAATAATCCCCATGTCTTTAGGGCAGGACGACATGGAGATAATTGGGTCATAGGTGCGGTTTCTCCCATACAATTCTCCTGGTAGTGAGTAAGTATCATGAGATGTAATGGTTTTATAAATGGAAATTCCCCTGCACATGCCCTCTTGCCTGCTGCCATGTAAGACATGACTTTGCTCCTCATTCACCTTCTGCCATGACTGTGAGGCTTCCCCAGCCTTCTGGATCTGTGAATCAATTAAACCTCTTTCCTTTATAAATCAACCAGTCTTGGGTATGTCTTTATTAGCAGCTTGAGAAAAGACTAATATACTCAGGTAGGTGATCAAAGTTAACAGCAAGAGTTATATCATGTTGAGAGTACCTACCCTTAAAATGAAGTGATGAAAAATGGCATTTCATCACTGTTCTTGTTCTGCCAAATGCCCATAAATCCAAACTAATGATGAGTAAAAGAGCAGATAAATCCAAATTATGGGACATTCTACAACATATATCACCAGGACTGCTCAAAATATCAAGCATACAAAAAAACAAGAAAAGTGTGAAAAAGTATCACAGCCAAGGGGAGCCTAAGGAGACATGACTATTAAACATAACGTGTTACTCTGGATGAGATACTGGAACAGGAAAAGGACATTAGTTAAAAATTAAGAAATTATTTGTTTTCAAACCTAAGAACTTTAGTTAACAAAAATGTATCAGCGTATGTTTGTTCATTGTAACTAATATACCATGCTAATTTAATTTAAGATGTTGATAATAGGGAAACTGGGTAGACATGGAATATATTGAAACTCTACTATCTTTATAATTTTTCTGTAAACCTAAACCTGTCCACAATAATATTTATTTTAATATTCCATTTTTTTTTCTCTTTGGAGCTGTAGCTCTACTGTTTGCCATTTTCTCTTAGGGTGTGACTTTGTACTGTGACTTCATGTTCAACTGAATTTTTTTCTTCTTAATAAGGAAAACTCTGTGAAAAGTGGGTTCTTTATACATGTACAGAAATAATTTTCTCTTGCTTTATCCATAAGGATGTCAGCCCAAACTTCTTTATTTCCTCAACTTGCAGTTTCTCGCACTGCTATATAGACAGCATTTGCGCATACTGTGTGAATGTAAGGGGGTGACTACAGTGATCACAAGAGACTTACTCCTGAACCAGTCTTGACATATATACATTTTTATGTTGTCTATGGTTGCTACCCCAGAACATCCCTTTTTACTAAGATTTTTTTTTTTTTTAGCTCTCCAGGGTTCCAGCATTATGAGATATCTCATGTCAAGTTCTTATGCTTTTATTTCCCAAAGTTTTGTTAGTTAACATCCTTTAAAACCTAAGCCTTATGTCACAGAGATAAGCAAGCCCAGCTTCTACTGAACATTCTCATATGACATTTGTCTTTTTCATAATCACTTAACATAATGGCCTACAGTTTCATCCATGAAACTACAAATGAAAACAGTATGTATTTTATGGAAGAATAACATTCCATTGTGTATGGCACCACATTTTCTTTATCCATTAATCCCTTGATGGGAGATTTCATATTTTGACCATTGTGAATAATGCTGCAATAAACATTGGAGTTCAGACATCTCTTTGATATATTGATTTCCTTTCTTTTGGATATACATCCAGTAGTGCATTGCAGGATCATGTGGAAGTTCTATTTTCAGTTTTTTGTGGAAACTCCATCCATACTTTTTTTCTTAGTGGCTATGCTAATTTACATTCCCATCAACAGGATATTATGTTCCCCTTTCTCTACATCCTTGCCAGCACCTGTTATGGCCTGGATTTTGATACAAGCCATTTTAACTGTGGTGAGATATATCAAATTGGGGTTTCTTTTGGATTGGAAAAGATATTTCTATTTTCACTCAATATTTATACAGATTTTAAATGGAAAGATGTTCCTTATATATAAACAATTATCTTTTGTGGTTACATGTATAGTTTTTAATTGTTTCTGATTCTAATGTCAGGTATAGAAAGTATATACCAAGTTTAAAGAGATTGTCACAAATTATACTTAAATTTAAATTTTAAATTTTATATACATTTTAATTACTCTGAATTCATTTAGTATATATTTTGAGTTACATATTAACTATGTTCTATGTGTATGTAGATCTTTACACATATATATTTTATATATATGCTTTTCCTATATTAGCTGATTCTAATAACATATAATCAATATAAATGTATTCTATTATCATTTTAATGCCATATTGATCATATACAAAATCCCACATACATTTTTGTTCAGTTTTTAATCTACATTCTGTTGAATTAATTAGACAATGTATTTCTTTTCCCAAACTTTCAATGATCAATATAATACCCTTCTTTTTTATCAACAAGATGAACCCTCATTTTTTATTACATATTACACTGAACAGTTCAGAAGTTTTATTTCAGAACAAATATCTGCTGTCACTTTTCTGTCTTTTAATGTTTGTGAAGGAATTTAAAGAAAACAAAGTCACCAGTGAGAGTCTTGTGGGAGTGCATTGCATTTATAGATTAATGTTAGTAGTGATAAATTTTATTATTAATTAGCAGATTGCTCAACATTTCTATGACTCAATCACTTTGTCTTTAAAACGTGTTTAATGATGTACCTGCTTCATAGTGATAGTACATAGCACATAAGAGCACTTTGAGTATAAATAAGCAGAGCATTGTTAGTATGTAGCACAAGTCAGAAAGAGCTGGTAAAAAAGGAGTCGGAAATCCAATAGAGAGAGTGGATAACTGATGGAGTAATATTTCAGAGAAGGCAACAAGTGACAGGGCTCCAAAGTCCTGGCAGAGGACCAATGTCTTACTTGTTATGTCAGATGAGAAAGTAAAAAAGATTTAGATTAGATGGTGGGGATTTAGATAAATTTTAGGATTAGAGGTAGGAGATTGAATTAACATTTTTTTTTTCAGAGAAATAAAAGGAAGGTCAACTGCTGACATACAGAAAATATTTTGTGGTAAGAGGTGTTAGACGAGTACAGATGCTTGAAATAGTAGCTATGGAGAATGAGAAAGAAATAGATAGGAAAACATAACAATTTCTGACAGTGTCGACATTCCAGTTAAGAATGGACACTGTGACAGATTACACTATATTTTCCAATTCTTCACTCTGCTTTAATAAGGTAATACTCTCACAGGTTTTGGCAGATAGCACAGCAGTACCCTCCCACAAACTATCTGGCCCCTCAATGTTGGGCCTGGCTGGTGATGTGTTTTTGTTTTGGCTAATGAAATATTAAGAAATGTGAAGCAAGCAGAGGCCTACCTGCACATTGGCTTGGCTATTGAGCTTCACTGTAGGATGAACAGACTTAAGTAGCCACAGGTCCAAAGAGTACTAGCCTTGCAAAGCAGTTCTGAACTAACTCAGAGCCTGAAGCCAGACTTAGCTATTCTCCTGACAGAGCAGAGGCAGCCATTCTACTGCCAGCCAAGTCCTCACCTAGACCAGACAAAATACAGTCAGCTTGCAAAGCCACGAACATTAAAAAATGAATCATTACTAAGCAATTGTGTTTTAAGGTGGTTTGTTAGGTAGATTATTGCAGCAATCACTGACTAATATAGAGATCATAAATACGTACCAGTACTAAAATGTGTAGTTATTTTATTGAACAGTGTTTATGAGGCATAGTATAGGAATGGAAAAGAACGAATTCATTCACATTTGTGATATTTTTTAATAAGAGGCATGGGAACAATTGATAAGGTAATGGTTAATGTTATGAACAAATTTCTTTGTTATTAAAGAAAAATTACTAGCTTTTCTGCTGTAATATTTTTTTCTGAATCTGTTACTTAAAACATACGTGTGTGTGTGTGTGTGTGTGTGCGCGCACACACACTTATGTGTACACCTTGGGACTTTTAAAAAGTTATTTGAAATCAATTAACCTTTTATATCTCTGTCAGAGTTATTTTTCTCAAACATATATCAAACATAAATTAATCTCCTGTTTCTAGGCATTAATTTCAAAACTTTCTCTTACTTGGCCTCTGCTACCCAGACTGCATGCTACCTCTTTAACCTCCTATCTGGATATTATTTTGCCCACTATATGTGACAGAGTCCTACTGAGGGTTGTCATGCTTTTATTTTGATATTCATTCTATATGTCAGACCATTTCCCATGTAAACATATAGCTGTAAGCATAGACACACACACACACACACACACACACACACACACACACCCCTAGAGAACCCCAATTCAGAGGTCACCAACATCCTCAACACACACAACCCAGATACACCGGCTTGGTTTTGCTCTTTATTAAGGTACTGAATTACTTTGATACCACCTAGTAAAGAGTCACTACCTTTAACTCACTGAGTGCCCTGTCACTCTCATTTTTCTGGCCTTCCATGAGACTTTCTGCCGTTTTTCAAGAATCTAGCAACTATGGGATCAATGCCTGCCACAAATGGGGTTATCCAGGTCCTTTTCCAGCTCTAGAACCAGTATCTCTACTCTTGTCGATCTGTGTATATGGTGGACTCTGTATTAATATATTTTCATATCACCCTGAATATAACCATGCATACTGATGCAGCACTTTCTTACTTGAACATAGGTGTATGTATAAATCTATTATAGGAAAATGTTTACTCTTAAAATTAGGAGGAATATCTTTATAGTTCTTTTATCCCAAGTGCTTAAAGTTCAAAAAGAATCAGATAATCCAAAAGTTATTCTCAACTGACAACATAATAAATCATGTCTGAAATAATATTTAGAAATATCTATACTTACAAATTTTGAAATACTTAAACCTTATTTAATTCACTCCTCTAATTTGCATTCCTTTTGCGTGGCTGCTCAGTGATCCATTTTAATTTGGAAATAAACTGATTTTATCATGTCCTAGGTTTCTTCCAAAGCTGCATGTGAGTTTCAGAGAGCAACACTTTAAAGATGACAGATAGATCATAGACATTTGCCCCATTCTCTTCTGTCTCATGAAGACTGGAGTTTAAGTCAGGAAAATGTGAATGAGTCAGGTACCTCATATCATCTTCATGTAATAATTTTGAAAGTTGCCTAGTTAACGGAAATACATGGAAAACCTCCCATGTCTGAGACCTTTAGAAAAACCATTTGAACAGTCTATTACACAGCGAATTACTAACAATTCCAATTCACCAGTCTCAGTGCAAGGCATATGCTTCAAATTCAAATCAACTTCAGTGTCCTTCAACTGTCTGAAAATGGTCACTCCAAACAATTGCCTTGTGTATAATTCTGGTTTTATTATCTAGACATATTAAAGAGTTTATAGATTTACATATTGAAGCTTCAGCCTCAGGCTTTAGTGACTTATTGCTATGTCATGGCTCATATCCTTTCTTTAATACTGTGTTTTCTAGAGATACAACCGATCAAGTCACAAGCTGTATGTCATGACTGTCATTGTTCAAGGAACTCAGAATCCAGGGGTCAGGTTCATTCTTCAAGGACTTCTGCTACAAGTAGATCTTTGCACCATCATCAATCACTTTTTTAAAATAGATTTTTTGGCTATTAGAATTTTCCAACATAAATAACATAATTTTCTGAATCCAGGGTCATTGTTCTCTTCAAACTTACTCAGCAAAAACTAAGATCTGAAGGGACAGATATCCCAGAACCTAGATAGTGAACAAATTGCAAAAAGATTTTTAAAAAATAAATTAGGTCACACCCTCCACACACACAACTTTGTCAATGACACATCATTTTTAAACCTGTTCTTGAATTTTCTACCTATTTGTTAATCATTCTTTTGTTCTGTGAAGCCGGGTAGTAAAGTGTGTGTGTGTGTGTGTGTGTGTGTGTGTGTATTAGGGCAATGGTATGTAAATAGGAGGAAGTAAAGGGTTTCTAAAAATTGAGATTACAGGACAGAATGAATCCTGGGGATGAAGAGTTAGAGAAAACTATAGTTATACAAATACAAGATTAAAATAAGCAATCAAAAAACAACAGAATCTGAACTACAGAAAGCTCATTTTGAAGTAATGGCACGTGGAAGAAAGGACTATGTTTACAAACAGATGTTAAAGGGAAAAAAGAACACTACTATGCACAGAGAAGTGGATTTGTCCATAGAGGAGCCTGCCTACTGCCTGCCCATTTTTATTTATTTATTATTTAGTTTTGAGATGGAGTTTTGCTCTTGTTGCCCAGGCTAGAGTGCAATGGCATGAGTGGTCTCAGGTTGCTGCAACCTCCATCTCCTGGGTTTAAGCTATTCTCCTGCCTCAGCCTCCTGAGTAGCTGGGATTACAGGTGCCCACCACCTTGCCTGCCTAGTTTTTGTATTTTTTAGTTGAAACAGGTTTTATCACATTCGCCAGGCTGGTCTCAAACTCCTGAGGGCAAGCCCAATAGTGGTGACTTGGCAATTATCAGAGAGAAGTGCTACATAACACTAGCACTAAATAGTCCCAGGT
This sequence comes from Saguinus oedipus, assembly GCA_031835075.1. Classification (NCBI taxonomy): domain Eukaryota; kingdom Metazoa; phylum Chordata; class Mammalia; order Primates; family Cebidae; genus Saguinus; species Saguinus oedipus. The sequence continues at coordinate 72,371,110 of CM063178.1, forward strand.
TTCAGCTTCCTTCGTTCCTGTAAGATGATGGCTGTTTGCTTTTCTTAGTCATAGATAGAGGGTGGGTGGCCTGTGTTCCCTCATGTTCCATTTTTTTCCCCCACAGCTGATATCATTATGAATCATGGCCTTCAGTTTCAGTGAATATAGGTGCTGCCTCGGATTCCTTCTCAACATTACATTGGGAAAAACTAATTTGTCACAACTACTTAGGCTGTAGTTTTTATGAAGCTATAATTTAGAAATCTATGCAGGAAGTAATAAGATTTCAACATTAACTCATGAAAAATAATAAAGAGTGTTTTGATTCTTTTTTCTCCAGGGCACATATTTTGTAAGAATATATAACTTCCATTAATGAATAAAAAAAAAAGACTAATAACAACGTTGATATAAAACAGCTACCACTTAATAATTACCCAGTATGTCCCAAACACTGTGATAAGTTCTTTACTATTCTTATCTTGTTTAATCTTAATAATAATTCTATGATATAGGAATTGATATATCTGCAATTGCTAAGAAGGAAACCAAGGCTTAGAGAAGCAAAATAACGTGTTCAAGATTACTGAAAAATTAGCTGACAGCCAATATTTGCTAGCCAGTTGTTCTGACTCTAAAGCCTATTGTTTTAACAATTACATTAAACTTCCTCTCCACTTCAGCTAAAGTCCAGTATTCAGAGGAAGACTTCTCTTTGCTGAGAAAGTTGTATCGCAATGACCTCATTGTGTAGCACTTGAAAGGAGTACTTTCTCATTAATTAAGGAAAATTCTCTTTTGGCAAGAGCAGTCCCCATTGTAATGAAAGCACAGCACTGGTCTTCAATTTAATAGGGATGCTTTCAGCTCTGAGGGCAAGGAAGGAGGCAGCTGTGAGTCATAACTTATTGCCATACTCAGTCAGAGGAACAGTCATCAAACAAAAGGGCCATATTCTTTACGCCAGGTTGCTAGAGCAAAAATAGTGCTTCCTCTCACTTTCAACCTCAGCTTATTTGATTATGAATCAGTTGTTACTAACTTTAGAGCAGTGGTTACCGCTTGGGGTCTAGTAAGAATGTGATGATGTCCACATGCTGTCATTATTACTTCTAAAGCCTAATGGAAATTGTTCTGGTAGCTGTACTAAGGTTTCATAGATTAATGAAGACACAAAATGCCCCTGATTTGGATAAGGATGTTATCAAATTAATGTGGTTATTATAGGATGAAACCCCAAAGCTATATGTATTTCCAAAAGTCTGGGTTGCAGGCATTTTCCCATTGCTTTCACATCTCTGCTTTAAAATGTCTCCATCCCATATGATACTGTCACTTGTGCTACAGATGTCAGCAGGAAATGAACCAGACAGGCTTATAATAATGGCTTTCATGTGAAGGTCAACATACTGATATATCGTAGTGATTATATTTAGTAGAACTACACAATAAAACTGGAGATATGGGGCTACTGAACTCTGAGTCTAAAAGCCAACATTCAGATTTATGGAACACTATCTGTTTCCTCCCACCTTTTCATTTGTGGGACTGAAAGTAGCTAGGAGGGGATGCCAAAATTTAGTTAGCATATATTATTAATATGTAGTAAGGACTAGGTAGTGTTTTATGGTAACTCATTTATTCCCTACAATAACCCAATGAAGCAGGACCAACTATTGTCCCTGGGTGAGGGAAATTAGTTTCTGAGACATGGGGCCACATAGTTAACAAGCCACTGAGTTGAAGTTCACACGAGCCTGATATGCTGCCCTTAATGTCATAGATAGGGTGAGGCCTTTTTCAGATGTTCCAGATCTGCTGCTTCTTTTCACTTACTTGGCTCCTTGTACAAAAGCTGGTCACGACATTAATCCTGAGCATCTTCATGTTGTTTATTTAGAGACTCTGTATATAACACAGTCTGTATATAAACAGAATTTGGGCTGTGGCTTCCCATACAAGAACAATCCTCGTTTGTTTGACATTGGGAACACTGGATCCCATTCAAATGAAACCACATACTTCATTGATATCTATCTTATCTCGCTTATGAGAAAGGATGATTTTTGGTATACAAAACGATCTTGCAAAAGTCTAGAGCCCTGTCTGATATGGATACCTTTCAACAGAGTTTCAATTATAAAAAAAAAATTAGCGCAAGTTCAAGGCTCTAGATCAGAAAAAAAAATAAGAAAATAAGAAGAGTAAGTTTCCACTATTAGTCACTACAATACTCTGAGTTATACAGTTTCACATCTTCCCAAGATGACTCTGTAGTATAGCACATGAGATTGTAGCTGAATGCTCTTATCTGGCCCTATCACTCTCTTGACAGAGTGGTGGAGGAGATAAAAGTTTGAGATTAGAAAAACATGGGTTTGAATCCTAAAAAGCTATGTGAATTCAAAGAAATTACAACTCCCTTGACTAAATGGTAGCTATCATCCTCAAAAAAAAAAAACAAAAAACAAAACAAAACAAAAACTCTGAAATACTGTAAAGATATGATCTCCATAAAGGTCAATGAGTACCCTACTATTCCTGCAACAATGCTCAATAGGTATGTGCACAAAACCATCATTTCACTTCATAACTTACTAACCTCTTCTCCCATTCTCCATATACTCTCATGAACAATTAGACCTACTTAATGACATGTGCTTGTAATTCATTCCTATAAAATTATTTTGCATCTCTCTTTAGACCATGGCCTCTGATTTTGCCTCTCAAAAATCCTTAGTTGATAAAAAAAGTCAAATAATTATATTCAAATATTTTTCAAGTTGTGAAAAGAAATCACTAAAGCAAATAGCAAGAAATGACACCAGAATAGCAAGAAGATTCTTACATATATTGCAATTGGCCAACATACTTTCAAATTACAGCTTGAGCAAATCCCACAAGCCACGTAACCTTTAGAAGCATAGCTACAGCAATAAATATGTAAACATAACATTTTCTGAAAGCACAAACAAAAACCTGATCTCAAGTTTCATGCAATACGACGACAGTCATGTTGAAGATACAGACATGAAACGTTAATCATTGTGCCCTATGTGGAAATTATTCTCAGAGTACCATGAAAGACCTTAAGATATTAAGATTCATGTAAATGGAGATGGAATCAGGATGGTTTCATCCCAGTTAGACAGGAAATTCTTACAATGTTGACAAAAAAACTGACACTCAAATTTTATAAAGCTGACTTTACTGACTTATATTTCAGGATTTCTTTTGTTTCGAGGAGTTAATTTAGGACATCTCCTAAGAACTGGTGATAGAAAATTTTGTTTTATGGTATCACAATAGGAAAGAGAAACTTATTTTCATGAATACTCACACTTCCATTCTCACTCCATCAACCCTCCCAATTTCAAACACTAGAAATCTTAAATATTTTTCCAAGGAAATTCTCATTGTTTTCCTATGTTTTTGTCTTCTGTTTTACTTGTGAAATTCATGGGTATTTTTCCAATAATATTATCATGATGTAATTCTGATAATGTGAGGGAAACATCCAATGAAAAACTTCTGATGCAATAGTCAATATGTAATTTTTGAAACTGGCAAGAGTGTCCACTTCATTTAGTTGTAGTGAGGATTACATGGTTTGTACAAATTAAAATGTTTACACCTTCTACCTACTAGTTATGCAAAATTTTTTAATATTAGCAATTTTGATTTTACAGAAGTAAAATAACTCAATTTGTAAAGACTAAAACATTTATTTTTTTAGACTTAATTAAAATAATTTTGTAGGTATACCAAAATATCATGGGTTCTTTAAAAGATAATAGAAAGAGATCAACTGATAGGATTAGAGGATATTTCTATCCAACTCAGAAGTTTGTTATCAGAAGGTAAGGGGCAGTTGCCCCTTGTATATTTGTTTCACACTCAGCACTTTGGGAGGCCAAGGCAGGCAGATTGCCTGAGGTCGGGAGTTCAAGACCAGTCTGGCCAACATGGTGAAACCTCGTCTCTACTAAAAATGCAAAAAAAAAAAAAAATTAGCCAGATATGGTGGCATGCACCTGTAATCTCAGCTAGTAGGGAGGCTGAGGCAGGGGAATTGCTTGAACCAGGGAAGTGGAGGTTGCAGTGAGCGGCGATCATGACACCCCACTCAAGCCAGGGGGACAGAGCGTGACTTCCTCTCAAAAAAAAAAAGTTGCATTACTCAGTATTTTTCTGGTTCTCAACTGAGAGCCACATCCAGACTTAAGAGGCCTTATGTGTGCCTTAATTGATGTACCCTTTCCTGTCTGTAAAGCCAGCATAGTTAATATAGCCCCTTTCATGGTTCAAATCTTGCTCACTCTACCTTCATCTTATCTCACTGACTGACTCATCTGCTTCTCTCTTCCACTTTCAAGGACACACATTACTGCATTGAGCTCAATCCAAATAATCTAGGGCAATCTTCCTATTATAATGACTGAGTTTAATTGCCTCTGCATGCATGTATATTTGCCTTATGACATAATCACAAATTCCATTGATTACAGCATGAATATCTCTGGGGACCCATTGTTCTGCCTACTACACTGATTAAGTATCTCCTGATCCTCTAAACAGAAATAATCTGTTGTCTAAATACTACACAGATAGTTCCAAACATAAAACTCAAGCAAAGCAATGTATCATGAGAATCGGTGAAAAGCAGTTTGTGGATTTTGTCAAGTTTTTAAATCTGTATTTAGAGCTCTGTCTGAGTTTGTCAGCATTCTAAAATCAGTTAAGCAATGCTCAGACTGCTTCATTACAAAATGTTTGTGGGCAATGCAACTAGAGACAGGACTGTTTAGTCAATTTAATAACTATTTCAGGGATGGTTTATATCAAAGAAACAATATTTCTTAAGTGTTCACATTATACAGATGTGGAAATGCCTTTTTAAATCCATGCTCCCATCCTAGAGGTTAGTTCTACTATTTTTAATAACATTTTTTAAAAATTGGGAAACTGGGCCAGGTGTGGTGGGTCACTACTGTAATCCCAGCACTTTGGGAGGCTGAGGCGAGCCAATTGCTTGAGATCTGGAGTTCGAGACCAGCCTGGCCAACATGGTGAAATTCCATCTCTACTAAAAATACAAAATTAGCTAGGCCTCATGGTGTGCACCTGTAATCCCAGCTACTTGGGAGGCTGAGGGAGGAGAATCACTTGAACCCAGGAGGCAGAAGTTGTAGTGAGCTGAGATCATGCCACTGCACTCCTTCCTGGGCAAAAAAAAAAAAAAAGAAAAAAAAAAGAAAGAAATTGAAAATCAGAAAGTTAATATTGTCAATAATGAGTAGAGCTGGGATTTTATTTTATTTTATTTTAAAACAGGGAGACTCCCTCTGGGTAAGTAATGGTGAATAGAAATTTCTGTGATGATGGAAAATTCATATCAGCACTCTTTAATAAAGTAACATCACATACCTGACAAGGTAGCTGAAATGTAGCCACTGTGAATGAAGAGATAAATCTTCTAATTTTATTGAATTTTTATTAATTTTAATTTAAAGCTTATTTGGTGGACAGTGGCCATCATATTGGGCAGTGTAACTCTATGGTTCATCTTCTTAATCACCTCATGGCACAGCCTCAGGAAAGCACTTTTATTTATTTATTTATTTTTTTATTGCATTTTAGGTTTTGGGGTACATGTGCAGAACGTGCAAGATAGTTGCATAGGTACACACATGGCAGTGTGTTTTGCTGCCTTCCTCCCCATAACCCACATTTGGCATTTCTCCCCAGGCTATCCCTCCCCAGCACCCCCCCAGCTTTCCCTCCCCTATTCCCCCCAATAGACCCCAGTGTGTAGTACCCCCCTCCCTGTGTCCATGTGTTCTCACTTTTCTCACCCACCTATGAGTGAGAATATGTGGTATTTCCTTTTCTGTTCTTGTGTCAGTTTGCTGAGAATGATGTTCTCCAGATTCATCCATGTCCTTACAAAGGACATAAACTCGTCATTTTTTATTGCTGCATAATATTCCATGGTGTATATGTGCCACATTTTTCCAGTCCAGTCTATCATCGATGGGTATTTGGGTTGGTTCCAGAAAAGCACTTTTTTTTTTTGACACTTTTCTTGACTCTGCTTTCATAAGCATATGCACGCAGCTCAAGTTATTTTTTGCATTTCTGAGTTTGGAAATAGAACAATTTTAGCATTGTAAATAACTTAATTTAACAGTTTATCACTTGTTATGATTTGTGGAAACAAAATAGAAAAGAAATCTGAATGGCAGATCATTTTATCCTCTCTTCTGTTTAGGTGAGAGAAATCACTTCTGGTTAATAAACACAGTGTTCTGTAACGCAATGCCGTGATGTAAATTAGCGTTGGTTTTTCTATGGGTATGTAAATTGTCTTTTTTAAAGCTTTATTTATAGAAAATTTCAAACATATAAAAATGTAAAGAGAATGGTACATTGAAACACGATGTTCCCATTATCTAACTTTTAAAATTAACAGTTCATGGCTACTTTTATATCTTCTTTACTCTCGCTCATAAGACAGAACATCAAATGTTTTTCAGTTGATTTCAACTACTGTCCTAATTGTTGCAAAAATCATTCCCATTTTGGATAGAAGGAAACTATTCATTGGCTGATAATTCTTTTTATTTGTGTTTTCTTTCTACCAACTGCATATTCAGTTTCATTTGTTTCAGCTAACTTTCAGTTTTAATGTAAGTTAATTTTACAGAAATAAAAGATTTCCTAGGGTCTCAACATAAAAAGATAGACATATTAAAAAATAATCTGTATCCCTATCCGCTTTCTACTTTTTTTGTTGTTTCCCCTTTAGGTAACAATTTTTATTACTTTATTTATTTTTATTATCTTTCTTACCATATTTATTTTATTTTATTACTATATTACTTTATTTTATTACTTTATTATCTTTCTACTAAAGTATATAAACAAATACATATATCTATTACTTTCCTTCATTCTTGGATAAAAATATGGGCTAATGTACAAAGCTTTCTCCTCCTTGCTTTTTTAAATAATATTTCCTAGCAATCATTTTGTATTAATATATAGAGGTATCTTTCATTCCTTCTGTTGCAGCCACATGGTTCTTTATTGCATCTATGAGATTTTTTTTATTCAACTAAGTCCCTATGAATAGATATTTTGGTTTATTTCCAGGCATATGGTATTACAAGTCATTCTTCAATTAGTAGTATTCTCCACAAATTGTTTCATGTTTTTGCCAGTATAAGACTTTTACATACCGAAACAAATGGAAAACCTATAATGCCTAATTCTTTTAAAAATAATCTTTTCAGACTATGGTCATTCTGTGAGAGTCTAATTTTTGTAGTACATAGAAATATGAACACTAATTTTATTGAGATACACACACCCTATGCATGCACACAAACATAAAAATATAGAGGTAGCGGGTGACTTTTAGTACCTCTTGATTTCTTTCTACAGCTGCAAAGCTAGAAATTTATACCAAAAGGCAATATATCTTCTACTTGAAAAGTTCCAGAGTTGTATTACTAATATGTTAGTTTATATACTGTCCATTTGAAAACAAGGAAGCAATCTCTATCACTGTCTCCAACTCTCTCTATATCATCACCAAAGGACAGAAAGAGAGCTTCTGTTACTCAATTTCAGACTTCATGAGGCCATTTCCACTGAAAGTTAGGATCACTCTAATTTTTAAAGGTCTCAACCATTAAAAAAAAATTTTCCTTTCTCTGGTGCTCCCTTCTCTTCTCATGTTATAGGAAAGTAAGCATACCCTTGTAGATCTTTCTTTCCTTCTTTCTTTCTTCTTTCTTTCTTTCTTTCTTTCTTTCTTTCTTTCTTTCTTTCTTTCTTTCTTTCTTTCTTTCTTTCTTTCTTTCTTTCCCTTTCTTTCTTTCTTTCTTCTTTCTTTTCTTTCTTTCTTTTGTTCTCTTTCTTTCTTATATTTATCTGTCTCTCTGTAGAATTTATCTATAATTCATTCTACGTACTGAAAAGTCAAGTTTATTTCTATACGGACGGAACCTCTCTCTTCTTCCACTTGACAGCAAATGTGACTTCTTTTGCACTGTACTTCTCTGATTACACACCCTCCTGTGTTAGCAAATGTCAGGAGTTGCTCTTTTATTTTTTATTTGATGCCACTTAGGGCTAAATAGCTTAAGAAAAATGGTTGCTCTGCATGGTTCTGTATAACTTACCAAATGTGTCTGAATTGTCTGGTTCAGGGACTCAGTCTAAATCTAGCAATGTACTTACAATTTTACATCTTTACACCACTAATTCTCATGTATTTACCTTCATCACAAATCTAAATGAGTTGATTATTAATTTTTTATATTTCTATTGTAGAAGTACTTTCAAGAATACTAGAGATTACAGAAAAATTTGATGTTTCACTATTTGAAAAGGACAACTACTGCTTTTATTGTCTTCTGCAAAATGCCATGCAAAGAATTTGGCTGTTAGACATAGGAAAGGCTCGTTTTCCATCAGTAAGGAACAAATAATTAATGTCTATTATGTGATGCAACTCCATAGTAAAATATGGCTGTCAGTAATAAATATAAGGAGACATAAGTTCATTTTGCAAGGAAAGGCTGAAGTGTCTATTTGGCATTTGAGTTATAATTTATCCCTCCTTTACCTCCAGCTGTATAACATATTCTTGAAATTGTATAAATCAGAACAGAAATATATCCTAGAGGATCAACTAATACTTTATAATGATTAATTGATGACTAACAAAAATATTCTCCAGGCTGTGAAAATTAGTGACTTTATAATTCCTACTGCATTCAGAAGTCTGGGTATTAAAGTAAAATATAGTACATTTTATGATGGCATCCTGGAAAAACTGTATCAGCATCAGTCATCAGTTACATGCTATGGGTAATGAACTAAAGAAGGATCATGCCTAGAATCCCTGACCTAGACATTGAGATTTTTGCCTAGTTTATATTTTCAGAAAGAAGAATAAATAAGCAGTGTAGATCAGCCATACTACAAATAGAAATTCTATAAAATAAAATTATCTCAGCTATCAAATAAGGGAGAAAACAAAAATTTCAAAATTTGAAATAATAAATAAATTTCCGTGTGTAAATGATACATATGGAAATTCTTTATGAGCATCATTATCATAGAAGGGTAGTTCAGCAAATGTAGGGTTTCCTGTTAGTGACTTGACGGCTTCTTCTAACTCCTCTGCAACCTTGGTCATAGACTTACTAGTCGATGCATAACAGTGAGAATTTGGAGCTGAGAGTAGGGAAATCTGGATGAATTGCAGTGATTTCGGTTGTATCATTGGTTATTCACATTGAACAATGCATCAATTCTAGTAAGAAGCAGCAAGGAAATCTCTGTACCATCACCTTGAGTATTTATACACTTTCCAGTAAAAGCTAAAGATTCCCCTCTTATAACAAGCACAGACAACCATAAGTAGTAATCATTAATTGAGTATCTGCTATGTTCAATCCATGTACCAATATTAAGTCTGCATATAGTATTGCCTACCATGCTCATTGTCCTTATAAGGAACTTTCTGTCCAATATCCCTTTAGGAAGTCAAATTGTATACCATGTCATAAAACGATTCTGCCAATCTCCTTAGTAGAAAAGCGAAGTATAGTCATTTTACCCACATACAGTGAATCAACAGGTTATACACCTAATCAATAACCCTTCTAGGAAACAAAACATGTGGTGGTCACCTGATTACTGTTCTCATGAAATATGTATTGTGTTGTATAAAAAGATGATAGTAGAACTGAATTAATTAGTAGGAGAGTTAAATACGGAAAATTGTGATCAGAAATGATGCTAGAAATGCTATGATAGAACATATTTAAGTGTAAGTTTTCCATGAGCAGAACTAGTACACAAACATTGTGAGCAAATAAATTAGAATACATGATGACAATGTTAACAAAGAAACAGATGGAATTTGAAGTTCATAGGTATTAGGATATATCAGTCAACAAAATAATAGATTATTAGTAGTGACTCTTATTTTTGAGTGACACAACTCTTTATAAACGGCTGATACAATGAAGTTCATAGGGAAAGTCTAGCTTAGAACTGAATCTAGGTACTAAAATGCTTTTATCAAGAAAGTGTATTGTATTGTACTTTTGCTTTTCTGTGTGTTGGTTTCATTTTCAGGCTGGTTCTCAATGAAAAGAACTAAACTTATGGTACAGAAGTTGTCATTGCCCAAAGAAAAAAAGTGGTGACATTACCAAAGAAAGGCTGAATGAGTGCTGGGCAGGCAAAAAAGCAAAGGCCTACTACCTTGAATCAGGTGTGGCTATTTTCTGCTTTTTATTTTCTAAACCACTCTATTGAGGTATTTATATATTCCATGTACATAACTTGATGAGGTTTGGAGATAAATATACGTCCATGAAACCATTGCCACATTCTATGTATAAACCTGACTATGGCTTCCAAAAGTTTTCTCTCCCTTCTTGTTTTTCGTAGTGATTATTATTTATCTGTGATAACATGTAACATAAGATATAACCTCCTAGCATATTTGCAAGCATATAATACAGCATTGCTAACCATAAGCACTGTGTTGTACAGCAGATATTTAGGACTTACTCATCTTTCAAAACTGAAACTTTATACTATTTGACTAATGCCTCCCCATTTTCCCTTCCCCCTATCTGGCAACCACCATTCCACTCTCTGCTTCTCTGAGTTTGACTATATCGGAGTCATCACATAATACCATATTGTATTTGCCCTTTTTCACTTCTGCCGTATTTCACTCAGCATAATGCCCTCCGAGTTCTTTCATGTTGTTTCAGATGGTACAATTTCTTTTGTTTTGAAATCAGTATTTGGAAGAAATATCTGCAGTTCCATGTTTTTTTTGCAGCATTATTTACAACACTCAAGCCATGGAAGTAACTTAAATGTCTATCAATGGATGAATGAATAAAGCAAAGGTCTTACACACATACAATGAAATATTACTAAGAATTAAAAAGAAAAAAATGTGGCTAATTTTTTAAAGGTTATGAAAACTATATGAATCAATGACTTTTTCACAAATTACTAACAAGACTTACATGCAAGTGGATATATTTATAGATCATTATTATTCAAGTAATCTACAAATATTGAAGAACCATGATGTGCCTAATCGTGGTCTAGACTTTGGAAATAAATAGTAAACACTTAGACAGAAATACAGAAAATAAGTAAGTAAATAAAAAAGCAAGAAACACAGTTAATTAAAATCTGGTGGAGGAATAAAATGACTAGATGATGATATTTTTTCAGAGAAAATCTCTTCTGAAGATTTGATATTACAGCTGAAAGCTGTCAAAAAGGAACCATTCAGTGCATTCCAGGCAGATTAAAGAAGACAGCGTCTGTTTATTTGTTATATTTGACTGTTACATGGTATTTGATTACTGGACATGGTAAATTAAAAGGTGCTTCCACAATAGTCTGTACTCACCAGATCATAACACTAACCAAATTTTCATGCAATTACTTTCTTAACATCTTTATTCTTCACCAAAAATATAAGCTCCATATTGACAGGAACTTTAGTTTTTGCTTGTTTATCCCCATGGCTAACTCTTGATCTGTACTCAGTGGATGTTTTCAGAATAGCAGGCTGGAGGCAAAAGAATTGATACTATTGAAAATCTCTCCTTGTGAACTTTCTCAAAACAAACAATTCAATTCTCTTATTTTAAAAAGAAACTATAATCAATGTTTTAGAAGATTGACAATGATACTGAAAATCTTTCAGAGTCATTCAAAAGCTTTGTGTTGGGAACTCTTCCAAGAGCTTGGTAAAAGTCAATCTTTCTTCATTCTGACCAGCAGTGAGGAATGTGAGATGGTCTGTTCTGCCTCCTTTTCCAAACTTCCCTTTGCTCTGCCAGATCATCCAATTTGGGAGCAGAAAAGAAGGTTGGTGAAAGTTAAAGACTTAGTTAATTAGCATTTTTAAAATTAATAAGTGCTAATTATGGATCTTTCTTGACTGTCAAATACCGTCTGTCATGACAAGTAAGCCACTTTGAGCAATTCCTCTGGGACTTTCCTCCTGGAGAGCATCTTCTTTGCATTATTCTCTGATGCAGGTAATACAAATCCCGACATACTTCTTACCACTTCCCCTTGGCTATTGTCTCCGAGTTGTGCCCTCCAGTAAACACAGCCTGCCGCCATCTTGAGGGCCTCTCCTGATACTTTAAAATCAGCTAATTTTTGCAACCCCCACTTGATAACGGGAACTATTATGAACCTTACTTCTCCTATTTGTATCCTTCTTCCCAACACTTCCCATCAGAAGAGGTCCAGGCAGCCCCTCTCATTCTCCTTCCCCAGGGTGGAGTCAGGTACTAATCAGCAAATCTGCATTCACGGGAAGCTCTACAAGATGATCTCAATATACTTCGGGGAACAACTCTTTGGAGCATTTGAGTTCCTCCAATTCAAAAATCTTGTATCATTATGGTAAGAAGTCTATGTCTCCTCTTCTGAAAAACTTCCTCTCAATCTCTCTAAATTATTTTGCTGCCTTTTTCCCTGCCTAGGACATAGGAAGGCAATTTATTCTCCTGTCTTATGACGAAAGGAGGGAAACCCCACAGTGATTTGTACTTGTATGAATTTGCTTTAAGGAAATTTCACATTCAATAAATTTGCAGCCTTCCTCATGGGTTGTTAAGGTAATAATTACTAGTCCAATATAGCTATATCTTAACAAATCCTGAGAATATGTGTTTTACTTTTCTTAAGAACATGTGGTACTTTTTTACCTACTTTTTGTCAGATTTGAAGTGTCAGCTAAAAGCCTCTAAAAAACCAAGAGTCGTCCTATATGACATATTGTCACAGCTGTTTATTATTCTTTTTCTGAATTTCACAATATCTTGTAAAGATATAATTCTTTTTTCTAAAGTCAATATGTCTTGGTACATTGGGCATTATAATACCCAGGGCTTAAATATTATGAGGATGGTTTTATTGGGACGTCTGGCACGCTTGAGAATGCCTAGAAACCAGGGTTTTTCTTTTCTTTGTCTGATATCAAAAAGGGAGTATCTCAGGCTAGGTTCCCCAAAGCAGATAGTGAGACAAGTGATGTATTAATGAGAAAGTGGGGGACACCATAGCAGTCAAATTGATGCCGATTAAGAGACCCATAACGAGTCACGAAGGCAGCTCCAGCCTGATCCCACAGGGACCAAGTTATCATACCACTGGAGTGCAAGTTATCATACCCTTATCCCATTTGAGCATTATAGCAGGAGACCAGTAAGCCATTGATTAAGTCTAAGCAGGAAGGGATAACACTTCTAAGCATTTTTAGCTCTCTGTGACCTAAGGATTTAAGAGATCTGGTCAAAGCACCAGCAGTGTCCCATTGAACACAATTCTAAAAGGTAAAATTTAAGAAAATTTCCTCTTTCTTTTGTCCTACTTTCCTATTTGTGTTGAATCTGAATACGTAGGGGGTGAAATGATAAAGGGACTGGATAAAGGGACTGTAATAATGAGGGTACAATAGAGATACCACATTGTCACATTTGCAATTCTAAACACTTTCCATGTAAAAATTTCCTCTGTAAGTTAGGGCCAAATAGGAATGATTACTTTCCAACCATGGCAAGAAAATAAACATTCTCTTCATGTCATCTGTGATTCTTATACCCCGAATCTCCATTATTTCAAAAGTCTAATTAGCTATAAGTACTAGAAGGAGGATCTTAGTACTAATATCACAGTGAAAGGAAATGGATAAATTTTAGTTTGTAATTTTAAAGGGTTAAAGAGCTAAGAGAGATCATAAAAAGTTTATCAAACAAGAAAAATGTTCATAGTTAAGCCATAAAAAAGGCTGAGCAAAAATGTTGAGAATAAGATAAATGGAGAGATCAACTTGAACAAAGGTAGGACAAGAAGAGTGAGTAGTTGCTGGCAAAGGGAGGGAAAAGAGGAGAAAAACTAGTGGAAAAGTGGACCAGAATATTTTATTCATTTTAAAAGCAGGAATTCATTTCAGCAGCAAGTTGGAGGCTGCTGACCAGGCAAAGAATAACTGATCATTGTATGTATTTGATTTTGGCAGTAGGCTCAATTTCCAACGAAATATCTAGATATGACTGCTTTTATCAAGATTAGAATATCGATGTTATACACATGTGCAATGTCCATTCCATGCCTAAATTGATCAAATAAAGCAGGGACTTAGCCACTATCTTTGGGGGGAAGATGAGAGAATATCATATATTAAGAATAAATTTAAATAGATTAATTTGTTAAAAACAGAACATGAAGAAAGACATTAACATAGTTATGAAATCAAACTTGCATGCTAGAACAGTACATATTCAAATTCAGACTACTCTTTAAAAGAAAGACAAAGAAATATGGTAATGTATCAAGAGCACTAAAATATAGCAATGTCGGCTCTGTTTTTAACTAGCTATGTGACCCTCTCCCTGTTCTTCAGTTTCCTTCTGTGCAAAATGAAAGTGGAGAGTGAATTAATTTTATAGGCCTTCTTATTCTATCATTCTATGAAGAGAGAAGGTTTTTACATGATGGAATGATCAATGGTATTTATTGTAACATCCAAACTAATTAGAGGTGATTCAACGGCACAAAATATATGTGATTCATTAATATTCATAACACTGGAAACCATGCTATCTTTTTTTTTTCATCTTTTTAAAAAGTGTTTAATTCTTTTCTTGGGTACTCATAGGATAATAAATTATATTAATATGTTGGCGTCACAGTTAATAAACCTAATGAAGTATAGCGGAGCTCCAGATTTCAGTTTTGATGCGGATAATTGATTTTGTGAAATCTTTAACATATGAATGACAAATGTTCAGAAGTCACTCCTTGATCCCCTTTTGTATGTATGCAGTGACTTCAATTTGAAAGCTCTGGATGGTGATTTTGCCTGTTTATTTTTAATACAGATGTTTAATAATTTTCCCATCTTTTAGCCTAAAAATCATCACTGATTTTCCCAAGGCAACAGGCAAAAATGATTATAGCAATTCATAATTCTAGAAGAAGCATAGAGGGTGCTTCACAGTTTCCTTCATAATTAATTGAGAGTCCAACAAGAACATATGTTTGTGTGACATTACAATGGGAAAGTGGTAAAGAAACGGAGTTATTTTCACTTGTAACCAATGGTGAGTGAATGAAAGCAGAACCTGCCCTACAATGTTGAGCAAAGGAAAATTAAAAAGTGAATCTATTTCAAATTCAGTCTGTTCAGCAACCTGTAATTCATAATTAACTGGTGTTTCAGGGCATATTAATTACATAGTACTAACCATGGAATTATGAGTAAATTCATTTATTTCTTGTCCCTCAGCATTTTAAGCAAGGGGAGCTTACCATACATGTTAATTACTTTTAGATCCGTTCAATGTAATTTCCATGTAAAAGGTAGAGACCTGTAGTTAGAAAGTAGTCAGTATTTAACAAGTATATGTTTCTCAGACTAAAGAAATGAGATACAGTGTAAAGAGCAGGGTTTTAAAGTGAAACTTGCATTTGAATATTTCATTCCTATTTTCTCCACATTATTACGGACTTTTTCTTTCATCAGTAAGAGTAGAGTTGTTGTATTGATTAAATATACAATCACTTAATTTATCCCTAGCTAATAACACGTAGGCACTCCAAGGTTTTCAAGCCTGCTCAGATACCTCACACTGCTTTGTGCTTTGACTATTCTCTTCCTTCTGCTTGATACAATATTTATATATTCTCTACAGCTGTTTAGTTCCATCTTGTTTTTCAAGATCTAGATAAAAGTTCAGCCAGGTATGGCCAGTGGGTCAAATTTACCACTACCCCCCACCACAAAGTTTCCCAAATAAAGTTTTATTGGAACACAGCCATGCCTATTCATTTAAGTATTGTTCATGGCTGTTTTCCTAATACAACAGCAGAGTTGAATAGTTGTGACCAAAAGCTGCATGGCCCACAAAGCTTAAAAATATTTTTACCATCTATTAGATAGTAAAAGTTTGCCAACCCTTGATTCAGAAACATTCCATTTTCTTTATACTACATTTCCTGACCAACAACGTGTTTGTTTTGATAGTCCTTGTGTTGTACATTAACTGTATTTTCACAGGAGCACTGAGAAGTGGAGACTACATTTCAGTGTTCCTTTTTCTCCATCTGTTTAACATAATACCTGACACTCAAATATTTTTTGTTTGAACCTAAAAATACATTATTTATTTATTTGTTTATTTATTTATTTATTTATTATTTTTTTGAGATAGAATTTTGCTCTTGTTGCCCAGGCTGGAGTGCAATGGCACCATCTTGGCTCTCTGCAACCTCTGCCTCCTGGGTTCAAGTGAGTCTCCTGTCTCAGCCTCCAGAGTAGCTGTGATTACAGGCATGCGCCACTATGCCTGGCTAATTTTGTATTTTTAGTAGAGAGGGGGTTTCTTCATGTTGGCCAGGATGGTCTCGAACTCCCAAACTCAGGTGATTTGCCCGCCTTGGCCTCCCAAAGTTCTGGGATTACAGGTGTGAGCAACCGTGCCTGGCCCTAAAAATAAATTATTAAATTTATATAGTCAGACCTCTGAATTCATGGGTTCCACATTTGTGGATTCCAGCAACCTTAGATTGAAAGTGTCGTTAGGCCTAGGACAGGGTGTTGCATCTGTATTAAACATATACAGACTTGTTTTTTGGTCATTCTGCCCTAAACACTACAGTATAGCAACTACTTACATAGCATTTACATCGTTTTTGGCATTAAAAGTAATCTGGAGATCATTAAAGTATGGGAGAATATGCATAGGTTTTATGCAAATATAATTTTACATAAGGGACTTGAGTACCCACAGATTTGTGTATCTGTAGGGGTTGGGGGAGTTCCTAGAACCAGTCCCCTAAACATAAATACTGAGAGATGACTGTATATAGATTGGATGCCAGTCTAGATAGAATACAAATTAAAAATTTTAAAATGTTTAAGTGGAAAAATATACATGTACATAGACCCAATACACTGAAGAAGAAGTTCTGAAAGCTAAACGTACATGCTTATTTCTCAGTACGAGGATCCAGACCTCTGATTACAGGACAAAGGACTCAACAAGCTTTACTATTAATTCCTCCAGTGGATTTCATGTTTTATGTGACTGTCTCCAGATTTGTTACACAGTTGTGTCTGTATGTGTGTATGCATATGTGTGGCTTGAACAGCACGGTTTATTTATTTCATTGATATAAAATGTGACACAGAGCAAATTTCTTCCAGACTAGAATCCTTCCCATTCGGTATTTTCTGGTCTCTTAGCTTTAATCTCCCCTTCATATGAAAGTACCACTATTCCAAACATGACTGAATATTACCTTTGTTATCATTCTGAATTTATAGCATATGTATTTAAATTATTCCTAATCTAGAAGATATTTTTGAACAGAAAATGTCTAAACTAAAATTGAATGTTATAAAGTTGGATTATTTAATTTTCTCTCATGTAAAACAAGATATATTTCCTACCCCACAGGTAGAAAAGAGTGTTCTGCCTGTTGTTAATTACAAATGCTAAATAATTATGTTGCATGAAAGATAGATAAAAGTATTACCTGTCTGAATTATTGCCTGTATTAGTCCGTATTCACACTGCTGACAAAAACATAACAGAGACTGGGAAGAAGAAGTTAATTGAACTCACAATTCCACGTGGCTGGGAGGCCTCAGAATCATGGCAGAAGGTGAAAGGCGCTTCTCACACGGCTGAGGCAACAGAAGATGAAGAAGAAGAAAAAGGAGAAATCCCTGATAAACCCAGCAGATCTCTTGAGACTTATTTGCTATAACGAGAATGATACTGGAAACTGCCCCCATGGTTTAATTATCTCCCCTGGGGTCCTTCCCACAGCAGGTGGGAATTCTGGGAGATACAATTGAAGTTGAGATTTTGGTGGGCACACAGCTAAACCATATCACTGCCTGTATTGTCATTAGTGTATTACCTTTTGGTAACCAGCATGATCTGTATAAGAGATATTTTCAAACTGATTTCAAAGACAGCTTTTGGTTTTGTCAGCTTCACTTGCTTTCATTCGTCAATGACAAGGTCAAAAACCTTTTGTAAACACTGAGTCTCTAGATAACTTACGATACCTAATACGATGAAATGGTATGTAAGTAGCCGCTATACCACAGTGCTAGCTTTAATTTCACCTTCATCTCTAAGGGTACTGTGACTTCACTCTTCACGCCTTAAAAATAGTGACCACCATGTTGTCTCATCTTTTAAGGATTTATAAACTTTGTTCAAGTTTCTGCCCTTTTGTACATGTGGGTAAATTAGGCCACTATAATTGACTTTTTGTTTTTTTACTCCTTAATATCTGCTGTAAGAAATTTGCACCAATTAGAGGTTAACATCATGGTTACCCAGGCTTTGGTTCACCTGCTCTGGTGTATGTTTTCCCAGTATAAAATGTTGCCCTCCCAAAATTCCTGGTGCATCACATGAATGGCAGGTTGTATTAATGCCTTAAGAAACATATTCCCCACAAAGTGAGTCATGGCTGTCCAAAATTAATTGCCATAAAATAGGGATTATAATCAAGATTACCTATTACATATGCACTGAGGCACAACAATAAAAATAGAGAATGTGTGTAGTTATTGGAGGTCATGAACAGCCACTACCCTTATGTTCATTGCTTAATTATTAGCAAGTATTTATAATGCATGCCATTTCTTAGGTGCTACCTGGCCCTATTCTCAAGAATTATGAACTGATATCTATAAAATATATGTGAACAATTGTGTAACTGACTGATCACTGAAGAAAGAGGGAAGGTTGTCATAGCACTGACAATAGTATTTTGTAAGCATGCATGTATATTTATTTACAGACTTACTTAAGGTGACTGCTGAGCATTCATTCTCATTTTCTTCTAGTAAGAACGCCTTCCAGTTTTGTTTGAGAAATTACTTCTCCATCACCATGCTTTGTGTTTTCCAGGTCCATCAATCAAAGTATCCAGCTTTCTGCTAGCAGAGGAGAAAGCATATGGCCCAAGCTACTTAAATTATGCTCTCTACATTTCTCTTGAGTTTGGAAACCAGAATGTCAATTTTAGTGAGAAATGTTGCTTTTGTTTTAAATGCTCCAGAGCTGACTTATCTCCCGAAGAGATAAACATTTAGCTTATGCACCTCGATTGACCTGGTCTACCCAAAGATGGCATTTTACTATTTTATTTAAACTCTATGAGTTACGTCATATCCTTCCAATTAATTTTCATTCATTCTTTTTTTTTTTTTTTTTGAGATGGAGTCTTGCTTTGTCAGACAGGCTGCAGTGGAGTGGCATGATCTCGGTTCACTGCAACCTCCACCTCCTGGGTTCAAGCAATTCTCCTGTCTCAGCCTCCTGAGTAGCTGGGACTATAGGCACATGCCACCACACCCAGCTAATTTTTGTATTTTCAGTAGAGATGAGGTATCATCATATTGGACAGGCTGGTCTGGAACTCCTGACTTCAGGTAATCTACCCTTCTTGGCCTCTCAAAGTGCTGGGATTACTGGCATGAGCCACCATGCCAGGCCAAATTTTCTTTGAGCTACGAATACAAAGTTTCTCTTCAAAATACTGCACTTTTAGGCCGGGCACGGTGGCTCAAGCCTGTAATCCCAGCACTTTGGGAGGCCGAGGCGGGTGGATCACGAGGTCAAGAGATCGAGACCATCCTGGTCAACATGGTAAAACTCCGTCTCTACTAAAAATACAAAATATTAGCTGGGCATGGTGGCGCGTGCCTGTAATCCCAGCTACTCAGGAGGCTGAGGCAGGAGAATTGCCTGAACCCAGGAGGTGGAGGTTGCGGTGAGCCGAGATTGCGCCATTGCACTCCAGCCTGGGTAACGAGCGAAACTCCGTCTCAAACAAAAAAAAAAAAAAGAAAAGAAAATACTGCACTTAATTGCATTGCAATTGCAAGCTAATTCTGCAAGCTAGGGAACGAGGAAAGCCAATGTCTGAAGGTCTGAAAAGAGGGATTGAAGGGTGGGGCATGGGAGTGAGGGCTGGGCCATGGTGTAAGTCCCAGTCTGGTGGAGCACTGATATCCAAGGTCAGGAAAATATGGATGTGTTTACTTAACCATGGAGGAAAAAGAAAAATACCTTTCCTCCACTTTTAATTCTATTTGGGCTTTCATTTTCAATCTTTGCTGCTTCATGATACTATAACAAAATACCATAAACTGGGTGGCTTCTAAACAACAGAAATTTGTGTCACAGTTGTGAAAACTGGGAAGTCCAAGCAATTTGTTATCTGGTGATAGTCCACTTCCTGGTATGCCATCTTTTCACTGTAACCTCACAGGTTGGAAAGGGTGAGGGGTCTTTTACTTGGTCTGTTTTATAAGGGCACCATTTTCACTTATGTAGTTTCTGACCTTGTGGCCTATTTACCTATCAAAGGCTCCAGCTAATACCATAACTTTGGAAGGTAGGCTTTCAATGTATGAATTTTCAGGGAACATAGACATTCAGATTATTGCAATCTGAGTATAAAAACTTTCTATTATAACTTATTTGGTGTATTTAAATATATTGTATACATTTAAACCCTTAATTGGATACAATGTCTTCCAGAAAATAGAAAAGAATAATAAATCAAGAAGGTGAATAGAAAAGCAATCCCTATTAATCCCTGAGTTACAGCCCTGTAGCAGAAGCTGGCTTTTAAATGTTCTGTAATGCTTGGTATGTACAGAAGAATGCAACAGATTCCAATTGTTTCATCATTTGCAAGTAGCCTAGGCTTTAATTTTAAAAGAGATTGAATACTGCTTACTACTTGTCCCTTCCTATTACTACAAAAATAAACTGTCACAACTTAGTGATATAAATAAACCAAATATATTATCTTATGGCTGTGGATGCCAGAAGTCTAAAGTTATTTTCACTGGGCCAAAGTCATGGAGTTGGCAGGGCTGGATCCTTCTGAGACTTTGCAGGGAAAATTCATTTTCTTGCCTATCTTGGGAATAAAAGCTCAGAGTCACAAGGAAAAGAAGCACTCAAGCAAAAGATTTCTCAGCAAGGCAAATTTACTTCTGCAGAAGGATGCTGCTTGCAGGGCTGGTCACCATGAGAGCACACTGAACAAAGAAGGGAAGAGGTTTTTATGTCTAATGCAGTTTGTCCCTGCTGCTGTGTTCTCCCTCCATTGACTGGAGTTAGACTGCACAATCTAAGCTGAACCCGAATGGCTAACTTGAAGAGCACAGGGGTGTGTGTAATGAGGAGGGAAGGGCAGTTACTCTAAGAAGAGCCATTGCAGTGGGAGGGGTAATTTACAGACTGAGTAGTGGATGTGGCTCTGTAGATTAGGTCTGGTGGGAAAGTTATTTACTGAAACCAGGGCAGGGAGGCACAAAGGACAAGGAAGTTTGGCCTTGAAAGTAGAGAACCAAGAATGAGAGAACTAACTAAACCCTTTGAAGAGAAACTTCTTGTTTTTAACACCTCTAATAGTCATCTATACACTTTGGTTCCAGACCTCTTTCTCCATATTCAAATTGCTTCATTCCAGTAACAGCTTCTATCAACACATTGGCTTCTCCTCTGACTTCTCCTGCATTCTTCCATTGTGATTACACTGGGTTCAACTCTATAATCTGAGAGCATCTCCTCATCTCAATCTCCTTAATTCAATACCCCTAATAAGTCCCTTATGCCATACAGGATAGCATTCACAAACTCCAGAGATTATAATCTGGATATATTAGGAGAGCAATTATTCAGTTTATCATACCATTTTAAATTATCTATACTTAATCCCAAGTGTTATGTGGGACTCACAACATTTATCAGATCTAACATGTGTTTACAAAAAAAATTAATAAGCTGTGTCCTAATTGCTATGTTCCTGTTTTCCCAAAAGCTTATAATTTACTGGACAAGTCAGGTACACAGCCAAATAAATGTATTAGGCTGATGTGAAAGTAATTGCATTTCTTGCCATTAAAAAAAAAAAAAGACAAAAAAAAAAGCAATTACTTTTGCACCAACCCAATCAATCTTAGCAGATTATTTTTTTCTTGTTATGGAAGCAGAAGTATATGTTTTGATACTCTGAGTATTTTTACATTTCAATTGACCAAACAAACCAGTATTCAAAGTTGTAATTTTACAGTAGGACTGCATTCAACTTTTAGTATGTATGGCATTTAGAGGTCATGACTAAGACACTTTTCAGTGTTTTCTAAATTTACAAAACAATCTTCTGTGATTTTATTACCTGAAGCAATAAAAGTTTTATACCTCTAAAAGGCAGCTTCTAAATCAGTAGTTTCTAAACATTGATTTTTGGTCTCATGCTTCATAATGAAGACTTCACTCGTTGGAGATGAATGGGAAAAAATATGAAAATGTAAGGATTTTTTCATAAAGCTAAATGTATTCAGTTTTAAGACTGGTCTTTGTGTCCTTTTCACAACTTTTTCTTTTCAAAAAGTTTTAAAGAAAATCATAAGTAGGAGGAGAACTAAGATGGTGTCATAGAGGCGACTTAGGATCGCAGCTCTCAGTGAAGGCGCAGAAGGTGAGTCCTAGCTGCATTCTCAAATGGAGATTTTTTGCCCACAGAACGTTGAAAGTCCCAGGTGTGGGAGAGACACAGGACACTAGTGCAGCCAGCTCGCGGGGCTGGTTCAGCTGGCGCCGCACCACAGTGGCACCCGGCACAAAACTCACTAATCCGGGTGCCCTGTTAAACCGGCAATCTGAGATTTGGAAGGGCAGATTGGCATGTCCATTTGATTGAATGGGACTTGGACAATGAGCCAGACCAGGAGATTCCTGGGAAACGTGATCTGAGCTGGTGCAGTGGGCAGCGGCACGGGAAATCACATGGATCCCAGTGCCCTATCAGCAGGCTACTGGGGTGCCAGTGAGAGAGTCAATGGCTCAGCTTGGGGAGAGGAAGAGAGAGAGAGAGAGAGAGAGAGAGAGGACGGATGCTGAGGCAGGGAGCTGGGTGATCGGGCTCGGCAGGTCCTACCCTCACAGGGACAAGAAGGGCGGCGATGGGAGGCACTTGGGGCTGAGAGTTTTGCTGCTGGCATCTAGGACAGTGCAGCCCAGTGGGGAGGGGCATCCGCCACTACGGATGCAATCCGCCCCTACTGAAGTACCGCCCAGGGCTGATGCAGCCTGCCATTGCCGAGGCAACCTACCATAACAGAGAGACTCTGCCAGCAGGGTGGAGCAAGCCACAGCAGGGTGGAGCAAGACACAGCAGAATGGAGCCCAGCAGAAACAGGGTGGAGCCCCGGCAGGAAAATAGTGAATAGACTGCCTCCTAGCTGGGCAGGACAGTACAACAGATACTCATAAAGAAAGCCCCAACTCCCTGAGACAGAGCATCTAAGGGGGAAAAAGTGGGGGGGTTAAGAGTTCTGTTGCAGCAGACATAAACACATCCTCCCAACAGCCCTGAATGAACAACAGAGCTCACAGCACAGCACTGGACCTCCTATAAAGCACAGACTGTCTCCTCAAGCAGATCCCTGACCCCTGTATATCCAAAGAGTCACCCCAAAAAAGGACTAATCAGATTGACATTTGGCAGGCATCATTCTGGAACAAAGATAGCAGAAAAAGAAACGGGTAGCATCCCTCACTGTTCCGCAGCTGCTACAGATGTATCCCAGACAAGCAGGGCCTGGAGTGGACCTCAGCACTCGTACAGAAGAGGGGCTAGACCATTAGAAGAAAAACTAAGTAACAGAAATACTTCATCATCAACAATCTGGGCATCCACACAGAGACCCAATTGAAAAATCAGCAACTACTAAGACGACAGGTGGATAAATCCATAAAGATGGGAAGAAACCAGTGCAAAAAGGAGGAAAACACCCAAAACCAAAACACTTCACCTCCTACTAAGAACTAAAACTCCTCACCAGCAAGGGAACAAAGCTGGATGGAGAATTAGTGTGAGGAAATGACGGAATCAGACTTCAGAAAGTGGATAATGAGAAACTTCAGGGAGCTAAAAGAACATGTTCTAAATCAGTGCAAAGAAACTAAGAACCTTGAAAAAAGATTTGAAAAAAGATTCGAGGAATTAATATCAAGAATGGACAACTTAGAGAGGAATATGAGTGAATTCAAGGAGCTGAAAAACACAACATGAGAACATCGCGAAGCATGCACAAGTTTCAACAGCCGAATTGACCAAGCAGAAGAAAGAATATCAGAAGTGGAAGATCAACTCAATGAAATAAAATGAGAAACCAAGATTAAAGAAAAAAGCGCAAAAAGGAATGAACAAAATCTCCAAGAAATGTGGGACTATGTGAAGAGACCCAACCTACGTTTGATAGGTGTACCAAAAAGTGATGAAGAGAATGAATCCAAGCTGGAAAACACTCTTCAGGATATTATCCAGGAAAATTTCCCCAACCTAGCAAGACAGGTCAATACTCAACTCCAGGAAATACAGAGAACACTGCAGAGATACTCCACAAGAAGAGCAACCCCAAGGCACATAATCGTCAGATTCACCAGGGTTGAAATGAAGGAGAAAATACTAAGGGCAGCCAGAGAGAAAGGTCGGGTCACCCACAAAGGGAAGCCCATCAGACTCACAGCAGATCTCTCGGCAGAGACTCTACAAGCCAGAAGAGAGTGGGGGCCAATATTCAACATCCTTAAAGAAAAGAACTTTCAACCCAGAATTTCATATCCAGCCAAACTGAGCTTCATAAGTGAAGGAAAAATAAAATCCTTCACGAACAAGCAAGTACTCAGAGATTTTGTCACCACTAGGCGTGCTTTGCAAGAGCTCCTGAAAGAGGCACTACACATGGAAAGAAACAACCAATACCAGCCATCCTAAAAGCATACCAAGTGCTAAAGAGCATCAACAAAATGAAGAATCTACATGAACCAATGGGCAAAACAGCCGGCTAGCATCAAAATGGCAATATCAAAATCACACAGAACAATATTAACCCTGAATGTAAATGGGCTAAATGCACCAATCAAAAGACACAGACTGGCAAATTGGATAAAAAAAACAAAACCCATTGCTGTGCTGTATCCAGGAAACCCACCTCACACACAAGGATACACAAAGGCTCAAAATAAAGGGATGGAGGAAGATTTACCAAGCAAATGGACAGCAGAAAAAAGCAGGAGTTGCAATTCTCATCTCTGATAAAATAGACTTTAAAGCAACAAGGATCAAAAGGGACAAAGAAGGTCATTACATAATGGTAAAAGGATCGATACAACAAGAAGAGCTAATGATTCTAAATATATATGGACCCAATACAGGAGCACCTAGATATATAAGGCAAGTTCTTAATGACTTACATGGAGACATAGACTCCCACACAATAATAGTGGGAGACGTTTACACTCCACTGTCAATATCAGACAGATCAACCAGACAGAAAATTAACAAGGATATCCAGGGCTTGAACTCAGACCTGGAACAAGCAAACCTGATAGACATTTACAGAACTCTCCACCCCAAATCCACAGAATATACATTCTTCTCAGCACCACATCACACCTACTCCAAAATTGACCACATAATTGGAAGTAAAGCACTCCTCAGCAAATGCAAAACAACGGAAATCATAACAAACAGTCTCTCAGAACATAGTGCAATCAAGTTGAAACTCAGAATTCAGAAAATAACTCAGAACCGCAGAGCTTCATGGAAAGTGAACAACTGGCTCTTGAATGTTGATTGGATAAACAATGAAATGAAGGCAGAAATAAAGAAGTCCTTCGAAACCAATGAGAACGAAGACACAACGTACCAGAATCTCTGGGACACATTTAAAGCAGTCTGTAGAGGAAAATATATATCAATAAGTGCCCACATGAGAAGAGTGGAGAGATCCAAAATTGACACCCTATCGTCAAAATTGAAAGAGCTAGAGGAGCAAGATCAAAAAAGCTCAAAACCTAGCGAAGACAAGAAATAACTAAGATCAGAGCAGAACTGAAGGAGATAGAAACACAAAAAAAACTTCAAAAAATCAATAAATCCAAGAGCTGGTTTTTTGAAAAGATCAACAAAATAAACAGACCACTAGCCAGACTGACAAAAAAGAAAAGAGAGAACAACCAAATAGATGCAATAAAAAACGATAATGGGGAAATAACCACAGATTCCACAGAAATTCAAACCATCATAAGAGAATACTACAAACAACCCTATGCACACAAACTAGTAAACCAGGAAGAAATGGATAAATTCCTGGATGCCTGTGTCCTCCCAAGCCTAAACCAGTAGGAAGCCAAAACTATTAATAGACCAACAACAAGGTCTGAAGTTAAGGCAGCAATTAAGAGCCTACCACACAAAAAAAGCCCAGGTCCAGATGGGTTCACAGCCTAATTCTACCAGATACACAAAGGGGATCTGGTACCATTCCTTCTGAAACTATTCCAAATAATTCAAAAAGAGGGAACCCTTCCCAAATCATTTTATGAGACCAACATCATCCTGATACCAAAACCCGGCAGAGACACAACAAGAAAAGAAAACTTCAGGCCAATATCCATGATGAACATAGATGCAAAAATCTTCAATAAAATACTGGCAAACCGATTGCAACAGCACATTAAAAAACTTATCCACCATGATCAAGTAGAATTCATCCCGGGAATGCAAGGCTGGTTCAACATAGGCAAGTCTATAAACGTAATACACCACATAAACAGAAGCAAAACAAAAACCACATGATTATCTCAATTGACGCAGACAAGGCATTTGACAAAATTCAACAGCCCTTTATGCTAAAAACCCTCAATAAACTTGGTATTGATGGAACATATCTCAAAGTAATAAAAGCTATTTATGACAAACCAACAGCCAATATCATACTTAATGGGCAAAAACTGGAAGCATTCCCTTTGAAATCCAGCACAAGACAAGGATGCCCTCTCTCACCAGTCCTATTCAACATAGTACTGGAAGTTCTAGCCAGAGCAATCAGGCAAGAAAAAGAAATAAAGGGTATTCAAATAGGAAAGGTGGAAGCCAAATTGTCTCTATTTGCAGACGACATGATAGTATACCTAGAAGACCCCATCACCTGAGCCCAAAAGCTCCTGCAACAGATAAGCAACTTCAGCAAAGTCTCAGGATATAAAATCAACATGCAAAAATCACAAGCATTCCTATACACCAATAACAGACTTAAAGAGAACCAAATCAAAAACCAACTGCCATTCACAATTGCTACAAAGAAAATAAAATACCTAGGAATACAACTCACAAGGAACGTAACGGAGCTCTTTAAGGAAAACTACAAACCATTGCTCAATGAAATAGGAGAGGACACAAACAGATGGAGAAACATTCCATGTTCGTGGTTAGGAAGAATCAATATCGTGAAAATGGCTATACTGCCCAAAGTAATTTACACAATCAATGCTATCCCCATCAAACTACCATTGATTTTCTTCACAGAAATGGAAAAAACCACCATGAATTTCATATGGAACCAAAAAAGAGCCCGCATAGCCAAGTCAATTCTAAGCAAAAAGAACACAGAGGGAGGCATCACACTACCAGACTTCAAACTATACTACAAGGCTACAGTAATCAAAACAGCATGGTACTGGTACCAAAACAGAGATATAGACCAATGGAACAGAACAGAGGCATCGGATGCAACACAATACAGCTACAACCATATAATCTTTGATAAACCTGACAACAAGAAGCAATGGGGAAAGGATTCCCTGTTTAATAAAAGGTGTTGGGAAAACTGGCTAGCCATGTGCAGAAAGCAGAAACTGGATCCCTTCTTGACACCTTACACTAAAATTAACTCCAGATGGATTAAAGACTTAAACGTAAGACCTGACACCATAAAAACCCTAGAAGAAAATCTAGGCAAAACCATTCAGGACATAGGAGTAGGCAAGAACTTCATGACCAAAACACCAAAAGCATTGGCCACAAAAGCCAAAATAGACAAATGGGATCTAATCAAACTCCACAGCTTCTGCACGGCAAAAGAAACAGTCACTAGAGTGAATCGGCAACCATCAGAATGGGAAAAAATCTTTGCAGTTTAACCATCTGACAAAAGGCTGATATCCAGAATTTACAAAGAACTCAAACAGATTTACAGGAAAAAAACAAACAAGCCCATTCAAAAATGGGCAAAGGATATGAACAGACACTTTACAAAAGAAGACCTACATGAGGCCAACAAACACATGAAAAAAATGCTCATCATCACTGGTCATTAGAGAGATGCAAATCAAAACCACATTGAGATACCATCTCACGCCAGTTAGAATGATGATCATTAAAAAATCTGGAGACAGCAGATGCTGGAGAGGATGTGGAGAAATAGGAACACTCTTACACTGTTGGTGGGAGTGTAAATTAGTTCAACCATTGTGGAAGACAGTGTGGCGATTCCTCAAGGACCTAGAAATAGAAATCCCATTTGACCCAGCAATCCCATTACTGGGTATATATCCAAAGGATTATAAATCGTTCTACTATAAGGACACATGCACCTGAATGTTCATTGCAGCACTGTTTACAATAGCAAAGACCTGGAACCAACCCAAATGCCCATCGATGATAGACTGGACTGGGAAAATGTGGCACATATACACCATGGAATATTATGCAGCAATCAAAAATGATGAGTTTTGGGGAGGAGGCAAGATGGCATTGTAGAGGCGACTCAGGATTGCAGCTCTCAGTGAAGGCACAGAGGGTGAGTCCTAGCCGCATTCTCGGATGTTCCTTTTATGCCCACAGAGCGTTGAAAGTCCCAGGTGTGGGAGAGACACGGGACAAGAGTGCAGCCGGCTAATGCAGCTGGCTCCCGCCGCCTCTTCGGCCGGCGCCGCAGCGGGACCCGGCGCAGAACTCACTGGTCTGGGTGCCCTGTTAAACCGGCAATCTGAGATTTGGAAGGGCAGATTGGCATGTTCATCTGATTGAACGGGACTTGGACAATGAGCCAGACCAGGAGTTTCCTGGGAAGCGTGATCTGAGCCGGGGTAGTGGGCAGTGGCATGGGAGATCTCACAGATCCCAGTTCCCTATCGGCAGGCTACTGGGGCACCAGTGAGAGAGTCGACCTTTCAGCTTGGAGAGAGGAAGAGAGAGAAAGAGAGGACGGACTCTGAGGCAGGGAGCTGGGTGATTGGGCTTGGCGGGTCCCACGCTCACGGGGACAAGCAGGGCGGCGACTGGAGGTGCTTGGGGCTGAGAGTTTTGCTGCCGACATCTAGGACAGTGCAGCCCGGTGAGGGAGGGGCATCCACCATTGCTGATGCAGTCCACCCCCACTGAAGTACCGCCCAGGACTGATGCAGCCTGCCATTGCTGAGGCAACCTGCCATAACAGAGAGACTCCACGCTCCACAGCAGAAGGGAGCCCAGCAGCAACAGGGTGGACCCGCGCTAGCAGGTCAGAGCCCCAGCAGGCAAATAGTGAATAGACTGCCGCCTAGTGGGGCAGGACAGTGAAACAGATATTCATAAGGAAAGCCCCAACTCCCTGAGACAGAGCAGCTAAGGTGGGGGGAAGGGTGGTGTTTTATGAATTCTATTGCAGCAGACATAAACAACCTCCCAACAACCCTGAATGAACAACGGAGCTCACAGCTCAGCACTGGAGCTCCTATAAAGCACAGTCTGTCTCCTCAAGCAGCTCCCTGACGCCTGTATATCCAAGGAGTCACCCCAGAAAAGGACTAATCAGACTGACATTTGGCTGGCATTATTCTTGAACAACGACAGCAGAAGAAGAAACTGGTATCATCCCTCACTGTTCCGCAGCTGCTGCAGGTATACCCCAGACAAGCAGGGCCTGGAGTGGACCTCAGCACTCATACAGCAGAAGGGATAGACCATTAGAGGGAAAACTAAGTAACAGAAATACTTCATCATCAACAATCTCAGTGTCCACACAGAGACCCAATTGAAAAATCAGCAACTACTAAGATGACAGGCAGATAAATCCATAAAGATGGGAAGAAACCAGCGCAAAAAGGAGGAAAGCACCTGAAACCAAAACACCTCACCTCCAAAAAAGGACCAAAACTCCTCACCAGCAAGGGAAAAAAGCTGGACAGAGAATGAGTGTGACGAAATGACGGAATCAGACTTCAGAAGGTGGATAATGAGAAACTTCAGTGAGCTAAAGGAACATGTACTAAACCAGTGCAAAGAAACTAAGAACCTTGAAAAAAGATTTGAAAAAAAGATTCGAGGAATTGATAACAAGAATGGACAACTTAGAGAGGGATATGAATGAATTGAAGGAGCTGAAAAACACAACATGAGAGCTTCGCGAAGCATGCACAAGTTTCAACAGCCGAATTGACCAAGCAGAAGGAAGAATATCAGAAGTTGAAGATCAACTCAATGAAATAAAATGAGAAACCAAGATTAAGGAAAAAAGTACAAAAAGGAATGAACAAAATCTCCAAGAAATGTGGGACTATGTGAAGAGACCCAACCTACGTTTGATAGGTGGACCAGAATGTGACGAAGAGAATGAATCCAAGCTGGAAAACACTCTTCAGGATATTATCCAGGAAAATTTCCCCAACCTAGCAAGACAGGTCAATACTCAACTCCAGGAAATACAGAGAACACCACAAAGATACTCCGCAAGAAGAGCAACCCCAAGGCACATAATCGTCAGATTCACCAGGGTTGAAACGAAGGAGAAAATACTAAGGGCAGCCAGAGAGAAAGGTCGGGTCACCCACAAAGGGAAGCCCATCAGACTCACAGCAGATCTCTCGGCAGAGACTCTACAAGCCAGAAGAGAGTGGGGGCCAATATTCAACATCCTTAAAGAAAAGAGCTTTCAACCCAGAATTTCATATCCAGCCAAACTGAGCTTCATAAGTGAAGGAAAAATAAAATCCTTCATGAACAAGCAAGTACTCAGAGATTTTGTCACCACTAGGCCTGCTTTACAAGAGCTCCAGAAAGAGGCACTACACATAGAAAGAAACAACCAGTTCCAGCCATCCTAAAAGCATACCAAATGCTAAAGACCATCAAAAAAATGAAGAATGTACATGAACCAACAGGCAAAACAGCCAGCTAGCATCAAAATGGCAGTTTCAAAATCACACATAACAATATTAACCCTGAATGTAAATGGGCTAAATGCACCAATCAAAAGACACAGACTGGCAAATTGGATAAAAAACCAAAACCCATCAGTGTGCTGTATCCAGGAAGCCCACCTCACACGCAAAGATACACAAAGGCTCAAAATAAAAGCATGGAGGAAGATTTACCAAGCAAATGGAGAGCAAAAAAAAGCAGGAGTTGCAAATCTCATCTCTGATAAAATAGACTTTAAAGCAACAAGGATCAAAAGGGACAAAGAAGGTCATTACATAATGGTAAAAGGATCGATACAACAAGAAGAGCTAACGATTCTAAATATATATGGACCCAATACAGGAGCACCCAGATATATAAGGCAAGTTCTTAACGACTTACAAAGAGACTTAGACTCCCACACAATAATAGTGTGAGACTTTAACACTCCACTGTCAATATCAGACAGATCAACCAGACAGAAAATTAACAAGGATATCCAGGGCTTGAACTGAGACCTGGAACAAGCAAACCTGATAGACATTTACAGAACTCTCCACCCCAAATCCACAGAATATACATTCTTCTCAGCACCACATCACACCTACTCCAAAATTGACCACATAATTGGAAGTAAAGCACTCCTCAGCAAATGCAAAACAACGGAAATCATAACAAACAGTCTCTCAGACCATAGTGCAATCAAGTTGGAACTCAATATTCAGAAAATAACTCAGAACCGCACAGCTTCATGGAAAGTGAACAACTTGCTCTTGAATGTTGATTGGATAAACAATGAAATGAAGGCAGAAATAAAGAAGTTCTTTGAAACCAACGAGAATGAAGACACAACGTACCAGAATCTCTGGGACACATTTAAAGCAGTCTGTCGAGGAAAATATATAGCAATAAGTGCCCACATGAGAAGAGTGGAGAGATCCAAAATTGACACCCTATCGTCAAAATTGAAAGAGCTAGAGGAGCAAGATCAAAAAAGCTCAAAACCTAGCCAAAGACAAGAAATAACTAAGATCAGAGCAGAACTGAAGGAGATAGAGACAAGAAAAACCCTTCAAAAAATCAATAAATCTAAGAGCTGGTTTTTTGAAAAGATCAACAAAATAGACAGACCACTAGCCAGACTGATAAAAAAGAAAAGAGAGAACAACCAAATAGATGCAATAAAAAATGATAAAGGGGAAATCACCACAGATTCCACAGAAATTCAAACCATCATCAGAGAATACTACAAACAACTCTATGCACACCAACTAGTAAATCAGGAAGAAATGGATAAATTCCTGGACGCCTGTGTCCTCCCAAGCCTAAACCAGGAGGAAGCCAAAACTATGAATAGACCAATAACAAGGTCAGAAGTTGAGGCAGGAATCAAGAGCCTACCACACAAAAAAAGCCCAGGTCCAGATGGGTTCACAGCTGAATTCTACCAGGCACACAAAGATGATCTGGTACCATTCCTTCTGAAACTATTCCAAATAATTCAAAAAGAGGGAACCCTTCCCAAATCATTTTATGAGACCAACATCATCCTGATACCAAAACCTGGCAGAGACTCAACAAGAAAAGAAAACTTCAGGCCAATATCCATGATGAACATAGACGCAAAAATCTTCAATAAAATACTGGCAAATCGATTGCAACAGCACGTTAAAAAACTTATCCATCATGATCAAGTAGGATTCATCCCGGGGATGCAAGGCTGGTTCAACATATGCAAGTCTATAAATGTAATTCACCACATAAACAGAAGCAAAAACAAAAACCACATGATTATCTCAATTGACGCAGAGAAGGCATTTGACAAAATTCAACAGCCCTTTATGCTAAAAACCCTCAACAAACTTGGTATTGATGGAACATATCTCAAAGTAATAAAAGCTATTTATGACAAACCAACAGCCAATATCATAGTTAATGGGCAAAAACTGGAAGCATTCCCTTTGAATCCGGCACTAGACAAGGATGCCCTCTCTCACCACTTCTATTCAACATAGTACTGGAAGTTCTAGCCAGAGCAATCAGGCAAGAAAAAGAAATAAAGGGTATTCAAATAGGAAAGGTGGAAGCCAAATTGTCTCTATTTGCAGACGACATGATAGTATACCTAGAAGACCCCATCACCTCAGCCCCAAAGCTCCTGCAACTGATAAGCAACTTCAGCAAAGTCTCAGGATATAAGATCAATGTGCAAAAAATCACAAGCATTCCTATACACCAATAACAGACATAAAGAGAACCAAATTAAGAACGAACTGTCATTCACAATTGCTACAAAGAAAATAAAATACCTAGGAATACAACTCACTAGGAATGTAAGGGACCTCTTTAAGGAAAACTACAAACAACTGTTCAACGAAATAAGAGAGGACACAAACAGATGGAGAAACATTTCATGTTCGTGGTTAGGAAGAATCAATATTGTGAAAATGGCTATACTGCCCAAAGTGATTTACACAATCAATGCTACCCCATCAAACTACCATTGAATTTCTTCACAGAAATGGAAAAAACCACCATGAATTTCATATGGAACCAAAAAAGAGCCCGCATAGCCAAGTCAATTCTAAGCAAAAAGAACACAGCGGGAGGCATCACGCTACCAGACTTCAAACTATACTACAAGGCTACAGTAATCAAAACAGCATGGTACTGGTACCAAAACAGAGATATAGACCAATGGAACAGAACAGAAGCATCGGAGGCAACACAACATATCTACAACCATATTATCTTTGATAAACCAGACAAAAACAGGCAATGGGGAAAGGATTCCCTATTTAATAAATGGTGTTGGGAAAACTGGCTAGCCATGTGCAGAAAGCAGAAACTGGACCCCTTTCTGACACCTTACACTAAAATTAACTCCAGATGGATTAAAGACTTAAACGTAAGACCTGACACCATAAAAACCCTAGAAGAAAATCTAGGCAAAACCGTTCAGGACATAGGAGTAGGCAAGGACTTCATGAACAAAACACCAAAAGCATTGGCAACAAAAGCCAAAATAGACAAATGCGACCTAATCAAACTCCACAGCTTCTGCACGGCAAAAGAAACAGTCACTAGAGTGAATCGGCAACCATCAGAATGGGAAAAAATCTTTGCAGTTTACACATCTGACAAAGGGCTGATATCCAGAATTTACAAGGAACTCAAACAGATTTACGGAAAAAAAAACAAACAAGCCCATTCAAAAATGGGCAAAGGATATGAACAGAAACTTTACAAAAGAAGACATACATGAGGCCAACAAACATATGAAAAAGTGCTCATCATCATTGGTCATTAGAGAGATGCAAATCAAAACCACATTGAGATATCATCTCACACCAGTTAGAATGGCGATCATTAAAAAATCTGGAGACAGCAGATGCTGGAGAGGATGTGGAGAAATAGGAACACTCTTACACTGTTGGTGGGAGTGTAAATTAGTTCAACAATTGTGGAAGACAGTGTGGCGATTCCTCAGGGACCTAGAAATAGAAATTCCATTTGACCCAGCAATCCCATTACTGGGTATCTATCCAAAAGACTATAAATCGTTCTACTATAAGGACACATGCACACGAATGTTCATTGCAGCACTGTTTACAATAGCAAAGACCTGGAACCAACCCAAATGCCCATCGATGATAGACTGGACTGGGAAAATGTGGCACATATACACCATGGAATATTATGCAGCAATCAAAAATGATGAGTTTGTGTCCTTTGTAAGGACATGGATGAATCTGGAGAACATCATTCTCAGCAAACTGACACAAGAACAGAAAAAGAAATACTGCATATACTCACTCATAGGTGGGTGAGAAAAATGAGAACACATGGACACAGAGAGGCGTTCTACTATACACTGGGGACTGTTGGGGGAAATGGGGGAGGGACAGCGGGGGGGGGCTTGGGGGGGATAGCCTGGGGATGAATACCAAGTGTGGGTGAAGGGGAGGAAGGCAGCAAAACACACTTCCATGTGTGTACCTATGCAACTATCTTGCACGTTCTGCACATGTACCCCAAAACCAATAATGCAATAAAAATTAAAAAAAAAATGATGAGTTTTTGTCCTTTGTAAGGACATGGATGAATCTGGAGAACATCATTCTCAGCAAACTGACACAAGAACAGAAAACGAAATACCGCATATTCTCACTCATAGGCGGGTGAGAAAAATGAGAACACATGGACACAGAGAGGCGTTCTACTACACACTGGGGACTCTTGGGGGGAATGGGGGAGGGACAGTGGGGGGGGACTGGGAAGGGATAGCCTGGGGATAAATGCCAAGTGTGGGTCAAGGGGAGAAAGGCAGCAAAACACACTGCCATGTGTGTATCTATGCAACTACCTTGCACGTTCTGCACATGTACCTCAAAACCTATAATGCAATAAAAAATAAAAAAGAAAAAGAAAATCATAAGTAAATCTTTTTAACCTGAAAAATAATAATTTAGTGAATATATGTCAGTAGCAAATCAATACACACACATACAAAAACACATGCATACATTCTGGCTTATACAATTTGAAAATCTAGAAACTATCTGTAGCATGGATTAATTAAATTACATTAATAACTTAGTAGTAACACCTATCATTGTATACTGCTTCAAAATTTACAAAATTCCTTCATATCCATTACCTCAAGGCCCTTCTTCCAAAATAAACCCATGAACAATATAGTAAGTGATTATTATCTCCATTTTGTAGAATGAGAAATAAAAGCACAACATTTTAGATGATTTATGAGAATTATTTCAGTTGATATGCTGAAACTGTCATCTTAGAGTTGCCCTATATCTTCAACCAGTTTTCAGAACATTTAATTTGTCATCTTTCACTAAGTAAAATGTTGGTTTTTCCCAGTTCCTCTGCAGCCAGCTCAATTTTTATATCCACCACTTGAGCTCTACATGTTTCCTTTGGACCAACTATCCTACTGCGGTGGGGAGAGGCTGAAGAGAGATACACTAATGCATCTTCCTTGTTTATTACTGTTTGTTTTAACGCAGTTTTTTTTTCTTCTTCCGAAACTATAACCTCCATTTCTGAATCTCATGTTTTTAATTTAAAAAAAAAAATCTATTTTGTGTGCTTCAGAAAGGAAAAAAAATAAGGAAATTGCTATAAGGAAATTGATATGGTCAGTGTTTTGGACACAAAAAGGTAAGTAAAAAGCATGCATTGTAGAGTGCTGGGAATGGAACATACTTAGAATGAGATAATTGACAATAAGGACAAAGGGCACGTAACTGTTTCCAAATTGTTACTAGAATAGGTATGGACAAATAAAAGGAATGTTAGAGGATGATTAGGTATGAAGTCAACATAACTGATTTTTTTAATTATGTGAAATAGAAATTATGCCATAGAAATATGTGACTCCTTTATATATAATAAACCAATATGCTACTCTGTGAAAAATCTGGACAATAATTAGAGGTTAGTAGTGCTTAATCAGCTTCACATGTATCAATTACAGAAAATGCTACAACTCCATTAAATTACTCTTTGGTGATATATTGTGGCAACAACATTCAGAGGTTCTCTAAATGTTACAGAGTCAAGTGAAAGCCCTGCTATTCCATTATTGGAGAGGATGTAAATTAGCACAGCCATTATGGAAAACAGTAGGAAGGCTTCACAAAAAATTAACAAATGGAGATGGAATAGATGGATTTGAAAACTTGGGAAAAATTAATCTTCAGCCTTACCTTGTTTTATACATAAAAATTAGTATGTGATGAATGATGGACCTCAATATAAAACAAAAGTATAAAGCATCTGAAAGAAAATGTAGAAGGATATCATTCATTCTTGATCGAGACAAAGCTTGCTTAGAAAAGTTAGAAAAAAACAGTAATCATGAAAGAAAATAGAAATTTAGTCAAACTGGGCTTTGACTAAATTAAAAAATTTTGTCATAAAATGTATTTATTTAAAAAAAAAGAATAAGAAAGCCACAGATTGGAAAAAAATACATATTTAGAATTTTTAAAGCCTCTTAAAAGTCAACAATAAAAAGGACAAAATATTTTTTAAAAGGGAAACAGGGCTATAGTTTTGACTGGTTATACTGTATGCTTTACAATAGAAAACTTATAATTTTCTCTATTAGAGAAGTAATAATTTAGTCCTCAATTAGGTAATATTTCAAACTCAGACAGATGGCTAAAATTTACAAAATACTGACAGTTTTAAATATTGATAGTATGTATAGCAAGTGAGACTTTCATACACTGCCAATAGATGTTTACATTGTTAATATCATTTTTGTGAACTGTGACCCAAATTCCACTCCTTGATATTTATCTAAGGGGACTGAAAATAGATATACACAGATATATACAAGAATCTTCACCATAACTTTGTTTGTAGTAACTAAGCCTTGAAATAACCCAAATGACCACCCACTAATAATCAATAAACAAATTTTTATGTGTTTATACTACTCGATAAATAGAAATAAAATAGCAAAAGCCATACATGAATATACAAGTATAAATATACAAATTATACATTTGTAAACAAAATATACAAATCTATATAAAATTTGAGAAGCATTTATATTATATCGAGTGAAATAAACGTGATAGAAGAGTAAATACTGTACTCTTTCATTTATATGAAATTCCAGAACAGGAAAAACTCATCTGTAATTGTCGACATTTAAGATTAGTTGTCTTTTGTGTAGAGAAATAGGGAACAAAAAGGGGAACGCTTTCTGGGGTGATGAGATTCGTGTGGATGTTGGTTTCTGTGTGGATTACAGCAGTATAAGCAATTGCTGCAGCTCATTAAACTTATTATTTAATATTTCTGTATCTTGTTGCATATAAATTATAAATTAATTTAAAAAGGGCCAGTTAAAATGTATTAGTCCAATACTATACAATGTCTCAATTAAAAATATTTTTGAAATTCTCTGTGAATTAGTATGCTCAATAGCAAACAAAATTTTATTGTCTTTGTCTTAATAATAATTTAAAATAGGAAGGTTTTTGCAACAGATTTTAAAACTCCTCAACTTCTCTCAAGGGTGACAGTCTTTAATGTTCTCTTTTCAGATGCTTGAAAATATTCTTGTAAAAGAGAAGAAATAGAGGATCTCTTATGCTATGTAAGATTGTATATGTTCTTTATGTTTTGCTGTATTTCAACTTGCTTTTGGTAATCCGATTTTTTTTATCTTAATCTAAGAAAAATTACAATAATAATCATGCTAGACTAAACTTGAAATGAAACAAACATAAATAATATTTACTTTCTCTAACACTGGAGTATGCTAACATTTGTATGTGAGGTTATTTTCACTAGAAGTATTTTCCTTCATGTTTTCCGCTCTGCATGACTTTTGAAAGGATTAATATTTTTTGAAATGTCCTCACCATAAATGAGTGTTTTGAAATATACTGAAAAAAAAAATGTGAAGTGTATTGAAAATGTGCTTCCTTGCATAACGGCCAAGGCATAAGACATACTGATATTTTATTATGAGTATTCGACTTGGGTAATGGATGAGTTTAGGTTGCATGACACTTTTAACAAGACAATCAGGAAAACATAAAAACAATAGAAAATGAAAACAATTTTGTAGAAAACATATCTACAAAATGAGAACATGCTCTCAAGTAATTTCAATGTGTGACTTCTAATTATTACTCAGTGATCTCCATTCAAGCTCAGTATGTTAAATCTTCACAATTAAAAGCCCCATCCTAAAACTTAATGTCTTCTACCAAAAACTTGTACCAAAATCATAAAAGCAGGGTTCTACAGTCTCCTATAAAAACGATGTAAAATGCATTTTAAAAAGAAGCCAGACACAAAGACTACATATTGTATTGTTTCATTTATGAGGAATACCTAAAAAAAAGGTAAATCCATAGGAACAGAAGGTAGGCTAAGCCATTGTCTGGGGCTGGCAGGGAGAGGGCACAGGAAATAACTGTCAATAAACGTGAATGATCTTACTGGGGTGATGGAAATATTCTAATACTAGATTATGCTGATGATTGCACAACTTAGTAAATTTGCTAAAAATAATTGAATTGTCCACATAAAATGGGTGAATTTAAATGTGTTTGAGTAGTAAACTAACAAGTTTTTTTTTTATTTTCTAAATTAGTGTCTAACTTCTTATACATCCAGATGTTGTCACAATGAGGGAAAAAAGCACAGTATTAAGAAGGATACATGTTATTTCTGGTGGTTAAATGATTGACACGGTTAAGTTAAAATGAATACATATAGCAAGTTAAATATGAAATGCTAGCTTTTCTTTCTAAAAGCAGGAGACTGGAAACTTTTAAAACAACTTCAACAAACAGGATGTTCTCTACAATATATATGGAGAGGCATTTGTCAATAATGTTTTCATTACTTTTTTTTTCTTTCACAAGTTAGAGGTACTATGTTTTTCCACTTGAAAAAAGCAAGTCAGTGTTGAGTGCCTGCTTTTTTCTCGCTAGCAATAAATACTTAGGATTTCGATAAAATTAAAATATTCACTTTAGGTAATCAGGGTTTCTCAACTTCAGCATTATTCGGGGGTATTTTGACACTAATCATTCCTCATTTTGGAGACTGTCCTACGGCGTATGGGATATTCAGCAAAATCCTTAGTCTCTATCATTAGATAATAATAATTAGAAGAATATATCAGGAAAGATCATGTTAATGAAAAAATTTTAAGAGCTGTGTATATATTGTTTGTAAGTGTGAGGAATTCATAACACTTTTAGGGATTTCTATTCAGAAGATAAGGAGGGCAATTAGATACATAAGGAGTTAAAAGAGGCTTCAGCTGTATGTAAGATTATAACAGATAATATAAAAAGAGATCTAAAACATAGAATAAAAATAAATATCTGTAACCTGAGTGATGGGGACATTTGCTTTGGTGAAATTATTCTCAATAATTTGTATACACTTAAAATAAACTACATATATAGTAGAGAGAGAGAGAAAAAAAGTAAGATAGACATTAATAAACTAAGCTTCGTGGTCACAGGGCCCAGGAGATTTGGAGAATGTTCCTATTTTCCCTCTTTGTTTATAGAATAAGGAAGAAAAGTAATGAAGTGAAAGTGCATTCCTAGAAAGTGTAGGCATCCTATATATTATAGTGCTGCTATTTTGCTCCTTTTATCAAATGGTTTAGATTCTAAGTAATAGTAATCATATACAACAAAATTATAATAGAGAAAATTTACAAATGCATGCTTAAACACAACTATTTAGAGAATTATACACTCTATCTAATTATTCCTAATGTTGACAAAGAATTATACGATAGTCAAGGTTTAAGGAAATGATTATAAGTAATTTAAAGTTATCACTTATTAATTTGTAAAAATTAATATATGATATT
Organism: Saguinus oedipus; assembly: GCA_031835075.1. Lineage (NCBI taxonomy): Eukaryota > Metazoa > Chordata > Mammalia > Primates > Cebidae > Saguinus > Saguinus oedipus. The sequence continues at coordinate 72,411,620 of CM063178.1, forward strand.
AACTGTAACAATTATTTATGATTATTACCTAATAAATAATTTTCAATTCCTTGAAAAGTACAGAAAACATCCTTTAGCAGATATTATGATAATCCATTCTGGTCATTATTACAGAACTTGGTGTTATGGAAATTGAGAAAAATGAGTGTAAAATCACGTCTCCTCAAACAAAAACAACTCCATATGGTAAAATACTGATAAAAGTAGTTCTATTGAGAGTTATTCCTGCTCTCAGAAATTAGCACAATAAAGAGTTTATGTTAGAATTGAGATAATAGAATCCCAGATTTTTCTCCTTTTAATTTTACAGTTGAAAGACCCCTGAAAGGTTGTTTAGTTCTTATTTTATAGATGTGGAAAATGAGATTCAGAAAGTTCAGATGATTTCCTTCCCCAAGGTCACCTGGTGAGTTAGTAGCAGAACTGAGTCTGGAACTCATATCTTCATGTTTCTCTGCTTTTTCAACACTCCCAATGTGAATTCCTGCCATAATATCTTTTTATTTTCTAACAGAGAGTATTTCATAACACAGCACAATGATAACTACATACATAATGTGCATTTCAGAACACATTAAGAATATTAATGTTATTATTAGGAGAAAAGTCTTTTACTGCAGTTTAAACTTTCATTTCCCCCCATATCTATTGCACAACTCCAGCTCTTAAGGGAAAAAAAAAAATTCAGACTCAGTCAGCAACTTGTAACCTGTGCAAACTCTATGACTGTCTCTATGACAGCCTGAAGGTCAAAAGACCGCATCATCTTTACATTAGTCAATTCTCTGCAACTCAAGGATGTCAATCACTGGAAAGGATCAGCTGACCTATCTCCCCACAAGCACTCTAACAGATTTAATGTTCACAACATTTATTGTCGACAAAAAAATAAATAAATAAATAAAAGGAGAAGACACTCAATTTGTATACTTCCATCTTAAGGCATTCTAGGCACAGACTAAGATAAATATGCTATTTATTTTCTGAACTGATAGCATTTCCCTGTTTGCTTTTATCTGCTGTTTCATTTAGCTCAAAAAATCTGACTTTCTTTTTTATCTCTTCCTTTGAGCTAGCTGGTTGAGGTTTGCTAAGGATGAGAAAGCTAGCACTGCCTTGAGAGAATGACATAAATTGTTTCAGTCTACAGTGACTGGAGTAAACAGTTTGCTTAAATTTTCCCCCAAAGGCCATGCATATATTTCATTGTTACCAAAAGAGATTGTCACTTGTTTTTTATTTGCATCTTGCCTGAACAGATCAGGGGAGAAAGCATGAAATTTGGAGCAACATTCTCTCGGGTTTATATCCTAAACTGAGATCATTTCCCTCTCTAGGCCTAAGTCTGTCATTTACATAAGAAGTATAATACCAATTATATCAGTTAGGATTATATTTAGCTGCTGGTGACAGAAATCCCAAAAGTAACAGAGGCTTAAGGAAGATTGACGTTTATACTTTTTCTCAAACAAAACTGAACAAGTGGATGAGGATTGATAATGGTGGTTAATGCATCAAGGGATCAGAGTCCTTTTATCTTCTTGTTCCATCATTTGGGACCTTTACTTTATAGTCAAGGAAAGCAGAATTTTGATGTAGAGGCAAGACAGAAGGAAGGACGGAAGGAAAAAAGTTGGAGTGGTAAAGGATACACAGAGGATATGTGATATATCACAACGAACATGTCTCATTGGCCAGCACTAGTAATATGGCTGTAGCTAGCTGCACAGGAGGCTGGAATACTAGTGTCCGCTCCGTATGGACTTAAACCCACTCAAAAAGTCAGGATCTACCTTTTTTTCCTGCTGTCTTCTCTCCGTGAGACCTTAGGCACGTGCTTGTGTCTCTTACAAGAAAATTTTCTTTTCCTTCCTGTTCTAAAGCCTTTTTAAATAAACTTCCACTCCTGTTCTGAAAAAAAAAATCATGATCCTATTACCACAGGAAAAAAGAATATTTGGGGAGACAACGAGCATCTCTACCACACCTACTTTAGGAAACACTGCTAGTTTTTCACAAGCATCTGGGCTGCAGTCCTAGATCCCCTTGCATTTAGCTCGTATCATTTGACTATGCTCTCCCAATAGGGATATGAATTAAGGTGATACAAGACATTTCCATGCCCAAATCTTCAAAATTCGGAGTATTCTCTCTCCATGTTCTCTTTGTGGTGTGTGTCTTTCCTTTGAGCTAGCTAAAACCTGGACTGTCAGGCAGCTACCTTTCAATGTAAATGAGTACACTAACTTAGATAATAGAGTAGGGCACATGGAAGGAATCAAGTCCCTGAATGACAGAGGAGAGTGAAAATACCTGCTGATCTGATTTACTTACCCAGTCCCAGTACATTTGAGAGAGATACACTTCTACATTTTGTTCATACATCCTAGAAGTTAAGCCTCACTCTGAGTGATATATTTAGTACGCAGGAATTTTTCTGGAGAATAAACGATATAATATCTATAAAGTGCTGACAGTGCCAGCCCATGCTAAGTAAACAAACAAAAATAAATTAAAAATTATATATATATAACAATAATATACATACTAGCTATATATGCACATACATATTTCATATAAATTTTTATAACTGTGTATATAGCTATATAAATATAACCAGCTGTCTCTTTGAAGTATCATCAGGGCCCTTTAAGATGAATTTTACATCAACTATTCTATGTAAATTATAAATAACATATCAAATATACCTTTAAATTTACTGAAACCCCATAAATTTTTATTGCCCTGATGAAATAGCCCAAAATCTTTCTTATTTTAGACAAAAAAAGATGGTGTATGGACTAGAACTACCTTAGTCTTGCATGTATAGATTTCACCTACTGAGGCCTCCAATGAAGTATAATACATAATTTAGGCCAACACCACAATTAAAGAGGATTGTTGTTAGTATGAAGCCTTTGCCTTCATTTCATACTTAGTATGTTTCTAGTTTCTAACCACAAAATCATTTCCAGTCTGCTGCAAAAATTTATACAAACAATATTCATCACATGCCAGAAGAAAATAAGTGACATAGGTAAAGAGAAACAATGTATGTCCTGATGACAAGGTATATGTGACTCAAGATGTCATCCACAAGTCTTACTCTCTGCTCCAATGCTTAGGATTATAATAATGAATATATGTTGGCTCTTGGACTAGTATATAGCCCTGAACTTCAATTTTCTTTCTCTCAGTTCAGGAAAACTGTTACTGCTTTTCTCTTGTCTTCTATGTTCATTGCCATAACCAGCAACTACTCCAGGAAGAAAGCAGGTAAAAGTAGGTCTCAGCTCAAGCATTCCCATTCTTTCAGATATTCTGGCCCCTTAAGTCCTGATTTCCTTGGTTTCTTTCTAAACATACCAAACATGTATTTTGTATTTTATAAATAATTTTGATGGGTGGATTCATATAATATAATATAATATAATATAATTTCATAACAAAAAGAAATAAAAGTGAGCTTTTGATAGTATAGAAGCCAATCTCCAAAATAAATCCCAAGGATCCCCATCTCCTTGTATTCTCACCCCTGTGTAGTCATCTCCCATATTATATGAGGGTTGGTGTGTTAGAACAACAGAATACAATAGAAGTGATGTGTTTACTTATGAAGATCACTTCTGAGGATGTTTTATAATTACATTATAGCTTCTATCTCACTCTCGAATCTCTTGTTCTGGAGGGAATCAGTGCCAAGTCAGGAGTATAGACAGCCCTATGAAAAGACCAGGTAATGAGAAACTGAGTCCTTCTACCAATAGTCAATGAGAAATGAAGGTATCCTGTCAAGAGTTACATGAGTGAGTCATTTTGAAATGAATCTTCCATCCCAGTCAAGCTTGTGGATGACTGAAGTCTGAGCTTGTAGCATGACTGCAAACTCATGACACCCAACGCCATAATCATTCAGTTAAGCTGCTTCTGCAATCTTGACCATCAACCACTATGTGGGATAATAAATGTGTGTGTGTGTGTGTGTGTGTGTGTGTTTGTGTGTGTGTGTGTGTTTAATTGCAGTAAAATACACATAACATCAAATTTATCATATTAACCATTTTCAAGTGCATGGTTCAGCAGCGCTAATTATATTCACACTGTTGTGTAACCAATCTCCAGAACCTTTTCATATTGCAAAATTGAAACTTCACGCCCATTAAACAACAGCACCCAGTTCTCCCTCCTCTGGAAACCACCATTATACTTTCTGTTTCTATGAGTTTCACTAATCTAGACAGGTCATGTAAGGGGAATCAGAAACTACATGTCGTTTTGCGACTGGCTCATTTTACTTAGCATAATGTCCTCAAGGTTCTCCATGTTGTACTATGTGTCAAAATTTACTTCTATGTGAAGACTGAATGATACTTTATTGTCTATGTATATCATATTTTCTTGAGCGATTCCTTTGCCAATGAATATCTGGGTTGCTTCCACCCTGTGTTATTGCCAATAGTGTTGCCATGAACATAGGCATACAAATATTTTTTGAGACCATGCTTTCAATCTTTGAGGTATAAATCCAGAAGAGGAATTGTCGAATAATATGGTAACTTTTAAAAAAAAATTTTAAGGAACTATTATACTGTTTTCTATAGAAGCTGTCCCATTTTAAATTTCCACCAATAGTGCACAATGATTCAGTTGATCCACTTCCTCACAACACATGCTAATTCTTGCTTTCTTGATAGGATCCATTCTTCTGGGTATAAGGTGATGTCCCATTATGGGCTTGGTTTGCTTTTCTCTAATGATTTGTGATGTTATGCATCTTTTCACATGCCTGTTGGCTATTTATATATCCTGTTTAGAGAAACGTCTTTTCAAGATTTTAACAGTTTGATAATCAGGTTTTGCTGTTGTTGCTGCTTTTGTGTTGTAGGAGGTTTTTTTTTTTTTTTTTAATGTATTCTTACTCCTCCCTTATAGGATCTATGATTTGAAAATCTTTTCTCTTATTCCACAGTTTGACTTTCACTCTGTTAATTGCATCCATTGATGTAGAAAGGTTTCAGTTTTCCACTGTATAGTCCAGTTTATATGTTTTTGCTTTTGTTGCCCATAAAATGAATGTTGTCTTAAGACCCTAAATTTTTGGTAAAATTATTACACAGAAATAGCAAATAGAGGAGGTTAATATTTTATTTATTTATATTAATGATATAAATTGGCTCTGTGTCCTCACCCGAATTTCACCTTGAATTGTAATGCCCAGGTGTTGAGGGAGGGAAATAATTGGATCATAGGTTCAGTTTCACCCATGCTATTCTTGTGATAGTAAGTGAGTTCTCAAGGTATCTGATGGTTTAAAAATGTGTCACTTCCCCCTCTCTTTCTCCTGCCATCATGCACGACGTGCTTTGCTTTGCTTCCCTTTTACTTTCCCCCATGATTGTAAGTTTCCTGAGGTCTCTTGAGAAACCATGCAAAATGGTGAGTCAATTAAATCTCTTTTCTTCATAAAATTACATAAAATTTGAAAACAGACTAACACAACTATTTTATTTCAGAGACAATTTCACTACATCGCTGAGGCTGGTCTCAAAACCCCAGATTCAAGTGATCCTCCTGCATCAGCCTCTTGAGTAGCTGGGACTGCAGGTATGCACCACCACTCCCAGCTATGGAAGGCTTTTAATTTCTTTTTAAAAATGTTTTAATTGAAAACTTTGTAATAATCACTTCGAAATTATTATTGAAATACATTTAACATAATGCTAGATATAAATGTGAGGATACATCTTATAAAACCAATTATTGAATAGAAGAAATGAGTGAACTAGATGACAATATAGAGAAAATGTAAAATAGTGGAGAGAGAGTAAAATCTAGAAAAGATGGGAGTTAAAAAATGTATAAAAGAGCATATGAATAGTAGGACAAGGTGAGAACATGATAACATACTTGTAACTAGAGATCTTGAAGAAGAAAGAGAATGAAGAAAAGCATTATTTGGAGAAAATAATGGTAATTTTTTAAACTGAAGAGATGTCATGCCATATGTTCAATGAATTTTAAGAAAACCAAGCAAGCCAAAAAAAATGAAATACAACACATAAATATGTTATGTAAAACCAATGAGCAAAAATTAACACAGAGTCAACCAATTAACAATAAAAGGGTTTGCATAATGCACAGAGGGACATTATAATCATCTCAATATATGGTATTGAATCAATTGGATAGCAATGTAGGAAACAACATTCATTTTCCTTCCTTCCTTCCTTCCTTCCTTCCTTCCTTCCTTCCTTCCTTCCTTTTTTCTTTTCTTCCTTCCTTCCTTTCTTCCTTCCTTCCTTCTTTCCTTCTTTCTTTTTCTTTCTTTCATTTCTTTTTTCTTTCTTTCTTCTTTCTTTCTTTCCTTTCTTTCTTTCTCTCTCTTTCCTTTCTTTCTTTCTTTCTTTCTTTCTTTCTTTCTTTCTTTCTTTCTTTCTTTCTTTCTTTTTCTTTCTTTCTTTCTTTCTTTCTCTCTCTTTCTTTTTTTTCTTTCCTTCCTTCCTTCCTTCTTTCGAGACAGTCTTGTTGTGTTGTACAGGCTGGAGTGCAGTGGTATGATCCTAGCTCACTACAGCCTCTACCTTCCAGGTTCAAGTAATTCTTCCTTTTGAGTTGCCTGGATTCCAGGTGTATGCCACCACACCCAGCTAATTTTTGTTTTTTTTTAGTAGAGATGAGATATCCCTCTGTTGGCCAGGCTAGTCCTAAACTCCTGGCCTGAAGTCATATTCCCACCTTGAACTCCCAAAGTGCATGAGCCACCATGCCCTGCCCACAAATCTTATTATCTACTTTGAACTACACAGAATCAATTCCTGACGGATAATAACCAAAATTTATGAGTGGTAAAATAATACATCTTTAGATAATAGAAATTTAAAGTGGAAATTTAAATGGTAATTCCATTTTGGAGAACTCTTTAGCCGTGTCTGCTAAAGATGAACCCATATGTGTCTGATAAGCCAGCAGCTGAACCTTGGAGTACATGCCTATATTAAAAGTTCTTGGTGCCCCACCAATTTTCCTTAAAAGTTCACCTTTTCCATTTGCTCTAAATTGATGATTTTCTTAACAACTTCCCGCATGTTATTTTTTCCTACATTATTTATCTGCCCAAAACATTCCCTGTAAACATTTATGCCAGAATTGCTGACAAATTGAGTGTTCTAGGAATATCATCAACACTGAATTGACAGGAATTGGTAGATAATTATCATGGCTTTTTTGCCTCTACTTGGGATAACTTAGAGTAATTTGGGTAGCAACTACTTTGTTACCCAAAGTAGTTACCAGTTGATGATGCAACCTTTATTGACTTTCTTCTCTGTTCCTCAGTTTTTGACCTCTACCATGGCTTCCTGGGATTATCTCCCAATTAAATTTTTTGTACTCATATTCTTTTCTTGAAGTCTGTTTCTGAGAAAACTGAAAGAAAGCCAAAAGTTATCTGGACACTAAATAAATAAATACACTAAAAATACATATTTAAATATTCATAGATTTATTACTCATGAGAGCTGAAACTGAAAATAACTGTCATGTTCAGTAGTGGTGCAATGGATAAGTAAATTGTGTTACATTAATCCACTGGGGTATTATGAAGCGACGAACCATTGACATGTGCCATAACATGGATACAGCTCACAAACACGTTTTTTAGTAAAATAAGGCAGACACAAAATTACACAAAGCAAATGATTTATAAAGTTCAACAACTGGGGTTGTGATAAAATTAGAATATTAATCTGTGTGAGTAATTGTATTTAGAAGGAGCAATGTGGGGGAGATTTTCTGAGCTAATGATAATGCTCTATATCTTAATCAGGGTAGTGATTATGTAGATGTGTTAACAGTATAAAATTTAACCTGTGCTCTTTTTCTTCAGATAGATTTTACTTTAATACAAAGTTTACCTAACCAAGCAGCAAACAAATAAGTAAGCAACATCATAATAGCCACTATGCTTTGAAAAGCCCTTTTATGTGTGGGTTAATAGATACCCAAATATTACTCTCTGAAAAGTTACCTAAGAATTAATGATATACAAACATGTGGTTCTTGGACCCGAGTGAGCACTGGGATTACCTGAAAGAGTGTTTGGTGCATGTGAGGTGGAATTTAGGTGCCTGCATTTTGAGCAAGCTCCCAGGTGATGTTACTGCTTCTAATCCAGACACAACACTGTGAGAACTCATTAGACTGTAGGATTCTCCTGTAGTAAGCAATGTAGGTGTCAGCAGTGGCAATTGCAAGGGGAAGTACCTCCTAGCTCCAAGATGATCTCCTCAGGGGAGATGGTGCAGCAGAGGTTGGGTGCCTTGATCACACTCCTCTCTCTATGCTGCCATCCTGGGCTTCTACGCTCTACAGGGACCCTAACACTTCCTTGCTGCACTCTAGAACTCTCAGTCAGACACTCCAATGAATTTTTAGTTTAATGTTTGTTGCTTTGGTCCTTTAATTATGTGTGTGAGGACCAGTGCTAGGCACCTTTATTTAGCCATCTTGCTGATGTCATGTATTTTGTGTATCATTTTCTTAAGGTTTTAAATTCAGATTTGCTTTCTGCATGTCTTGTCATTATAATTCCTCAATCAGGAATATTTGCTTATTTCTTAATTGCTGCCTGTAGACTTTTAAGTTATTTATTGCCTAAAGGTATCCATCCATAATGTCTTAGAAAGATGACTGTCCACATATACAATGCACAATAATCTGTTATGTTTACTAATCACAGCTGATTATTTATTTCAGACTACTTATGGAAGACCTTTCCTCTGGAGCTATTTTGCAAAAGCATCAGTGTGGTTAAATAACAACAACAACAAAAACACAAAAATAACTTTGCTGGACTTCAGTGTTTTTAGAACCAACTCTAATGTGAGAGATAGATGTAGGCAATTAAATAGAAAATCACTACTGCTCTTATTTGAGAGTCAACCAATCTATTCCTACTCTATGTTTTAACATCTGTTTTATGGCAAGTTAACACTTCTCCATTTTTCTAGCTATTTCCTAGCTGCATTCTCTGCCACAACATGGATAGCTATCAGAAATCATTACCAAAATATCATATTTTCTACAAGTATACTATTTTAAATATTTTAATATTAATTCAGCTGATTCACACTTTAAAACTTAGAAAGTACATTTGTACCTATGCTAATGAGGGGAAAAACATGCTTTCTCAGTCCATAGTAATGAAAGCTGTACAATTTATGTAGTTGTAGGAGTGTTTCAGTTCTGATGCAAAACAGGAGGCAGATATATCTGCAAAGACCTCCACATGAAGAAAACACAGCAGAACTTTTAAATATAAAAATCATGACTTTTTTTACAAATAAATAACATTATGTATGCTTATAAACCATAAATGTGTATGATTAATACAAGATGTCCTTAAAACTGATATTATTCTTAGATCCTAGATATTCTTTTTATTTTTTTTTGTCTTTTAGAAACTAGGTAAGATAATGCCTAAAGTTATGCACTAAAGTATTGCCACTAGAACTGTAGAGTGTTAAAAATATTTATTTTTCTCCCCTTTGAAATTTCATACATTAATAAAAGCCAACATAACAGGATATACATAGTATTTAAGTTTAAATAAGTCAGATATATTTCATTTTATGTTTCTTATTTGATCATTCCCAGTGAAATAGGGAAGATAGGCAGATGGATGATAATTTCTTACCTACTTCATCAAAATACCCTGTCAATTATACCCTTGCATGAGATGAGGCAGGAGATCTGGAATTTAGAAATTAAGCATAAAAGAGCTACCACCTCCATAAAAATAAAATAACTAGAAATGTATACTATCGCTCACATATAAAATGAGAAAGATTATGAGTTATCCTGGGAAAAGTAAAGAAAAATGTATCCATGGGAAAACGAAAGTTGAATACACTGGATTGCATTATGTAGCCCTAAGAATCACAAACTTGCCTTTAGACCAAACCAGCCCTAATGATTATTTGCATTCATCTTAAGTACAAGAATCTAGGATACCAAGAGATCCTTAGGGTCAAGGTAACCAAAGCATCTGTACTACCGGTAGTTCCTGACCACCCAGACAAGACCTACCTGATCACCTCTCACCTCCTGCCTGCATGCTTCCTGCCTCCTTCTTGGGGCATTTTTGTTAAGCATGAGGAACAAGGTGGCACATATATACATCCCATAGGTTGCACTTTTAACAAAAAGGAAAGATGATCCAGTTGATCCTGCAGGCAAATTCTTTCCCTTTTATTTTTCCCTCCTTACCCTGTGGTAGATACAATCACAGAAACACTGCTGATATATAATTTAAAAGGCTGCTTAGAGGCATAACTCCAAGGATGAAGCAATTAGTCACACTTAGCGGGGGCCAGACAGATAACACATCCTTGTATTGACTCTTTTCTGTCCTGCTTCACTGTCCTTGTTTCACATTTCTGCTTTAGTGAATATACTCAGTATTAAATAATAGCATATTAGCCCTCTTCTACAAGATTTCATTTTTCTAGACATTAGGTGAAAACACAAAGCCAAATGCCACATATGGATGTGAGATAAAAACTCACACTATGAAGTGAGTGAGCATGTTGCTGAGAAATTAACAAAAACTAGAATCAAATAGTTAAAATTTCTATTGATCTGATTGAAATAAGAAGCTGTTCCTATAAAAACACTTCCATAGTAGAAGGCTCATGGGACTCCCACAAAGAAAATCACTTTCACCAGCTATGAGCTCAAACTAAAATAATTGCAACCCACATAAATAAACTAGCATGAGCAAGATTAAGTATTGCAAAAATTCAAGGAAATAACATAAAATAATAGAAGGCCAAGAACAAATCTATTTAAAATTTCTATTTAAAATAATTGAAGACATAAACCAAAGAGTGGGAAAGAAAATCAAATAACCATGTTGTAGTAACAAGAATAGGTACATTTTTTACAGAAGAAACAAATAAAAATTCCATAAATATAAAATAGAATACAGTAATTGGCAATAAAAACTCTGTGCATCTATTAAAGAGCAGAATATACAAAGCTGAAGAGAGAATTACTAAAATGAACTTGGTGTCTAAGGAAATCATCCAAAATGGAGCACAGAGAAATGAAAACACTAATACCAGTTTTTAAAAAATGATTATTTATCATCAGCAACAGAATTTAGAGGTCTAATATGTTTCTATTAGGAATCGCAGAATGATAGAAGAAAGAATGGCAGAATATATAACGTCTAATCATTCTGCCAATGGCTAAAAAATTTTCTAGAATTCAATCACTGCAATCACAAAGTTGTTTGTCTTACCTTTCCACTTAGGGCTCAAAAAATATATATTATTTAAAAACACTTTTAAATGTATTTTTATTTATAATTGACATGTAATTGTATACCATTATGGGGTATAGTGTGATGTTCTGATACAGGTATAAAAGGCATAGTAATCAAATTAATGTAATTAACATGTCTATCACTTCAAACATTTATCATTTCTTTGTGTTAAGAACATTAAAAATCCTCTCTTTTAGCTATTTTGAAACATACACCATATTATTATTAATTAGAGTCACCCTACTGTGCAATGGAACACTAGAACTTATTCTTCCCATTTATCTGTAACTTTGTACCATTAATTAACCTCTTCCCATCACTCTCCTGCTCAGCTTTCCCCATCTCTGGTAACCATTATTATACTATTTATTTCTATGAGATCAACCTTTCAAACTCCACATGTAAGTAAGATCATGTAATATTTGTCTTTGTGTGACTGGCTTATTTCATTTGATATAATGTCCTCCAGGCTCATCCATGTTGCTACAAATGACAAGATTTCATTACTTTTAATGACTGAATAATGTTTAATTATGTAAATATACTACGTTTTCTTTGTACATTTACTTATTGATGAATACTAAGGTTGATTTCATATCTTGACTATTGTGAATAGTACTGCAACAAACATGGGTGTGCAGATATCTCTTTCATATGCTAATTTTAGTTTCTTTAGATACATGCCTGTTAATGGGATTGCTGATCATATAGCATATCCTGAATGAACACAGATGCAAAAGAAATCCTCAACAAAATAATAGCAAGTCAAATCAACAGCACATCATAAAGATTATTTACCATGATTAAGTGGGATTCATCTCAGGATTGTTGGGATGATTCAACATATACAAATCAATCAGTGTGAAACATCACATTAACAGAATAAAAGACAAAAAAACATATGATCATCTCAATAGATGCAGCAAAAGCATTTGATAAAATTAAATATCTCTTTATGATTAAAAACTCTCAAAAAATTAAGGATAGAAGAAATACATTTCAACATAATAAAGTCTGTATTTGACAAACCCACAGCTAATGTAATACTGAAAAAAAAAAGTTTAAACTTTTTGCCTCTAAAACCTGGAACAAAACAAGAATGCCCACTTTCACCACTTTAATTCAACATAGTACTGGAAGTCCTAGTCAGAGCAATTAAGAGAAAGAAATAAAGAGCCTCCAAATTGGAAAAGAGCAAGTCAAATTGTCCTTGTTTGCAGATAACATTATCTAGTCTATAGAGAAGCCTGAAGACTCTGAACACACAAAAAAATCTATTAGGAGTAGTAAACAAATTCAGTGAAGTTTCCCTATATAAAATCAACATAAATATTAGTAGTGTTGCTATATATTAATAGTAGACTATTTGAAAAAAGTCAAGAAAGCAATCTTATTTGTAATAACTAGAATAATAAATATAATATATTAGGATACATGTATATAGGATGTAAATATATTAGAATAGTGTATATAAATAAATATAAAGGATAATAAATATAAATATATATAAATATAAAGGTAGCATAATGAAAGTAAAAACCTAGAAATAAATTTAACAAAGGAGATGAAAGACCTCTACAATGAAAACTGTGACACACTGATGAAAGAAATTGAAAAGGAGACAAATAATTGGAAAGATATCCCATGTCCATGAAGTGGAAAATCAATATTGTTGAAACATCTGTAACTACAGATTTAATTCAATCTCTATAAAAATACCAATGACATTCTTCATAAAATCTTTTTAAAATTCTAATATTTGTATAAAACCTTAAAATGTATATAAAACAAATAAAAACTAAATAGCCAAAATAATCTTGAGCAAACAGAATGAAGCTGGAGGCATCACACTACCCAATTGCAAAATATACTACAAAGTAATATTATCCAAAACACCATAGTACTGGCATAAAAGTAGACACATAGATCAATGGAGCAGAACAGAGAACCCAGAAGTGAATTTACATATTTACAGCCAACTGATCTCCTACAAAGTTGCCAAGAACATACATTGGAGAAAGGACAGTCTCTTCAATAATTGGTGCTAAGAAAACTGGATGTTCACAAGCAGAAGAATAAAACTAAACCCATCTGTCACCTTATACAAAAATCAATTCAAAATGCATTAAAGACTTTAAGGTAAGACTCTGAGCTATGACATTATTCAGAGAAAATGGGGAAAATTCACCATGACATTGGTTTGGGAAATTTTTAAAATATAACCTCAGAAACACATGTAACAAAAGCAAAAAGAGACAAATAAGGATTATGTCAAACTAAAACACTTCTGCACAGTAAAAGAAAAGAAATCAGCAGAATAAATAGATAACTTTCAGAATGGCAGAAAATATTTGTAACTATGCATCTGACAAGGGGTTAATATCCGTAAAATATAAGGAACTCAAACAACTCAATAGCAATTATCATGATCATCATCAGTTTTTTAAAGGGCAAAAGACCTGAATAGACATTTCTCAAAGGAAAACCTAAAAAGTGGCCAGTAGGTATATGAAAAAATGTTTGACATCATTAATCATTAGGGAGATATAAATCAAAATCACAAGGAAATATCATCTCACCTCAGTTAGAATGGTCATTACCAAAAAGAAAACAAACATCAAATGCTTGTGAGGATGGGGAGAAAAGGCAACTCTTATACAGTGTTGGTGGGAATATGAATTAGTACACCCATTATGGAAAACAATATGAAGGTTCTTAAATTGTTTTAAAGTTCTTACTACAGTTTCTTTTTAGCAACTTTATTTTAAATGATTGGATTTGTATTCTCTGTAGGTAGTATCTTTTGTTCACAAGGCATGACTTTCATTTGGTAGCTAGATATACCTAGCACCAGAGTTTTGTTTTCAACTGACCAGAAAAAAAAAAAAAAAAAAAAAAATCCTTAACAAACTTGGAATCCCACAGACTTCTTTAAGTCATACAGGTCTTACAAAACTGTAATTTACAAAGTTACAATTTTTTTTTACAGAAAGTCCCACAGAGACACTTCTAGATAGCATGCATAAAAATGAGCAAAATCAAAAATTTGCTATTTGTACTGAGATTAGAATAAAAAGTAAAGTATTAAAACATTTTGACAGGGCTGGGCGCGGTGGCTCACGCCTGTAATCCCAGCACTTTGGGAGGCCGAGGCGGGTGGATCACGAAATCAAGAGATCGAGACCATCCTGGTCAACATGGTGAAACCCCGTCTCTACTAAAAATACAAAAAATTAGCTGGGCATGGTGGTGCGTGCCTGTAATCCCAGCTACTCAGGAGGTTGAGGCAGGAGAATTGCCTGAACCCAGGAGGCAGAGGTTGCGGTGAGCGGACATCTCGTCATTGCACTCCAGCCTGGGTAACAACGGCGAAACTCCGTCTCAAAACAAACAAACAAACGAAAAAAAACATTTTGACAGAGTCGAATATTTTTTAAGTATTTTATTTTTATAGGTGTGAGTTTCATCTTATTTATCTTATTTGGGATTTTCTGACACTTTTGGCTTTAGGGTTATTTTCAATCAATTTATGACATTTTGGGGCATTCTTTTTTTTTTTTCTGTCTCTTCCCTCTCAACTGCCATTCTGTTATACCAATTACCAGTATGTCAGATAACATAATATTTTCCACACATCAGTCTTCATTTTCCCCCAAGACTTTTGTAGAACCATTTTATAGATTGAATAATTTCTAGAGATTTAATTTAGTACTAAACCATTTTTAATTGGTTTTATTTCTTTGCAAAAATTTTCTATTTATTCTGTACCTTTATTTTTAAAAGTCCTTGAATATATTTATAATATCCATTTTATATTATAAAACCCATTCTAGTTGGAATGTTATTGAAACTCCAGTGTTTTCCAGCACTTCCCTGTCTCTGGTATCACTGTTCGGTGCTCATCTTGACAGCAGCCATTCTCTGCTAAGCCAACTGTAGTCCTGTCCTGCGCCTGGTAGTCTGGAACTGGATGGCCCTCAGGGAGCTCAGACAGACTTCTGGGCCCTGCTTGTCTGCACAGCTTCATCCATTCCAAATTCCAGCTGCCTCAGCAACCTCAGTTGAATAAAAGCCTCAGTTCAGCAAGAGCTTCTTTCTCTTCTGGGATTTAGCACTATATACAGGATTCTGGAAAGTGCCCTCAGGCATAAAGTCTGGGCACTTATAAGGATCATTTATCAAGAATCACCTTCCTGTATTGCCTACTGCTCAATGCCTCAAAAGAGTTGCCTCACATATTTTATCGAGTTTTATAGTTGCTTATGGTAGAAGGGCAGATTTGGAACCAGTCACACTATCATAGCTGAAAATTAAATTTCTACAGCATTGTATTTAAGAGCAAAATTGTGAACTAAAAATGAGAAATAAACTAAATGTTAACTAATGTGTAATTGGTTAAGTAAATCATTACTCATACTTATCTTTAAACTTCATCCTGCCCTTGAAAAGAAAGATATTAAAAGATGTATAAGAAATATTGTTAACTTTTTGAGGGTATGCTCACTGCCATCATTATATATGTATCTGTGTGTGTGTGTGTGTGTGTGTGTGTGTGTGTACATAATTACTGTGAAGACTAGAAGTAAAAATATCAGTGTATGTAGACTTTATGTTTTAGTCAATGGAGACTTTGTGATGTTTGCATCATTCACAATGTGAAAATGTAATAATACTTTTCAAAATAAAAGAATTAAATGGACTTTTATTAGTAAATTGCTTGAAAATCATTGTCTACACATTTTACTCTTTTTTTTTTCTGTAGGACCTGCTATAAATTCAGTGTTGGAAGCATCAATGGTAAGAACTGTAAAACTGGACAGATTTATAAAAATAAAATTATTTTCTTTGTACTGACTGGCTTTAAGTTTTGACACATAATCTGTGCAGCAGTCTCTCTTAACGCTTTCTGTGCTTTTAAATGTTGCATATCTGAAACACTCTTTCTTTGCTATTACGGGAAACTGAAATAAAGGATCCACCTTCTCCTGTAAATATGACATGACAATTTTCAGGGAGGATTTGAGCAGTACACACTTGACACAATTTATTTATTTTCAAATTTTGAGACTCAGAGTCCCCCCCAGGCCCAGGTTTGAATATTTGAAAACTACTTTTATGTCTTTCAAAATCTTGACAGTGGTGGGGATTCAGAGCATGCCAGCAAAGTGTCAAACAGCATCAGTCCCTCTGTCCCTAGGAATGATTGAGTCTATCTTTTACTATGAATTCCCAAAGGGTGATTCACTCAAAATTGACTCATTCAAACAAGAATTCTATTCCTGAGAGTTCAAAAATTCATGGTATTTGGATCTAAAAATGATCTAGGTTACCAATCATTTCTTCACCTTCCCCCTTTCACTTTATAATTACTATTCTTTAGAAAATCTGTCACATCAATATCAAGATTTCCCCTAAATAAACTATTGGGAGTATAACACTGTAAATTGGTAAATATTTCTATAAAAATGTATTCCATATATTCTAATTGCATTGAACTTGATAAATGTGTTATCAATCTGACACAAATCGTAGTGTCAGAATTTCTAGAAAGAGAGACTGCTTTCATTCAAGTCCTGGCTCTGTCAGTTAACTGCACAACTTGGGTCAAGTTATTTAACTTTTCTGTGCATTTTTCCCTCATTATTAAAATGGGGATTGTAATTATGCCGATATCAGGATTACTTGGGAATAAAATGATTTATTTCACAAATACATAGGCATAAAAACACTCAATATATACACTATCATCAGCACCATCATCAGCTACACAGTTATTATCAGTAGTATCATCTCCCAGGTGCTTAAATTATTTCACTTTATTGCAAACCAGTAATGGTTTCTAGTGAATTGATTTATTGTCTCTTTTCTTTAAGAATTTTACCTTCTCCAAGCTATATTAAACTAATAATAATTGCTTACTTTCAATAAATGAATAAAGGCCATAATGTTAGAAGAATGAGTCCCAATCTCAAAGCAAATGCTCACTGAGTTTTAGCTGACCTCAATGCCATTTGTTTGAATTTATTTACACAATAGCTTACCATTTAACTAACAATAACCTGCTTTAGATGCAACAGACGGGTGTTCATTAAAGACTTATTGAATTAATGATGGTGATTACATACAAATATTGTGTATATAATATATCATCATTACCACTAGGATTCATTGAACAGATTAGATTAAGCACCTTAAGTCTGATATTATACGTATACATCTATGAAGGAGTTGCTAAGCAAGGCTTTGGGTTCTATATAATTTGTTCTTTAGAGAGCAACTTTTCTTAAGAAGCTCCAATCGCAAGTAACAAAAAGGAAATGCAATTCAGATTCCTACATCTAGCCCACAGTATGCATGCTACCAATTCTTTGAAAGTGGTAGGACTAATGGATCTCCATATAAGCCATATCCTCTCCTATCGTTTGTAACTTCTTTTCCACCTGAAGTTTACTTTAAACTGACTCCATTCAGAATAAAGTGGAGCTTCTGGAGCACAAGACATTGAGATTATTTCTTGCCCACTCAATCCTCTTCCAAGGATGTTGTGGAAACTTCAAAGGAGAGAGAATATTGCCTTACGAAAATATAGTAAAGGCTAAAGAAAGGCTATGCTGAAGTGTTTAAGGAACACCAAGGACCCAGTGCAGCTGAAGAGGAAAGAATGGTCCAAAGTAAGACTGGAAAAGCAGCCAGAAGTCAGATTACAGAGGACCCTGGAGGTTCTGTTTGACAGTTGAGTTTTACTCTTTCTGAGGTGGTAAGCCACTGGAGGGGTCTCAATAGGGTAAGATGTTATCTTGTTAGTGCTTTAATATCTTGCTGGCTGCTGTGTGTAGAAAAGACTTGAGGTGACATGAGAGTAGAAGAAGGAGTATTGGAAGGCTGTGTAGGTCACTGACCCTTCATTTTCTGGTTGTTAATACCCACCTCACTTTTTACTTCATATTAAAGTAGGCTTGAAGTCAGAAACCATTTCAGATTCACTTTTGTATCTATCCCAATGCTTACCATAATCTCTTTTAATTCTATAAAATGTTTATTATTTGTTTATTCATTTTTAATACATTACAGCATTTGGAAATATATGGGAGGAGTATCCAGCAAGGGACATGGTAATGAGCCATAACAGACAGCAAAAAGGAAGAGTGGCTGATATTCTGAAAACAAAGAGAAGAATAGAGCTGCTGCATCAAGTGCTACTGAGAGGCTTATATTGCATTCAGCAACCTTAGGACCACTGGAGCCCTAGGAGAAAAAAAAAAAACAATTTCTGTGAAGTGGCAGAGCAAGAAGATGCAGTGCAATGGTGCAGAGCAATGGGCTGAGAAACAGCCACAGCCAGAGAATCAGAACACCTCTGATCTCTATTGCCATTGAGCTTTTATGTCTAGAGAATGCTCCACTGCAATTACTGAATTACTAAGTTGGTGCCAAGTCCTCAAAAATATTTCTTAAAAGAATAGTAGATATAAAAATAATTAAATTCCCATAGTTTCAAATGTAGTTTAATAAGGCTACAAATACAGTACATTTTAGTTACTGTCTTATTTTTATTATAAGAATTTTTCCCATAGTTTATAAATAAAAAGTCTCTCAAATTACAGATACGGCATAATCAAAAGACTTGGCAAGGGAATACAGACTATCATCAATGCATTGCAGTAGAATAAAGAAGAACATATATTAAATGGCCACTTGAATGCATGATTTTGTAGAGAAATACTCTTTTATTATCTATGTTGGCAATATTTTATCAGCTCTATATTTACATGAGACTAACAGGATTTTGTAAAGGTTCCAATGAACTACATTTGCATATATGACATCCTATGCTGTATAAAATCTACACAGTATTTAAATCATTACATAATCTTGCCCAATAGGGGTTAGTGACAAGAAACACATGCAACCCTCAACTTTCCTGCCTCTAGTCAAAAATATATTTCATTTCTTTGTAAAAAGAAGGGATCAAGCCTCATCTATCACTTCAGAATTGATATGCATAACTTTGGCTGACCTTATATCCTGCTTGTAAATCCTTATGTAGCGAGAGAGGGATACAACATAAGCCTGATGGTTGAAAACAGTATTAACTAGATGCTACACAATCCACAGTGTCATGTAAGAGTAGCAGCACACTCAGTATTAGGTAAATCACAAAGAATTCCATGGGGAAAATAAAACAATTTGGAGTACAAAGACATTATTATGTAACTGTCTGTTTTTCTTCTTTTTGGTTAAGTCTTAACACTACCACACATAATTGTGTTCCTCTAAAACTCAGAAATAAAAAAGACATGGGAAATTAACCAATTTCATTTTACAATGAGCAATTCTATGAGTTTCTCAAATCCTAGAAGTTTTTTATTCTTTATTGTACACAGAATTGTAAAATAAAATAAGTATCCATTAGTAGTCTGGTGTTTGATACTTTTTTTTTATTTTTGAAGCAAAGTCATATAAAACAATTTTTAAAGCCTGAAAATTAATAATAGCATTTTAAAGAAATTCTAGGAAGTAGAGAGTTCTTTCTGTTTCTTTGGAAAGACTAAATTGACATAAATTTAATTAGTGCCCATAATATCTATTTAACATTTCAAAGCTCATCTTTACCCAATCAGATAAAAAATGAAAAAACAAATGGTCTTGACATTCTTCACTATTGTACTATTTTTCAAATTCATATTGTGATAAGACAGCAGTTCTCATGTAAATATTATTGGTACACATTAACTCTCCTCAGTAAGCACAACATTTTGGAAATCCTATAAACTATTACGCTTACTATTGCTGCATAACAAACCACCACAAAATAACATTTTCAAAAAATTAAGTTCATGTACTCTGTGGGTCTGTAGCACTTAGAGAGTATAGTAAAGAAAACTTGGATCTGCCTCGTGGTATCTAAAGCCTTATCTGGAAAGGTGTAAAGGTTGGGGTGACTTGAAAAAAGGGAGCTAGAATTATCTGAAGCACTCCAATGGCCAATGCTGGCTGTTGCCAGAAATCAGTTAAGGCTGTTGACTAGAACCCTCACATGTCCTCTCTCTGAGGCCTGTATTTTCTCATAGCATGGCACTCTTAAGATAGCTCTCACATAATGGCTCAGGGGTCCAAAGATAAATTTCCCAGGCAGTAAGCCAGAAATTATGTGCTTTTTACGACTAGGTCTTGGAAGTTATGTTGCATTACTTCTGCTAAATTTAATTGGATACAAATTAATCACAAACCAACCCCAATTGAAGGAAAGAGCAGTTAGGTACCAGATATGGATGACAGAGGAGTAATGTTCAAAAGAGTATACGGGATGTGAGATGCTGTATGGCCATATTAAGAAAATACAATCTATCTCACTTACTTTTACATTCTTTATAGCAAGTCAGATGTACTTAAATAAAGGTCTTGGCACAAGCAACATTAGCAACCAGAGCAGACAACCTGTGCTTGAGACAAAATATTAAAGTAGGGGCTTTCCTATTTCACTTAATGGCTGAATACTCAACATGAAAACGAAGAATACTTTATGCCCATATATTCCAAAGAGATTTGGGAAACTTCTGAAGATTTGCTAAGGAGTAAATAAAACCCATTTGATATGGTTTGGCTGTGTCTCCAACCAAATATCATCTTGAATTGTAGCTCCCATAATCCCCACTTGCCATGGGAGAGCCCAAGTGGGAGGTAATTGAATCATGGGAGCTGGTTTTTTCCATGTTATTCTTGTGATAGTGAATAAGTCTCACAAGATCTGATGGTTTTATAAAGGGCAGTTCCCCTATGTTTGCTGTCTTGCCTGCCACCATGTAAGACATGCCTTTGCTTCTCCATTGCACCATGATTGTGAGGCCTCCCCAGCCATGTGGAACTGTGAGTTCATCAAGCCTCTTTTTCTTTTCAAATTACTCAGTCTTGGGTATTTCTTCACAGCAGTATGAAAATGTACAAATACACCATTTTTACCAATTTGACTTCAAAAGCTACTTCCAAACTACAAAATGATAAAATAATGTTCAAAGAAAAATTATAATTAAAATAATTCTCTTGTGACTCATTGAACTGAATGGACTCCCAGAGTTCATGAACTTCTTATAAGAGGAGAAATTCAGGGACAATGTTTACATGTTCTTAACATAGAGGGTGACGGCTCGAGACATAAGTTTCTCTGGCAAGTACATCAAGATTTGCTATTTAGATTTCCATCTCACCAACTCCTACTTAGTCTAAAATACTTATGGTCTCTCAGTTTTTCCACTTTATGTCTCCTAACTCGTCTTTTCTCATCCAGGTGCCTCACTCCAATTCCTTCACCACAGCTTACAGAGTAGTTCTATACAAGTCTCATCAGTTGAGACTTCTGCTTAAAATCCTCCAGGCCAGGCGCAGTGGCTCACGCCTGTAATCCTAGCACTTTGGGAGACTGAGGCAGGTGAATCACAAGATAAAGAGATCGAGACTATCCTGGCCAACATAGTGAAACCCCGTCTCTACTAAAAAATACAAAAATCAGCTGGGTATGGTGGTGTGCACCTGTAGTCCCAGCTACTCGGGAGGCTGAGGCAGGAGAATTGCTTGAACCCGGGAGGTGGAGGTTGCAGTGAGCCGAGATTGTGCCACTGCACTCCAGCCTGGCACCTGGCAACAGAGCAAGACTCTGTCTCAAAATAATAAAAATAGTAATAATAATAATAATAACAATAATAAAATCCTCCAATGGCTCCCTAATGGAAAGATCTTCAACTGGAGTCTGCCTCTATTTGAAATCTGGCTTTCTTTCATACTTCCACCTCCTTATGAGTGATGTTCAAATCTCCAGCACCCCTCTGAATGGTCCCATCACTGGTACCCTCCTTGCCAGCCATTCTGAATTCCAATGACTCTTTGAAACTCTACAATTTTTCTTAGGCCTCATCATTTTCAACATGTCTTTTTATCTACATGATCTTCCCTGACTTTACCACTTGGAAAGAATGGGTGGTATACACCAATATTCCTAGGAATTCCCTTCACATTCTGTATGTCTCTGATTCTAACACTTACCACATCTTATAAAAATTATTTTTTCACTCCTCTTCCTCCAGAAAATAAATGCCATAAAAATAGTGACAAATATCTGTATTGACAGCCATTCAGCATTTAGAAGTGTTAAGTATATAATAACTCAATAAATATCTGTTGAAATAATACATTTTAAAAAATAGTTTTCCACTTATTTCTCAACTTCCTTATAATGCACTGGCAGAATTTCCTATATACATATTTATGTGATTATATGCTTTTGGAATGTGTTTTTCTTCTTTTTAAAAGCTTTATGTAAGGAGAAAAATAAAAGCATGAGGGCAAACACTCTTGTGTTAAGAATATTCTACACACGTACATTTGTACTGAGATAAATTTTATCACTTGCCCAGGTGTAAAGTTTTTCTTATCCCTTCTGTACTACAGTCTTATCACCCTCTTACTTTAGAAATGCTTTATTTCCATTATAGCTTTCCTTGTTTAGAGCTGTTAGGTTTTTAATCTCTAATGTCTTTTTGTACAATAATATACAATCATATATTTAGGTTTTAGCTTTGCTCTCTCTTGCTATCTCTTTCTCTCTCTCTCTCTCCCACCCCCTTTCTCTGTCTCTCTCTTCTTAGAATCCTTAGTATTCTGAGCATGGGCCTGTATTTTATAGAAGGATTGTGAGTGAAACAAGTTGACATTTTAACATGAAGAAAATTTTATGATGTTTCTCAAGGGCACTAAAAACTATACCTTGAAAATTTCTTAGGGCAAAAGGGCAAATGACAGGAATATAAAAAATACTTAAATATCAAAATACGTACCTTTGAATTCACTTGTGAGTGGGAAGTGCTTCCTGGAATTTAGTAATAAATTTAGCCTAGTAACAGCACAGTCCCTCAGAAACTGTGATTACAAAGCATGGCCATTAGCTTAGTGGATGGAAATGGCAGGAAGAGTATGCACATCTAGACATCTCAGCAGGTGTCTTAAAGTGGAAAAGCAAGTGGAACTTTCTTTCATCTGAGCAAAACCATTTATAATTCAGAGAATGTAACTACCTCCAAGTTCAGAATGCATGAGCAAGAATTTGACTTTATTAGATTATTATGAGAAAGGTTTAATAATAAAAGAATATCATATGGATTTAGAAAATAAAATCCATCAGTCAAATGCTTTCCCACACACAGAATAAAACAAAAACAGAAACAGCTATAATAGACGCTTTAAGTGCTACCATTTGAAGTAATCAAAACATTATCCATTTATTAAAAAAAAATTCCATTTCTTAACGATACCCCTTTATATTCTTGAGTGATTAGTTCCTTTGGGGAAGCTAGTTGTTAATAAATAAGGTCTCAAGTTAAGATGTTTGTTCATAAATTATGTAGGAAACTCTGGTTAATTCCCTTTAGTTGTGGTGGAGACTGTAGTTAATATATACTTGGTAAAACAGAATCATGAAAATGCTTATATAAAAAAGTAATTACTTCTTTATGACATAAGCTAAAAGATTAATTAATACTTGTGAATACAAAAGCACTTTCTATTCAACTTTCCTTTTATTCTAACAATGCACATGAGATGTAAAGCCCAGAAATATTTTGGAACATTTTATATGTAAAAAGTTGTCTTCTAACTTATTTTTCTAGGACATTTCTTCAATTAAAAAATATTTCTCTATGTGTACATAGAGATACTTTTAAAAACTGAGTCGCTATCTGAGTTACACACTTCTCGTCAAGATTCTACACCTCTCTCGTCAAGATGTCTAGTATACATCCTGTGCTTTGTTTTTAAAACACACGCTGGGTGATTCTGGGAATCTTTAGGATTAATTATCACTACTCTACTCAATGAAACCTCTTCTCTTTTATGTCAGTCACTCCCGAAGTTCTATTATCTCTAAGTGGGTGATTTCCTCGTCTGCATTTGTAGTCTTGGTATGTCAGCAGGAATTCCAATCAGCAATTCTAACTCCATATTGGATTTTTCCATGTGGATGGCCTGTCGAAGCCAAGTTTACTTTCAACAATAAGTCCATGCAGAGTCTTTAAAAGAGACACACAGTTTAAAAAGCAGAGGTCTTTGGTCAGTGGATATTTCAGTGTTGTTTCGGCCTTCATTTTACATCAGTTTGCTTCTCGTGGTTGTGTTTATAACACCCTCTTAGATTTGGCCTTCATTCTGAGTCTTTAGTAATATGTCACATTTTCTAAATTCAACTATGTTTTTGAGCATTTTCATTCTACTTCCTATATATTCAGAAAGCCGGGATTATTTTTTCCCCTATATTTTCTGGAAAGATTTTAAGTATTGACACTAAATGCTGAATTTATCTTTCTGAAATTGATCAGTGTTATTACTAAACAAAATGTCAGAGTTTCCAGACCTTGCAAATAGCTTTAAAATAGAGGTCAGTTTATGTGTCTAAAGGCAAATAAGCTTAAATTCTCTATCCAAACTATAAGCAAAGATTTTGATTGCAGACACAGATTTTCCCTTAATAATATTTATGCTGGCTATTATGACATATGTGTAATTTCAACAAAGCAAAATTTTAATGAGGAATGTCTATAAAAATATGCAATAATATGAAAAAGAACTTCACTAATAAAATCTTTGTAAAAATTTATCATTTGAACTCTACTCAAACGTAAACTTGTCTACAACTGTGATGGTGATATATGAACCCACTATGTTTTCCAACAAACTTGAAGCCAAATATTTCAATATCTATCCCCCAAAAGCCACAAATACCAAGGTAAGGATTAGCGGGGAGCTCCCTTCTCTATCTGTCTAGAATGCATCCTTATTCTTTAATAACCATTTCAAACACATTTTCTCCATAATGTCTCACATGATTCCATGTCAGACATGATTTTTCATTACTTTAAAGCATACCACATATAACTTGGTTGTTATGGGAATTATCTTATAGTGCTCCATATTGTAATTATGTAAAAATCTAATATTTCTATCTTGGAAGACATCACTTCCTCTACTACTAAAGGTCTGTTTCATGCAATGGGTACTCAAACACTGGAATCACATAATAGATACTCAGATACTCAAGTCACATAATAGGTACGCATATACTCAGGTTAATTGAACCAGTTTCACAAGCACTCAATCTGTGTTTCTTCTAATTTCTTCAATTTGAAACACATGAACCTTTGTCAGTTTCAGTAGTACAATCAATCTTATTAGTGAAACTAACAAGTGGTGAAAGCAATATTTGGTAGAAGAAAGGTCAGGGAGTAGTGATGTGGAAAGGTCTTGCCACTCTTGGCTCACAAACCACAGATCAACTTCACGTTTCAACATATACTCTTTCTTTTATTGCTGCTTGGGCTATTATCACAGCAGCACCAGAAAGCCTTTATATCAATTTCTGACTGCCAAATAGTATTGCCATGCCAAGTATGGAACAGAGTTCTCAGAGATGCTGCCCAATTGCCAGCAAGATCAGGACTCATGGGAATATTTGCCAGTCTCAATCAAGAAATGAGGAGAAAAGACAACTCTGATAGAGAAACAAGTGGAATCAGTTGTTCACAGACCAATTTGTTTTTACTTATTTCTTCCCCACCCCTCCCTTCTCCATCCACTTTCCAGTTTGTTTCCCTCTATGAAGATAGAGTCTAAACAGCCTTCCTTCCATTTTTACTTTGGTTTACTTTTTAATATGTCATAGCATATTAGAGAGGCATTTTAGAATAATAGATTGAGAGATTTGTTTGCAGATCCTGATCTTGAGAATGCAATTAAAGAAAAAATAATAGCATATAATTGCATGATGTAACCATTTAACAAATATTAACTTGTTTAATCCCTATAATATATTTATGTTTGATACTAACATTATCCACATTTTACAGATGAGGGAATTAAAACATAGATTACATTAGGACCTTACCCAGCATCACAGAACTACCAAGTAGAATGCCTCCAAGCAAGACATAGAAGGTCCAAAACCTAAATTTTACCTAAGGACATTTTTTATGGACAGGAAAAATCTGACAATATAAGCCTGAAATTCATTCATTCTTTATTTCTCTTACACCAACATTTAATTCATTAACAAACTGTTGTCACTTTTTCGGGGAAGTCTCAGAGTTCAGATTATTAAATGGTTAACACAATCCCACCCCCAGCCTAGGCATGTTCCATTCTTTTTGTTTTCTACCTAGAAGGTATTATCACCTAATCTGCTATTTTGTGGACTTATATATTATATGTTCCATGTTCATCTCAACAGCTCCTTCCAAACCTTCCAAAGCCCTGATAGAATATAAGCTCCACAAACAGTTTTATTGTGGTAGTTTCTTGTTTGTTTTTACTACTTTGTTTAGTTCTCTATATTCAGGCCATGGAGCACTGCCTGGTACAGAAGAGATAATAAATATTTGTGGAATTAGCAAATTATTTAGTTACTCATATTAATTATTGAATAAGCAGCAGAAGCTTCTTTCTTTCAAATTTATGTTTGTATAAAGCATTGTTTAGAATTAAGAAAAACAAAAAGTGCACCCAGAAAATTTCTCTCGTAGATCTGGAAAATTCTGTCTTTTCTTCCTCTGTAATAGCAAAATGATGATATTTTCTTATTTGGAAATAGGGCAAGAGCATCTCAGTTGGAGCCTCTTGCTATTTTCTTTCATATTGAAACAACCCCACCTTGTGGAATGAAGGGTAAATTTACCAAAGGCTCAAATACTCGGGCAGCATTTTTGCAACTGCAGCTATATAGGGCACTGTGTACTTTTGGCTCATTCAAGTCTCTGTTGATTTCCAAATGTTTCATAACTACCGTGGGTGGAGGTGCTGGAAACACAGGCTGTTTACTGTCCCAATTGAGCCACTCCCTGAGGTGATGTTCGAGCAGCAAACTATGATTCACTTTCTTTTTATTTTTAAGAATTATTCCTTTGCCTCATAGTTCTGCCATGATATTATTTGTTTTCCTAGAAGAATAAGATACTTTCTCATAAAATGTGTGTAAGTTCTAAGATGGTGTTATAAGGTAACCAAAGAGTGCTACAACCAGTGAAGATGGACAGTTCTGGATTGACTAAGGCAATCTCCGACTGTCCTGAGATAATTCAGACTCATTAGAAGCTCTTACTAGGAAAAAAAAAAATGTTTTGGATTATATGGAACTCTTGGCAGTGAAATTCCAATTAAAGCTAAAAACCTGAGGAAATAGCTATGTGTTCCTCAGTGCTAACAATCTTACACGTTCTAAGGATAAATTGATTGATGGACTATGACAAGTGACACATAAAATATCAGATTTTATATTTAATTAAGTAAAACCACTGTGTATTGGTTACTCAAAATTACTTTTGGTTTGAAATAATTTTTCTTCTTTTTAGTAAACATAGAAAAGAGTATACTGATTTACAAATATTATTGTTTTAAAATAAGCCTTCCTTCACATTTTAACTTTTTAAGTAAATTCTTAAAGAAATCAATTTATCCAAAGTTCCTTAAATATAAATTAGTCTAATTTTATTGTTATCCTTCTATTTGTGTCATACACAAGTATTTTATATTGTTCAATGTTCACATGGTTTACATTTTAGACTTTTCCCTTATTATTTATACTTAATATGTTTTGACACTGTTAGCAGTTTTCATATCTAAGTAATATTCCTTTTATATTAAGTATCAGAATACATGTAATAATTATTCCATTTTAAAATAATTCCTAATTTCTCCCTACTGTATTCAGAATATTAATTACCACAATTTTATAACTACAATTTTTTTAATTATTATACTTTGAGTTCTGGGGTACATGTGCAGAACATGCAGGTTAGTTACATAGGTATACACCTGCCATGGTGGTTTGCTGCACCCATCACCCCATCATCTACATTAAATATTTCTCCTAATACTATCCTTCCCCTAGCCCCACCCCCCAACAGGCCCTGATGTGTGATGTTCCCCTCCCTGTGTCCATGTGTTCTCATTGTTCAACTTCCACTTATGAGTGAGAACTATGACTGCAATTTTCTTTAGAAAGTTAATAGAAAAATTAATGAATAAAGTCAAAAGAGAATAGGAATAAGCATCACATTTAAATTCAATCTCTATGTATGAGAACATCTTGGGTAACACAGGTTAGACTTTTCTCACTAACAATCCAATTATTTCTTCTCCCTCTAAGTTCTCTACGTGATGTGAGACAGAAAGTTTTTATTTTCTTTGCCATTGCCTATAAGGGCAATTACAGATAACCCACTCTCCCTCTCCCTCCAGGGTGTTAAAAATAAGTAAAATCCCAAGAGTAAGTAGCCCAGAGTGGGTTTCCAATACCCACCAAAACCTAGCATGGGTTGTTGTATAATTAGCTCAGACAGTGTACATAAAGCATTTTGAACAATGCCTGGCATAGAGCAAGAACTCAATAAATGTTAGCTGTTGTTATCACGTTTTTACATCTATGTGTATTGAAAGGTAGATCTAGTCTCTGTGGATCCTATATTCATTCTCCAAAGCTCTATAATATTGTTACAAGATTTTGGAGCAATAAGAGATTCTGCGAACCAATAACTTCTTCAATACAGTTATGCATAGCTGAGGCTACAATTCAATCACAGAAATATTGTTTCTGTTTTCCCTTTCCACCCACAGTTAATGAAAACATAAAATAAATTTATTAATCTTAAACTTCTATAAGCTTTGAATTGTAGAATCAGAGAGACTACAGTTGAATTTTTATATTTCAGGTAAAATTATAAGATATAATCTTATCACATGTCAGCCAAAAATAAGGGATTCTAAAAATCTAAACTAAAATGATTGCCTAAATAAATGCAGATTTGAAAATATTATAAGAGGAAAAGATTATTATTCTTTTCAGTTTCAAAAGAAATAAATTATAAGGTTTTAGTCAGAAAATGGTATTAGTGTAACACAAGAATTGATAACTCTTTAAGTTTTATTTAATAGGGTTGAATATTGTTAATTTCAGGGTGATGGTAGGCGCTTCTCCCTGTGGTGAATGAGCAAACAAAGACAATAAAAAGTCAATCAAGAATTCAGAATCACAACAAGGGTTCTACTAATTTACTTTCATGGTACATTTCAGTAATTTTTAAAGCTCTCTTACATTCAACAATAAGTACATACTACTAGACATCCCTATGGGATGTCAATTGTACCATGACTATGAATTATTTGTAGAAAAGTAGAATGGATGTTGTAATTTTTTAAAAGATGTAATTGATTAACAGCTTCACATCTAGTATATTCCAGCAAGCCTGAGAGAGAGGGTTTAAACGTGAAAACACAAATTACGTAATTACTAAACCGGCCCCCTCTTGTCACTCATTGAATAGTAATCCTTTCTACATCAGTTTTTGGCATGATTTTAATGACTAAAAATAAAAGTACTAGTTTATTTTCAGAGTGTAATTTAAGTAGCAATGCAATCATGCCAGAGATTTAATGAAAAAAGGGTTTCTGGTGTATTCTTACATGCAACCTGACCAGAATGTAATGAGACTGCTGTGTCTTATCATAGGTTAAGAGTCCTCACAAGGCTTTCTCAAAGGCATTCCATATTGAACAAGTCCCTCTAAAACTAAATTGTTTTCAGGTAATCTTGCTGAGTGTAGTAATTAAGAGCATAGACTCTGGAACCTGATCGTAGGAATTGAGAAGCTATTTCTGTCATTTTTCCTTTTTGATCCAGTATTGCCTTTAGATTAGGCTGAAACGGCACATTTTCTGGGCTCTATGTCTACAGGGCCCCTCAAATCACAAAAGCTGAAATGCAAAGTCTTTTTTCTTCAGTCTTTTAAGAACATGTTTTGAAATTTCATAATTGGAGGGAAGACATGGAGGAAAGAGGTAAAAGCCAAATTGGGTTTTACAAAACAGATAATCTCTGGCTAACAAGAAATGTGGTCAAGGATAGGTGGAGGCAGGGTGGAGAAATCAAAACTGCCGCCCTAGGAAAATCAGATGAAATATCCTTTATACCAAGGAAACGTCCTTAAAGGTAGATGTCCCAAATCTTAGGCCCAAGTTTCCCAGATAACTATACCACTTCCCATGCTATGCCCATCTGATGTAGTTTTGAGTGGTAAACAGAAAGACCTAGAAATCCTAAGATACAAAAGTGAGGTGCTGGAAAGGAAGTCTGCTCACCAGGAGTTTATCCTGGTCAGTTTCTATCCCAGGTGTAGGTGGATCCAGTTGCATCCTAAATGCAACATCGGCCAGGGTCAAACTCCTGGTCTTGCCTTGTCCCAGCAGATTTTTCACTGTTCTTAAGCTGCAGAAAGCAAGTATCAATTTGTGTTTGACTTCTTAGTGGTAACACTGATCCCAGGGAAGAGAGCTGCTAATCCCTGCACGAGAATATGGGCCAGTCAGAGGGAGCCACATAAATTATAAAATTTAAATATCTCGACACTTCTGACATTTTTGCCAACCAATTATATACATCACTTTTCCTTGTTTTTATGACTGAGACAGTTTCAGCACAGCACTTAAAATCGCCTGAACTATGTCCATATGGTCACTCCTCCCTTTTAAACAGGATTTAACTAAATATAAGTGTACATTTTATATGAATATATAGTTCATGTTACGCTGCTATTTTTCTCTTTTTTTTTAGACACAGAGTATGAAGGCTACCATTTATATTCTTGCCCTCAGCCACACAAATGTTGGGAAAGAGCCCAGTGTGATCTCAGTCAAGTTACTTACTTCTCTCTTTGCTTCACTTTTCTCATTTGTGAAACAAGTAGGATAACAGCAGAACCTATCACATGGTGCTCATGTAAAGAGTATGTGCATTAATATAGGTAAAGAGCTTGCACAGTGTCTGGAACTTGACAAACATTAGGTACATATTTGTTATATTTATAGGTATGTTAAGTATTTCGTAGATTTTATCGCATTAAATCCTTATTATTTTATAGGGTAAGTATTGTTATTTTCTCAAATATGTGTAAGTGTTAGAACAGAGTCCCAGACAGGTAATTGTACTCAAAATTACACAAAATGTAATATGCCAAGCTGCAATTTGCTTTGGAATATATGCAAATCCAGATCTGGCTTTGTTTACCACTATGGCAATATCAGCCTCCTGCACTGACAACCCCGTGTCAAATTCTCAGACAGAATGTATTAAGTCAGCAATTTGATCATCTTAAGTCACTAATTTATAAATTTTGTCCATTATTTCAGAGTCATATATTTAAATGTGTAGCCAATAATTGGTTAATACCTGACACTAGGGAAAAAATCAAATATCCCATAAGAGTTTTGACTATGCCAGTCATTAGTTATGTATTCTTGGTTAAGCTCATTCATTTTTTCAAAGTAAATTAAAGCAAAAAGAATACCAATTCTTGTACTTCTGAGCTAGAAGGTTAAAATGAAAATGAATCCAATTAATTATTTTAGGGTATATTTTATGCAAGCTACAGGAATATGTATTATTAAAGTATAAATTAAATAAGGAAATTATTGACCCTTGTACAGGCACGGCGACACAAGCCTGTAATCTCAGCAATTTGGGAGGCTGAGGCGGGTGTATCACTTGAGGTCAGGAGTTCAAGACCAGCCTGGCCAATATGGTGAAACCCCATCTCTACTAACAATGCAAAAATTAGCCAGGCTTAGGTGTGTGTGCCTGTAATCCCAGCTACTTGGGAGGCTGAGGCATGAGAATCACTTGAACTCAGGAAGCAGAGATTAATTACAGTGAGCCAAAATCATGCCACTGCATTCCAGCCTGGGCAACAACCAGGCTCCATCTCAAAAAAGAAAAAAAAGAAAGAAAAAAAAGAAAAAGAAAAAAAAAAATTATCGACCCTTAAGCAGATAACAGTCTAGAAAAGAAGACAAAAATCTATTAAGGCCAGGAAGAAAGGCTTTTCTCTTTTCTGGCATTCTTATTCTTTACCTTCTCTCATCATGATCCCAGAAAAGATCAGTTGTTTAGATTGTTCAAATCTGAAATACTAATTGGCCTGTGGTCCTTGCTGGACAAGGTTACATACACTGTGTATGCACAGAATATGGTTTTCTCTTTTATCTCTCCCTTCCTTAGAGCTAAAGATTAAAGGGCTAAGATTCACTTGTTTCAGTCTCCTATTATATAAAGCATAACAAACTACCCCTAAATTTAGTAACTTTAAAAATACTGTTTTAGCCAGGCACAGTGGATCCTGCCTGTAAAGTTGGGAGGCTGAGGCAGGTGGATTGCCTGAGCTCAGGCATTTGAGATCAGCCTGGGCAATACAGTGAAACCCAGACTCTACAAAAAATTCAAAAATTAGCCAGGCATGATGGCACACACCTATAGTTCTAGCTACTCAGGGGGCTAAGGTGAAAGAATCGCTCGAGCACTGGAGCCAGAAGCTACAGTGAGCCCTGCTGGCTACATTGCACTTCAGTCCAGGTGACCCTGTCTCAAAACAAACAAACAAAACCCTATTTGCTCACTGTTCTTCAGGTCCACAGCTTGGTCTTGACAGTGGTCTCCCTTGGGGTCACTCATGTGACTTTATCTACCTGGTGGTTTAATTGAGACTGAATGTCTAAGGTGGTCTCATTCATAAATCTACAGAGGATTGGTGTCAGCTGTGAATTGGACCATGTACCTGTGCAGCCCTGCCTAGACTGTTCATATGACAGCAGCATTCCAAGAGAATGAGAGCAGAAGCTGCAAGTTGTCTTGAGAACTCATCTTGGAACTCCCTAATCACTTTCTGCTTCATTCTATTAGTCAAAGCAGAAAATAAGGCCAGTCTACATTCAGAAAATGTGAAAGAAACTTCAACTCTTGATAGCAGGGGATACAAATAATTTGAACCCATTTTTAACCCATCATATCACTGCTTAACAATAATGTTACAAATTGAATGTTTCTGTACCCTCAAAATTCATGTTAAAATCTAATTTCCAGTGTGATGATATTTGGAGGTGACACTCTTGAAAGGTAATTAGGTTATAGGGGTGAAGTCTGCATGAATGAGATTAGTGGCTTTATCAGCAGAAGGCAGAGTGCTAGCTCACCATCCTTCTACCAGGCGACGATGCAAGGAGAAATCAGCTGTGTGCAGCACGGAAGAGGACCCTCGCTAGAACTCAACCATGTGGACACCCTCATCTCAGGTTTCTAGCCTCAGAACTGAGAGAAAGATACTGTTTAAGCCACTTGGTCTATGGTAATTTGTTATAGCAGTCTGAACTGGCTAAACCAGATAGGATCTATTATCTTCTTTCCTTTGTTGGGACTATATTTCTCTCTTCCCAGTATGATTTTAAAATGTTGCATGATGACCAAGAGCTTGCCGAACTATCTCAGTTTCTCTGGACCTACTCTACAGAATGGCTAGTGACTTCTTTTCTAGATTGGTTCCTTAAAAATAGGTGCAGGTATCAGGTCTCTAAGCCTCACTTTACCCTGAGATAAAATTGAAGGAGATTACTTTTCTCTAGAGTTGAGAAGCCCAGTTTTCCGAGGCTTATAACTAATCTGCAAAAGCCAAATGCTTGGGAAACAAACAGATAATGGGGGAGATAATCACTCACCTGCCAGCTCCCCATTGTTCCTCTCTCCATGGACATGCAGCAAAGACAATCCTTACTTGGCCCTGCAAGGTTCTGTGTTGCAAGGAACCTAACCATCTGATATTCAGGACAGTTCCTGTTACATGTTTTATTTCCAGGTGACACTATATAAAAGTGGACAAAAATATAAAACGAAGAACAAAAATAAGAAGAAATTGATGCCAAAATTATTAACGTAAAAAGCCTGATAATTATAGTAGCTATTCATTTATCTAATTAACTCAAATATTAGTGCTACTAGTTCAATTTGGTCAATTGCTGTTTGGATATCAATCCCATTGTTAGACAATAAGGCAAAAGTTGTCTGTTATGTTCTGGGGTGGGGACTTTTTAAAAAATGCTTTTTGAATAGGATAGATAAATCTGTTTGGTTTTTTTTTTGGGCGGGGCGGGGGACGGAGTTTCGCTCTTGTTACCCAGGCTGGAGTGCAATGGCGCCATCTCGGCTCACTGC
Organism: Saguinus oedipus; assembly: GCA_031835075.1. NCBI lineage: Eukaryota > Metazoa > Chordata > Mammalia > Primates > Cebidae > Saguinus > Saguinus oedipus. The sequence continues at coordinate 72,446,008 of CM063178.1, forward strand.
AGCCTCCACCTCCTGGGTTCAGGCAATTCTGCCCCAGCCTCCTGAGTAGCTGGGATTACAGGCACGCGCTACCATGCCCAGCTAATTTTTTGTATTTTTAATAGAGACGGGGTTTCACCATGTTGACCAGGACGGTCTCGATCTTTTGACCTCGTGATCCACCCGCCTCGGCCTCCCAAGATAAATCTGAATGTACAATTTACAACACTAGACACAGAAGTACAATCTGAACTAATTCTGTAGCAAAGATGCCACAAATAGGCCTACAAAAAATTTTACAATAGCAACCTGAGGTATGTTCTTGCCCTGCATGCAGTGAGTTTCCCCCTCTAATATATTTTAATGTTCATCCTTGCTTTCTTAAAAAGTTTGGGGTTTCTTTACACTTAATTTTAAAGTGGCCCGTGCTCAATGTATTGATGTTCAGCCAGGCTTCCTTTTTCTTGAAGTATTTTGATATCAGAATCACGTCCAAAAGAGATTAGTTCTTTTTTATCTCCCAACCACACATTTCCCAATATAGTTTTAAAAAGACTAGATAAAATTCTTAACAAAAAAACCGTGTGTGTGTGTGTGTGTGTGTGTGTGTGTGTGTGTGTGGTGTATTTTCTTTACTTGAACTATTTCAAAAACAAATATCTCATGATATATATATATATATATATATATATATATATATATATATATATAATTTGAGTTTTCTTGCAATTGCAATTTGGCAAACACCCTTTAAAACTCTCACCATAGAAAAAAAATAAAAACACTTCAAGCTTGTCAGGTCAACTTCAGTTAGAAAATGACCATTTTATTTAACACCTGCAATGCTTTCTGCCAAAAGAGAAATGTGCCTTTTATTTTGTTTTTGATATAAACAGCACAGAACAACAGAAACAATAATTTAAGGTCAGTATAAGCCAGCTTTGGCATACTGCTGGAGCTAATTCACATTTTGAAGGATGATTTAACTGCAGGAAGTAAAAATTAATAAATCTCAGAGGTACTCTTGTTCAGAAGAACACCCAAAACACAACAGGTGTCATTTATTTAAAGCTCTGTGTTAGCTTTATTTGAGGGTGTCACCAAATTTCTTATGTTAAATTACCTAAGGTAAGATGGTGAGTCTGGAGGAGATATCAAGCCTTCTAGAATGTGAATTACAAGTTTAAAGAAAGGAATTGGGAATCAGTTTTTAATAAAAAGATGTCAACTTTATCTTTGGATTAGTGACATAATTATTTTTCCTATTCATTTCTCTTGAGTTTGTAAGAAAAAGTACTGATTTCAAACCTGAATTTTTCCTTCCCTTAATCAGATATCCTTTAGTGTTTTCTCTGTACCTTCTATTATTAATTTATCAGACATTTATGATTTATAACCTGAATTAAGACAATATTCTTCTAACTTGCCTCCCTGCTTTCAAGCCATAATCTTTCTAGTCCCTACACAGTGTTGCAGAGTGATCTTTATGTGAAAAAGAAGTATTGGTTGATCCTCTGCTTAAAATCATTCACTATATTCTCATTTCTTCAGAAAAGATAAAGACTTTTGTGCCCAGAACAGGAGGACTATAATTATATGATCTAGGCCTTTTTGCCTCATCTCTAATCCACAACAAAAATAATTACATGCTCTCAGTGGAAGACTGAACTGATATATCCAATTTCCTATACTTTGATGCACCAATGCATTTGACAAAGCTCTCCCACACTAATTTTGGACTTAGCTGTTTGACTTTCTTTGACCGATGGGACAAAACCAAATGATGTAAGGAGTGCCTTGAAATGACGTTTGTACATTTCTTCTTCCATTCTTGAATTCTGAGGCAAATTCCCCAGTCTACCCTATAGGAGGCTGAAAAACATAGATTAAAGACTGTTGTCCTAAGAAAAGTATCCTATATCAGTCCAAAGCAAGAAAACCACAAAATATGTTAATGTGTCCCAAACCGAGACCAGGAGGAATGCACAGACGAGCCATACCAAAATCATTTTTGGATTTCTGGGCATTAGTAAATCATTCTCATTAAAGAATTTGAGTTTGACATGAAGCATTATTGAAGTAGGAGATTATCAACACAGAAATTGTCATTGGACATGGAGGGCTTTCATAACAGAAAACCAATACTACATAGCATTGGCTTTTGGAATGGACAAAGACTAGAAAAGCACTGAGGAAGCTGCTAAAAATGTTATTTTGAGGTAAAATAATTGGGGTAATTGTCACCTACAGTGAGTTAGATAAACAGGCATCTGACAAAATTATGGAATTGATTTTTTTTTTTTCAGGAAGAAAGTGGAAAATGTCATCTGACTTTTATAAAGTTGTTTTTTGAGACAGAAGGGTGAGCAGTTCCGGGTTGCACCATAAAACCTCCTTCTTATCTCCAAACTCTCCTTGGGAAAATATTGCTCAAAATATAATAGAGACATAAATCAAATCAAGAGTGACACTCCAAACTAGTCAAAAGGACTGCGTAGAATATTAAAGGCATCATCCCACCCCCAATATTAAGGAATAAGCTTGGAGAGGAGACATGTTTTTTGTGAATAGTAGTAACAGCTATTAAGCACATGGAAGAGATAAAAATAAAAAGTATTGATGTGACACTTTAAGCATGGAAAGGAATCTTATCCAGCTCAGAGGAAACGTATGGAAATTTTGAAATGGCAATATTGGTGAAAGTACCATTAGACTAGGTTAAAATAAATCTGTATATTTCAAAATCTACAAAGATTTTGGGATCTACACCTTTATATGAGTAAGAAGCAGTCTGAGAAAGTAGCCAAAAAGATACATTTTCTAATGATCTTTAAAGAAGTGAAAAAAAAATGTGGACAATGAACGAGTGTGGAGCCATGAGCTGTGAAGAACGTTGGAATAGACAGTTCACTCCCATGGAAGAGGAAAGAATAACCGTCTAGGGAGCCAGTTCAAAGGATTAATCAAGGAATATCCCCTTCTGAAATCTAGGGTAGTGAAAATTTGTAGCATGGTTCTAACTGGGTGCCAGATTTTTTTTTAAATGATTATACTTTAAGTTCTGGGATACATGTGCAGAACATGCAGGTTTGTATACATGTGCCATGGTATTTTGCTGTGTGCCATGGTGTTTTGCTGCACCCATCAACCTTTCATCTAGGTTTTAAGCCTCATGTACATTAGGCGTTTCTCTTAATGCTATCCCTCCCCTTGCCCCACAAGCCACTGACAGGCCTCAGTGTTTGATGTTTCCCTCCCTGTGTTCATGTGTTCTCATTGTTCAACTCCCACTTATGAGTGAGAACATACAGTGTTTGGTTTTCTGTTCCTGTGTTAGTTTGCTGAGAATAATTAGAATCTTTATTAAAAATTGTGTGCATCCCAACCTTCTACTTTTTATGTGGGATGGCCTACTACAGCTATTTTGTATTTCTTTCATTATCATATGAGCACGTGAAGAGTTGGGAGGATAGTTAACTTGTCTTTTTAGTTTATAGGTCCTTGGATAAAGGGAAGCTATATCTGGACCTCGTTTAAATCATGAGTTACTAAGCTCTAAGTCCAGTGCAATGATGAATGATCACATGGATCATTGAAGGGGAATTGAATAGTAGTAACAACAATTAAGCACATGGAAGAGATATAAATAACTGTAGCCAGGAGAAAGATTATGGAAAAGTGATTGGTTAGGCTCCAATCTCTCATATATTCCTCCATTTATGCCTTTTGTATTGCCCTCCTACCTGGACTTTGGGTTTGGCCCCATGAGTTGTTTCTGCCAATAGACGAGTAGCAAACTAGAAACAAACCTATGACTAAAAACTCCTTGATGTTTATGCTTTCTCTACTCTTGTCTTCCCATTAGAATAACATTAGTTCCCATTAGACTTCTTGCCAGCTAGAGGTTGAGATATATGGAACAGAGATAGTCAACCAAGTTGAGAATATTCCAAATTAGCCCAACACGTTTTAACACCATATAAATACCCCCCAGTAATAGCACTGATTATTGCCCAGCTGAAGCCCTTTCAACCTGTAAACTTAGATCAATAGCAACAAATGGGTGTTTTAAGCCACTGAGTTGCCTGTTATTGTTACCCAGCATTATCAGAATAGCCAGCTGATACATTCTCTGAAAATTGATTTCCTGCCAGCCTTTACATCATTATATGTGCCCTAAGCTAGTAATCCCCAAATTGTCTTCATGACTATACAATCTCTCCTCTCCAGCCCCTCATACATATCAAATCAGTCATAAGTAGTGTCCACTGAATTCTATCTTTACAATATTTTTGAACTTTTTTACTCTGTACACCATTATTATTATAATTTATAATGTTATTATATTTAACTTATTTCTTAGTAACATTCAATTAATGTACACTTCCTGTCTCTTACCTTTTATCATTAATATGTGAAGGAGAATGACCTAAAACATAGATTTCTTATCATGTCACTCTCAGGCTTTAATGCCTCTGGCCAAGCTTATAGTTTGGCTTGCCATTTAAAAGTCTTTTTACAACTTAATGTATTGTGCAACTTCGTTTTCAGACATATTCAATCTTCCTCCATACTCCAGCATTTGCAAATTACTGACTGCTTTCCAAATAAACATGGCTCTTTTTTTTTTGTACCTGTTTTTACCTCCACCTAGAAATATATTGTTCAACAGAGTAGCCATTAAGCACATGTGGCTATTTAAACTTAAATAAATTGAAATTAAATCTAACTTAAAATTCCCTTCCTTATTCACACTACCCATATTTCAAATGTTCAATAGCCAGATGTAACTAGTGGCTCCCATATTGGGTATCACAGGTTGTGGAACATTTCCATTATTGCTGAAAATTCTATAGCTAATCTAGAATAGTTTCTTCCTCATGCTGACGGTGGTTCTATTGGGCTAGGTAGAGAGCTGTTGAGTCCAAACTATATGAGCATTTTCTATGTTTGTGTCATTATTCCTGTTGCTAAGATATAGATAAAAATAGAAAAAATTAAGAATTATCAGTCTCAGATTGATCCTTTTGCTAGGCTTCAAAATGATTAATGAAAAAACTAGTTGTATGAAACTACATAGGAGGTAACTAATGGGTTTTATGTTATGGTATTCTTTGAATTGGGGTTTACAATAATTCAATAGTATTTTAGGACTACTAGTTTTCTCTATTATCTAATTATCTTTTAGGGAATCCTAATAAGTTGTTGTTACTGTTGTGGTCATTTACTATTGTGATCAATATCCAATGTCATTAGACCTCCCAAAGCTATCATATCCAACCCTCATACTATCTAGAATTAATGCCTATTTATAAAACTATGGTCTTATTTGCTTTATGTATTGCATTGAGATCATATATTGGTTGAATTCAATAGAATTTGAAGGAAGTCAAAAATTACTTACTAGTCCTAATGAGGTTCTACAGAAAAAAAGTGGATTAAAAGTAGCAGAAACAATGCTTGATTTTAGACACACACACACAAATACACACACATGTACAGTGTTGATAAAAATATGTAGACTTTCAATACTAGTTTGCTGACTCTAAATGAGAAGGAGGATTACAGTTGAGATGTTCTTCAGAAAAGTCTTACATTTCAAAAGAGGCTATATTCAAAGGCAATTTTTATTTTATATGGATTAATGTTGTTGAAGGATTTCAGCAACCTAGAGAATTTAAGGGATATTTCGCAAATAGAAATGTCTTCCTAGAGGCCTCCCATTCACAATATAGGTAGTCCTTCTGCTGGGATGAAAAGAGATCTTGAAATAAACTTTGACATGACCTTATCCTTCTAAACATGCAATACAGGCCTCAAAACACACAAATCAAAAATTCCTTTTAAGGGATTTCTAAAAGTATAGGTACATTTTAATTCCTTTACTCTTGCCAATGGACATTGTTTATTCATACAGTAAACATTTCTACTGTGGCTAAGTTTTAGAAAGAAAGGTAAACCAGTGGAATTTATAGCATCACATTATGTGCTGCAGAAGCATTCATCCATTACCTGCTAAAACAAAGACTTTTATAGGTAGTCTTTAAGAAGTATAATCAATAAAATTGTTAATGAGGGTAGCAATTATGTAGCAATAATCTGGGAGGAAAACCAAGTGCTCTGTTTAACACAACAAAATATCAGAAAAAAAAAAAATCCCCAGTGAAAGAAACTTATATCTCACACACACACATAAATGAACAACTCCAAACTCAGATACTTTAGTACATAATACATCTGGGTTTGCTTTTTTAATTGTACTTTTTACCTAAACCTAGGCATAGCATTTGTTTCCCCTGAAATTCCTTTTTTTTTTTCCCTGAAATTCCTCTTTTTTTCTGTATATCCTATATTTGGCATTCAAAATCATAGTTATATTTGGAGACATTTAATCTCTTCTACAATAGTTTGTGTTACTTAAAGAAAGGGAATATCTTTTTCAATTATTTTTTAATATTTGTGGGTACATAGTAGGTATATATAGTTATGGGGTACATGAGATATTTTGCTATAGGCATGTAATATGTAATAATTACATCATGAAAAATGTTGATGGACATCCATCCCATCAAACATTTATTCTTTGTCTTAGACACAATCCAATTATACGTTTAATTATTTTTAAATATGAAATTAAATTATAATTGACAATAGTTCCCCTGTTGTGGTATCAAATACTAGGTATTACTCATTCTTTCTAATTATTTTTTGTACACTAATCATCCATACCTCCCCATACCCACACCACTATACTACCCTTCCTAGCCTCTGTTGACCATCCTCCTTCTTCATCCTCTATCTTCAAGAATTCAATTGTTTTGATATTAAGGTTCCACAGATAAGTGATAACATATGTTTATCTTCTTGTACCTGGCTTATTTTACTTAATAACCTTTTGTTCCAACTACGTTGCTTCAAATGACAAAATTTCTTTTTCTTACAGCTGAGTAGATTTCCACTGTGTATATGTATCATGTTTTACTTATCCATTTATCTGTTAAAGGACACTTACGTTGCTTCCAAATCTCGGCTATTGTGAACAGTGCTGCAACAAACATGAGCGTGCAGGCATCTCTTTGATACACAGATTTCCTTTCTTTGGATATATGCCCAGCAGTGAGATTTCTGGATCATATGGTAGCTTTATTTTTAGTTTTTAAGGAACCTCCAAACTGTTTTCAATCGTGGTTGTATTAATTTACATTTCCACCAACAGTGTCAAAGGGTTTCCTTTTCTCCACATCCTCACTGCCATTTGTTGTTGCTTAAATTTTGGATAAAAGACATTTTAACAAGGGTGAGATGATATCTTATTGTAATTTGGATTTGCATTACTCTGATGATCAATAATGTTGAGTACTTTTTAATATACTTATTTTACATTTGTGTGTCTTCTTTTGAGAAATATCTATTTAAATCTTTAGCCAATTTTTTTAATCAGATTATTCAAATTTTTTCTATAGAGTTGTTTGGGCATCTCATGTATTCCCATGATTCATCCCTTATCAAATGGGTAGTTTGAAAATATTTTCTCCCATTTTGAGGGTTGTCTCTTCATTTCCTTGATTGCTTCCTTTGCTGTGTAGAAGCTTTTTATCTTGAAGTGATCCGATTTGTCCATTTTTTCTTTGGTAACATGGGCCTATGGGCTATAATTACTCAAGAAATTTTTGCCACAACCAATGTCCTGGAGAATTTCCCCAGCATTCTATTGTGGCAATTTTATATTTTGAGCTCTTTAATTTAAATATTTAGTCTATTTTGATTTTGTTTTTGTATGAGGTAAGAAGTAGTGATGAGTTTTGCTTCTTCTGCATATGGATATCCAGTTTTTCCAGCACTATCTATTAAACAGACTGTCTTATACTTGATGTATGATCTCGGCATCTTTGCAGAAAATAAGTTCATTGTAGGAGTGTAAATTTAATTCTGGGTTCTCTATTCTGTTCCATTGGTCTATGTGTTTCTGTGTGTCTGCTTTATGCCAGTACCATGTTTAGTCACTGTATCTCTGTAGTATAACTTGAAGTTAGGTAACATGATTCTTCAGTTTTGATCTTTGCTTAAGACAGCTTAGGCTATTCTGGGCCTTTTGTGGCTCCATGTAAATTTTAGAAATTTTTTTGTAAATTTCTGTGGGGAATGTCATTATATTTTGATAGGGATTGCATTAAATCTGTAGACTGCTTTGAGTAGTATGGACATTTAAACAATATTGATTCTTCCAACCCATGAACGTTAAATATTTTTCCATTTTTTATTTCCTTTTTGGTTTCTTTGATCAGTGTTTTCTCATTTTGTTTGCAGAGATCACTCACTTATTTGGTTAATTCCCAAATAATTACTTTTGTTTGTTGCTACTGTAAATGGATTACTTTGATTTATTTTTGGATTGTTAACTGTTGGCATAACAAATGCTATTGATTTTTGTATGTTGATTTTGAATCCTACAACTTTGCTGAATTTACTTATCAACCTTAATATTTCTTGGTGGTGTCTTTAGGTTTTTCCGTTTATAAGATTACATCATCTGCAAATAATATTAACTTAACTTCCAATTCAGATGCCCTTTATGTATTTATCTTGTCTGATTGCTCTAGCTAGGACTTTTAGTACTATATTGAATAACACTGGTGAAAATGGGCATTCTTGTAGTGTTCTAGATCTTAGAGGAAAGGTTGTTAGTTTTCCCTATTCAGTGCGATGCTACCTGTGAGTCTATCAGTCTATGATGATATGGTTTGGATATGTCCCCACCCAAAACTTATCCTAAATAGTAACTCCTACAATTCCCAATTGTTGTGGGAGGGACCTAGTGAGAAGTAACTGAATCATGGAGGCATGTCTTTCCCATAAAATTCTTTGATAGTGAATAAATCTCATGAGATCTGATGGTTTTATAAAGAGGAATATCCCTGCACAAGTTCACTTATCTTGTCTGCTGCCATGAGAAACATGCTTTACACCTTCCACCATGATTGTGAGGCCTCCTCAGTCACATGGAACTATGAGTTCATTGAACCTCTTTCTTTTGCAAACTGCCCAGTCTTGGGTATTGTAGGAGATCGATCAGAATGGTGAGAGAAACTTTAGAAAACACAAACCTTCTTGGACGCCAGAAGGCTTTTCACAAGCCTCAGAGGTAGGTTATGGCTCAAAGCAGCCTAATCCTCTTACCTTGAGCTAATAGCATAGAGCAGATAACAAGGGAACGTATAATGGTTTATCTAAATAGCTTGTTTACTCTTGGGGTCCTAAGACCAATTTTTGATCTTCCACAGGTGAATGACTGCTCTCTACTCAGGGGGTCGGGAAAGTTAATTATCTTTTAATGGCATTTATTTTAGACCTTTGTCAATTAACCTGTACTAAGTAAATGTGAACCCTGCTGGCTTATGGAGGCTGCTGCTTACTTTGGCAGAGGTCCCTTGGCTGCACTGACTGGCAAGCCTGTGTCAGTATATGTTTTTCATCCCTTACTCTATCAACTCTGCCAGTCAGACCCAACAGGGTGTGTCTTTATCAGAAGTGTGAAAATGGACTAATACAGTAAATTGGTATCAGTAGAATAGAGTGTTGCTTAAAAGATACCTGAAAATGGTGTAAGTGACTTTGGAACTGGGTAACATGCAGAAGTTGGAACAGTTTGGAGGGCTCAGAAGAAGACAGGAAAATGTGGAGATATTTGGAACTCCCTAGAGACTTGATGAATGGCTTTGACCAAAATGCTGATAATGATAATAGACAATAAAACCCAGGCCAAGATAATGTCAGATAGAGATGAAGAACTTGTTGGGAACTAGAGAAAATGTGACTCTGGTTATGTTTTAGCCAAGAGACAGGTGGCATTTTGCGTTTGCCCTAGAAATCTGTGGAACTTTGAACTTGAGAGATGATATAGGGTATCTGGCAGAAGAAATTTCTAAGCAGCAGAGCATTCAAGAGGTGACTTGAGTGCTGTTAAAAGCATTTGGTTCTAAAAGGGAAACAGAACATAAAAGTGCAAAAAATTTGCAACCTGACAATGCAATAGAAAAGAAAATCTGATTTTTTGAGGTGAAATTCAAGCCTACTACAGAAATTTGCATAAGTAAGGAGGAGCTGAATGTTAATCACCAAGACAATGGGAAACATATCTCCAGGGCATGTCAGAGCTCTTCATAGCAGACGCCCCATCACAGGCCCAGAGACCTAAGAAGAATAATTGGTTTCATGGGCTATGCCCAGGGTCCTTCTGCTATAGTCTAGGGAGGTCCCAGCCACTCCAGCCATGAGAATATCCCTGCACAAGTTCACTTCTCTTGTCTGCCTCCATGAGAGACATGCTTTACACCCTGCTCCATGATTGTGAGGCCTCCTCAGTCACATGGAACTGAGTTCATTGAACCTCTTTCTTTTGCAAACTAAACCTCTTTCTTTTTGCATGACTAAAAGGGGCCAAGGTATAGCTTGGGTCATGATTTCAGAGGGTGCAAGGTCCAATCCTTGGCAGCTTCCATGTGGTGTTGAGCCTGCAAGTGCATGGAAGTCAAGAATCGAGGCCTGGGAACCTCTGCCTGAATTTCAGAGGATGTATGGAAATGCCTGGATGTCAAGGCAGAAATTTGCTGCAGAGGCAGGGTGCTCATGGAGAACCTCTGCTATGGCAGTGTAGAAATGAAACATGAGGTGGCTGCCTGCACACAGAATCCCCACTGGAACATTGCCTAGTGGAGCTATGAGAAGAGGGTCACTGTCCTCCAGATCCTTGCATGGTGGATCCACCAACATCTTGCACCATTCACCTAGAAAAGCCACAGACACTCATCACCAGTCTGTAAAGGCAGCCAAGACAGAGGCTGTACGCTGCAAAGCCACAGGAGTAGAGCTGTCTAAGATCATGGAAACTCACCTCTCGCATCAGCATGACCTGGATTTGAGACATGGAGTCAAAGGAAATTATTTTTTTGGAGCTTTAAGATTTGACTGTCCTGCTGGGTTTTGAACTTGCATGAGGCCTTGTAGCCCCTTCATTTTTGTCAATTTTTCCCATTTGGAATGGGTGTATTTATCCAATGCCAGTACCCTCATTGTATCTTGGAAGTAGCTAACTTGCTTTGGAGTTTACAAGTTCATAGGCAGAAGGAACTTTCCTTGTCTCAAATGAGACTTTGGACTGTGGACTTTTGAGTTAATGCTAAAATGAGTTAAGACTTAGGGGGACTGTTGGAAAGGCATATTAAAATGTGAGGTCATGAGATTTGGGAGGGGCCAAGGTGGAATGATATGGTTTGGCTGTGTCCCCACCAAAATATCACCTTGAAATATAGCTTCGACAATTCTCATGTGTTATGGGAGGGACAGAGTGGGATGTAATTGAGTTACGGTATGGGTCTTTCCCATGCTATTCTCATGATAGTGAATGAGTCTCATGAGATCCAATGGTTTTACAAAGCAAAGTTTCCCTGCACAACTTCTCTTGTCTGTCACCATGTGAGACATGTCTTTCATCTTCCACCATGATTGTGAGGCCCCCTACTGAAGCCACATGGAACTATGAGTATATTAAACTTCTTTCTTTTGTAAATTGCTTATTCTTGGATAAAGCTTTATCAGCAGCATTAAAACATACTAATATATATGGCTTTTATTATATTGAGATATGTTCTTTTTGTACCCAGTTTTTCTAGGGTTTTCATCATGAGAGAATGTTGAACTTTATCAAATGCTTTCTCAACATCAATTAAAATTGTTATATGCTTTTTGTCCTGCAGTTTGTTGATATAATGTATCACAATTGATATATGTATGTTGAACCATCCTTGCATACCTGGGATAAATCCCACTTGGTCATGATGAGTGACCTTTTTAACGTATTGTTGAATTTTGTTTGCTAGTATTTTGTTGGGGATTTTTGCATTAATATTCATCAGAGATATTGGCCTATAGTTTTAATTTTTTAATGCCTTTGTCTGATTTTGGTATCAGAATAATGCTGGCCTTATACAATGAGTTTAGAAATATTTCCTCTTCCTCTATTTTTTATAACAGTTTAAGTAGGCCAGTGGGAAGGGTATATGTTTAAACAATTATATTCTTTGTGTTCCTGTGCTTCATGCATCTGCAAACATAATATAGACATAAATAGCTCTTTAATTTAACTAACATTTATTAAGTTTATGCAACTAAACTTTCAGCTATTTATGTCTATATAATGTTAACTTTCATGATATCAAATTTAGACTCTCTTCAATAAAAGTACTATAGGGTAATGATTAAGAAAAAACACTGGTGTCAGTTAGACCTCATTTTAAATGTTAGTTTCTTCAGTTTTCAGATTGGGCCAAGCACTTGACTTCTCTAAGCTTTATTTTCATCATCTTCAAAATGAAATTAATAAAGCAATTATTTTTCAAGATTATAAAGATTAAATGAGATAATACAGGTAAAGTATTTAAAACTAAGGAATTTTTAACTATTATAAAAAATATGGTCTAGGTTAGACCACCTTTTGTAAGTTTTTCTTTCTTTAAACATAAAATAATGCTGTGAAGCCTAAAGTGATTAATCCATAAATGGCAGGTATTTAGTTCAAATTTTAAAAACTTGTGGCTGTGTGGATATGTAATAATGTGATACCTGGTTCATTTTCTGAAAAATACACACACAAAAAAAGAAAGAAAGAAAGATGCTTAATATGTAGGCATTAACAACGTGCTAAACAAGACAGTGCCTTGCATATCAATGCAGTTCCTACTCACAGCAACCAGTTAAGTAACTCAAAGTCTGGCTTAGATATTAATTTTATACCAATTTTAAAAGATTATCTATAACTGGAAAAAAAAATTTGCCATAGTGGCAGCATCAGCTTCACCAACCTGTCCTCATCCCCCAAAAGCCAAATATTCAACGGATACAATGTGAGCAGTTAGCTTTCCAAATTTCTTGTGATAAGCTCTTTAATTTGCTTACAGGTGTAACATGCCACCAATAACTGAACTGGTTTGAATTTTATACTACAGCATCTGCTAATATGTTTCTTTCCTTCTAATTACAATTATTACAGCTCCTTTTGATTTTGTCAATTTTGAATTCCAATGCACTGATTGTTCAAAGCTGTTTGATTAATTGTTTTTCTCCAACCACGAATTAGTTATCTTAAGAATGAATTAGGAGATAATTGAGTTATGCAATTAACTCATCATAAAAACCAAGGTAAATTTAAGACAGGAAGGAAGTGTGCATGTGTGTGGATGTATACATACATGTTCACACACATAAAATACATATAAGTGATCAATATTTTGATGATAATTATGGATACCCTAATTACCCTGACATGATCATTACACATTCTACATATGTGATAAATTTTACATGTACCCCATAAATAAGTACATCAACAAATTTAAAAAATAGAAAATATATCAAACTTAAAAATACTAACGTACATATATGTCTATATGTACATATATATAACTTAATTTGAAAACCTTGATTTGCAATGTCTATGCATTACATCAACTTCTTTCTGTGAAATGGAGAGAATGTCAATCTAAACACTATAAATGAAATTTGTTTCCCATAACATTATAGGAATTTAATTTATTGCTTATATTTATTGTTGAGGATATTTTGTCCCTTTGTTCATGTTGTTATGTGTTTGTTTTGTTGTGGAATTATTTTGTTTTCTATTTTTTTAAGTTAATTTTGCAGTTACTTAAGCAAAAGGTCACAGCCACAATTTGGCCTCAAACGCATGAGCTGAACTCCTGCAATGTATCTCAATGAAATTATATCAATCATAATGACATGAATTATTGGTAATGAGAATGTGATAGAATAATCTGTATGTTGAACTTAAACTTGTTGCACTTCAAAATGACTTTCTCATTATGATCATATATGTTCCAGTTTTATTCATGAGAGACTATTGGAAGAGTTCTAGTTTAATGTTGTATATTGTAGAGAATGTGAGGTTTTGAGCCAAAATAAATCAATCTCAATTCTTTTTTTAAATTGTACTTTCAGTTCTGGGGTACATGTGCAGATCATGCAGGGTTGTTGCATAGGTACATACATGGTTAGGTGGTTTGCTGCCTCCATCCCCCATCACCTATATCTGGCATTTCTCCCCATGTTATCCCTCCCCACCCTCCCCACTCCCCTGCTGTCCCTCCCCTAGTCTCCCCAAACAGACCCCAGTGTCTGATGCTCCCCTCCCTGTGTCCATGTGCTCTCATTGTTCAGCACCCACCTGTGAGTGAGAAAATGTGGTGCTTGATTTTCTGTTCTTGTGTCAGTTTGCTGAGAGTGATGGTTTCTAGATTCATCCATGTCCCTAAAAAGGGCATCAGCTCATCATTTTTTATGGCTGCATAGTATTCCATGGTGTATATGTGCCATATTTTCTTTGTCCAGTCTATCATTGATAAGCATTTGGGTTGGTTCCATGTCTTTGCCATTGTAAACAGTGCCACAATGAACATATGTGTACATGTGTCTTTATAATAGGACAAGTTATAATCCTTTGGGTATATACCCAGTAATAGGATTGCTAGGTCAAATGGCATTTCTATTTCTAGATCCTTGAGGAATCACCACCTTGTCTTCCACAATGGTTCAACTAATTTACATTCCCACCAACAGTGTAAAAGTGTTCCTATTTCTCCACATCCTTTCCAGCATCTGTTGTCTCCAGATTTTTTAATGATTGCCATTCTAACTGGCATAAGATGGTATCTCAATGTAGTTTTGATTTGCATTTCTCTAATGACCAGTGATGAACATTTTTTCATATGTTTGTTGGCCTCATATCAAATTATTTTCTGTGTCATATTGACTTTAGTAATTCTAAAACTCAGTCTCCTCTTCTTTAATATAGAAGTAATAAAACTCTTCTGTAAACTTTTTATGAAGAATAGAGTTTGCATATATTGTGTGCCTGGCAGCGAGTGGTAAGCAGAAAGGGTGTGCTAAGAAAATGATACTGTTTTAGATGCTCAGTAAAGATCTAGGAAACAGTGTAACAACCATCAAAAAATGATTTGTATGAAAACCCGGAAGTTGGTTTTACTGTTTTTGTTCATAAAATACCCCAAAAGTTAAATACATAAAGTTAGTTATTTATATAAAGTATGTTCACGGTATACACCTGAAGTTATCCACCTTTGGGTTTTTTAATCAACTGCACTTCAGCCACCTTAAACTCAGCCATATACTCAGATGATTCGCTAATGAAAACCAGCAATATTAATGAGTACTTGATATATGCTAAATGTGTTTACATGCATTAGCCTAGTTAACCCTTATAAAAAAATCTATATGTGATATTTTGATTACTACAGTTATTTTCTAAATAATGTAATGGGGCTTGACGAGTTAAATAATTTGCATATTTCCATAGGTTATTAAAACTATAATTCAAACTCCACAAATCTTTTTATTGTTTTACACAATCAAAAGATACCAAA
The DNA here is from genome assembly GCA_031835075.1 of Saguinus oedipus. Taxonomy (NCBI): domain Eukaryota; kingdom Metazoa; phylum Chordata; class Mammalia; order Primates; family Cebidae; genus Saguinus; species Saguinus oedipus. The sequence goes on from CM063178.1 coordinate 72,461,439, forward strand.
GAAACAGTAGCGTGCACAGCAGAGATACCACATACTTAATTGTGAGGCAGACTGAACATAGGCACAGTCCTGTAGAGAGGGTGAGGCTTGGACCGAACTTGGAGACCAGCTCATAGAAGGTTCTGATAACTAGTAAATAAGTAAATAATAAACAAATAAGGATGTTCTAGAAGCAACACATTTTATTTGTTTAGTACTTAGAATATGCACAAGCAAGAATGAAGAGATAAAGCTGGTACTTTAGGTTTGGGTTTGGAACACAGTTGGCCTTATACCAAAAATACAAACTGTTTTACATAATCAAAATGAAGAGTGTGGTGTCTCTGCTGTGACCTCTGTTGGTTCTTTGCCTTTTCTGTGGGTTTTTACAATCAATTACTAAATGGTTTGTCTCATGGTGAATGTAATATGCTGAAAATAGAGTCTTGTTTAATGAAGATGAAACAGTTATCTCAGACTCCTCAAGGTGGTGCCATAACCAATGACTCAAGGAACATGTGTGAATTAATTGCAGAAATATGGGAAGGATCAGAGAAACTAGAATCTATGACCAGGCTGATGTACTAGAGAGATGAAATTTCACACTAAGCAGCAAGAATGAGTCTATTAAGGTGAGAAAAACATTGTGTTGATTGAGCAAATTCAAGGTCATATGAAACCTCTTCCCCTTCCATTGCCATAGTAGATATCATTTATCAATTATTATCCTTGTTTCCCCCACAGAGATTAAGATAACTTCAATTCCTGGGAATCCAGTGAAATTGGTAACTACTAGCAATTAATAGAGGTTTATTTGAAAAAAAAATCTAGTGGCTATCTTGACTATATAATATTTAATTCAATAAATGTTTAGTGAGTAGTAGTATTAGTAATGAGTCCATTTTTGACTCAAACTCACCCAAGAAAATATGGCCCTTTCAAGCTCCAGGGAAACCAAGAAAGGATTAAAAACAAATGTTAATAATTTATCAAACAAAAGCAGAGTGTGACAGCTTAAAATTTTTTTCCAATCTATATATTAGATTTATATAGCACACATGAACTATTTCTGCAATTGGAAGTAATCTAAAAGAAATTGGAGAAAGATAAAGAAATTGAGTCAAAATTTATAAGCAGATATCTAGACAGTTAAAAGTATAATGTGGTTTTGCCTCAGATTTTCTTGCTTACCTTTACAGTTTCTCCCATTGGGTATAAACAAGAAGGCTTTATAACCTTTATACACATTGACATAGCAAGACACTAAAACAACTTGATTATCTTAGTGAGAAAAAGGTTCATGTGTTTGCTTTATGGGGTAAAATATGTTGTAATTGTCTCAGAAAAGAGGCAAATACCCAATTTACAAAACTAGACCTCCAAAATCAGAGCTGGACCAGAAACAATGTGCTTTAATTTAATTTAATTTAATTTAATTTAATTAATTTAATTTTTAGATGGAGTTTTGCTCTTGTTGCCCAGGCTGGAGTGCAGTGGTGCAATCTTGGCTTACCTCAAACTCTGCCTCCCAGGTTAAAGCGATTCTCCTGCCTCAGCCTCCCAAGTAGCTGGGACACTCACCACCACACCTGGCTATTTCTTTGTGTTTTAGCAGAGACAGTGTTTTAACACATTGTCCAGCTAGTCTCAAACTCCTGACCTCAGGTGATCTACCCGCCTCAGCCTACCAGAGTGCTGGGATTACAGGAGTGAGCCGCTATGCCTGGCCCTTGTGCTTTGATTTTAAGTGCTTTGAGTACTGACTTTGAGAAGCAAAAGACCTAAAAAACCAAGTCCAAATTCTGGCTATTACTAGTGTAACCTTGGAAAAATTTTCTTACCTTTCTGAACTTCAGTTTTCTCATCTGTAAACTACTGTTAGCACACTGACTCTGTAAAAATATGTTAAAGATTACATTAAAAAGCATATTTTAAATGTCTTTCATATAATGCCTAGCATACCAGTAAACATTAATAAATGCTCAAATCTACTATGGAATGAGGTCTTCTCATCCCCAAATGTTAGCAGGTTTGTACTAGAATGTGACATGAAATGGGGAGAGGACTGAGTTTCAAGTGGCTCTTCCACCGTTGGAAAATGTGTATGCGAGAAAAGTGATGAAGTATGGACATTTTGATTCAGTCGCCAAGGAAGGGCTTATTCCTCAAAACAAAATTGGTTTGATTTTTGAACCATCTTAGTTCAACAAAAGAAAGGACAAAAACAAATATGATTGTTAGTAACTTTATCAGAGCAAAGGACAATGTGACATCTCAAGTTTCCCACCATAAGCAAATATCACGGATACAAATGAGTAAGGTGGACTGGGAACAGTGGCTCACACCTGTAATTCAAGCATTTTGGGAGGCCAAGGAGGGAGGATCATGAGGTCTGGAGTTCAAGCCCAGCCTGGCCAATATGGTGAAACCCCATCTTTAGTAAAAATACAAAAATTAGTTGGGCATAGTGGCGCACATCTGTAATCCATAGGCTATTCCATAGGCTGAGGCAGGAGAATCACTTAAACCCGGGGAGGCAGAGGTTGCAGTGAGCTGAGGTCTCACCACTGCACTCCAGCCTGGGTGACAGAGGAAGTCTGCATCTAGGAAAATAAATAAATAAATAAGGTGATTGTCTTCATTTATGCAAGCATGAATTCAGCTTTAGTGCAACTTTCTGAACTGACTTTTCCCTCAACTATATACAGCAGGAGAGTCCACTGATGGTGTGTGACAGGCTCTAAGAGGAAAAGATCCCACATATGGCTCAGCCTCATTACAATCATACCTTCTTGCTGCCATTTCCACAGAAATAAGACTGAGAAGGTTTCCTTTGGGAAAGATATAAATAAAAGAGGCTTCAAACTCAGTAAAGTAAATAGAGGCAACACATGAAATTGGTGTGCTGTATATGTTTTGATATGCAGTGGAGAGTAAATTCCAAGGTAGTACTTCCCTGATGCCATAGAACAGAATATTTAAAGCTACTTCAGTCTCTTGGACTAGGTGTTTTCCACTTGCTTTAGAAAGCTATGTAGGAAGACTTTAAATACATGGACCTTGCAGAATATCCTGTATATGCAGTCATGTATCACTTAATAGTGAAGATGTATTTGAGAAATGTACCTTGTTTAGTCATTGTGCAAACATCAGAGGGTATACTTACACAGACCTGAATGATAGAGCCTATTACACACCTAGGCTATATGGTATAGCCTAGTGCTTCTAGGTAACAAACCTGTAGAATGTTTTACTGTACTGAATACTGCAGGCAATTGTAACACAACGGTAATTACTTGAGTATCTAAACATACTCAAACATAGAAAAGGTACAATAAAATGTGATATTATAATTTTATGGGGCCACCACCATAAATGCAGTTCTTTGTTGACTGAAATAGTGGTATGCAGTGCATGACTGCATTTGCATGTGTTATATGATACATATATGTAACATCACTTTATAAATATTATATGATTATACTGAGTATCAGTGAAAGTCACACAAGAAACAAGCAAGTCTTCACAGTGTAACCACAGTCCTTCATTAGTAAAATAATCCTAACTGCCTACAGTGTGGTATAGGATATCACACTATACAAAACTCTAACTTTGAAATCTTTGGATGTCACTATCCCAATTTTAAGTCTACATGGTTATTGTAAGTCATGCTGGAGTGCTGTGGTGCAATCTCGGCTCACTGCAACCTCCGACTCCATGGTTCAAGCAATTCCTTTGCCTCAGCCTCCCGAGTAGCAGGGATTACAGGCACATGCCACCACACACAGCTAATTTTTGCATTTTTTAGTAGAGATGAGGTTTCGCCATGTTGGCCAGGATTATCTCAAACTCCTGACCTCATGATCCACCTGCCTCAGCCTCCAAAAGGGCTGGGATTACAGATGTGAGCTACTGTGTCCTGCCAACTCTGCCTTTTAAATGGTTAAGAAACTTAATAAAATGGTTAATTTTTCCTCAGTAACAAGTGGTTATTTCTTTATGTGAATAAATGCTCACATAACTAATACAGTACTGATTTCTCTCCATTTAGGGCCCCTAAAACTGTTAAGTATGAATAAGTTACTGAATTATCCATACAACACTGTGCAATGTATGCTAAATTTTCTATATCTGTATAATGTATTTTTTTTCTGAGAAGACAGTCCATGGCTTATAGGGGATATGTTCAAATATGTGATTCCCACTAAATATAAAAATAAACAACTACTGCCTCTATTTGTTCTTGAGTTACATCTCAAACCCAAAATTCATTTCTATCAGAGGTAAAATTATTGGAGGCACAGTTGAATATGATACAGGGTGATACAACCTCTTAATTTTCTTATTTTAGTGATGATAGTTACGAAAATGTATATACTCAAATGTGATATGTTTTCTGGGATTTGCTCCAAACAAACAGCCAGGAATACTAATTTAGGCAAGGGATTGTAAAAAGTTGTTGCACATAATATGTTTTATGTTAATTAAGAATACCCACAATGCAAGAGTGTTATCCTTTCAGCTCAAAAATCAACACAAAGATCCCAAATATCAGTACCCAATATTATAGATTTTCCTTTTTTTTTTTTCCTTTTTTATTTAACCTACTTCTTACACAGAAATAGGCTTTTTTTAATTTTTATTTTTTGAGGTGGAGTTTCACTCTTGTTGCCCAGGCTGGAGTGCAATGGCATAATCTTGGCTCGCTGCAACCTCTGCCCCTCAAGTTCAAGTGATTTTCTTGCTTCAGCCTCCCAAGTAGCTGGGATTACAGACATGCACCACCATGCCCAGCTAATTTTTTGTATTTTTAGTGGAGACAGGGTTTCTCCATGTTGGTCAGGCTGGTCTTGAACTCCTAACCTCAGGTGATCCCCCCCACCTCAGCCTCCCAAAGTACTGGGATTACAGGAGTGAGTCACTATGCCCGGCCTATAGATTTTACTTTTACACAGAGAGGCCTATCTTCATTTTAAGTCATGTAATCTCAAAAACATCTTTACTTTCAGCTATATTAAGTTTTAGAACAAGTCTTATCTTTAAGTAAGTACAGAAATATTCAACTGAGCAAAACAACTTCCCTGAAGAATTCAAAATATTATCTCTCATCTCCTATGGTGTGATAACACTGGAATCTAAATCTCAGTTCATTTGTTTGTTCTCCTGTCTTGATTTCCCTCATTAGAAGAAGAATGGTTAATCCAATCACTCCAGGTCCCCAGTGGGTGGAGTCCTGTTAGGTTCATGCTTCCTGTACAATCCAGCCTTGTCTTTGGCTCTCCCAGATCTGTCTGTACTTGGGCATTCTTGGTTCTTTCTCAACCAGTCTCCACACATTAGACATGGCCTATCTCTATAAACCCAGACCAAGCTACACTCTACCTCTTTCAGAATTCCTCCTTACAATGCATTGAGTAAATCAACAAAGTTACACACCCAAGATCTGGGTTGGAGGAAGGAGGTACAAACCTGTCTCATGTTCTCCAATCCAATGTACCAGTAATCAAGCTCATATTTTGCCCCATTGGACTCATTTCTTTGTGACATATTCTTTACAGCTAGTGCTATGAAACAGAAGAAGGATGAGTGAAACAAACCATACTTGGAACAAAAAGTTTGAATTCCTTGATAATCAAAGAATACCTTTTCTTACAAGCTAAAGAAAAAGAAAAAAATAGCAAAAATGGAACCCACTAAGCATGGCCTCAACAGACTAAACATTAGATTCTGGGTGCAAAGCATGAGGGAATAATTGCAAGTATGTTTGTCAAATTTCTCTAGAAGGTTTATATTTGAAGCAACTACTGACTGCAGTCCAACCACATCATTAATGTAAGGTTAGAGTATATACATAAGCAAGTTCAGTGCATTGGCAAGGCAACCGGCCTACTAGCTCTACACAGTTAATTGGTGTTAAGAACAGTTGACACAATCATCTGCAGCCCACAACTGGCCAGGCAGATCCTTCTCTCAAATGACAACAGAATTTAGATTAGTTACAACCCTCAGGGCAAAGATTTGAGCCAAGGGTAACTCAGTTTTTACAGGGTCTATACTCAGTGCCAGAGAAAAATGTCCAACCCAGACTTCCTGTGCTTCAGGGAGGGAAGCTACCCTGGATTTTTTTTTTTTTGGGAAAAAATACATACTAATGAAAGATGAAACCTGCAAACCAGGAGAAAGCTCTACCTACTAAATGGAATATAACTAAAAAGCATCTATTTTGAAGAAATTAATGAGTCTTCCCATAGAAGGTTGTTAAGCAACTGATGCTTGCAAATGTTTTAGCGCTCCATTGCTAGAATCTATTATGTGATATTTAACATGAAACATAAAGGAATATGGCTAACAAAAGCCCACAAACTGATGTTTTGAAACAGTTCAGTTGATTCAATAGATGAAACCTTTACGGTAATTTAGGTTACAATATAACCTCAAAGCCCTCTCCAGATGACATTCACTTTTGTTTACATCTTGGAAAAATAATAAGGCCTAAATTTTACAAGGGAAGGAAATAATATTTAAATACCATTTAATTAAAATTGCCTAGATATTATAGATAATTCATATGTTTAAATTAAAGGTTCCTGAATGCTATTTAACATGACGAGTGAACCAGAATGAAAAGGAAGTAGTTTCTGAGAAGTATTTCTTCTTTGAAGACTGTAAAACAGGGTGTGAAAACAGTCCCCAAGGAAATTGATCAAGCAATTAATACGTATCAAATAGCAATAATGGTACTAGGGTGGGATATTAGATATGACCTTAGCAGACATCCAAAAATATAATCAACTAAGTCAAATCCATAGAGCAAATGATATATATTTATTGGAAGAGTGGGGAGTTAAACAGTAGAAAAAAAATTATTTAAGTTGGGTGTGGTGGTTCATAACTATAATCTCAGTGCCTTGGGAGGCAAGGCTTGAGGCTCGTAGTTCCAGGCTACAGTGAGCTGATTGTGCCACTGCACTCCAGGCCAGATGACAGAGAGAGACCTTGTCTCTAAAAGGAAAAACTAAAATTAAGCTTATTTGAGTTAAGATTATGTGATGGAAATGGTTACCTAAGTACTGACTCAAGCCAGTGGATAGAAGGGAAGTATACATCTGATTCAGTTGCCTCAGGCAACAGGCCCTAGTTTGAAGCTTCTAACAGAGAAACCAGAATGTGCCACAGCAATTCATGAGCATCTACTTGACATTAACTTTTATAATTGCTTTTTTCTGTATGGATACATGGCTTTCCCAATTTCACCCTGAATTTTATCGTGGCTGCTGGTACATCTCTAAATTGTTTGGGTAGGTATTCTTTTCAAACTTTGACTACTGAGTGACCTCTTGTATGCTACTTATTCATTTTTCACCTTATAATCCTTAGGAGGACTCCTTCTGGCTGCTATTAATAATGACATCTCACCTAATAGATTTTCCATATTCTCATTTTTTGGACTAGGGGAAGATTAGTGACTGATCTAATAGATATGATTAATTATTTATTTCCATTTGTTATTGTAGGTCCTTTTGCTATTCTGCAATTATTTAGCAAGTAATGAAAAAGAATTTCAGATGAAGGTCCAAAAGTAGGCAACCTATAGAGATGTATGGAAGATGTATGTATCCACTTCTACACAGAAGTGGATCGTAAGGTCATATCAAATTTCAATGAGATGAATTCTAATGCCACATTTAAGTCCTGTGCATAACAATGTATTTATTGGTTAACTTTAACCATGATTGCAACCATATCATGCAGAATTTGGCTTTGTTTACAAGTGAAGTTTGACCCATGGTACGCATATTTTTTGTCTAGTTTCCTTTAAGTTGTAGAACTACCTCTCTCATTTTATTTGGGTGCAGATTCAATCTTGATACTATGAAACACACCTATTCCCCTCCCTCTTCAACTGCATGAAAGAGAATGAGTTCTAAGCCTTCTCATTGTATTACTTGCCCACCTTGCTTTAGTAATTCTTACAAAGTAAGCAAATGACCCAATCACAACCTTTTTCATAGACTGATTTCAGTTATTCAGAAGGATGAAGCATTCTTTTCCCTTTGAAGTTGCTAGAAGAAGACATATTTCTGAAGCTGCCAGGAGCCACATTTCTGACTGCATGGAGAAAGACAAGAGACCAACATACTTAAGCACACACACACAAAGAAAAACAGTTCAGCAGAGATACGCACTGTTAAAAAATGGACAAAGAGATCCTGTTCTAAAGACATTAATAATTGCTTAATTCCTGCCATCGAGAAATTAGTTTTGATCATAATTATTTACATAATTACTTCTTTGATTACATTAATTGCACTCAGTATTCTCCCAGCTAAGCACATAGTAGTATCCTTTTTGCTCAAGACATTTATACATTTATTTTTCAATAAATATTTATTTGGTTCCTATAATTTGTCAAGCTACTCTTTTAGATAATGGAATTATCTAAATATTAATAAGAAAGACCAATTTGTGACTTTAGATTTCACATTCTAGTGGAGAGATAAACAATGAACCAGACACAAAAGCAATTATTTAAAGTGAGTGAGGTAATGATATGTGCTAAAAAGAATAAAAAAGAATAAGAAGACGGGTGATTTGAGGAGTAAAATGAGTCAAAATTTTATTGTATAGCCCAAGAAAGTATGTTGAATTAGGCTTCTGTCTCATATTACCAGAAACATTTTACTACAAAGCTCAACATAGTTGGGGTCCATAATCCTACTAATTTTATTTCTCATATTTTACATTTCAAACCTTTGACATTCCCCTCATATTTTCATTGAACAAGTCTATCCCACAAGAGAAATGTAATCTTATTTTGTAGTGTATATTTCACCTTTTAAATGCTTTCATATTATTTGATTTTTAATTATATAAGTTTACTTAAAATTTTGTAGTTTTAGGTTGCTTCAGAAACTCAAATCTATACTCTTTGTTTGAAGCTAATAAGAAGTTTTTAACAATAAGCACAATGGCTGTATTTCTTATTTTTTTTTTTGTAATAATGCTGTTGAAGGAAACTCAAAGTCTCAATGGCTTGTGACAATAAACATTTCATCTCATATTCTTGGGCTGGCAGTTTTGATCCCTTGATGGTTCATAGGAGCTTGAGAAAGACAAGTGGTGGCCTGCTTCTTAAGGACATGGCTCAGAACTATCACCTTACAATTTATTTTCAAATTCCATTGGTAAGTGCAAGTCAACAAGGTCAAGTGCAACACAAATGGGGTGAAAAAGTATATTCTACTTATAGTGAACCATTGCAAAAGTAGAGAGGAAAAGAAGGATTTTAAATAAAACCTTCTACTATAGTCACTAAACGTAATTTTACACACTGGGGACTATAATAATATGAAGAAGTTATCTAAATATGGCAGCAAAACAGAAACTCTAGAAAACTGGGCCTATTGAAGTTACATAGGAGGACTGTCAAAAGAAAGGCAGGACTTTAAAAAAAATCTATATATAGGTGATGTATTTGTCCATTTTCACAGTTCTGTAAGGTCATTATTTGACTGGGCAATTTATAAAGAAAGGAGATTTAATTTGCTCACTCTTCTGGCTGGCTGGAGAGGTCTCAAGAAACTGACAATCATGGCAGAAGATAAAGGGGAAGCAAGGCATGTATTACATGGCGGCAGGAGAAAGAGAGGGAAGCGGGGAGCACTAGACACTTATCAAACAACCAGATCTCATGAGAACTCACTCATGATTACAAGAAGAGTATGGGGGGAACCGCCCCCATGATCCAGTCACCTCCCAACAGCTCCCTCCTTAAACATGTGGGGATTACAATTTCAGATGAGATTTGGGTAGGGACACAGAGCAAAATTATGTTAAGTGATATACACATAAATGAAATATCTCCATACATGTGCCTGAACATATCATGCTGTTCTATGCCAACCTCCATTTCTACCTGAAATTCTATCACTGACTCTTGAGATTCTCCTCTGCAAAGCCCTGCTTGACATTCTCTCCTCTCTGATGTAACATTATTTCCTATATTTGCCCTTTATAATGGTATGTGCACATGCTTGCAACATGTTTATTATAATTTATTAGAATTTTTTTTTCTGTGATTGGATGGTTTATTAGCACCACGGGTTTTCTGAAGGTAAGCATTGCACATTTAGGTCTGTATATTGATATTTATATTGATACTTAGTTTAGTTGCCAGCTATAGGAAATTAAAATATCAGACAATCCATTTAGTTTAAATGACCTCTAAAATTTCTTCCCACCCTAATATTATACACAAAGCATTGTGTTATTACAGGATTTGAAAGGTTGTTTTAATAAAATGTCAGTGATTCTTAAGTCCCAACAATGCTGAAAAAAAATTAGTAACAATTGAGAAAGTAACTCTCTTTGCTGCATTTAAATAGCATTTACTCTAACCTTTAGCTCCCAATCTTGGATCTCTTATCCTCAGAGTCCGTTTTTCATTCAGTATTTAGTTGTGCTTAGTCTTTGAATTACTGTTCATTCTGCCCATCATTTCACAGCAATAATTTTGGCAGACAAAGCAACTTCTATGCACAGCCAGGTGTTCACCTTGGCAGCCTCACCCCTGGAAAGGGTTGATTCAGATGTTTCCACACCTGCGAATTGGCTGCCCAATCTTAGCCAGCTCCCATGATCTTAATTATCATTCTGTATTTCAAAATTCAAAAGCAAAATATTTCAAGATAATGTGCATAAAAATTCAAATGCTGCTGCTTCCTGCCATTCCATCATGTCCTCCCTAACAAAACACTATTGGAAATAAATTACTGTTTCTCCATAACCATTTTATTTTGATTTGTAGGATGTGTAAATGGAATGCAACTCATTAGATCTGAAGAGCTGATAAATTTCAATGGCAAAAGCATCTCTGTTTGCCCCAGATTAAGACTACGATGCTTAACCTATGATCCTGGGGCAAGTTAAGGATCCATGAATAATCTTAAAATTTTACATGTCTCTTTTTGAAGTATGCTATATTTTGACATCAAAATATGACATTTTTATGATAAAATACAATTATAAGTAGAAACCTAAAATGCCTTCTCACAGGTTTCTTTTTTCTTTTAGTCAGGACTTGCTTTATTTCCTTAAGACAGAATGTTTTTGAAGGTGCTAAAAGTCATTCATTTGTTTTAGCCTTTCCTGCTGTTTTATTTATTTATTTATTCTACCAACCTCTTAATTGTAATTCCATGTTTGTACTCCATAACCATGTGACAGGGACCTGGGGATTGATACATAATGGCTAAACAATCTGCTGTTTAAAAACACAACACCATCATTGAACTACTCGTTATTTACTCAAGAAAAACAAACTTAATTTCTATATTAAGACATACATTCAAATAGTTATAGAAATGTCAAATAGCCTAAATTGGAGACAACTCAAATGTCCAACAACGGTGAATAAATAAAGAAATTGTGGGTTGCTCATACAATCGAAAATTACCTATTGATAAAAGTAAATGAGTTCCCCAAATTTACAAAAGGATATTTAAAAAGAAGAAGAAAGTTAGAGATTTCAGACTTCACAATTTCAGAATTTACTACAGAGATACAATCATCAAGACTATGGAACAGGCATGTAGATCAAAGGAATAGAACTGAGATTTCAGAAATAATCTCATACATTTATATAGTCAATCTATTTTTGACAAGGGTATCAAAATGATTTAATGATAAAAGAATCTTCTTTTTAACAAATGATGCTGAGATAGTTGGATATCCACATGCAAATGAATTGTCGGACCCCTACCTTCCACCATATCCATAACTAACTCAAAATAGATCAAAGATCTAAATGTCAGTGACAAAACTTCAAAACCCTTAGAAGAAAATATATAAATATTAGTGAGCTATAATTAGGTGATTTGTTAGATCTAAAACTTAAATCACAAGCAACCAAAACATAAATAAATTAGACTTTCTGAAATTTAAAATTTTTTTGCTTCAAAGAATTCTATAAAATAAGAGAAAGAATAATTCACTAAATGGGACAAAATACTATCAAATCATGTATTTGTTAAAAGTCTGGTATCTAGAACATATAGAACATCCTTACAGGTCTACAATAAAAAGACCAACTACCCAATTTAAAAATGGTCAAAAGATTTGAATACATATTTTCCCCAAACATACATAAAGTCTTCAATAAGCATATGAAAGTAATGCTAAATATGATAAGACATTAGAAAACTGCAAGTAAAAATAAAAATGAGATACCTCTTCACATCATTAGGATGACCATAATAAAAAAGACAATGACAGGTTTTGGTACGGATGTGGACAGAGCAGAATCCTTATCACTGCTGGTGGGAACATAAAACGGTACAGCCAATTTGGAGAACAGTTTAGCAATTCAGAAAATTAAGCATGGTGCTGCCATAACACCCAGCAATTCTACTTCTATGTATATACCCAAGAAAACTGAAAATGTATTTCCATGCAAAAATTGTACAGAAATGTTCACAGCAACATTGTTCATAAAGTGAAAACAACCTTAGTATCTATTAACTAATGAACAGATAAGCAACATGTAATATGTGTAAAAGTTAGAACATTATTCAACCATGACAGGAGTGATACACTAATATGTACCAAAACACGGATGAACCTTGTAAACATTATGCACAGCAAAAGAACCCACAGGTAAAAGGCCACATATTGAGTGATTCATTTATATGAGATGTCCAGAATGGACAAATACATAGAGAAAGAAAGTAGATCAGTGTTTGCCAGAGTCTGGGGAAGGAGCAAATGAGAATGATTACTAATGTGCATGGTATTTTTTTCTAGACATATGGAATTGTTCTGGAATTAGATAGCGGTGATGATTTCACAATCTTGAAAATATAATCAAAACTAAATCATATAGATTTTAAAAGGATAAACTTTATAGTGTGTGACAAATACCCCATTAATATAAAAAATGAATGGCCTATTGATACATTAAATAACATTGAACCATCTCATAATAATTAATGCTGAGTGAAAAATCCTATTTACTATATGATTCCATTTATATATTCTAGAAAATTTGAACTGATTTGTAGTGGCAAGAGGCATGTAGATTAGTGGTTACCTGATGGAAGGGGTGACAGGAGGAAGGAATTACAAGAGAACATGAAGAGACTTTTGAGAGTGATGAATATATAGATTGTCTTGATTGTGGTAATGGTTCTACAATTGTATACATATGCCAAAATGTATCACATTGTTCATTTTATATATTTGCAACTTGTTATGTAAGAGGACTTCAAAAACTTCAGGGAAAATAGGATTAAAAGACAAAAATAAAAGTATAGACTGTTTGTCAACACAAACTTCATCAAGTTCAAGACATTTTTGTAAGCAATCAATGATAACAGCCATTTAGTCTATTTCTAAATAACTGGGGGTGCTTGGATTTTAACCATGTCAGTACAGTCTTTGTTATATTATTAGCTGAAGAAAAACAGATGTCTTTTACAGATTTCCTAACATTAGAAAACAACAGAAGACAGAAGGAGCTAAATCAGGACTGTAAGTGAATACCTGATGATTTCCCATCCAAAGTGTTGCAATATTGCTACCATTTGATGACAGGAATGAGCAGAAGCATTATCATGGTGGAGAAGAACTCTGGTCAAGCTTTCCTGGGCATTTTCCTGCTAAAGCTTTGGCTAACTTTCTCAAAACACTCTCTTAATAAGCAGATGTTCTCGATCTTTGGCCCTCCAGAAAATCAACCAACCAAAATGCCTTGAGTATCCCAAAAAACTGCTGTCATGACCTTTGCTCTCAACTAGTCTTTATTTCCATCTCTTGGTGCCATTGTGTTTTGCTAGGATTGTGTCTTGCTAGGATTGTGTTTTGTCTTCAGGTTCATACTGGTGAAGCCATGTTTCATCTTCTGTTACAATTCTTTGAAGACATGTTTCAGGATATTCATCCCACTTATTTATAATTTGCATTGGAAGCTCTGCTCTTGTCTGCAATTGATCTGGTCACAACAGTTTTGGCACTTTCAATTTTTCAGTAGGAATTGTGTAAGTTAAAGTAGTTGAAATGTCTACAGTGTTAGATGTTGTTTCTGCTGTTAATTGTCAATCTTGTTCAATTAAGGCACAAACAAGGTTTATTATATTTCCTTGCAAATTGATATGAATGACCTGACACTGTGGGCTTTATCTTCAACATTGTCTCATTTCTTCCTAAAATGAGTTTTCAATTTGCAAACTGCTGATTTTTAAAACTTTTTATAAAGCATCAACAATTAGACCATTCTTCCACCTGAGTTTTATTATAAATTTTATGTTTTTTTCTTGTTTCAATTTTAATAGAATTCATGTTACTTAATAGGGGTATCTTCCTCAAACTAAGTCTTCTTCAAACATGTTATAACATATTAGCATATTAGTACAAATTTATTTGGGTGCAAAACATTTTTAAATCCTCACATAGTTTTTCATCATATACATTTTCTATAAACTTTTTGAAGACACCTTCATATATTCATTATTTCTTTATCAAATTACTTTTTTTCTGGAAAAAAGCCCAAAACCTCAATGCCAAACCTAATAGTAGTGAGTCAATCATCAACTTGGAGAAGACAGGAGCCAATATTGTGCTAAGAACATGCCCTTTTTTGTTGCACAGGCTGACAGCCAGAAAAAAAACTTCCAGAAAACTGCTATTAATATTTCATTTTATAGAATTTTTATGATGAAATAAATTCAACTTGAGAAGTAGCAATCAGTTTGAAAACATGAGCCTGTAATCTATAGTACATAAGCCTCAAAGTCAGTTATTTCCGGTGTTAAAAACAAATATTCAGGTCCTAACTTGTTTTAGCTCCACAAACCTTCACCATTTTCATATAGACAGGATATAGGGAAACACATAATAAAAATGGAATTTAATGAAAACTATTTGGAAGTCACTGTTTAGTGGCCAGACACAAGAATTTATGCTGGACCTGTTTCTGTGCAGAGGGGTAAAAAGCAGACATTATTTATTTTAGCAAACTCAAAGAGAGGGTATAACTCATTTGTAATAATTTGAATTTCAGAATATAAAGATGGTAACCCTTTCTTGGCAATCAAAAAAAAAATACACATAGCACAGTAATTGTTGAAAGTTAAAACATATTATTCAGATAAATAAATATTTATCTCTCTTTTTTTATTGCATTTTAGGTTTTGGGGTACATGTGAAGAACATGAAAGATAGTTGCACAGGTACACACGTGGCAGCGTGATTCGCTGCCTTCCTCCCCTTCACCTATATCTGGCATTTCTCCCCATGCTATCTCTCCCCAACTCCCCACCCCCACTGTCCCTCCCCTATTCCCCTCAACAGACCCCAGTGTGTAGTGCTACCTTCCCTGTGTCCATGTGTTCTCATTGTTCAACATACGCCTATGAGTGAGAACATGTGGTGTTTCATTTTCTGTTCTTGTGTCAGTTTGCTGAGAATGATGTTCTCCAGGTTCATCCATGTCCCTAACAAAGGACACGAACTCATTGTTTTTGATTGCTGCATAATATTCCATGGTGTATACGTGATTATTTATCTCTTTATTAGCAGCATTCCAACTTCTGCCAGTGGGCAATTACAAGAATGTTTAGTCCAAAAGAATGACCAAAGAAAACATGGCTGCAGGCATTTGTAAAGCCAATTAAAAATCATGTACTAGACTGATCTCTACGTGAAGTAGGTCTTTGTCTTTGTATATCCCTGGTACCTAAAACAATCAGCAGTCAAGAACTGACCATTTTTTTAGTGAATTAAGTGTTCTGGGTTTCTAATAACAAAATTATCTGTTGTTATTAAAGTCAAGCACACCTTAAAAGGAGTGTAAGTATGGAGTGGATCCTGCTTATGTGTGCTTGTGTGTAATACACACAGTATCAGTGTGCATGCATAGTACGCATGCATAGTGAGAAAGAAGCCATCACTTTAGAGTCTCACATAGGTCTGTGACTTAAATATGGTGAAGATCACATGCTTAGATCCACAAATTACTTTTTTAAAGCTCCCCACTTAAGACTGATGGACAAAAAGATAACTCTTGCTTCATAGCTCACCTGTTTTAGGAATTTATGTTAAGATTTTTTTAAAACAAGATCTCAGGAATTCACCCACTATGTCTCAGCTAAACTTCCTGTACAGTCTGCCCTCCATACCTGCAGGTTTTGTATCCATGAATTTAATTAATCATGGATCCAAAACAATACAACAATAAAAAGAATATAAAATAATACAGTATAAAATTATATACATAATATTCACATTATATTAGGTATTACAATAATCTAGATATGATTTAAAGTATAGAAGAGGATGTATGTAGGTTATACACAAATGTGCCATTTTATTCAGGTGATTTAAGCATCACAGATTTTGATTTCATAGGAGGGGCTGGGGAATAAGGAGGTATCCTGTAACCAATCCCCCTTGGATACTGAAGAACAACTGTATTTGTTTCCCAGACTCAAAAATTATTTTTCAGCTTAGGTTCTTTGGAATGCCTTTTTTCTGAAGCTTTGCATATCAGAGTCTATCTCACCTTTCAGCAAAGAGGAATCATTGTTCATCTTTTGTTAGTGCCGCTCCCAACCCAAATTATGCTGTATCTCCCTGTATATTCCTTACAGCACTTAGCACACTCCACTATATGCTTTTATTTATTTTTTTTAAAAAAAAGCCTTCAATCTCACTTCTCCAATTAGAATATAAGTTCCATGAAGGGATAAATCTTATCTATTTTGTTCTCTGCTAAATGCTCAATACTCAACACAAAGACTAGCACATAATAGAAATTTAATAAACAATTTTCAATGAATAAATGAATGAATTAGGGATAATGACTTTAAAAGGAAAGCTTGGGTTCTTCAAATACTGTGTAACTCTGGCAGGTGCCACCTACAAAAATAACTTAGAATCATACCCAGCTTCCAGTTCAGGAATTATGAAGATTCTTTCTCTCCACAATACTGTGACCATCTCACTCTATTCTAACAGTTCAATATTTTTTGAACATCACCTATGCTCCAAATCTTTTATTAGGCCCTGAAGATAGAAAGATGAAATAAGGTCTTCAATTATTTTTCCTGTTTGGAGGACCGGGAACATGAGAATATATGAGATATCATCTCTAGGTAGTGCTTCCAGTGGGCTTAGTGCAAGAAGAGAGTGATATAAATGATTAAGCTCAAATTTGGGAACAGTCTGTGAATTTTAATTATCTCTCCCATCCCTGTGCCCCATTACCATGGATAATTGAAAGTTGGCCATATTGCTAGGTAACGCTTCATTCCCTACATAACTTGGCACTTAGAAAACATTTTGCAAGAGAAGCAATTACAGCAATTGTCTCATCCAGGGTGGGTGGAGGGGGATAGAAATTTACTCTTAACGATATTTTTGCTCTTTCAAAATATTTATAAGAGATTCTTCAACCTACTTCTAAAAACCTTCATATATATGTGTGTATATGCTCAGTTGCTATGTCTACCAAGCAGTGTGGAGAGAGAAGGGTATTGTAAGAGGTGCATACCATCTCACACCCCACAGTTGCTTTCCAACCTCTTTATAGGTGGTGCTCTGAGCAATGATTTCTATGGTCCCTGCTTTCCCCAACACATGTAGTTTGGGGGAAGGTACACCCAAACTACAGTTAATCAAAGATTTGAAGACTAAACAAACAAAACAAAATGTAGCTTTGGGAGAGTGTGTTAGATTGTGTTGGAATATTTCTTTTTGCCTTTCGATCTTGTGTTGCTTTGGTGGCGAGAACCCATAAAATTTTCAGTGTTTAAACATCAAATTTCTTCTTTGTTCATTTAATTGCCTTTCTTAACTACCTTTCTTCCTCAAGCAATGCTATATCACTTTTAGAGGGTCAATTCATACTTTCTAAAACATGGCATTTGAGACAATCATTCTAGAACTGTAATCCCTGGGTGTATCTGCAGCAATTCCAATTTCCATTCTAGCAGTCATTGCCACTCTTCCAGGAAAGTAGCTGCATAACTTCCCAAATCTGCGTTAGCCTCCATGACCCAGGAAGAGCAGAGGTATTTCTCCGGCAGGAAAGAGAAGCAGTCAGCTTAGTCCTGGGCTGAGTAGGATCCATTTGTTTCTATCAATACAACTATGGGTGTTTCCTGATATGTCATTTGGTAGAAGGGCCTCAGCTTTATATAAGGCATGATTCAGGAAGCCTATCAAATGCAAGATGCCTGGGTCAGAACAACAAACCTTACTGAAACCTCCAAAGCTATCAGGATTTCCAATTAAATTTTTAAATAGCTTTAGCTATGTGTTTGTATGCAGAGATTTTTTTTTTTTTAATGTTTGTTTGTTTTGGTTATCCTTTGGTTTAGGTAGCAGACCCCTCTTTTCAGGGTATATTTTAGTTCTCCTTCAAATTTTTTCACTTCCTGTTAATTTTTTAAAGGTGAGGGGGATACTTTTTAAACTTAAAGTTATTATAAATTACAATATTGGCAAGATATGCATTATCTAAAGAGCTACTCTCAGGCAATTGATTTCTACATATTTGCATGATATTTTATGATTATTTTTTACCAGGAACAGAAAACAGACTTCTATTGTCATTATTGGAATCATTTTCCCTCCAGATGGTAAGAAACTTACAGGGGTCTCATACTAGGTAATTTGTGTAAATGCTGGGGTTGAACTTTCACAGGGCACTGGAAACAATCATGGTTCTGATTAGGGTCAGAGCTTCTGCTATGTGCTCCCATGGTGTTCTGTACATCTCCTTTGCAAAACTTTGCAGTGACAAATGATTATTTGTGTGACTTTTGCTGACTAAGCCCTATAGGCATGCCACTAAGCGAAGTGCTTTGCAAATGTTATATAATGTAATCTTTACAATAATCCTATGAGCTCAATACTTTCATAAGTCAATATTATAGAAATAAAAATTATGTCCTTGAGACATTAGGTAACTTGCTTGAGGTCACATAATTTGTAATTGGCAGCACCATGATTTACTAAGCGTTATAAAATTTCAATGGACACGAACTTTACCACCAGGCAAAATTAACTTTCCACTTGATAAGCTAATGCTGGATTGCTTTCTTAAAAGCATTTTCAATTGCTCTTTAAGGGTAGTTTATTGAAGAGTGCAAGACAGCTGTCCACATTTTGGTAACCAAGATTGATAAGGGATAACTTCAGATGCAACTTTGTCATAACCAATAAAGTTCAAGGGATATAGGTGCACAGGCTAGAAGAGGACTGCAAAAAGCTTTGTTGGCACTGTGGATGGTAGATATGCAAGAATAACTGCTATTTTACCTGAATCGAGTATTAGAAAGTCCTTCTGAACTATCTTAAGGGATAGAATATTTAAGCAGGATTCAAGAAGCTAAAGCTGCATTTCAGAGGAAGCTTGAATCTGGACATTGCTCAGAAGGTTATTCAACTTTTCACTGCTTTAACTGTAGAATAACCATAACTGGTATTTTTTGCCTTGAACTTTTAGTATTTTAACGATTGTTGCTACTGATTACTTGGCATTTCCTATATTGTATTATGGTCTTTAAATGATTTTCCCCCCTCTATTTGTGCCTTTAATTCCTGAGTCCTAACCTAAGGTACAATTCCTTCCTGATTTTCGTAAAATTGTATCCCTCCACCTGAGATAGGAATGAAAGAGGAAAGTCTCATTTCAAATAAGAGTGGTAAATCTACTCAGGTAAACAAGGAAGAATCCCCTTTAGTAGGTATCTGCTGTTTATGGCCTCCCAGAACCCTTGGTTCATTTAGGAACCGCACCATACCTTCTCATGTGGATTTTGTGAGATTGCCAATTCCAGTGACTCAACCCCTTGGTCATAATGGTGGGAAAAATATATATATAACAGTATTTAATAGTATATTCTATTCCCATGGAGGTAATGTCTCATCAGGAGTACACATTAGGTCTAAAGAGGAGGAATCAGAGTTCTCCTCTTGATCGAAATAGATATTGGGGGAAATGAAGCTTGCTTTCTACTATATCTAAATTGAAAGTGTGTTATCCTGGAGTTCCAGGAGGTATTTATTGCTCAATAATATGGAAGATGCTAACTACAAAATGAATGAATGAAGGCATCAAACAGAGAAAAAAAAAAAGTTGAAATGTGGAAAAAAAAGTCTCAATAGCACTTAGTTTTCTTAAAGTTAGACTCATTCTAGTACTTTCCAGATATAGAAGCTGGTTAATTCTCTTTGGAGTTTAAGTTAATTAAATTGATATTTTAGCACTTTAAAGAAAAATTCCTGATTAATGGCAATAAAATGAAAATGGAGTAATGAGAGAGAAGGAATATTATGACTTTGTAACTATTATATTATTGAACCACCATTTCTCAAACTAAATTCTAGAATGTTAATCACTCTTCTGTCCCCCCAAAAATGTGCTATGGTTAAATAGATTGGGATTAAACCTATTTGTATTTTAACACACACACATAAGATATTTTGTTTAAAAGTAAGCAGATTTCTTTACTGAAAGATTTTAAAGAAATTTAAAATGTCACATAATGTGTTATCAAAATATTTATTATACTTTTATTTGTTATAATAATGCCCTGTATTTAAATATTTAAACTGATAAAACATGAGAGCAAAAATAGTTATTATCTCTGCAAAAACTAAGTTAACTTTCTTTGAAAACAATAAAATTAGATATTTTTAAAGTACACATAGAAAGACCAGTGTAAATGTGAGAAAAAATCAAATATCTACAATGTTTTATATCTGTATATATAAAACACACATTAAATAATTCACCAACTACAACTTCTGATCAACTAAGGTGTTCATAAATACAAGCTTTTACTTAATTTCACCATTATTTCTAGATTTATAAATATATATAATCTTATTTTTAATAAGTAACTAAGACATAAAGAAGGTAACAAAGCTCTTCAAATTTTGCCACTGAGAAATAATGATTGGCAACATGAAGTATATTTTATTCAGCATGTCAAGCCATATTACACACTATGAATATGTTTACATGTTTATATACTTTATATGTATAGATTTTTATGTGTATATATTCATATATATATATATCAATAGAAATTATGAGATTATCATTTATAAAAAGCATTACTAAAATGGATGCATACTCTCTACATTTCAAAAATAAAATATTGAGATGGATTATAAAATTAACTTACATAACAAAAATGATGGCTTTCAATTAAATGAAAGTAATAAATTTAAAAAAGTGTTTTTTAATAGTAAAAGGTATTATTAAAGTATCTCAATAGAACTTAATTAAAACCATGATAATATTTAGGTTAAAATAATTATTTTTAACTGCTTATTACAAGTTTAATCAGGCTTAAACTGCATTATCTGACTCTGCTATTAAAGTTAAGAGGAACTGCATCCTCTTTCCAATTTTCTTAATTATATTGTAATTTTAAACTGTCATTGCTTTTAACATATATATTATCATCTGCAATCATTATTTTTAATTTGTTTAAAATTGATTAAATGCATACTACCAGTCTTCTTCACACATATTCAGTTGTAAGTTCTTTATTTTGAATTAATTCCTCTGTGGGCTAGATTTCATTGTCAAAATTTTTTCTTCCAAGAAAAACGAGTTGGCGCTATAATTGGTGGATTTTTGCTTGTTTCAGAATGTCTGTCTCTTGGCTTTATTTACATAAGAACGATTTGGTGGCATGTAATTTTTAAAAATACTTTGTTTTAATCAAGAGGCAATGTGCACTGCCCCACAGTTTTCTGATATCATATATTGTTGTGGGAGAAAACGCAGGTGAATTTTTCCTCACTGGCAACTTGCTTTTTCTTCCTGGATATTTGAGTTTCCTCTTTGTTCTTGAAGCCTCATGCCCTAAATACACACACACACACACACACACACACACACACACACACACAGAGGAAAAAATATTATATATATGTATATATATGTACATATATATACGTATATATATAATGTATATATATACATTATATATATATACACACACACACACATATATACACACACACACACACACACACACACACATATATATATAAAATTGTTTTTTTAAGATGGAGTCTGGCTCTCTTGCCCAGGCTGGAGTGCAATGGTGGGATCTTAGCTTATTGCAACCTCCACCTCCTGGATTTAAGCAATTCTCCTGCCTCAGCCCTGCTGAGTATCTGGGATTACAGGCACACACCACCAGGTCTGACTAATTTTTGTGTTTTTAGTAGAGACTGGGTTTCACTATGTTGGCCAGACTGGTCTCGAACTCCTAACTTCGGTGATCCACCCTCCTCGGTCTCCCAAAGTGCTGGGATTACAGACGTGAGCCACCACACCCAGCCCCATGATATATCTTTATATTGATCTTTCAGTTTTATTTTAACACCACTCAACCAATATACTATGTATCCTTTTGAAATAGAGAATGAAGATTCAAGAATACAGTTCTGCCACTATTAAATGTAAATCAATATTCTGGTCACTGTTAGGAATATGCAAATGTATTATTTTTCTCTTTTTTTAAGAGACAGCAACTCACTCTGTTGTGATGCTGTGGTTTAGTGGCACAATCATGGCTCACTACAAAGTTGAACTCCTGGGCTCAAACAATCCTCCTGCCTCAGCCTCCCAGGATTACAGGCCCCACCCTCTGTCCCCAGTGCTTGGTATATTTTTAAAGGGCTGATGTCATGTCACTTTAAGTATTTGTAAAATGTCTCAAAATGACATGCTACTTTTAATTCTTTCCTAGATTTTCTCTGTGAGACTAGAGATAATTTGATCATCAGTGACACCACCAACTAAAAGATGCATCATCATTTTATATAACACTACAAATGAAAACATGGTGTCAATTAAAATTGTACAATAATATTTATTGTTAGATATGCCCCAATATGAAAAAGGTTAAAATGAAAAAAAAAAATAATGTGGATCTTAGAATTGATGAAATATTAAACTATTCCTATTACACAGGTAAAGAAATATAACCAGAAGTTCCTTCCCCATGCTTTCTAATGTTTATCCTCATTTTTTCTTCTACACAAATAGCTTTCTCCATTCTAAGTCATGTGAGATAGAATGTAGAGCTAGAAACCTAAGCTCACAGTAACAGAAATATCAAAAATGCCATATTATTGTATTCAAATCCAATAAAAATGCCATTTTATTATATTCCAATAAAAATCTACATTACATATTGACCCTTGTCATTAGATGATTTTTAAATAAGCCACATTTAACCCAAAATCTGTATCTTTTCTAATCCAGATGTTGACTAGAAGATTTGCGATCTGTTAATTTTCTTTCTTTCATTTGCAGACAAAACTGAACTAGTGGTCAATTGATTCTACTACATAACCAAAATTTAGAATGGCCTATTACATCGCAGGTGCACCTTCAGATCTGATATTTTATCTTACAACAATTGATGGTCATTCTATGACCTTTGAACAGTGAGTCTTCCTGACCACTTGTAGATTATTGTTAGATTATCTAAGAGAAATTCAGTTTAAAATGAATAAGAATAAATTCTCTCCACTGAGGGTAGCTCATATTTTGTTCAGAAATATTTGAAAGAAAAAAAATGAACATGATTAATAGATGTTAAGATTAAAATCCAAAAAAAGGAAAAAGAAAACTGAAGCTAATTCTGAGTTAACCTATTTTATTCCCAAAAGGATGTTTTAGAAAATCATTTTACCCCCAAAAGTTTTATTAGAAATTAAGAATATGGCTTTATATCTCAACTCTACCAAAAATAACAGTGCAATATTTGATGTGTCAATTAACCTCTTTGAAGTTAGCAGTTTCATATACACTGCTAGATGCAAAGTAGACAGGAAAATGTACCTTCTAGCTGGGCAAATGAAAACTGTGGTAACACTGAAGTGATGTTATTACCAAAAGAAAGATGAGAAGAATAAATGTTGGGGCGTAAGTAGTAATATCTATCACAGAAAGCTACAAAATAACCTATATAGTCAAATAAAAATAATTCTACAAATGTAGGATTTTTAAAATATAATGTCTTATCACTACATGCTGTTTTTTAAAGATCTTTTATATATTTTCAAGTGAAAACTAAAGGCGTTTTTTGTTACTACTTCAGAATTATAATATTCTAGTTCCAAGAAAAAGTTTAGTGAAACATTTGAGTCAAACAGAATTGTTGCAATGGTTAGATTTAAGAAACTTATGATGTAATTAGTGATGCAGGTGAGGGCATTTAAAATGCATGTTAATTTTTATCCTATCCCATTTAAATAAAGAGTTGTTTTGTTAAGGTGAGATGATTATCTCTAAGACACTGTTCTTTCATCAGATTTCCCAATTTAACCTACTTCTATGTTCTTGTAGGGATTTAGTAAAGAGTATGATAATTGAATTGCTTTAGCTAATGATATCCCCTGATGGGGAGACAGGAAAGCATAGCAAAGGCTTGAGCAGCTGAAGGTGCAATTTGACCTGGCATGAGCCTTCTTTCTTATAAGAGATGGATGGACGAAAAAAAAAAAAAAAACAATAAATAACTTCTTAAACTAATGTGCTTTAAAAATGAAAAAAAAAAAAACACTTCATAATGGCAAATACTCTCAGAATCTATTCCTCCACAGTATGTGGTGCAAGCTTTGACTTTTTAGTATTTTAAACTATTTATATATTACAATTGAAAAAAAAACACATTTTCATGTATGTATCTATGCAACAATTCTGCATGATGTGCACATATAACCCAGAATCTAAAGTACAATAAAAATATATATTAAAAAAATAAATAAAAAGTAAAAAAAAAAAATTCAGGAAAACAGTGTATCATGCAATCTGGAAGTAAATTGTTTGATCCTCAAACCCATACTCTAACCCTGCTTTTCTTTCATTAATCAAAATAAAATTGCTTTCTTTTTCTTGAGTAGAGGAAATTAAAGCTATAATTGCAGAGACTGTCAAATCCTTTTCCCAAAAATGATTTGATAAAGCCAAACAGATAGGCCAAAACAAGACAAAGCAAGAAAATAATTTCTGAGCTACAAAAATCAACCGAAGTCAAACAACAATCTGAATAAATGGTTAAAAATTTTCTGAACATTGAGTAAGAAAGCAGAGCTCTGTGGCATTTGGCCTGGGTATGATCTCATTTTGTCTCCCCACCTAGTTCAGCATGATTGTTCTGCCAGAATGGATCAGACCAGGAGAACTAACAGATTCTCTGCAGCAGGCAAAATGAATTCACTTATTTAGATTGGTAGGTTACAACATGCACAGCAACACTATCAGTCGATGTAAATTCTCAGATATAGGTCAATGGAGCAGGTCAACATATCAAGTCTATGAGTCTGATACTATGCATATTTCGAACTAAGACTAATCACATATGCAGAAGAGACCAGAGAAAGTCAAACAATTCACACACTCCTTGTTGATTCTGAGCTGCAAGCTTGTGCATTGGGATACTTGAAGGAGTCTGATAGAGAAGACTTCCAAATGGCTCAAACTTTGAATGCACTTCATCAGCTACTCACCCTCCTGTTGGTAGAGGTTGGAAGCCTTACTGGCTCAAGTAACTGGAACACATTAGTCCATTCATTGGCTGACTACACAATTTGTCAAACAAAGGATCAACCACTAAGTAGTAAGATCTAAAAATAAAATTAACAGCATATCTATAAATGGAGCAGATACTTGTATTTCATATTATATGAAATACAGATTGCAAAGATTTAGCTGAAGCAAGTTACTAAGGAAAGAGTGAAACAAACCAACAAAATGTAACAACAAACCTTTCAAGGAAAAAATATTATAGTCCAGAATTTTTACAATATATTATATAAGTCACCTAGTTCTCAACAAATCTTAAGTGTCATGTAAAGAAATAAACAAAAAAACATGGTACCCCCTACACAGGGGAAACAAAGAAACAAATAGTCAATAGAATTTTTCTCTGAGTATTAACAGATATTAGATTTAGCAGAGAAAGGCTTCAAAGCCATTTTATGGATACAGTCAAGGATTAAAGGAGACAGTTAAAAGAATCAAAGGAAAATATAAAAGCAATTAATCAACAGAGATCCCTAATAAGAATGTAAAAATTATAAAAATTGGATAGTTTCACAAAACTAAAAATGAAATGAAAAATTATTTAAATAGCTCAAAAGCAGAAAAATAATTGGATTTAAAGACAGATCAATAAAAATTTTCTAGTGTGAAGAATAGAGGAGGAAAAAGATGGAAAGAGAATGAAAAAAATTGTATTATTGAAGTTATAACACATATGAACATATGACAATGATATCAAAAAAAGAGAAATGAATGTACATAATGATAAATTAAGGCATATGTTATTATGTATAATATAATCCCTAAAACAATCATTCAGAAGGTAACCAAAAAATACATTTAGGAAATCAGTAAATTAGTGACTATTCTACAGTAATTTTTTTTTTTTTTTTTTTTAGCTATTCTACACTAAATTTTTTTTTTAGCTCAGAAAAGTACAGCCATGGAGGAATAGATACAATTTAAAAAGGAGATATCTGTAAAACTAATTAAAAAATAACAAAGAGAAATTCAACCATATTCTTAACTATATTGACATAATATAATCATAAGCCATTTTTATAGACACATTCAAAGGACTAAAAAACTGTGTAAAATAATTAAAGGAAAATATAAAAGTAATTGATCAACAGAAATCCCCAATAAGGATATAACAAAATCATAAAAATTGGAAAATCTAAAGTTTCACAACACCAAAATTAAAATGATAAAATCATTAAAATAGCTCAAAAGCAGAATAAATAATATTTGTATTTAAATAATAATATGATATAGTAGTAATAATAATAAGGACCTTATTACTCCAATCAAAAGTCAATTATTATCAGATTGGATGTCTAAGAATAGGTACAACCTATAAGTTGTCCACAAGATGTCTACTTTAAAGTAAAATACAAAAATAGGGCTGGGTGCATTGGCTCATGCCTGTAATCTCAGCACTTTGGAAGGCAGAAACAGGTGGATCACAAGGTCAGGAGATCAAGACCATCTTGTATAACATGGTGAAATCCCATCTCAATACAAAAAATTATCCAGGCATGGTGGTGCGTACCGGTAGTCCCAGCTACTCATGAGGCTGAGGCAAGAGAATTGCTTGAACTCACCAGGTGGAGGTTGCAGGTGGAGATTGCATTGAGCCAAGATAGTGCCACTGCACTCCTGCCAGGGTGACAGAGCAAGACTCCATCTCAAAAAAAATAAATAAATACAGAAATAGATAATTGATAGACCCAATTTAAAAATCAGAAACAATACAACACTTGAACAACAGTATCAACATAACTTGTATCTATAGTGTATTAGAGCAAACAACAGCAGATTTCACACTCTTCTCAAGCATACAAGTACTACTCTCCACATAGACCATATTCTAGGCAATGAAAAAAGTCTTGATAAATTTTAAAGTATCAAAATAACACATATCAGGCTATATGATCATAATGGAAAGAAGTTAAAAATCAACAGAAAGAAATATGGGAAATCTGAAAATATTATTAATTTAAACAACACTATTCTGAGTAACCCATGAGTCAGACAAGTAATTACAGTCAAAAATAGAAAATACTTTGACATGAATGAAACTGAAAACACAACATAACACAATTTATGAAAAATAGCTAAAACAGTGCCAAGAGAAAAATTTATAGTTGTAATGGCCTTTATGACAACAATGAAAGGTCTCAAATAACAACCTGAGCCACTACCTTCAGAAATTTGATGTCTAGGAGCAAACTAAGCCCAAATCAAGAAAAGGAGGGATAATAAAAATTAGAGAAAATATCAACCAATTAGAACTCAGAGAAACAATTAAGAAAATTTTAAAAACTCAAAGATTGCAATTTAAAAAATTTAGAGAACACAAATTACCAAAAATAATCACGAAAAGGGGGATATCATTAATGACCCTGAATAAATAAAAATTAGACTGTAAGGGATTATTATGAAAAACTTTATGCCAGCAAATTACGTAAGTTAAATGAAATAGAAAAATTCCTAGGAAGACAGAAATTATTAAAACTTACTTAAGAAGACAAAGAAAATCTGAATATAGATGCTCCTTGACTTAGAGTAGAGTTATGTTGCCATAAACCAATGATAAAGTCAAAAGATTGTATGGTGAACCATGACTTACTTACATACTGTAAGTCAGGGACAGTATGTTTGCCTATAAAACGTGAAGAAATTAAAATAATAATTAAAACTATTTCCACAAAGGAAAACTCAGGCTGAATTCTATCAAATAAAAAAAAGAAATTATTATAAAATTAAAGTTATTAGATTTAAATTTTATGAAATCTAAGATCAAGGACCATTTACCAACCAATTTTTTTGAGACTGGAATTATTCTGATACTTGATACAGATAAAGGTAACCCAAGGGAAAAAAAAAAGGACCATGGAAAAGTCTTGACTAAACGCTAGTAAGCAACATATAACAGTATTTTATATCATAACAAAATTGTATTTATCTCAGAAAGCAAAGTTGATTAAAAAAAGCACCATACATATATATATACACACGTATGTATATATATACACGTATATATATACACACACATATGTATATATATATATATATACGTATACATATGTATATAAAGACAAAATCACATGATCATCTTAATAGAAACAGGAAAAACACTGGCAAACACATTCATGATAACACAAATGCATTATTTAATAAAAGACATAATCTATACAGAAAATCTTATAAAATCTACTGAAGTACTGTTAGAATTAACTGACAAATTTATCAAGTTTACAGGATACAAGATAAACGACCTCTCTGCTTCTGCCTTTGTCCTCCCATCGGCTGTTATTCACAGAGAAGATATTTCTAAATTGCAAATCAGATTGTATTGCTCCCATGCTAAAAGCTTCAGTGGCTTCCTACAAGTCCCAGTGTGATTTGACTCCCTTATACCTCTCTGGCCCCTTTCCTAGCAATGTGCCTCATGGTCACTGAGCCAATCTGATCTTGTAATTCCTCAAACTCATAACATATTGTATCTTAAACAATTTGCCTGTCTTGTTTACTTTTGTGGAATATTCTTCCCCCAGATAATCAAAAGACTTATTCCCTAACTTCCCTCAAGACAAATGAACCATCTCAAGGAGAACTTTCCTGAGTCTTCTGTCTATGATAGCAAACTCTATCACTCTATCTATGCCCCCTACACTTACTATATTTCTACTAGTGGACCATATTTTTTTCTGTGTATAATTTTTGTCTCTTCTAGATTACAAGCAGCAACATGAAGGTGGGCCCTTTGTATTTTTATTTCATTGTTTTATTAATATCAAGACCTACAACAGTGACAGCCACATAATATACTCTCAACAAATGTTTGCCTAACATGTGAATGAATAACAAATAGTAGCCACACAATCTACTTAAACACCAGTACAATTGAATAGGACCCTATGTAATTTGACTCACTATTGGTAAAAAAACAATGCATTGCAATGGATTTCCTAATTAAAACAAAGTGAAAAAATTAAAATTCTCAGGTCTCCTAGTAGTAATTTAAAAATCAAGACAAATGAAACAAAAATAAACAAAAAAAACTCCACTTCCCATTCAAAGTGGATAACATGATCAAAGACCACATAAGTATTTCTCTGAAAATTAAATGGAAAACAAATTCAATATTTTTTCTATATAAATTCATTATTGATTTACTACTGTCCTTCTATTTCTGTTTCAGTGTAAAATGCAGTATAATTTATCTTCCTTAGAGAGCCTTGTGGATATGTAAGACCTCTGAACATAATACTGCTCTCATAAGAGAACAGGAATTTATTTCTATGAACAATTAATCATGGCTTCCTGGAAATGCTTTGCAGACCCCGTACTCCCAAAGCTATTTATCTCCTTCCTTATAAATTGCCTTATTATGTGATTTAACTCTTTGATGCCTGGATGCTCTATTATGTTTCGTATTTACTTTGTAACTACAGTAAAATCCTTTCATGAAACAATGTGTGCTCCAAAAACGTTGAAACTTGTAAAATGCTATAAGAGCATGATTGTAAAGTAAAAGGAATGTCTGGGGAAACAAGCTCTTGGTTTGTAGTGATCCCGTTTCTGGCTACAGAATTTAAATCTTTCTAAGATCCAGTTGACTGTGGAGCCATTTAGTGAGGGCTGTTGGCTTAAATATCCATGGCAATAAGTTATTTCCATGATTAGATAGAATCTCCTGGAACTTTGTCATCTTTTTTATTGGCCTCATCCCAGGAGAATTAGCTGGGAGAATAGAGAGCATCTGGGGCCATGCTCTGCCTTTGTTCCCCTAGATGGGGCTGCTTCCCTATTCCCACCTGGCCTTGCCCTTGCCCTTCCCCACTCCTCCCTTTTTCCACTCATTTCCACCAGCCTGAAGAAACTTGATTAAAGAGTAGAATGAGAGGCAATCACTAACTAAACTATGCCTGAATTTATATCAGAGTAGAATTTTTCTTAAATCTTTTTCAATCTAATTAAACTTTTTTGGAGGTGGAATTAGACTTTGTGAGGAAGTTAAATGAATTAACTTTGCCACTATCCCTGTCATTTTACCTCCCACCAGCAAGTACTTTCTCACCAAATTAAGGTAGAAAGACACTAATAAAATAAAAGGACTTCACAAAAATGTAAAAATCCTCTTGATAATTGTCTAAATAAAGCATTAAGCAATTTGTCACATCCCCTGATCATGACTATTCCACAGAGAGGAATAAAGTCACAAAGGTCATACAAAAATAACAATATTGTATACTACAGCACAGGAAAGGAGAAACAGCAAAATAAAACATCAATAAATAAATCTCCACTTCTTCCATGTGGGTCTGTGTTTCCTTTTTATAAAATGTGAGAGATAAACTTATCCTCCAGAGTCACTTCTTACTCTAAGAAAACATCTGTCACATCCAGATTACCCAAGTTGAATATTAGAAACCCAAAAATAGATTTTGGGAATATCTTCTTCCTCTGTTCAGGAATTCATGGTCACCTTTGTGTCTGTTGATACATGCAAATGTTTAGATCTCTATTTCCTACTCCATATTAGGTATCTCGAGAGAATGACATTGAAACAAGGCTATGATGCTAACTGATGGCCTAACAGAGCAGTTAGCAAACTTTTCAGTTAAGGTTTACAAATGCATATGCCTTAAAGTCTGAATCAGTTGCTCCTTTTTAAAATTTTAACTGTATGAATTACCAGATATATTTAATAGACAATGAGGGGCATGCACTGAGGATAAGAATGAAATGTACATTGGTGACAACATAGCAAGTAATCACAACTCATTAGGACAATTTTATTAGCTGGTACCTAGTAAATTCAAAACTGTAAGGCCTTATGCAGTATTTCACTTGAAAATTATGGTCAAAATGATTGAGAACCATACTCACTTTTATTTGTGTGTTTAAAACATTTATTGAAGGTTAAATGAAAACAACATGTCAAGACTGTTGTGTTACCAGGCATAGAAATGTCTAAAGCTGTGAAAATAGATCTGTGAGATAATATGTCATAGGGAGAAAGAGCTTAGGATCTGGATTCTAACAGACTTGTGACTGACTCTTGAATTTACCATTTACTTTCTACGCAATTTTTAGTCATTTCTTTTTTTATTTTTTTTTATTTTTTACTTTATTTATTTATTTATTTATTTATTTTGGAGATGGAGTTTCACTCTTGTTACCCAGGCTGTAGTGCAATGGCGCAATCTCGGCTCACTGCAACCTCAGCCTCCTGGGTTCAGGCAATTCTCCTTCCTCAGCCTCCTGAGTAGCTGGGATTACAGGCACGCGCCACCATGCTCAGCTAATTTTTTGTATTTTTAGTAGAGACGGGTTTTCACCATGTTGACCAGGATGGTCTCGATCTCTTGACCTCATGATCCACCCACCTCGGCCTCCCAAAGTGCTGGGATTACAGGCTTGAGCCACCAGGCCCGGCCCTGATTTTTAGTAATTTCTTAAACCTTAGGATTTTCCTCTGAAGATTATGTAATTTATCAGACTGTTTTTATAAAGAATAAACTAGACAGTACAGATTAATCATAGTACAAATTCAGAATTTGAAATTGCTGAGAGTTCTAGATTGTTTTAATGAGAGACAAGCCAGAAAGGCTTTCTATAAGCTATGACTACAACAGAGAGGAGCAGATAAAGAGACTAACACTAATCAGAAATGCATGTGCTTCAGGTACTGTGGAATGATAAATAGAACTCTAAATGTAGTTAATTTCTTCGAGTTGTCAATTTGCCCTCTCAGGCAATTACTATTACCCTTATTTTACAGATGGGAAAATTGAAGCTCAGGGAGGTGAACTTGTCCCATGTAATGAAGTGGGTGCTTTTAAACAAGCCAAAATTATGAAATATAATTAAAATACACTTTTCTTATTGTCCCTCACTGTCTTTCTATATTTAGTCAGTAGAGGTGGTTTTTCTCCTGTCATGGAATAAAAATGTGGTCAAGACTTATGAACTTCTCTGTTTACTCAGATTTAATGGAACACCCTAGAGTTACTGAAATCACACAGGTTTAATTCAATGTATCAAACATGAGTACTGAGTGAAATTAAAATCTCATTGCTTCAGTGTGAGGGGCAGAAATTCTCAGCTTGAAAACTAAAATTTCCATTTAGTTCCTGACTGAGGTGAGAATGGGTATATTGAGGGAGACAGCAAAGGGTAAAATCAAGTTCTTGTTAAATAGACATCGCTGCCAGGAGACTTGAAATCCCTTCACTAGACAGATAATCAGAGCAAATGCTTCTTTGCCTGATTACCTTGCCATGTTATTCAGAATCCATACTCTGCCCTCCTTACTTTGCTCCAAAAAGAAGATGGCATATTCCCGGATATGAAAAAGCATCTTCTTTGGTGTGTCATTCCTCCTTCAAACCCTGGATTTTAGAAGTTCATTCCACTCAGAATTTCTCTGTTTAGAATCTATCATGCTTGTAGATATTCTCCTAGTTAGTTTTGTAAATGACTTTAGGCTAGTTCTTTCTCCAAGTCAAATAACACACATCTAGTGCCGGTGAAACATTTCTACCTTCTTGTCCTTGGTATAACTTTATTGCCCAATGTGGATTTAAAAATCTGTCTTTCTCTCTCTGAAGTTTTTGGAAGGGGACCCACTGCATGTTTTGCAAGGTGACTAAGATGTTGGCAGTTAGAATAGAGAAAACTAATGTACGTAGGAAATGCATTAGGGTATGAAATGAACAAGATTTAGATTCCTTCCATGTAAACAGTGAGGTAGGCTGTGGGAGTCCTCGTAGGTGAAGAAATTAATTCCTACTTTTTTTAGTGCTGCTGTTGTAACATATAGCACCCAAGGAAGAGCAACATTGGATTTTCTTTCTCTCTCTCCTGCTCTCACCTCTTTGCCCTATTGCCTCAAACTGGCGTCTATAGCCTTTATATTCCTCAGTAAGAGTTCACTCTTCTACTTTCTTACAATTATAGAAAGCACATACCAAGCACTCCAAGGGATCTTATCAAAGCCTCTTTCATTAGAATTGGGGTTAAAGGTAAGTGCCTTTACCCCTGCTTTGAGGTGGTAGAGAATCACAGCACACATGCAACTCTCTCTAAAGAAAGATCCCTCGTATGTACTCTGTCACTTCCCTTTTTCTCAATTCTTTTATGTCCTTGGGGGCTTTAAGAAAATCTGTACTTGTTTTTACATATTTCCTTTGCAAACTTCATATTATTCTTCCAAATCACTTTGGAATTTTCTATCTGATTTGGCTTGGCCTTGGCTTAAAACTGACCTGCTATTGTAGTCACATCAGTGTGTTCAGTCTAGGATTTAAACCAAGGTCAATCTGACTCTAAACTCCTGTCTGTTAACATCTGTGGGCCAAGTTTAAATAACAATATTTTAAAGTTACCCAAACATGTCAGCTGTCTCCCACCCACTCCCAATATCCATTGACACTATCTTCCCTTTTAATTTGAATTCTCTAACAGTGATTGATATTCTTGTCACACTCTCCTGCGATGCCCTATAAGAGAATTCGCAGAATGAGCATCTATTTTAGCTCTCTTCCAGCTCTTACATGATAACTTTGAAGAACCCACCAATACTATGTCTCTTCTCTTTCATTTCAGGCCCTGTATCTAGGAGGTTTCCTGGTGGGAATATCTCTGTGGCAAATGATCTTTCCACACACCATGTTGGCAATGACCCTCGTTTTCCTCCTCAGTCAGACCTTATATAATCAGCAACTATGTTAATATCAGAAACGTTCACCTGAGCAATCTACGTATCATGTTTTTTTCAATAAATGTATTTGGCTGCTGAGTAGTATAATTTGTTCTGTTTTTTCTTTAAAGTATATCTTATCACCTACCAGAGGTCACTTGGGTTTATATTTACAGGTGGTCTGATAATTAGGATGATTCGAGATTCCCAAATGTCTTTGGTTACATTATAAAATCCAAAAGGAATAGTAGTTTAGTGCATACAAGAAAATTTATCTGGGAATGAGATGACTAATACCACCTCAGACACCTACATAGATTGTTGATAAGTACATATAATAGCACATTGTAATACACAATGGAATTTTAATACGTTACCAACCTCCACTCTTTCTTTTATAATGCACAGAAAAGCTTTGGTTACATTCACCAAGAAGATGCACATATTCTAAAGACTTGTAGTTGAAACAACACTTTATAATTGAAAGTTCTATATTTATCAGCATTAAAGTTTTCATTTATAAAGTGAGCAAGAGTTCCTTGAAGAGGAGAGTGCCATTACTTTGATTCACTATTTTTTTTGTAACTACAAAATACTCTGAACAATTATTCAACATGTCGGTAATATCTGAAGTGCAACAGGTTTTGAGGGTGCAAAAGATGCAGACATCATCTTTGTATTTTATCTTAATTGCAGTTGTCATTATATTTATCTTTCATATTCTCACATTTCACTTGATGCATTCAATCCAAATAATATATAAAAAGTTCAAACCATAAGAAATCCATATGCTCAATCTATACCAGCCAGTGAATAGGTTCTCTTTCAACTTCATTTAAATAACATCTCCTGAATCTTAGTATAATGAAAAGAGCTTGGCATACAGAGATTGTTTCTTTACATAAAAACCTCCTCCACGCGGATTTCAGTAGAGGCTGCATCCCTAAATCATTCTTTTGATAATTACTGAATAAAGCCCAATTTCTAATTGCATGCAATAAACATCATATAACTTAAATGCAGGTGAAGTAAATAATTGATGCAGTTATTAAACAGGTCGGAGGTGGAAATAGCCTTTTTTAGGGCAGAATTGTCATGTTTTACAGTGTAGAAATTAAAGGAAAAAAGAAAAGCATATAAATAAATAGCCTATGTAAGATATAAGAGATAAATATCAAATTTAAGAAAATTTGAAGTGTAACCTTTTCTGCAATCTCATTTTATTACTCAAAGTTTTGAAAGATTAATTCTTTATCCTTTAAGCGCATGAACACCATTGTCGTTGTTAAAAGTTACACTGGTAAAATGATGGTCAAAGGAACACAACACAGCTTAAAACCATAAACTTTAGGTACTTGATGTGAACTATGTTTGCTCTATACTCTTATTTACTTCAGTTAAAACATTAGGCACAATCGTTCGTTATAGAGATATAATTCACAGTTCTTTTAGGAAGCAGATAAAGAAAATTGCTTTTTTATTGTGATTCATGCTGCATACAGATATAGCCTGCCTGCTCTCCTCATGTATACCATGTATGATAGATACATGAATAATATATCCATGGTTTTGTTTTTATTCCTACTTCTCCTATTTAACTGTTAATTCTGAGGACCTAGAGAGACAGTTATCAACCCATCTGTACCAAGTGATATAGCATAAACATTATGAACACTTTGTAAACATTCTTCAATAAACAGTAAATGAATTAGTTTCAAGATGCCTACCACTAGGAAATTCCAACATTTTTAATGCTTGTTTCCAAAAAGTCAATATTTTCATTACATATAAAATGTATATGACACGTAAAATTTGAGATTTCTTTTTTCTTTTGAGATGGAGTTTCTCTCTTGTTGCCCAGGCTGGAGTGCAATGGCAGGATCTCAGCTCACTACAACCTCTGCCTCCTGGGTTCAAGCAATTCTCCTGCCTCAGCCTCCTGAGTAACTGGGATTACAGGCACCTATCATCACGACCAGCTATTTTTTTGTATTTTTAGTAGAGGTGGGTTTTCACCATGTTGGCCAGGCTGGTCTTGAACTCCTGACCTCAGGTGATCCACCCACTTTGGCCTCCCAAACTGCTGGGATTACAGGACTGAGCCACTGCACCCAGCCAAAGATTATTGAGATTATTATACCAAATTCGGTACAGATAGAATTTACAAGCCACATAAAATGTGGAGGTATAACACTAATTACCTAATAACAGAACAGTCTTTGATCATCGGCATCACTTCAAAAAATCTTACAATGAGTCCACTATACTAACACTACTGCCACTGAATAAAATTATTATAAGAGGAAACACAAAAGAACAAGTAAATTGATGCATATGCACATATATAAACATAATTGGACAGGTCACAAAGCTTCCCAGATCATCCAAAGATGTCTTACCTTATTGTTTTTTATGCAAGTTATTTTTTAATCAGTCTCTAGTCTTCCTTCAGAATAGAAAGCATGTGGGGACAAACTTGGTCATCAGAATAGAGCCCTCATATCTGAAGATATCAGGCAGATAGATGCATAGGACTCAAATTTGCTAGAGACCTACAGTGGAATGCTCTTGGTAGGTCAGTGGAAACTTTTCCCCAGATGATATCTCCATCTTTGTGAATTTTATAGTAATATATTATCAGTTATTAATTTCTAGTAATATGTATTTCATTAAACTCAAATTTAGAGAACTGATGTTATCATATGCTTCCTTTACAGGCACATGTGTGTTTATTGCAGCACTGTTCAGAAATAGCAAAGGCTTGGAACCAACACAAATGCCCATCAATGATAGACTGGATAAAGAAAATGTGGCACATATATACTATGGAATACTATGCAGCCATAAAAAAGTGAGTTCACATCCTTTGTAGGGACATGGAAGCTAAAAATCATCATTCTCAGCAAACTGACACAAGAACAGAAAACCAAACACCACATGTTCTCACTCATAAGTGGGTGTTGAACAATAAGAACACATGGACATATGCAGAGGAACATCACATACTGGGGCCTGTCAGGAAGTGGGGGGCTGGGGGAATAACAAGGGGTAGGGGGATAGGGAATGGATACCTAATGTAGATGATGGGGGGGGTGAATACAGCAAATCACCATGGTTTGTGTATACCTATGTAACAAACCTGCTTATTCTGTACATGTACCCCAGAACTTAAAGTATAATTAAGAAAAATAGAACACTATTTTCAGCAAAACTTTTCATTCTCAATATCAAATTGCATAGAAAGTAATTGACATTAATTTAATGAGTGTTTCTCTGACCTGCCTCCCATATATTTATTTGTGCATAAGTACATCCCAGAAAATACTACCTGTGCCATAATAAAAATTAAGTTTTTAAAACATCTTTATTAAATATGGTTTCTTATAAGGACTTCTGCAATATGAGGGTGTATCAAAGAATTTCATTTTATCAATAATTTACTGTTTGTAGAAGAAACAGCCTTTAACTCAATCAATCTTAGCTAGAGATGATTATTATAATACTAAGAAGAAATTGGTAAGAAAAAAGTGGGTAAACAAATATTGTAGAGATTCAGACATTGTTCCAGGGATGTGTCCTCACAAATGTAAGTGTTAAATGTGGGAGAACACAAGTCTTTTGAAGTTTATGTACATTTAAAAATTTTATATTTGTAGATAGAATAAGACCTAAATATGAAAGATAAAAATATAAATTAACAAAAAAATATGAGAATAACTTTATGACCATGAAGTGTGAAAATTTTCTTAAACATGACTAATTCCAACAAAAGCAAAAATTGACAAATTTTTAAGAGCTTTAGCAGAGCAAAAACAAACAACAACAGAAAAAAAAACTATCATTGGAGTGAACAGGCAACCTACAACAATGGGAGAATATTTTTTTAATCTATCTATCCAACAAAGGTCTAATATCCAGAATCTAAAAGAAATCAAATTTACAAGGAATAAAAACCTCCATTATAAAGTGGGCAAAGGATATGAACAGATACTTCTCAAAAGAAGACATTTATATAGTCCACAAAAATATGAAAACAAATATCAACATCACTAATTATTAGAGAAATGTAAACCAAAACCACAATGAAATGTCATCTCACGGCAGTCAGAATGGTCATTTTTGAAAAATTAAAGAATAACACATGCTGGTGAGGTCGTGGAGAAATAGAATATTTTTACACTGTTAATGGGAATGTAAATTAGTTCAACTATTTTGGAAGATGGCCTGGTGATTTCTCAAAGATCTAGAAGCCGAAATGCCATTTGACCCAGCAATCCCATTACTTGGTATATGCCCAAAGAAATATAAATCATTCTATTATAAAGAGACATGCACATGTATGTTCACTGCAGCACTATTCACAAGAGCAAGGACGTGGAATCAACCCAAAAGCCCATCAGTGATAGATTGGATAAAGAAAACATGGTACATATATACCATGGTATACTAAAAGGTCATAAAAAAGAATGAGATAATCTCCTTTGCAGGAACATGGATGAAGATGGAAGCCATTACCCTCAGCAAACTAATGCAGGAACAAAAAAAACAAACATCATATGTTCTCACTTATAAGTGGGAGCTGATCAATGAGATCACATGGACACTCGGATGGGAACAACACACACTGGGGCCTGTCAAGGGGTGGAGTGGGGAGAAGGAGAGTATTAGGAAAAATAGCTCATTCATGTTGGGCTTAATAACCAGGCAATGGGTTGGCAGATGCAGCAAACCACCATGGCACACATTAACCTATGTAACAAACCGGCAAATTCTGCATGTGTACCTGGAACAAAAACTAAAATTAAAAAAGAAAACATATTTTATAAGTGAAAACTTGAAGATTTGACTAAATTAAAATTATTTTTATTTGGCCGGGCGCGGTGGCTCACGCCTGTAATCCCAGCACTTTGGGAGGCTGAGGCCGGTGGATCACGAGGTCAACAGATGGAGACCATCCTGGTCAACATGGTGAAACCCCGTCTCTACTAAAGATACAAAAAAATTAGCTGGGCACGGTAGCGTGTGCCTGTAATCCCAGCTACTCAGGAGGCTGAGGCAGGAGAATTGCCTGAACCCAGGAGGCAGAGGTTGCGGTGAGCCGAGATCGCGCCATTGCACTCCAGCCTGGGTAACAAGAGCGAAACTCCACCTCAAAAAAAATAAAGAAAGAAAAAAAATAAATAAAATTATTTTTATTTATGTTTAAGAAAGGCACAGTAGAAATTTTAACAGGAAGTTATATTTGCAATATCTACAAGTAACATTAATTGCTGAATATACAAGGAAGTAAATAAGCAATAAAACAAAACTGAAAAGAGAAATAGGAATAGACAATTCACAAAGGAATAAGGTTTTTTAACTTTTATTTTATGTTTAGGGCTACATGTGCCATTTTTTTACATAGGTAAATTGTGTTTCATGGGGTTTTATGTACCATATTATTTTACCACCCAGGTAAAAACATAGTACCAGGCAGGTAGGTTTTCTATTCTCACCCTCTTCCTTCCTTCACCTTCAAGTAGGTCCTGGTGTCTATTGTTCATTTCTTTGTGTCCTATGTGCTCAATGTTTATTTCTCATTTATAAGCGAGAACATACTATGTTTGATTTTTGTTTTTGTGTTAGTTCACTTAGAATAATGGCTGCCAGCTCCATCCATGTTAATGAAAGGACATAATTTCATTCATTTTTATGGTTGCATAGTATTCCATGGTGTATATGTGCCATATTTTCTTCATCCGGTCTACCACTGATGAGCATCTAGGTTGATTCCATGTCTTTGTTATTGTAAATAGTGCTATGATGAACATTTTTATGCATGTATCTTTATAGTATAATGATTTATACTTCTTTGGGAGTGCTGGTCAAATGTTAATTTTGATTTGACTTCTTTGAGAAATCTCTAAACTGCTACTACAATTATTGAACTAACTGAACTAATTTACATTCCCATCAGCAGTGTATAAATATTTTCTCTTCTCCACATTTGGGCCAGCATCTGTTATTTTGTGACTTTTTATTAATAGCCATTCTGGCTTGTGTAAGATAGTATCTACTTGTGGTTTTTATTTGAATTTCTCTAATAATCAGTGTTGTTGAGCATTTTTTCTATGCTTGTTTGCTGTGTGTATGTCTTCTTTTGAAAAATGTCTTCACATCCTTTGCCCATTTTTAAATGGAGTTGTACTTTTTTTTTGCTTGTTAATTTGTTTAATTTCCTTATAGATTCTGCAATTAGACTTTTGATGGATGCATTGTTGGCAAATATTTTTTTCCCATTCTGGAGGTTGTCTGTTTACTCTGTTAGTTTTTTGTTTGTTTGTTTTGCTGTGCAAAAGCTCTTTAATTATGCCTTGTCAATTTTTGGTTTTGTTTCAATTGCATTTGGTGTCTTCATCATGAAATCTCTGCCAAGTCCTATGCTCAAAGTGGTATTTCTTAGGTTATCTTCCAGAATTTTTGTAGTTTTAAGATTTTACATTTAAGTTTGTAATCCATCTTGAGTTTATTTTTGTATATAGTGTAAAGAAGGGGTCCAGTTTTCAGCATATGGCTAGCCAATTATCCCAGCACCCTTTATTGATTACAAAATCTTTTCTTCATTGCTTGATTTTATTGACTTTATAAAGATCAGATGGCTATAAGAGTTCAGCATTATTTCTGGGCTCTCTATTCTATTCCAATGGTCTATGTGTCAGTTTTTGTACCAGTATCATGCCATTTTGGTTACTGTAGTCTTGTAGTATAGTTTGAACTATAGGTAATATTATGCCTTCAGCTTTGTTCTTTTTGCTTAGGATTGCCTTGGCTGCTCTTTTTTGGTTCCATGCTTTCCTAATTCTGTGAAGAAAGTAATTGGCAGTTTGACAGAATAGCATTGACTCTATAAATTGCTTTGGTCAGTATAATCATTTTAACAATATTGATTTTTTCCTATCCATGAGTATGGAATGTTTTTCTATTTGTTTGTGTTATCTCTAATTTCTTAAAGTGGTGCTCTGTAATTCTCATTTTAGAGATCGCTAATCCCCCTGGTTAGCTCTATCCCTAGATATTTTGTGGTTATTTTGAATGAGATTATGGTCTTGATTTGGATTTCAGCTTGGATGTTGTTGGTGTTAAGAAATGCTACTAATTTTTGTACATTGATTTTGGATTCTAATATTTTGCTGAAATTTATCCAATCAAGGTGCAGAAACTATGGGGTTTTCTAGGTATAGAATCGTATTGTCAGTAAAAAAGGATAGTTTGAATTCCCCTCTTCTTATTTGGATACTTTTATTTCTTTTTTACTTAATTGATCTGGCTACGACTTCCAATAATATGTTTAATAGGAATGGTGACAGAGTACATCTTTGTCTTCTTCCTGTTTTCTAGGGGGAATGCTTCCAGTTTTTTCCCATTCAGTGTGATGTTGACTGTGAGTTTGTCATAGATGGTTCTTATTTTGAGGTATGGTCCTTCAATGCACAGTCTGTTGATGTTATGTTGACTTTTATTAAAAACCTTGTCTACATTCATTGAGAAAATCATGTGTTCTATCTATGTGATGAGTCACATTTACTGATTTGCATATGTTGAACTAACCTTGCACTAACCTTGCATTCCAGGAATAAATCTATCTGATGGCAGTAGATTAGCTTCTTAATGTGCTGCTGGGTTTGATTTGCCAGTAATTTGTTGATCAAATTTTGTTTATTCATTTGTTTATGGACATTTGACTTGTTTCTACCCCTTGGTTATTGTAAATAATTCTGATATGCACATGAGTATATAAACATTTATTCAAGCTTTACTTTTATTTCTTATATGGCCAGAATTGTGATTTCTGGATCATGCTCTAATTAATTTTTTTTTGATAAATCACCCGTATTAGTCTGTTCTTATTCTGCTAATAAAGATATACCCAAGACTATTAATTTATAAAGAAAATAGGTTTAATGGACTCACAGATCCATGTGCTATAGAGGCTTCACAATCATGATGGAAAGCAAAGGAGGAGCAAAGTCATGTCTTACATGGTGGCAGGCAAGAGAGAGCACTGCAGGGGAACTCCCCTTTATCAAACTATCAGTTGTTGAGACTTATTCATTATTACAAGAACAGCATGGGAAAGACCTGCCCCCATGATTCAATTATTTCCGGAACCAGGTCCCTCCCATGACATGTGGGAATTATGAGATCCACAATTCAAGATGGGATTTGGGTGGGGACACAGCCAACCATTATCATCACTGCATAATTTTTCCATAGCAGCTGCACCATTTTACAGTCCAATCAACAATTTCTCCCAATTTATGTAAATCTTCCTAAGCATTTATTATGTTCCATATTTTGTTTTGTTTTATAATAAATGAAAATAATGAAATCCTAATGAAAACAAAGTGTTTCATTTTATTTTGTTTCAATATTGGTTAGTGATGTTGACCTGTTTGTGGAAAAAACTCATGTTTTTCCATTAAATAATTTTGGAACTGTTGTTTAAAATCATTTGACCAAATATGTGAAGGTTTATTTATGTGTTCTCTAAACTATTCCATTGTTCTATATGTCCATTTTCATGGCAGTTTCACACTATTTGGTGACCATA
This sequence comes from Saguinus oedipus, assembly GCA_031835075.1. Taxonomy (NCBI): domain Eukaryota; kingdom Metazoa; phylum Chordata; class Mammalia; order Primates; family Cebidae; genus Saguinus; species Saguinus oedipus. Next base: position 72,504,300 of record CM063178.1, read on the forward strand.
TCTTTGTCATAAATTTAGAAATCAGAAAGTGTGAAACCTCCAACTTTGTTCTTTTTTTTAAGATTGTCTTGACTGTTTTGAAATCCTTTGAGATTCCATATGAATTTTAGAAGGGACCACAAAGAAACTATTGCAATAGTTACCAGAAGAGAAATCAAATGTTGCTGCACCACTCTGTAATAAAAAGGGTTGTTGGATACTATAGTGTCGATTATAGGGGTATTTGTTAAGAATATAAGACATACACTATGGAATACCCTACAGCAGTAAGAAGTAATTGATAGGATATATAGTTTACATCTTGGATAAATCCTATAACAAGTTTTGGAGTTAAAAAGTAAAACACTACTATTGCTCACTCTAAATAGACATATGTCTGGCTCTCTCTCTCCATCTGCAGATATACAGAGAGACATATTAATATCTATTTATATAGATCGCAATATCTATCTACTTATTTTTCTAGAAATAGAGACAGTAGAGACAGTAGAGAAAAAGGGAGAAAAATGAAGATAAAAAATAGGTTTAAGAGAGTATACATTAAACAAAGAGGATAAATTAAAATATTTTTTCCTTTGGCTAAATGGCATACAGTGTACAAGGTGGTCTCTCTAAAACTTGTTTAATAAAGACAAAATAACTGTGCTCTGAAAATTGTTAGATGGATCTAAAAGTGGCTCCCGTGTTGACAATTACCTGAGGTTATAAATGCAATGGAAGAGTTAGAACAGTCCTTTCATGAATTATAATGATGGAGATCACAGAGGTTATGCTACATTTTTCTATTATCATATAGTTGTTACTTTCAGATTTAGGCCTTTAAATAAACTGAAGCTATTTTGTAACTAGAATAAAATGGTAAAACAATTTTTCTAACATCACTTTAAATAAGTCATTTTGTAATACCATATGTACAACTCACCATATATAGATAGAATACATTATAAACCATATATGTTTATATATATAGTATATATGTATGTAATGAAAAAATCAAACCCTAAAAATTGTATATAATTATATAATATAATGGTTGTTTGGTGAAGTTAATTTAAGCTGAGTTTCTTTTACTTGATCTGAAACAGCCTTGAATAACAGAGGTGTTATGAAATATTTCTGAGCTGGTACCAAAATAAAATATATTTTGTCTGCCATTGCTTCACAAGACCAATAAGAAAGAAGAAACTGTGAAAGTAATTAAAAACCTATAGTATTAGTTTTAGACTTTAAATAAAATAAACTTCACAGAGGACTTGACTATTGTCATTGCAATGTTACAAATGAGAAAACTGAGGTTCATTAGTGTTAACTAACTGCCTGAAATCCCACTTAGGAAAGAATATCTAAAATTTATATTTAGCTCCATCTGTCTGCTTGTAAACTCATGCTTCATCCACTGAAACTGGAGTCAATAGACTTGTTTTCCAAATGACCAGATATTAAATATTTTAAGCTTTGCATCCCACATTGTCTCTGTCACAACTACTCGACTCTGTCATTGTAGGACAAAAGAAGCCTTAGATAACACATAAAGGAATAAGCATGGCTGTGCTCCATTAAAATGTTATTTGTGAATACAATTTGACTTATATAAAATGTTCATGTCATGAAACATTATTTTCCTTTCATTTTTTCAACCATTTGAAATATAACAAACATTATTTGCACACTGTATAAAAACAGGTGGCAGCCTGGATTTGATTCACAGGCCATAATTTTTCAACCTGTGCACTAAACTATGCTAACTTAGAAAGAAATTGAAGATTTTATTTCAGCAGTGAGAAGGTGGAATGCAATACTTTTACCTTAAGAATGTAAAAACAGGTGATTTTTATGATATCAAAAATAGATACCCAGCAGACAAACTGAAATGCAGAATTAGAATTCAGCATATGAGTTGGTAATGGCAAATATTTTTCTGAGAGCTCAGGATGAGAGAGAAGTTAAAAATATGACTTTGGAAATAGCCAGGAAGGAGAGAAAAGAGCAAGAGGAAGTGACATTTGTACAGAAATGTCAGTGAAAAGGACAGAACCAAGGTAAACGTATTCATGGGACACAGGGAAGGAGATAGTTTCATGATAGAAAAGGAGAAGAATACACACACAGAAAAAAATCCAGGAGAACAAAGAAACTCCATGGCTAAATTTAGCAACTAAGTAAGTCATCAATGACTCTTGAAAGAATAGTCACTGTAGAAAGTTAAGTGTTAGAGACAGTTTACAGGTGCTTAAGGAGGAGGCAGAATCAGAATTACAGGCAAACTGTTGGAAAATAGACACCACATTTAGGTTATCTAACAATTTTGTGCTTAATAAATGTTTACATCACCAAAAACCTTATAGTATAAAAATAAGCATTGTTAGCAATAAATAACTGAAACCAAGAAAATAGAGTTTCTACACAGACTTGAAATCTCTACAAGCATTTAAATACTGCTAAGGTTGGGTTGTCGTATTTGGAAAGTCCCTTTAGCTTGTACATAATTTTTATTAATCTCATGACATTGCAACTTTTATTTTAGTGTATTTTAATACAGGTGGCATATCTATAATTTAAAGTTTGTGGTGGATCTACAACTATTCTGACTTTAAGTGACTTGCTGATTCAAATTCTGGTCTTTATGTCTTTTTTTTTTTTTTTTTTTTTTTTTAATAAGAGATGCAATTGGGTTAAAAGTAGCTTCCAGGTTGACATCTTCAAGTAAAGAGAAGTTAAAGATTGAAAAAAGGAACATGAAAATCAACTCCTGCAGAATCCAGAAAGTCCTTCAACAGGAAATGTAATGGATGAATGTGGAGGGCAATTGCTTCTGTTTCTTCCTAGGGTCCTAGAAAGAAACAAGGCACCCAATGGATAGACATTAATTTAAGGAATATTACAAAGGTTTGGGAAGGCATGCTTAGCAAAAGCAAGAAGGTACTAATCCTGTTGATGGGAGGGCCACGTGGATGAAAGAGTTTTCTGAGTTCAGTGAGACCTTAGGCTACATAGGAGGTTCAGGGAAGCTTCAATCATGGAGGGACACAGTTACTGCTAAAGATACAGCCATCTAGAAAAGTTGTCATAATCTGAGAAGAGTTACCAGTTCTTATTTAACAAAAATGAGATCTTTGCCTGAAAAAAAATGGACTGATGTTGTAGCTGTATTTTTAGATATCTGAAAATATTTCAACCCAATGGTTGATTTAATTTGCTCAGAGTTCATTTAAACATATTGTGGTAAATATGCATTCAATTTGCAATTTTCTGCATTAAAATACATCCCGGATTTACCATTTCATAAAATATTCATTTCTTCTTCTACAATCTTCAATAACCAAAATTCTCTGCCAGCTATATTACATATTTATAGCTAATTTTAATATTTTAATTAACTATTTGAAAATACTCACACCAACATTTTGACATGCTGTTTGCAAAGAAAAATAAAACTGCACTTTATTAAACTAATTTATATTTGTTTTTCTTCTTATATATTGTCTCAGTTTAACTACCTTGGATAAGATTAATTCCTCAAGTCACTAAATGCCTTTCTCTTAGCGTATGGAATTTTGCTAACCATCATGGATGATACAAATTAGAAAACATTTCTGGCATATGACGCATACAATCAGTTTATAAAGAAAAGTAATCTCCAAAAAAATATATTGGAGTTCACAAGAGGGGCAGACTGAAGGAAAAGCAATAAAATGACAGCTTCATGAAGGATGTGATGTCTGAGCTTAGTGTTTAAGAATGGGACAGTTTGGAAATGCAGAGTGAAAGGATATTTTCCAATTACAGGGAGCTGAGAGGATCCCCAACCCCCCACACCTCACCACACCCCGGTCACCAACTATGTTAAGATGAAATAAACAGGCCTTGGGTACAACTAAAAACTACTGTAAATGGAAATAAACCAGCAATGATGCAGTCCTCAGTATTAATTGCTCTCCGGGGAAATACCATTCTATCTACCAGATTCTATAATAATGGGCAAAGTGACAATATTGAACTTGTAACAATGCTGAGTAAGCACTTCGCTCTAACATGCTGTAACCACGGAATTTACAGTAAATCATAAAACACACTGTGTGATTATCTCTTCATAATCCCTTCTAAACCTTTTGAACTCAACACATTTTATCCAGTTTGGAGTAGCAACAGCATGTTTTATTCTCCTGAAGTCGAGATAAATGGAATGAGAGAACTTACGTTGAAAATGAAGACGCAAGTTCTTCTAAACGGCTACAAACCGAGGCGTCACTGGTCAGTTCTTAAAATTACAAGAAGGAGAACTTATGTCTGCAAAAAAAAAAAAAAGAATAAAATAGCTGCTTGAAACCGATACTCATCACAAACTTGGTTAGGTAATGCTTATTCCTTGATAGCTACCTAATTTTCTCACCAATGCAGAAGAAAAAGTTTTATAAAATGCTTACAAATGTACACTCTGTATTCATTAGTTGTAGTTTGTATTATTTTGTTTCTTATTTATTATTCTCACAATTTCATCATTGTTTGTTTGGCAATAACACGAACCTAGCATGACGGTGTGCCTATTGCAGGCAGATTCTGTGTTAAGTTACCAGGGTGAGTGAAGGGGCAAAGTCAGGTGGAGGTTGGGTCAGGCAACTCTTTGCTCTGGCTCCCCACATGCGGGCCCACACAGCAGGATTGCAGGGCAGTTCTGCGGCTTCTCTGGTAATGTTCAGGAAGCAGCACAGCTGCCTCTGTTGAACAGAAGAGTTTATACAGGGGGTGGGGAGTAACAGGCAGCAGCAAGACCCACCCAGCTCCCACATACTTAGCAACACAGGTCTCACACCCATAGTTTTCCACTAACAACAGCTAGCTAGCTTCCAGGCAGTCTGTGTTCAGAACTCAAAACTGCCCTAGGCCACAAGCTTTCCCTATGGAGATGGATACTGTGGCTTTCAGGCTACACCCCTTCTAACATGCTCAATAAGCAGGGTCACCCAACTCCTGCACTGATGGCTGCAGCATACTTCCCCATTCATCCCTGGGTCCTGCTCAAAAGAGTTTGTTGTGAATCTCAGATGGGATTATATCATGAATCTCTGGTGGTAGCTTCTCTTATCCTGTACCTGCCACCTGAGTAATCTGGCAGGCTTCCGTGAGGTGCCCTGCAAGGAAGGATCCAAAATGGCTTTCCTCCTTCCCCACTGGACCCTGGGAATGTTACGCAAAGCACATCCTGATGCCACTCCTTCTCAAATACCTATCACTGCTCGCTAAATCAATTCAGCCCTGGTTAGGGTTAAGGCCTCCCCTACGGCCTGGATTGCCATGTTCCCCAGTGGGAGTGTATATCCGGAGGCAGTTTATCCCCCTCCCATGCTCAAGGACATACAGTTTTCCACCTAATTCATGGTGAATGCTATAGCCTGCCCTTCTTTAAGAGTTTGTGGGCCGGGCGCAGTGGCTCAAGCCTGTAATCCCAGCACTTTGGGAGGCTGAGGCGGGTGGATCACAAGGTCAAGATATCGAGACCATCCTGGTCAACATGGTGAAACCCCGTCTCTACTAAAGATACAAAAAATTAGCTGGGCATGGTGGCACATGCCTGTAATCCCAGCTACTCAGGAGGCTGAGGCAGGAGAATTGCCTGAACCCAGGAGGCGGAGGTTGCGGTGAGCCGAGATCTCGCCATTGCACTCCAGCCTGGGTAACAAGAGCGAAACTCCGTCTCAAAAAAAAAAAAAAAAAGAGTCTGTGATATCTTTCTGTTTTTCTGTTCAGCTTCTGTGTTGCTTCTTGGAAAAATGTTCATGGTGCGAATCTGTATGTACTATTTTGTCTTTCCAAGTGAGAGACACATGCTAACAATGCTTCAAATTTGCCATCTTGGAAAAGAAAATAAGGCTTATTTTAAATGTTAGAAAACATTTCTTCATCGTTATCATCAAGGCTTACTAATACACATCCAGATGTATTCTCTTTGTATGAGTCTCAATAACCTTTAGCTAATACGTAGCTCTGTGTAAAAGATGTTCTTCCAAAAGTTCTCTTGTTTAGAGTTAGCTCCTTAAGGGCAAGTATATTTGTGATTGTGAAAAGGGAAAGCATGGAATTCAATTTTAAGAGTTCATGGGATTTAGAATTAGCAATGGTTCTACCCCCTTTTTTCTTCTAATTTACATTCTATTGGAATTTTTCTTGCCTGTCTGAATATCAAATCTCAAATTTATAAAAAGGATCTATGGCCAGCATGACGGCTCAGGTCTGTAATCCCAGCACTTTGGGAGGCCAAAGTGGGCAGATCACTTGAGGTCAGGAGTTTGGGCCACCCTGGCCAATATGGTGAAACCTCATCTCTGTTAAAAATACAAAAATTAGCTGGGCATGATGGCACATGCATGTAATCCCAGCTACTCAGGAGGCTGAGGAAAGAGAATTGCTAGAACCCAGAAGTCAACGGTTGCAGTGAGCTGAGATTGCACCACTGCACTTCAGCCTGGGCAATAGAGCTAGACCCCGTCTCAGAAAAAAAAAATTAAGTAATTTAAAAAATGTATCTAAGAACAACTACCTCTACATATCAAGTTGGCATAAGAATAAAGTGAGATAATATGCAAGAGTAACCTTTAACTAATAAAGCGTCCATAAAAGTATCAGTTATAGGAATCTGGATTGACTTCATCTTTATAATCATTATCACCCTAATGCCTCATAACCAAACATTCTATGGTAAGGTTTTTTGTTCACTTTAATAGTATTGATAAAATGTCTCCCCTGGGAATATTTCTGACCCTGAGGGATAATTGTTACTAAAATAAATTTCATTTTTTAAAAGTTTAACCTTGTAAAAAATTTAAAAAAATTCTTGAGTAACTAAAGTCTCGAACTAATAAAGAATTAGAGATGTCGTCCGGGCACAGTGGCTCACGCCTGTAATCCCAGCACTTTGGGAGGCCGAGGCAGGTGGATCACAAGGTCAAGAGATCAAGACCATCCTGGTCAACATGGTGAAACCCCGTCTCCACTAAAGATACAAAAAATTAGCTGGGCACGGTGGCGCGTGCCTGTAGTCCCAGCTACTCAGGAGGCTGAGGCAGGAGAATTGCCTGAACCCAGAAGGCGGAGTTTGCGGTGAGCTGAGATCGCGCCATTGCACTCCAGCCTGGGTAACAAGAGCGAAACTCCATCTCAAAAAAAAAAAAAAAAAAAGAATTAGAGATGTCAACTGATGTAAGGTCACATTTTACATCTATAGTGATTCTCAGATAAAAGAACAACAAATAATAGCAAATTTGACATTTTCTTTTGAATCTTTGTCATGAATTTTTTTTTAATATAACCCCTTTTTTCACAAACTTCTATGAATGATTACCCTGTAGTATGCTTGTAATATCTGGTGTCTCATAGCAGTATAATTCCAGTGAAAAAACTTTAAACAAGCCAAAGTGAGGAAAGGAAGGTGTCATAAGCAAATTTATTCCTTCCTGAATGTACTATAGAACAAGAGTACTTCTTCAGTACCTTACTGGAGGGCTTTTTAGAGAGTTTGCTTCACATAGCAATAAAAAAAACTTTAAAAGTTCATATATTTTGGTTTCAATAGCACCTCTCATACAGCTGCATTTATATAATGAGTTTTCATCCTAACAACATAACAGAGCATATCCATTGGAGAAGAAAACTGGATACAATTGATTGCTATATGGCAAAAACATTTTATAAAAGTAAATATGAGATGTCCACAGGTTTAGTAAATACACTGAACTTGGTAAGTAAGATACAGTCAGAAAACAATTCTCCTCTTCTACCATCTGGGGCTTCAAATATACTCTGTGAAATCTCCATTCCCTTTCCCTAGATGGTATATTTGACAGATAAATTGCTTTTCTCTAAATTCTGGGTATTAGAAGAGTGTCATTCTTCAGAATTAAGAAGTCTAGTATAATCCAAATCAACACTGATTTCTCATACTATTCAAACATTTTACCCCTATTTGAGTTCAAATTGATCAAATGTTTGGAGACTGGTAAACGGAAAGAAGAATTTTTGCATCATCTCTCTCCACTCAACAGTCTTTGCCAGGGAAGAGAGAGGAGAAAGGATGAGAATAAAATGAGCAAAATATTTTTCCTTAGTTAATGTTGCTTATAATCTACAGACTGCTGAGTCAGAGATTCAAATGTTGGTATTTGATGTATGTATATCAGAGGATTTTTGGAGGCTATTCAGAGTAGACTTTATTCTCCAAGTTTTTGACATGGGTGATGCACTTTATGGCTGATCTCATTCAAATGCCCTGTCTCCTTTTCTTCCCATTTTTTTTCACCCCAATGCCTAGGTTCCTTTCAGTATGACTCATTATTATTTATTGACCCTACAGGGAAAAGACATACACACACACACACACACACACACACACACAACACTCTGTCTTTGTCCTTCCAAAATCTTTAAGGGTAGACATTTCTTCTGTTGCCCTCTCTCTTTCTCTCCCATCATCAGATGTGACAATTAGCTTTAATTTCCTTAGGTATTTTCAGGTAAGGAGGAGGCATTCTTATGTGTGCTCCCAAGAATTTTCTTGCTATAGGAGAAGCAGTCTTAGTAATTTTTTTCAGCCATAGTGTGGTTACTAGTTACTTGTCTCCCTAGTATAGACAACCCTATCTCTGTGAGTGTTTTTCTCTTGGCCCTAATTACTTTGCCGGAAACAAAGAAAAACATAACCTTTCATTAACAGGAAAGGGAGGGAAGTGCACAAAGCCCCAGTCTTTCACATATTGTCTTCCAGAAAATGTTTTGGTAAAACCCCTCTATTTTACTATTACATATGTGGAAAGTGGGTGTTTTCCAGGTAGTAAATTTTGCCTCTTCTCCATTAGCCCCACGGAAATGCTTCTAGTCACTCTTGTTAAAATGTGGGAACATTCTCAACACTTTGCTCAAAGTCTCATTCGATTATACATGTATATGCAAGCTACAATTTGTGCTTCTAGTTCGCTAGGACCAAAGACAGAGTTACTGTAAAGTTAATGATTCTGAAGCATTGGGTTTCTTTATGTGCATATCCTTTCCCCCTTGTCAAGGTCCTATTATAATTATATTTTTGTAATGTTGTATTCATTTTCTTAAACATGTTTCCCAAACTGTATAAAATTGAGGTCGATAAAGCCTTGTTTTGCCTTTATTTAAGGGATGTTTTTGTCATGTGTTTAGAGGAAAGATTAAAATTACTTAGTTTGCTCACGTGTTGATACCAATCTTTATCTCTTATCAATCCCACCTTAAAAACTCTACTCATATTTCATGTTTAAGTCTCTCTCAACTCTAGAGTATAAAGCAATGTAATAATCAGGTGTAGGAGTTGAATTAAACACAAGCTAATTTATTCTGATACAAATTTATGTAAATGTATCAACACATTAAGATCTCGGCCATCTGAGGATGGCATCCCAAACAGGAAGTTATTCCCACTGAATAATTTAATGCAGAAATAAACTGAATTTGGAGATTTGTTGTCAAGTGTATTGGCAGGTATTTTATTGGCACATCTAATATTGTAGGCACTCAATAAAGCTATTAACTAAATTAGACAATATTGAAAAATTGATTACAAGTTCTAAAAGTGAGCAGATGTAAATATTGGTTCTATGGATTTAAAATGTATGTTTACTCTTGACACTGAGGAAATTCTGAGTGTGGACCTATTGCTTACCTCAGTCACTGCTGCAGGCCTTTGCACGTCTTCACATCCTCCAGATTTGTAGGTCAGATACAGAAAAGAGGTTTGACTCTGCCAACAATATTTAGTAGAGATTGCAGGGGCAGTGTGTTAAGAAGGCATTCTCCCACTTCCAGCTGCCTCTGGATTCACTCTAAAAGCATGTCATGGCCAATTAGTCGTGCTGCCTTAGTTACTGGAATGAAAAGTGATAACATTTTTACTATCAATCTGCCACTCATGGCTGAGGATAAGCAGATGCTCTGCTTCCTGGTAAGCATTCTCATCACTATATTGTTCTACATCAATGTATTAAGATATACCCCACAGTCTTAGAATTTTTATGAACACATTTTGTACAATCATCTCAAAAAGGGACAAAATCCCCACATTCTGTGTATTCATTTTAAAACGTATGCAACACTCAGCAGCACATGGTAGAAAGCAATGACTAGAATGGAAATAACTGAATACAGCTTTTTCTTTTCCCATTTCTAATTCCTCTGCCTCAATATATAAAATGTAATATGATGTATTATTTATCAACACCAGTGCAGTGCTGCCGTGCAAATGTCACTCAATGAGATTACCATATATATTCAGCTGTGCATAAAGATGTTTTTATGTGCTTTGTGATTATACAACATTATGGAAATGTAGCAACAAGAGTTAAAGCAAGTAAGAAAACTCTAGGAAGGAGATTTTTTTTTTTTCCCATAATAAATGTGTGCAAAAATCTCAGGTAAGGAAAAAAGACTTCCTGCTGTCCCACCATTACAGACAGAGACTGCAGCAGTTAGAGTTGGTATATGAGTTTCATATCAAACTCTGCAGACGCTATTGCCTCTTTTCCCAATATCAGCATTGCAGTGCACAGCCACTCCATGGTGTCAAGGTGGGGGCATGACAGACTCCTAAGATACACTCTTGAGACGAGAGAGATTGGTGTTTTCCCACTCCCAGTTAATGGAATTTTTCTTTGCCTTGATTTAGTATTTCAGTCTCTGAAGTACTTAAAAGGGATGAAAGAAATTAGTGTATTTAAGGCATACTATATTTCAGGCACCGGGCTCAGTACTGTACACATATAAATGCATTTCATCATATATATTCTCTCATACATAGATGAATATGTATATTTATCTATTGTACATAGATGAAAATGTATATTTATGTATATATTTGTATGTATAAAATACATTGTATACATGTATACATGTATAAAATACATTATATGCATGTATACATTTATATATTATAAAATATACATATTCATATATGTTTTCATATATTTTCATATATATTTTCATACATATCACTTTAGTGATATAAAATATATATGAATATGTATATAATTTTATATACATTTAAATTTTTATATAGTGATATAAAATATATGTAAACTATATTTATATAGTTATATAATATACATAATAGTTATCTGTGTAAACATATATAAATATATATTATATATGAATATATAAATGCATTTTATGCATACATATATATAACATATGTAAAAATACACATTTTATAGACAAAGGAACTACAGATCAGAAAGCTGAAATAATTTACCTAATGTTACCCAGAATTTACACCTAGAGTTATCTGCCTTCAATTTGTGCTATTTTGTTGCTACTCTATCTCATGATAAATAGTTGCATTTTTCTCAATTATTTGTTGCATTTTTTCTTCCCAAGTCCCCTCAACTGTCTTCTTCTCACTACCTTCTAGAAGGTGGAAACATTTCTCAACATCTAGAAATTTGGTCTGCTTTTAAAAGAAATGTAAATTAATTTCTATAATTTGACCATATTTTACATTAAATATTTTCTAAATATTTTCCTCTATACACTTTAAAAAAAATGAGATGGAGTCTGGCTATGCTGCCCATTTGGTCTCAAACCCCTGGTCTCCAGGGATTTTTTTCACCTAAGCTTCCCAAGTAGCTGAGAATACAAGTGCACACCACTGCACCTAGAGTTTTCAGCTATTTTTCTCAGTTGCTTTCATTCTAGTCATTGCTTCCTACAGGGTGCTGCTGAGTGCTGCATATGCCTTAAAATGAATACACAAAATGTAGGGATTTTGTCTTTCTTTGAGATGATTATACAAAATGTATTCATAAAAATTCCAAGATAGACTGTGGGGTGTATATATATATATATCTTGATACACTGATGTGGGACAACATAATGATGAGAATACTTATGAGGCATCAGCACACTGCACCCACTCTTTATACTTTTAAGAGAATTAGAAATAATAATATTTAGAAATTGGTTGACCTATTTGTTCACCTAAGTCTTTATTCTCTATGTTATAGAATGGTAGCTTTTATTCTCTGTGACTATACAAAAAATACAAACCCTAGAAACCCAACTTTTCTTTGCAGGAGCTTAATGTAATAAAATATCTCACTATGCTAGGCATATTGTTCTCAAAGATCTTCCTCCACTTGTGCTTTTTATTTCTAGAGGCTGACCTACACACAGGGTTTGATTCTGACCAAAGTCTTCATTCTTACAAATCACCCCTTGGTTTCACTCCTTGACTCATGCTCAGTGAATCACTATTTCACAAAGAGGTAATTACATATTATTAGGCTCCAATATAGCACCAGACATATATCTTCTTCTGATAACATGCCTGCATATGCATTGTTTTGATAAAAATCACCTATATATATTGCATATTTACTATATGCCAGTTTTTTAAAAGTTCCCTGCATGTATTGTTATTTGATCCTCAAAGCAACACTGTAACATAGGTATTAAAATTACCAGCATTTGCATTTCACAAAGTCAGGATAACATTGTCTTCAAGGTTACCTCATACAAGTTTGTATGACTTAATCAAGGTCTTACATTTTAGTGAAGAGTTGGGCTAGGATTTTAATTTAGTCACTCTAGCTATAAGCACTGCAGGCTTCACCATTAAATTGTATAGTGTGTATTGCATAGCAATTATTTTACCTGAATTATCTAATAAACACTTTCACCATGTGATATAAGTAAAGTTACTAGCTCTATTGCATCTGCCTCATACACTTGAAGACTCAGAAGCTAAGTTTCTGTCTAAGTAGCAGAATAAAGGCTTCACTTCTGATCTCATGTTCTATACCTAATACCCTGGTATGCTAACTATGTATTAGTGGGTGCTGTGCATTACATCATTACATGTATATTATTCATAAAGTTCTCTGGCAGAAGATAGCATTATGCCATCACAGGAAAATGCTCATTGCTTGTATCAGTCAGAGTTCTCTAGAGGGACAAAACTAATAAGATAGATACATATATGCAGAAGAGTTTATTGAGTAGTATTAACTCACATGATCACAAGGTCCCATAACAGGCTGTCTGCAAGCTGAGAATATATATATAGTAGTAGATATAGGATGAATATATATATATATATGTGTATGTATATATTTACATACACATACACACACATATATATACATATATACATACACATATATACACACATATAAACATATATACATATACAAACTGAGAATATATATAGTAGTAGATATATGGTGAATATATATGTGTATATAGATACACATACATATATACATATATACACACACATATACATATATACACATACACACATGTATATATACATATATACATACACATATATACACACACATATACATATACAAGCTGAGAATATATATAGTAGATATATGATGAATGTATATGTTTATATATATACACACATGTATATATGTATGTGTGTATATATGTATATATGTGGGACCTCATGATCATGTGAGTTAATACTACTCAATAAATTCTCCCACATATATGTATCTATCCTATGAGTTTTGTCCCTCTAGAGAACTCTGACTGATACAAGTGATGAGCATTTTCCTGTGAGGATATATGGCTATCTTCTGCCAGAGACCTTTATGAAAAATGTACATGTAATGGGGTGTGTGTGTGTGTGTGTGTGTATCTATATATATATATGGGAGTTTATTAAGTAGTATTAACTCACATGATCATCAAGTCCCTCAATAGGCTATCTTCAATCTGAGGAGCAAGAAGCCAGTCCAAGTCTCAAAGCTGAGGAACTTGGAGTCTGATGTTTGAGGGCAGGAAGCATTTAGTAAATTTACAAGTATTCATATTTCTCAGAGGAAAACAAATAAGGCAAAATCCTTTGGTGGAACAAGATGGAGATTAGCAACTTTTCTTTCTAGAGTTCTAAATTGCTTTTATAGATGTGTGTTAAATGGTTTTATTTTTATACTTTTAAAATCAGGAACCACATATTATATGATGTTATTTATTGGTTAAGATTCCTATTGTAGCATTCCTAGATACACTGAGCTTTTTCAACTCTCAGGTCACTCAAATGATCGTACATTATTCATTTCAGTGCATTATCTTTTATGTGGTATAATGATTTTTTTCCTATGTCCTAAGATAGTGATGAAAATGAGATTTGGTGTCACAAAGACTTGTGTTCCTATCATCTATAGGAGCTTAATTTTAGGCAAGTTACACATTCTCAATCCCAATTTTCTTACCACTAAACTATGAATAATAATGCCTGTATTTGAGGGCTGCTTTAGGATTAAATGAAGTCCTTAGCAATTATTTATCAGTTCCCTTCTCTTCTTCCTACACCAGTATCTTAATCAAGATTATTTTATGTCAAAGAGTAGAAACTCACTTCAAAGTTCAAGCATAAAATAAAAGCTATTGAAAAGACATACTGCAAACTCAGAATATACAAATAAAAGATAACCAACCGGGTCTCAAGACAGGTGGGAAAGAGTACCCAGCAAGCTATCAGGAACCTAAGCAGGTAGTTTAAAATTCTTTCTCTCTGCTGCCAGATGAGTTTTCAAGCTGCTTCTCTCTGTGGGACTACCTCATTCTTTTATCTGTTGATCTGATTTATCTACTTTTTTGTGTAAGTAGCTGGCTCAATTTTTTAAATGAATTTTACCTCAAAATTCACACATTGAATCTAATTTCAGATTTTAGAGGAGAGAATCTGATTGACTTCAGTTGGGTCAGTTGCCTGGCACTGATCCAATGGTCCACTGGGGGAACATAATTTCATGTGAAGTATTGGACATGCCAGGAGTCTACCTCTGTTTATCAATACAAAATGACAAGTATAAAGCAGGAACTCTGTTTGATAGTACATTTCATAAGTAAGTGTTCACCATCTTTTATTTTTATGTTTTCTACTTCACCTAGTGTTGAACTATGTACATACATTTTTTTCTAATTCTGTTATGCAAAATAAGAAGTCAATCAATATTTATTGATCACCTGCTAGATAATTCACATCTTGTCATTAAATCCATAGAAAAATACTCATGAAGCAAGTCTTACCATTCTAACATCTTTACATATTTATATACGAAGTTATAGAAATGCTAAGCGACTTTCCCACAGTCAAGGCACAGTAGAAATAGATAATAAAGGGGCCTCCTCTTCTTACCCCGAAAACACATGCAATCACTTCCTACTCTTAACCACTGCCCACATTACCAGTAATTCACTAAGGGACCTTGAGAAAGATAAAAGATGCATTTAAAAAAAAAGCCTGTTATTTTCTTCAGCTCTACATTCAGAGTAATGGCTACGTATATGAAAACCACGATGCTGCTGACTGTGTGATTTTGGAAGGCTGACCTAACCTCTCTGTGTTTCCATTTTCTCCTTTGAATAAAGGAGATAACAGTAATTTCTACTTTATAAGATTGTGAGAGTTCAATGACATTATCAAGTATCTGGCACATATTAATACTAACAACTAACAATGATAGAACATCTGTGACAGCTCTGACTTAATTGCTACTTTAACACTCAGTATTCATAGTGACTTTATGTTATCCATTTTACACATAAGGAAAATCAACAGAGAGCTCTCCTCCTCAATTTCACACAGCTAGAAAGTGATAGGGCCTTGATTCAAACCCAGATGTATTCGTCTGTTCTCACACTGCTAATAAAGACATAACCAAGGCTGAATAATTTATATATTAAAAAAAAAAGATGCTGACTGGAATCACAGTTCCACATGGCTGGGGAGGCCTCACAATCATGGTAGTAGGTAAAGGAGGAGCAAAGCCACATATTACATGGTGGCAGGTAAAAGGGTGTGTGAGGGAACTCCCCTTTATAAGACCAGATCAGATCTCGTGAGACTTACTCATTATTGTGAGAACGGCACAGGAGAAACCTGTCCCCAAGATTCAGCTACTTTCCACTGGGTCTCTTGCATGACATGTGAGTATGATGGGACCTTCAATTCAAAATGAGATTAGGGTGAGACATCGCCAAAAAATATAACCATGCAATATGGTTTTTCAAAACCATGGCTTTTAAGATTGGCATTATACTGCCAATCAATAACTACAGAATAGTAAGGCTTGGTAACATTGGCTGACTTCTGATTTGTTCTCTGATGGCTCATATCATGTAATCTGTGTCTTAAATGACCTTTCATAGTTATGCACTGCACAACATCATTTTGGTCAATAACAAACTGCATATATGATGGTGGTCCCATAAGATTATATCATATTTCTACTGTACCTGTCTATATCTAAGTATGTTTCAATATATAATTACTTGTCATTGTGCTACAGTTGCCTACTGTATTCAGTACGGTAAGATACTATACAGGTCTGTAGCAATAGGCTATATCACACAGACTAGGTGTGTAGTGGGCTAAACCATCTAAGTGTGTAAGTACACTCTGTTATGTTTACACAATGACAAAATCACCTAACTCTGCATTTTTCAGAACATATCCTCATCCTTAAGCAACACATGACTGTAATTATATAACTTGGCACTATAATGTAGATTGATGATTTACAACTGTCCCTTCAAATATACATCAGAATCATCTTTGCATTTTTTAAAATCACAGGTGCCTATGGCTACTGTGTCTAATGACCCTTCAAAGGTAGGTCCAAAATGGCTATAATTTTAGTAAGCATCATGGTTGAATTCACATATAAGAATCAATAAATTCGTTCTTGGGGGTAGTGTTTACTGCAGAGGGGTCCACTTATATCTTTATGAGACTCAACTTTAATGCCTTGAAATTAGAAATCCCAAGGTAGGGCCTGCGAAATTTAACAAATTCCTCAGAACAAATTTTTGTACAACAAAATTTGAGACTTGTTGGCCAGAGTGAAGACTTAAATGGTGAGAAAATGTGTCTCCCAATGAGGCAGTAGAAAAGTCATGGAATAGAGATGCTGTTAAACTCTCCCCATTCACTAACAACCACGAGGTGGAGCTACCTGGCCTTCCTCTTTTACCTACATAGCAGACTGGTTGCTTTAGAATCTTTCAGGTTAAATGAAAGGCTGCCTAAGCACTATAAATTGTTTTGCATTTGGCTTGTCTTTGAGCATGACAGCCCCTTCAGTGTTTCTTCAATCAACTAATAGTTAGAAAACTCAGACTAGGGGATATTAAGGAATGCTTCTGTCAGCCACAAGGTTTGCAGATTTAATTTAATGTGATTTATAAATTGCTGCTGTTATTGATTCTGTTGTTGCCGGCAAACCCTGCTGCTATATAAAGCAGCTGCAGTCTGTAGTTGAGGTGTGCCTGCATCCATTAATGGATGTCTTGGGCACAGACACAATTTCATAACAGATGTCATTTACCTAGACTGACACTGCATATGGAAATCCCTGCTGTTTCCCCTTTGCACACAGTGAGAGGAAGCTGTTTTCTTGCTATATTCCAAGTTGTGTGGCTGTCAGCTAATGATACAGAACGCAATAGCTACCTTTTAAAAAAAAGATTCCACCAGGAGACATTTCTCAGCATGGCAAAAATAACTATCCTTGCAACACATTTCTCATGAAACAAAGAAACTTGATATAATATCAACAAGGGGAACCGTGATTGAACACAAATAGTTATACATCTGAAGTCCTATTCCTATGCAGCTTTACCATTTCGTGAGAATAATTGTGGTGAACAGTCTTTCATTTATTTTGATATCATACAGATTTTTTAACTCTGCATAAAAACATTTTTGTCTTAAGTCTAGAACATCAAAAAATTTTTTGGGGAAAAAAGAGAAAACAAGAAGAAAGAGAAAAGAAAGAAAGAAAGAGAGAAAGAAAAACATGAAAGAGAAAAAGAAAGAGGAAGAGAAAAAGGGAGAGAGAACAGGAGTCTTGCTTTATTGCCCAGGCTAGAATGCAGTCTAAAAATGGGTATTGAAAACCACTTTTATGCCAATAATTGTGCTTAACAATGGAAACAGGAAGGAATAAGGGAGGAAAATAACAAACAAGCAGCCAACCAATATTTCATTTAAACCTGTGAAATGCTATGCAATTACTAAGGAGTGATTTACTTTCCATTATGTGGTCACTTTTAGAGTAGGTGTGATGTGGTACTGATAAGAATGTATGTTTTGTGTATTTGGGGTGGAGAGTTCTATAAATGTTTATTAAGTTTACTTGTTCCGGGTCTGAGTTCAAGTCCTGGATATCCTTGTTAATTTTCTGTCTCGTTGATCTGTCTAATATTGACTATGTGATGTTAAAGTCTCCCACTATTATTGTATGGGAGTTTAAGTCTCTTTATAAGTCATTGAGAACTTCTCTTATGTATCTGGGTGCTCCTGTATTGGGTGCATATATATTTAGGATCGTTAGCTCTTCTTGTTGCATTGATCCTTTTACCATTATGTAATGTCCTTCTTTGCCTCTTTTGATCATTGTTGCTTTAAGGTCTATTTTATCAGAGATGAGAATTGCAACTCCTGCTTTTTATTTATTTATTTATTTTTGCTTTCATTTGGTTGGTAAATCTTCCTCCATCCCTTTGTTTTGAGTCTTTATGTATCCTTGCTTGTGAGATGGGTCTGGATGCAGCATACCAATGGGTTTTGGCTTTTTACCCAATTTGCCAGTCTGTGTCTTTTGATTGGGGGATTTAGTTGATTTAAATTTAGGATTAATATTGATATATGTGAGTTTAATACTGCCATTTGATACTAGTTGGCTGTTTTGCCCGTTAGTTGATGTAGATTCTTCATTATGTTGATGCTCTTTACCTTTTGGTGTATTTTTGGAATGGCTGATACTGGTTGTTCCTTTCTATGTGTAGTGCTTCTTTCAGAAGCTCTGGTAAAGCAGGCTTGGTGGTGATGAAATCTCTGAGTACTTGCTTGTTCACAAAAGATTTTATTTTTCCTTCACTTATGAAGCTTAGTTTGGCTGGATATGAAATTCTGGGTTGAAAGTTCTTTTCTTTAAAGATGTTTAATATTGGCCCCCACTCTCTTCTAGCTTGTAGGGTTTCTGCTGAGAGATCTGCTGTAAGTCTGATAGGCTTCCCTTTATGAGTAACCTGACCTTTCTCTCTGGCTGCCCTTAGCATTTTCTCCTTCATTTCAACCCTGGTGAATCTGACGATTATGTGCCTTGGGGTTGCTCTTCTTGAGGAATATCTCTGTGGTGTTCTCTGTATTACCTGGAGTTGAATATTGTCCTGCCTTGCTAGGTTGGGAAAGTTTTCCTGAATAATATCCTGAAGAATATTTTCCAGCTTGGATTCATTCTGTTCGTCACATTCAGGTACACCTATCAAACGTAGATTAGGTCTTTTCACATAGTCCCATATTTCTTGGAGTCTTTGCTCATTCCTTTTCAACCTTTTTTCTCTAATCTTATCTTCTTGTTTTATTTCATTTAGTTGATCTTCGACCTCTGATATTCTTTCTTCTGCTTGATCAATTCGGCTATTCAAACTTGTGCATATTTCACTAAGTTCTCGTGTTGTATTTTTCAACTCTGTTAGTTCATTTATATTCCTCTCTATATTGTCCATTCTTTTTAGCATTTCGTCAAACCTTTTTTCAAGGTTCTTAGTTTCTTTGCATTGGGTTAGAACATGTTCTTTTAGCTCACAGAAGTTTCTTATTATCCACCTTTTGAAGCCTGATTGACAATTCACACTCATCCTCCATCAAGCCTTGTTCCCTTGCTGATAAGGAACTGTGATTCCCCTGAAGAAAGAGAGGCATTCCGATTTTGGATGTTTTCAGCCTTTTTGCACTGGTTTCTTCCCATCTTTGTGGATTTATATACCTGTTGTCTTTGTAATTGCTGACTTTCAGATTGGGTCTCTGAGTGGACATCCAGCTTGTTGGTGGTGATGTTATTTCTGCTTCCTTGTTTTCCTTAGGTGGGCACCCCTCCCCCCCAGAGCTGGACCTTCTCGGGTTCAGCTGTGCTTGCTGTGAAACTCAACTGTCAGCGTTTCCAATTGCTGGTTTTTTTGTAGCGGGGGCGGACCAGCCAAGCCTGATCACCTGGATCCCCACATCGGAGCCCTTCTTTTTACTTTTCCTAATTGAATGGTCTATTCTCCCAAGTGCCCCAGTCACTCACTGAAAAGTTGCCAGGATCTATGCAATTTCCCATGCAGCGACCACACCAGCTGTAACAGTGGCACTGAGATTCTTGGAGCTTTCCTGCCCAGGAATCTCCTGGTCTGGCTCCCGGCTTCAGTCCCCCTCTCAATCAGCTGAATGGGTGACCCTGCCTTCCCAGAGCTCCAAACACCAACTAAAAGGGCACCCAGTCCTGCATACTCTGCACCAAGAACTGCCACACCTGGCCACCAGCAAAACAGCCATGCCAGTCAAAAGAGTCATGCTGGTGAGCCATGGGGCTCCTCCACTGGGAATCTCCTGGTCCATAGGCAACAAAAATTCATCTGGAAGTCTGGTGTCCACTCACTCCCTGCGCCTTCACTGGGAGCTGCAACCCTGAGCTGCTGTTAGACAGCCATCTTGGATCTCTCCGAACATCAAAATTTTTAGCAAACAACAACCATTTATCAGCAGCTTTTCAGAAACAAAAAATGTTTCAATGACAAATTGTTTTTCAGGGATGTGTGTGTGTGTATATGTGTTTCATTATAAAATACAATACTGACTGAAAAACATTTATATGTTAAAATTCAAGAGTACCTTTGCATTATGATTCATGCATTATGACATTCATCAGGCCTTTCTAACAACTTTCTCCTTAGATGCCAAAAATCAATTCATAATTGTGTTAACAGGCCTGGGGTTAATGCTTCAAATAGAAATTAGATTTGATCTACCTGAGCTCTGCTTTCATAGGTGTGTGTAACATGCTCTATTACAGCTTTCCTATTTAAGGGAAAAAAAAGACCTTTTGAGAAAATAGAGCTGCTTATTGCTATCATTAATATCTAACACTTGCTATGTGATTGGTACTTTCCAAGCATGAGCTCATTAAATACACACAAAAATTCTATGGCACGGATACTATCATTATCCCCTGGGGTAGTAATTAGTATTATTCACCAAATGTTACTTACTATCTGCCTCTTGAGTATTTGGCATAAATGCACCCCCCTAATTTTCTGCCTCCTTTGAAATTAGGTGTGTGTCAGCCTGAATCCTGAATGACGATAAGGAATGGAACACACTATCAGTTGTTATCAATATGAGAGAGAAGTAAACTCTTGTTCCATTAAGCCACTGAGATAAGGGTGTTGTGTTACCACCACATAATCCAGCACATCCTTCCTGCTGTATCTTCATTTCTACTACAAATCCTGATGTAAACCTCAGGAGGGGAAAAGCCGCTGAATCTACAGTGCTTTCTCCACTCTTCTTACTAGGTTCTACTTTTCATTTCCTCCTGAAACACTGTTATTAACTGTTCTGCTTCTTTCTAAATTTTGTTAAAATTCCCCTTCACCTCCTCAATTTCACAGCATAATTTTCTCAGCTCCATGAACTACCTCCTTTGCAGCTCTCTAAAGGTTTTAATGTTGCCTAGAAATCATCACCCTAACGTGAGAATGGGGTGGGAAGGAGTTAAATGTTATAGGGAAAATCTATTCTGTCACCTACCTACTGAGATGCAATTAACAATGACCAGTTTCAGGGCTGGTCCTTATAAAACATTGTGTGAGGCTTCATTTTCTTCCCTGGCTTGAGAAGTTTGAGTAGGCTCACTGCCTACAAATATTATGGTCAATTTTTATTGTTTATTTAGTTTTTTAAGGCCAGATGTGGTGGCTCATGCCAGTAATCGCAGCACTTTGGGAGGCTGAGGCGGGCAGATCACCTGAAGTCGGGAGTTCAAGACCAGCCTGACCAACATGGAGAAACACTATCTCAACTAAAAATACAAAATTGCCATGCTTAGTGGCACATGCCTGTAATCCTACTACTTGGGAGGCTGAGGGAGGAGAATCGCGTGAACCCTGGAGGCGGAGTTTGCGTTGAGACAAGATCATGCCATTGCATTCCAGCCTGGGCAACAAACGCGAAACTCTGTCTGGGTTTTTAACTAACCACTTTATATTCCTAAAGGACTTCTTACCTAACAACTCAGTCATTATTGTCATTGAGAGTTAAAAGAGAATTAAGCAACTTGACCCTGGAGTTTGCTGAGATTTGCTAAAATATTTTTTACTTCTTGACCTTAGGCAATTTATGTAATTACTGTGTTGTTTTTTTCATATTCGTTAAGATCTTTGGAAATATTAAATTACTTAAAACATCTAAAAGGTTTAGGACAGTTCCTGAATACAACCCACATGCACAACCAAAGTTTTAGTCACTAATTGCTCAAAACATAGCAGACTGTGTAGCAGCCCCTAGGTAAATAGAGCACAGTCCTTGCTCTCAGAATGCTCACGGGGGAGGAAACTTGCACTGATTATTGCAAAGCAGTGTGCTAATTTTTATACTGGCTTTAGATAGAAAAGTATGTAAACCTGGAGGAGGGATAATTTAGTCTTGGCTGAGGGACACAGAGAAGCAAGACTTGAGCAAAGACCAAAAAATAAGTTTTATAGGTGGACAAGGAAATTCCTAGCAAAGAGAACAGCAAAAGCACAGACATGTAAGTATGGACTTAAAAAAGTATTAGAGAAGGGGAACCTGCAAAGAAGCTGGAGAATGAGACTACAGTTTGACTTCTTTGCGCCCAGGTGCACTTGCATTTGTACTTCAGCTGTTTCTGTCTTGTGTTTTTTGGCGTTTGTCATAAGCCACTGCAAATCCTTCTTGCAAGGATGTGAAGTGTAAAACAGATAATTTAAGACAACAGTGCTTAGCCCTTTATACCTTTGTGAGAGTTGAGAGCCTGTTGAGATGTCTAAAGGAAAGGCGGTCCTGGCAATGGGACCTAAGAAAAGAGGAAGAGCATAAGAATGGGGCCAAGGTCTAGGCCAGGCTTTTCCATCTTTTAATTGTTTCTTATAACGCTTCCACATTTTTTTTTTTTTGCAATGTCCCTGTGCCATTTCTACAAATATTTCTTAGGCATTTTCTTTTTTTTGAAATAGAGTCTTGCTCTGTCGTCCAGGCTGGAGTGTAGCTGTGCAAGATCAGCTCACTGCAACCTCTACCACCCAGCTTCAAGCAATTCTCCTGCCTCAGCCTCCCAAGTAGCTGGGATTACAGGCACCTGCCACCATGCTCAGCTAAGTTTTGTATTTTTAGTGGAGACAGGGGTTTCACCATGTTGACCAGGCTGGTCTCAAACTCCTGACTTCATGATCTGCCCACCTCAGCCTCCCAAAATGCTGGGATTACAGGAACGAGCCACCGGGCCTGGCCAAGGCATTTTCCTTAAATGTTCTATTTTTTATATTATTTCTTATTTTAAATAATGTCAGTGACTGTTACAGGCATGTGCTGGTTGCAATTTTATAATACATATTAAGATAAAAATGAAAATAAATTTAAAAATTATTCCATTGCCATCAAAATCATATTATTTGCTCCACATGGTATATGTACCACATTTTAGAGAAAAATGGTCTTAACCAATCATGTGAGAAGATCCTGGCTTGAAGATAATGATATGTGCACTGGCCCAACTATTTTCATTCATAAAGCTTTTTAGAACCAGAAGATTTCTGAAAAGAAGTATACTGAGGAAGTTTTGAGAAAGGAAGAAAGCAAGCATCAACAGAAATGAGAATCAAAAACCCAGTTGGTGTGTATCGCTATGTTTTGTGTTGGAACTTGTGCTTAGTGCTTTGAGGAATTGGAGGGTATACTCACCATCCTGTGGAATGAGGTGGGGAGGTGAGTGGGGACATCTATGAATAGGCACCTAGCCTTACTGAAAACAGGCAGGATGTGTCCTTCAAGGGAAGGTCAAAGACAATGTTGCATGGGATCAGAAGGTGACAAAATCACATTGGTTGGGAATGTCAGGGAGTAACTACCATAAAGCTGACATTTCAGCTGGGCATTAAAGGGCCAGTGTACATTGTACACAAGTAAACCAAGAAAAGGAATAGGAGGAAGTTTCTATTTTCCACTGCATGAAGCTGCATATCTGATCACATATATAAGAAATATCTTTGATGCTGGAAAACCATATGGAAGAGATGCATTGGGCCTCCAAAGCACATAAGATATCTTTAATTTATACTTACAGATCCAACTTTTCTGTATCCACGCTGCCGTGTGCCTTGATAGGCTGACCCATATGGCTGCACTAACAAGCTTTCTGGCCTTTTGATATCTGGTTGGATTTGACCAATGGTAACCAGTGTCAAGTGATTCCTTGGAAGTTAATTTCTGATGATTTTCCTGTACAACCATATTCCTCTACAGAAGGTTTGAGCTTATGATGGGAAACCTTCTCCATATAGTTACTTTCTCTTGGGAACAGCTTCTTTTTTTTTCTCTTGTTAATTCAGATAGGCATGGTAGCTCCTGATATCCTCAGGATTCCATAAACTCTTCCAGTTTATTTTTTAAACTCTCCTCACAGACCCTGCTGAAAAATGGCATCTCTTTTTTTTTCTGGGACTGTGACCAATACATACAATGAACATAAATTATACAAAGAATACAAGTTGAATATAGTAATATAAATGAGATATTCTATATTTATATGGAGTGTCACACAACTAGTCCTTGTTAATGGCATTCTGCAGACATTATGGGAAAGAAAGGAATACTTCTTTGATTTTGTCCACCCAGAGCATCTGAGTCAGTGTGATAGTGCCCATGTAGTTCAGATTTATACACACCTGAGAGAGCACAGATGTTAAGAACACAAAATCTAGCAGCTACTGCCTGCATTCAAATTCTCTCTCTGCTACTTGCTAACTACATAATTTTGTCAAAATTTCTTATAGTCTTTGTGCCTCGGTTTCCCCATCTTTAAAATGAGGCTAATTAGAGTAGTATAGGGTTTCTGAAAGAAGGAAATGAACTGACGTTTGCAAAGTATCTGGAACGATGCTAGATAAGTGCTATATAAATGTTAGGGATCATTATTATTATTTGATATAATAATACCTTAATGAATCCTTTTCTTTGGGAATATTTGAAACCGATAAGGGATTTTTAAAAACTATTCAACTGACTCAATAAAATAAAACCAAATGTGCAGTTTGGTCTGTGTGTGAATAGACTGCAACCTATTACACAATGCAATAGGGTTCAGGTATAATAGTGCAGTCAGTACGATGAAAGGAAAACAGGATTTTTGAGATGCTCTTCCAGGGTCTGATCTTCTTCTGTGTCCTAAACTAGCATAATTCTATAACTATACATAGATAATGGTTCTATTTGATTCTTGTCTCATGGTATTACTGCTAAATTTGGTCACTTCCTTACTTTAGACTGATATACTATTTGCAGAAAATTTAATTTACTTACATTGACTCGAAGTTAACTTTATGTGTCACTTTAATTAATTTCCCTCAGATGTCTGCAATATTTTCTGTCTCCTTTGCTTTGTATTTTAAGAATAATTATGTTTAAATTGTTTGGACTTAACTTCTTGGCAGTATTACACTATACTTCAAGTCCCACATCTCTGTCTCAATCAACATTCTTTGATACTTGTCATATTTTAATTTATACCTTTTCTTGCAGCATATTTATTTTACTGGTTGGTCTCAATCCCCTTACTCAAACAAAGAAATATAACATTGAATGAAACCCTGGAAGTCATTACAATGCTTGAGTAATACAAATAAACCTACTCTTTAGCTTCTGCCTGTGGTGATTCTATTTATCCATATCATGTCTTATGTGACTGCAGTATGAGAACTTTCTACAACTAAACTTTGTTTCCTTCCATCACATGAAGTTGTCTGAATATGGTCAAAGATCCTAGTCCGTGGCTTACGTAACAGATCATCACCCATGATAACCATGAAAATTTTCAGAAAGTACATATAAATAATGCCTTTGAAAAGAAAGTTCCAGAAGCTACCCTCTCCATTGGTGCTCCAGTGTGAATGTTTGTGCCCCCTGAAAATTCTTATGTCAAAACCCAATTTTCCAAGTTGATGGTGTTAGGAGGTAGGGTATTTGGGGGAAATTAGGTCATAGGGTCAGAGTTCTAAGAAATGGGATAAAGTCACTTGTAAAATAAGTCCAAGAATTATCCCTGACCACTTTTGCCATGTGAGCACACTGAGAAGATGCCCCCTATGAACCAGAAAGCGAGCCCTTAACGGACACTGACTCCACTAGTATTTTGATCTTGGACTTCCCAGACTCTGTAACTATAAGAAATAAATTTCTGTTGTTTATTACCTACCCTGTTTATAGTGTTTTATCATAGCAGTTTACATGGATCAAGACAATGGGGTACCCCATAGGCCAGAATCCATACTGAAAATGAAGTAGGATTCCATGTACAGGTAAGGGTGAACTTAAGTGATTGAGGAAAGTGAAGGATGTCAAAGAAATAGGATCCCGAGGTGGGTGGATCACGAGGTTAAGAGATCCAGACCATCCTGGTCAACATGGGGAAACTCTGTCTCTATTAAAAATACAAAAAATTAGCTAGGCACGGTGGCGCATTCCTGTAATCCCAGCTACTCAAGTGGCTGAGGCAGGAGAATTGCCTGAACCCAGGAGGCGGAGGTTGCGGTGAGCCAAGATCTCGCCATTGCACTCCAGCCTGGGTAACAAGAGCGAAACTCCGTCTCAAAGAAAGAAAAAGAAATAAGATCAATTCTAAGATAATGAAACCTACATTTAGATCATTTCTTGAATTAAGAGCAACCTTGTTGAGCTCAGAAGAATTACATAGTAAAAATTAGTCAAGAGTCCTCATTCCAAGGACTGTAAAACTAATTGTCCTTGTTAAGCCTCTTGTTATGTTTTGCTCTGGGTCAGTTGCCAGGCTGATTTTTGACATTAACTTCTGTACCTCTGGCTTCTGAAAGACCTATGCAATAAACTTCTTCCAAATTTCCAATAAATGTCTTCTATTTCTTACAATAAGAGAAATATATTTTTAATTAAATAAGAATAAAGTTCTTATTAAGGGAAGAACAAATTACTCATTGCTTCTTAAGGAAATATCTGGAAAATATCTCACTGTAGTTTTGCAAAATGAACATATTTCTCTATTACTGTTTTTTATTAACTCAAAGAGAAATTTCGCAGTATAATTCTATCTTTTGACACATTCTTCTCAGCTTTTTAACCATGTGTCTGTCATTTTCTAGGGCCCACATCAAAACAGCTCTATTATACATTTTTGCACTTCATCTATTCTCTCCTTTGCTCTGCCACAGACTCAGTGACTGACAATTTTGATGAGTTTTTTACCACACAGAAATGTCTTTGCACCATTGTTTTCAGTGGCTTTTATAACTCAAACCATCTGTTCTTTGTTTTTCCTTTTCCTGTTGTGTAAAACATTTTTGAAATACAGCGAAGGAAAGAAATGCAATCACAAACTGCTATCTTGCGTTGTGCCGCACATTAATTTCCAAGCTGCTTTGCTCTATAGCATTCATTTCTCCAGTAGAATAGCAACGTGTGGACGCCTTGAGGGCCTGACTTTGCTTTTTTCTTAATCATAAGTAATTAGAGAAACTGCCACATGTTGTTTTGGATAGCGTTTAAGTGCAGAAATGCTTCGAAAAGGGTATATATACAGCCAGATTAAAGATATCCAAAGGCAAATTGGTACCTTCAAAAGCTCAAATGGGTTGATTTGTTACTTTAACACTCTACAACACCTGGCTCTGTATAAAAGTGAAGACTCAGCTAAAGAAAAAAATTTGTAATGAGGCATCAAAAGGAAATCATGGCTCAGTTTCATTCTTTGTTGTACAATTAACCTACTAGACAGAGAGATGGCTGTACATGGATGAGGCATACCATTAAAGACCCTCCATAAAATCTCTCTCTCTGTTTCACAAAACTCTTAGTGCCCCTGTAGGAATTTTTCTTTGGAGTCCTGCAAGCATCTTAGTCATGAAACTTCACTTTTAAATTATAAGCATCTTCCTTAGATGATACTTTTGTAAGGATAACATTCATTTAATTATCTAAATGTCTGCTAGCTAGAAGTAAAACTTTGTTGAAAAATCAGCTTAAATAGGTTTTGAGGTTGAGAGAGCAGGGCCAGCAATTAAAAGAAAAGGAGAGCTAAAGGACTAATAGAGTCACCAAAAATCCAAACTAAACTCTTAGGATCTCAGTGGGGAGTAAAAATTGAAGATGAGCTAATTCAATTACTTCGACATACAACTGGCTTCCAGTTTTTCCTAATGCAATTAATTACAAAGAAACTATTGAAACAAGTGTATTAATCTATTCTCACATTGCCAATAAAGGCATACATAAGACCGGATAATTTATCAAGTAAAGAGGTTTAATTGACTCACACTTCTGCAGGGCTAGGGAGGCCTCAGGAAACTTACAATCATAGCAGAAGGGGAAGCAAACATGTCTTCTTCACATGGTAGCAGGAAGGAGAAGTGCAGAATGAAGGAGGGGGAAGGCCCCTCATAAAACCATCAGATCTCATGAGAACTCACTCACTATCATGAGAACAGCGTAAGGGTAACTGCCCCATGGTTCAATTACTTCCCACTGGGTCCCTCTCACAACATGTAGAGCTTATAGGAACTATAATTCAGGATGAGATTTGGGTGGGGATACAGACAACCCATTTCAACAAGCTTTCATTCTCCTACCCAGCACTAACCACTATTATATTGCATGTGTAACAAAAAGCCTCTTAATATTTCCATTTAATGAATATCATCTCCACTACTCCCAATTAAGCACTAGAATATTTTGGGGGAGTTCTGACCATCATCTCATCTGGGCAACATGTTTAAAGGGAAGAGAAACAAAGCATGAAAAGGAGGCTGAAGCAATAGCCAGTAAAATCAGGAATGTTCCTATTCATATCAGCCTCTCCCATACCTTTCTAACCTGAATCAAGGCAGGACCTGCATTGCCAGGACAATAGAAACTGCTAGTTCATGGATTACTTCCGGGCAAAATGTGAATGAAGGAAACTCCATACCTTTATAATTTTTAAGGAGATAATTTAATGTGCTAATAAAGATACATCGTGTTGTATTTTGGTATTTACCTTGGATATAAATAGGTTATTACCATGTGCTTCATTCCAAATGGAGTTGTTAACATCTAAATATCTCCTAGACTATGTAATTGCAATTTTTGGACCTTAAATGAAATTCTTAAAAATTAAATGTCAAGACACTTCATGACTCTGAAAACACACACACAGTTTTGATCACTTCAAATGATAATAACAATGGCAATAAATATAACAGTGATCAAAAATACATAGACATTGCAATAGACACCTGCTGGTCTTCTAATCCTTGAACTCTAATGAACTCTGTTTTTCTTAAAGAACTGGTAATTTCAAGAAAAACAGACTATTTCCAGGAAAAGCAAATTACTAAGGTGTGAAGTAAACAGGATAAATGCCTTGAAGATGTTTATAGCTACCAATCTACAGCTGAGAGCTATGAAGAAAATCTCAATAATAGATGATCTTGCTCAAATTATTAATGAACTCCAAGCCATGGTTCCTTCAGTTGTGAAATGTGAGAAATGTACTCAAAAACAAAGAAAAAAAGAAGCAAACAAACAGAAAAAAACACTTTTAAATCCTGTTTGTGGAACCTTGCAGTTTCTGTAAAGTCACCCCAGGAGTCACTACAGGGTTGTGTAGAGAGAGCAACTGGGTGATTCTCCCTTCACAAATCTCATACCCTCTCCTACTTCTGTCTTTATTTCACAAAGGGCACTCGGATACTAGAACAATCTCTCCAAAGCACAGCTTTCACTATCAATATCCTCTCAAAATGGACCCACAACGTCCTTAAACAGAACTTTAAGTCTGTAATATTGTGGCCCATACTTATTTTCTCTAATTTTTAAGTTTTCAAGTTTCTACCCTTGTTCATACCATTCTTATGCCTGGAATAACTTTTTTAAATTTCTGCCTTTGAAATATGCTTTCAAGCCTCAAATACCAGGTCAAGAAATGTGTGTTACTAGAAAAACTTTCTTTTTCACATTTCCTCTGCAACACTTTTCTCATTCTTCCCCACCCTCGCCCCTCTGCGCATTACATCCCTCCCTTTTATTTATAAATTCAAGGAGCATTGTGGGGTGCATGTTCATGCATGTGTGTGTGTGCGTGCGTGCATATGTGTCTGTTTGACAAAGTGAAAGAGATGCCTTTATCAAACAGAATCATTTCTGAGATAAACACTATATTTTATTCATATCTGTATTTACACACGTGTATGTGCTCAGTAAATGTACATTGAATAGAAAAGCATTTTCACTAAAGAGTTTTACAGCCAAACTTTGTGTGAAAATCACCTGGATTGGATGATCTAAAGCTTCTTTCTATTTCTCAAGCTGTGGTGTTCTTTAAAAAAAATGTCAGTTCTATATGAACTTGCGCATGTATGCAGATGAGCTTTTCACAGTACACCAGAATGCAATGTTCTCCTTGTAGGTACTGCCTGATGTGACAGTTGGTAATGATTTGGGGTGACAACCTGTGGGTAAAATAAGCAACAGAAAATTAGCTCTTATCACTGGAGGTGACATCTAGGGAGTTTATAGCTAGAAGGGCATCACAAATTATCCCAGCTCAGTTCTGGCCCTCATTTTCTCACCCAAAATGCCTGCCTGACTTCAAAAATAGATCTTCAATATCAAATATTTCTTGCCATCCCCAGAGGATTTCACACATGTGGTCATGATGAATCTATGCCATCTGGGTACTACACTGTTTTGCTAGGTCTCCACTGGAAATCCGCCGTGCCCACTGGGCATTTCAGGGCTCACTGAGTTGCTTCAGCTTCCTACCACGATTCTGCTGAGTTGGCCACCCCAGCTAATTGCCTAGGAAAGCAATGCTCTGCCTGAGGAGGTGGTTCCTGTCTTTCTAAGGGAGCTAAAATAGCACCACTTCTTCTGCTTCTGACAAAATTTTGTATAAGACCAATTTCTTCAGTTTCTGCCTCTACGCTTCTTCTTGAAGGACTGAAAAATAGCAGCAGAAACTGAAGGACCTGGGGCCAGGTGACTTAAACAAGACGTGTTCTTCTACCTTCCTAGCCTCTGAGACAAAGAAACAATACAGCAACAAAAACCTCTTCCCTTGGTCAAAATAAATAAATAAACAACTACACAATGACAGTAGCCCTGCCACAATGAAGCCAAGAAAAGATAAACACACACAAGTCATGCATATCTACTGAAACCACTAAATACCCAGATACTCAAGAAGTAACAATTTAGCAGGAAACTCAAAGTCCTAGGTTTGAGTTAGCAGGGGCTCCTATCTACAGAAGCTACCCTCATCACCAAGGACATCTTCATTCTGTACAGTTTCTCAAGCTTCATGTTTATGTTTGTTTTACTGTCATTTGTTGAACCATCATTTTGTTCTAGACATCTTCATATAACACCAAAAACAATTCTTGGAGGTTGGTGTTATTATCCTTACACATTTCTCCTTCGCAGTTGGCTCTGGGAGTAGCTCTAGTCTGATTTTGCTTATTTTAATTGCAAATGGAGTAGATCGCCAATGTGCATATGCAGGAGTCATTTACTTTCACATAAATTGTCATGTGTTTTTATACTGTCTCTCTACCGTAAACTCCAAATCCAAAATGAAACAAATAAAGACATACATTTTTATTTTTTTCCACATCTGTTTATGTTGCTTAACTTGACCTGATTTTTACTTTGTCAGAAGGAAAATGAAAGCATGATTTGTGAGTGTGATGAATAATGTAAGTAACACAAACAAAATTAGAAGTGGAGCAACTGATTAGACTATTGATTTTTTTTTTCCACTGCTTAAACTAGCACATCGGAAAGCCACCGAAGCCACATTCAGGTAATTAAGTAGAGAATCTCATCTACACTCAGAGGGACACAAACGTATAAATGCTGGTAGAATCCACTGAGGTAATCTGCACAGAAAAGGTTACCCAATCTGACTAAATTCCCCTAGGAGTCAGCTGAAGAACGAGGGTGAACACAGGCCAAGTGCATTTGGAACAGAAGAATGTCCTTTTCTGAATTAATTCCTGAGTTCACATGAGTATATTTTATTAGAATAAATTATGGGGATAGACAAGTTCTATTAACACCACATCAGAAATGGTAGTCATCAAATCTAGATCAGAGAGGAGAAAATTAAAAATAAATAAATAAATAAAAAGCTGATTCCACCCAAAGCAGCACTTATAAAGTATCTGCTGAAGACAGAAGAGCAGTAGCTGAAATGAAAAATAAAGCATTCCTGTATACCCAGTGTCACCTGTATTATTCACTGCCAAGTCCTTTCTTCAATGTTCCCTGCATTTATCACACCATCAATTAGTTTGTTTATTTAAAACAACATCGGTTATACTTTCCCCCATTTCTCTAAATTTCACCAAGTAATCCAAACCTTCTCTCTTCATCCCTCCTGCAAATTCTTTGTTGGTAAATTCCCTTTTCAAAGTTAAATGTCAAATCAAATAGCTTCTGAGACCTCTTATCCATTCTTGGCTCTAACTAATGAATATGAAAGACTCCACATTACACTCTCCTCGCTATTTAGATAGCTTTCCTCTCATGCATAATGTTGAAAGTAAATCCATATCTCATTTCCTATTTGTCAATGAAACAGAGTATTTTTCTCCTTCAGTTCACTAATTAAATTTACACCAATATCTCTAGTTTAATAATAAAATAAAAGCACAACCAGCAGTTCTGATTTCTTCTCCATTCTTGACAATTTCTCCTCATGTTACTTTATTTATGACGAAAAGATGTAACGTTTCTTCTTTCCTCAGACATCTTAATTCCTTATGGTATATCTTACATAGGCCAAATTTTTCCAAACTCTCTCATCCTCTTATATTCAAATACAACAAATTTCAGTGCAAATATTATATACCTAAAATACTTTAGTGGCAGGTATTATTCTGCAATGCCAAAATGAAGACCTCTCCCTAAACAAACACATCCTTCTATTCACAATTTAGATAACTAAAGAATGAAGTCCAGAGAAGTGAGTGACCCTCACAAAGTTTAAAAATAAAGAGTAAAACAACTTTGGATACTCTAGAAGTGTTAATCCAATAGCTTTAATAACAAACACTGAAAGCAGGAGTTTATAGCATCCATTTCTTGAAGCTGTCTTCTGATTTGTTTTGTTCCACCAGTATTTTTTAATGGAAAGTTGAGTAATATATGAATGCATGTAATTCAAAGGTGCCATATTTGTCTACATGTCTAAAACAACCCAGGTATCCAATGTAGACTATAGTCTCACTATTGGTGGTTGTCATAATGGCAGTGTAACTTGTTTTGATTTGCTATGATCTGAATTTGCATGTTCCCCCAACATTCACAGGTTAATACATAATCACAAATGCGATAACTTTAGGAACCAAGGCCTTTGGGAGGTGATTAGATCATAAGGGGGAATGTGATTAGTGCTCATAAAAGAGGCCTTACTATTATTAAAAAGTCAAAACATAACAGATGCTGGTGAGTTTGCGGAGAAAAGGGAACACTTCTATACTGTTGGTGGGATGTTGATTCCAAGTCTTTGCTATTGTGAACAATGCCATAGCAAACATATATGTGCATGTGTCTTTACAGTAGAATAATTTGTAATCCTTTGGGTATAAACCCAGTAATGGGATTTCTGGGTTAAATGATATTTTTTGTTCTAGATCCTTGAGGAATCACCACACTGTTTTCCACAATGATTGAACTAATTTACACTCCCATCAACAGTGTAAAAGTATTCCTATTTCGCCACATCCTCTCCAGTATCTGTTGTTTCCCAACTTTTTAATGATCACCATCCTAACTGGTGGGAGATGATATCTCATTTCTGTTTTGATTTGCATTTCTCTAATGACTAGCGATGATGAGCTTTTTTTAAATGTTTGTTGACTGCATATAACAAAATGGGTTTTGTCACTTTCAGTGCCTGAAATACTTGAGATTCATTTGGTAAAGTCTGAAGATCTTAGCATAATTTATAAATTTGACCATCATATATCCCTGGACTACCTGTCAAAGCTTATCTTTCTCCATGTATATAAAGTCAGCTTTAGACATGCCAAAACATTTGTAAGTCATCAAAATCACCACTTTTTCTGGCCCCCAGAACTTTGCACATTGAAGCTCTCTGTCTGGAATTCCAGCTTTTCTTTCAATAACTCCAGGCTTACATGGTGAACACTTATATCAAATCTCATCTGAAATGTCAGTCTATCCTTGAAGTTTCTTGTATAGTTAGCTTAGGCTATGCATTCTTGTGGTACCAAATGATCCCAGATCATAGAGGCCTCCAACAAAACTTTATTTTGTACTCATGTTTGTGTCTATTACAGATCAACTGTGGATAAGTGAAAGAACAGATTCAGTGTCTGAGACCAACACTGAAGGACTACCCTTTACCTGGGTCAAGGCACTGTCATGAAAGAGTGAGAACAGACATGATGGAACCGTATTTTATAGCCTATGGGCTTCTGCTGACACAGAAACATACAGCTTCCACTGATATTTCTCATTATGAAGCTAGTCACACAGCCAAGCATGACAACAATGAGAATACAATCTTGCTGCCGGGTAGGACTGATTGGGAAAAACCTAGTAAGAAGAAGATGTCAATATTTAGGTATCTGCCATACCTCCCTGTGGAATACTACCTTTATGCTTTTTAATAGATTATATCTTAGTATAAAGATGATCACATATCTACAAGTATTTACATATCAGCTTTGAAGAAGAGAGATAGTGGTGCCTTCACGCTTACAATGTTTGCTGTATAAATGAAGGAATGTGGAGCAGGGATAAGAATTGCCATTTTTTTTAGAGGAGGGTTCAACATATGTGAATTGAGTTGATCAAAAGTTAAAGAACCTGAGGTTTAGAGATATTTAATAACTGGCTGAAGGACACAGGGCCGAGTATATTCAGGGCCCAGGATTAGAATTCAAATTTTTCTTTTCTTTTCTTTTCTTTTTTTTTTGAGACGGAGTTTCGCTCTTGTTACCCAGACTGGAGTGCAATGGCGCAATCTCGGCTCTCCGCAACCTCCGCCTCCTGGGTTCAGGCAATTCTCCTGCCTGCGCCTCCTGAGTAGCTGGGATTACAGGCACGAGCCACCATGCCCAGCTGATTTTTTGTATTTTTAGTAGAGACGGGGTTTCACCATGTTGACCAGGATGGTCTCGATCTCTTGACCTCGTGATCCACCCGCCTCTGCCTCCCAAAGTGCTGGGATTACAGGCTTGAGCCACCGCGCCCGGCCTAGAATTCAAAATTTTTAACATCTAGTTTATTGCTCTGCATGAGGGATGAAAAAATTGATTATTTTAAAATCACAAAACAGTGATATCACCCCCAAAATCTTGCAATACACTATTAGAAAGTTGAAAGGTTTGTATAGAGTTTATGATAAGTATTTAGTAGTAAAATTACATAATTTAAAATAGTAAAATCACCTCTGTTATTATGTTGTAAATATTAAAACATGCACATATTCACATATATTTGAGAAATAGCTTATATCATCTAAAGCTTTGCCTGTATTATTCTTCCTTGGTTTTACTAGTTGATAGCAAAATATAATCCACATCAGAAAATAGAGTATTTTCCTCCTGTATCTCAAGTTTATGCAACCATAGACGCCCTCGCTCACAGAAATGCTTGGTAAAAGCTTCTGCAAAGATTTTTAAATGAAATACAATTTGGAAAACACTACTGATGGTTCAAAGCTAGTTTGTTAAAAGGAGGAAAATTTGTTTGCCTATTAATGGTTTCTGTGCTATTAAAACTCCACTTGGCTGTGTTTTTGTGTCTAGACACTCATTTAGCTTTCAAGGTAACATTATCAAGAGAGAGGAAATTTCCCACCTCTCAGGGTATTTTTTCTAGTTTCATCTGCCATAATCTGCACTATCATTGGTACACTCAGATGGGAACTTCAAACTGATTGGTGCTGTCATATTTAGTATATTTATTTACATAAAATTTATACACTAAATATTTATTTGACAAATACTAAACATGTACTATATATCAAGCACTTGTTTTAGACACTGTGAATAAAACAGTTAAGGAGAAAAATAAGACAAAACATACCTGACTCATGAATTGTAAATCCTAATAGAAGGGAGACCAACAATTAACAAAAAATAAAATACAAGGCTTGTCAGATAGTGAACTGCTGAGGTGCAATAAGAAAATGAAAACACAGAAGATACAGAGTGGCATGGTAAAGGGATTGCAATCTGAATAGAGTATTTAGAAAACCCTTCACTGATGTGAAGATACCTGTGCAAAGACCTGAAAAAAAGTAAGAGATAAAGCTCTAAGACTATTTGTGGGAAAGGCATTTCAAGCTGAGGGGACAGCAGATACAAGGGACCTGAGATATAAACCTACTTGCCTAATTGAAGTTCATCAGGAATGTCCATGTGGCCGAAATGGACCATCTAGGGGAAGTGTGGATCAAGGAGAGGTTCGGGGGGCAGCATAAGTCCACATCATGCCAGTCCTGGTAGGCCATGTAACAACTATAGTTTATTTACTGAATGTTATAAGAAACCAAGAGAAGATATTGAGCATGGAGATTAAATGAACTAACATGCATTTTACAAATATTATTTTGGCATCTGTATAGACTAGAATACGTGTGTGTGTGTGTGTGTGTGTGTGTGTGTGTGTGTGTGTGTATAAAATATATAAATATATTTAAACATACCAATATATAAAATATATTTATATATAACATATTGTTATATTTATATATACACATATGTATAAATATATATATGGTATGGTATGTGTGTGTGCATGTATATATATATATATATATATATATATATATATATATATATATAGTAGAAATTGCAGCTTCTTTAGAAACTATAATCCCTATTTTCTAGTTTAAGGAAAAGGTTAATCACATGAGAAATATTTATTCCTGGATCTAGAGCCTTGAATAGTGGAGAATGAAAAGGAACCAGAGCCCCAATAAAGGGGCTGCCTTGGGGGTACAGAGTCCATTTCCAATAATAAGTGAGCAGGCAAGGAGTTCAGGAAAAGATGCAGAATGATACATAGATATAACAGTGGGAGCCAAAAGAATTGTTCTTTATTGCTTTTTTTTCAGTGAAATACAAAGAAAACTTGTAAGCTTAGAAGGAGGAAAGTATAGGAAAATTTGGAGGCTTGAGAAAGGAAGAGAAAGCATGAAGTACTTATCTAGGATAATAGAAGAGAGCATGGAACAGGAAAATAAAACAGAAATGTGTGGCTGCACTAAGGGACCATTTATGGTTAGTATCATACATTTAAAATGAAACCTGTCAGCATGTTTGTGAGTTTTCATCTGCAACAATCAGCTTCTTGAATGCAGCTGTGTATAAATAGAGATTTTCATTAGTGTTGGAATTTTCCAGGTAAGTATAATAAATATTAAAAGGGGTGAACGTGATGATGATGATTAGCCATGGGGTCTAAGCTGGTTTAATAATAAAGCTGTTATGGGGAAATAAAAGTGAAACATAGCAATAATGGATAGCAAATACTGCCTCAGTTGAAAAATGTGGGAAATACAATTCTTGAAGGATTGAAGTGGAGAAATAGGAAATGGTGTCTGATATAAGGTATTTGAAATAGAGACTGAAATTGAGATTGTAAAGGAAATAAAGTTTTATCAATGATAAATGAATTGCTGAAGTGGAGTTAGCAAAAGATAATCAAAGGGAAGAGAGTTAAAGAACTGATAAATCATGGCATTAAAAGGATCATTACATGGTTATTGAAAACACTTGAATTAACACAAAAATACTATTGAAGAAAATGGCAATAAGCCTGTACTTGAAATCTCTAAGGAATGAAGGGGAGTAAACCCAAAATCTAAAGGTGACTGCAGCAAGGAAGGTACTATTCGTACTAGTACTATCTGTACTAGCAGCTAGTACTATCTGAAGACATGAGATTATGAGATTCAAAACTAGGGGGTTTGGGGAAGAGGAAGTATGACAGATCTAAAACAGCCCTGGGTACCCAAATGACATATATCTTAATTCCAGATAAGGAGGTATGTCTATCCAATAATCACATCTTGAGAGGGATGAAAAGAAAATAGTATCCTTAGGAAAGAGTCAGATTCTCATTAGAGCAAGAAGATGCAGGAAGAAGTCAGAGAACAACTAATGCAAATAGTTTACATAATGGGTTTTGAAAGCCACAGTGGAAAGGTTTCGGGAGTTAGAATGAGCCAGGATATAGGGCGATAACAGGGAATGTACAGAACATGAGAGTCTGGGGTTGGCGGATGACATTGGAGTTTTAGACTGATGTAGGCAGGAATGAAGAGCAGAATGGGATTTGCCCTTGTATTCCCAGGGTACAAGGTAGTAATAAGGCTGTGATGGTCAGAGAAAACGGAATAATGAGCCTGACCAGGAACACAAAGTTCTGAGGCTCTTACTCCACATGGACATGATCTTTACACACTAGTACATGTGCGTATTAAACTGACATCCCCGGGTATTGTTAAAGCAGCAGCAAATTGCATTCTTCATACTTTTGTTTATCTTGCTTTCATCTATCTTTCGAAGAATAAATTCCAGCCTCATAATCTGACACTGGTTTTGATATCTGACTCTAGAATATTTTTCCTTTTATACTTTTCTTCTCAAGTTCTAGTTCTCACACTTTCTAATAAAGATGCATTTCATCATTTCACACAATTATCTGGTTTTGGAATACAAAGAACAAAAGTTACTGATCAAATCGTAATTATAAAAAAATGTTTCCTTAATAATGTGTTTTCCTTTTTTTTTTTTAAAAAAAAAAAAAAAAAAAAGCAGTGGAGTCTGGTGGCTAAAAGCATTAGCTTGGGGCCAGGTGCGGTGGCTCAAGCCTGTGGTCCCAGTACTTTGGGAGGCCAAGGCAGGTGGATCACAAGGTCAAGAGATCGAGACCATCCTGGTCAACATGGTGAAACCCCGTCTCTACTAAAAATACAAAAAAAATTAGCTGGGCATGGTGGCGCGTGCCTGTAGTCCCAGCTACTTGGGAGGCTGAGGCAGGAGAATTGCCTGAACCCAGGAGGCGGAGGTTGCGGTAAGCCGAGATCGCGCCATTGCACTCCAGCCTGGGTAACAAGAGCGAAACTCCATCTCAAAAAAAAAAAAAAAAAAAAAAAAAGCATTAACTTGGAATAAAGATAGTTTAAATTTGAATCCAAGCTTGGACATGTATTATCTCTGTGACCTTGGACCAGTTATGCAACTGCTCTCTGCTTCAGTTGCCTAATTTTAAAAATGGGGTATTTTCAAAGCTAAATGAAGAAATGATTATAAAGTACCAAGATACTGCCTGATACATACAAAGCATAATAAATATCTGATGTATTACAGGTACAGTTACATTCACTATTACCATGACAAGTAATTATTATTAAAAACGTATGATATCTTCAGTAGTGATTAGCTAATAATATCAAATTTTCCTTAAAAATTAAGTTATTAAAAGAGCTATTAATTCAGTGCACCTGTATAATATGTATATTTTCCAAAATATCAAGAGTGTAAATCACTACAAGATAGAGGATCTTGTTCTGTTCCTACAATAAAAAAGTTGCATGATTTTATGAACAAGATTAAAATTTAAGCACTAGAACAGAGGCCTTCCCTCTGTAGGCATTCAAAATACATTTATAATTTTAAATGCATGATTATTTCAACATCATAACCTTAAAAAATCAATATCTTATAGCAGCATTCTGTTGAATTTCTGAAATCACAAGTATGTAAAATTACAATGCCCTGGGGAAAAAAAATGTAAAGGAAGAAGGATTCCGGCAATCAAATACAAAAACTCATCTAGTATTTATAGACACATTTTCTATACAACATATTAAAAATCCAAGAAGACTGCTTTGAACTTACACATTTCTTTCTTACACTCAGGGCTTTAAAACTTTCTTCTGTGCCGTCACTCTTTCTTAACTTCCAGGCACACAACCGATGTGGATGCCAAAAACTGTTCCTTTACATACTGTGCTGCTGTCATGAGATACATTTTATTAAATGACATGAAGGTCTGGTATTTTGTGAAATGATACTAATTAGCTGAGACTATCCATCAGGACTCTAAAAGCAGGTAGAAAATTGTCACATGAAAATGATCCTCACCTCTATGAATATGTTTTTTTAATTAATGTTCTATTAACTGGCTGACAATATTGCATGAGTTTAGTGAACAGTTCTGAATGTAATTAAACATGTATTAGGCGGCCCACATCTCTGTTACAATTATAGCTTATCTACCTTTCACATAGGTTGTGGCAGGAAAGTGGCGGGGGGGAAAGAAAACAAAACTATATTTGCCTCTATAATCCGCCTCTCATTTCATCAAACGGTCCTGGCTTTAATTAACAGAGAGTTAAAATAGTGCAGTCAAAGTCTACTTACTGAATTTTTAAAGCACAGAGTCGAGACTGCTTGTTCTTTATAATGGCAGTTACTAAACTGCCTTGACAACTTTCACTTTTGGTAGCAAAGACTTGGCAGAGGACTGATTCAGGCACAGCACCAGTGAACCAAAGGAGTAGCTCTGCATATCAGAAATGGAAAATCAGGTCAGGAAATCAACCTAATAGTTACCAGTGAAGATGATTTGGCTCTTTTGTTATGTATTTTAAAACAACAGAAAGTCTCTTTTTTTTTTTTGAGACGGCATTTCCCTCTTGTTACCCAGGCTGGAGTGCAATGGCAGGATCTCGGCTCACCGCAATCTCCGCCTCCTGGGTTCAGGCAATTCTCCTGCCTCAGCCTCCTGAGTAGCTGGGATTACAGGCACATGCCACCATGCCCAGCTAATTTTTTGTATTTTTAGTAGAGATGGGGTTTCACCATGTTGACCAGGATGGTCTTGATCTGTTGACCTTGTCATCCACCCGCCTCAGCCTCCCAAAGTGCTGGGATTACAGGCTTGAGCCACCGCACCCAGCCAAGTCTCATTTTTCACTTGTTGATACTGATTTATCAAAATCTGGTATAACTCATGATGTAGACA
This sequence comes from Saguinus oedipus, assembly GCA_031835075.1. NCBI lineage: Eukaryota > Metazoa > Chordata > Mammalia > Primates > Cebidae > Saguinus > Saguinus oedipus. Next base: position 72,545,407 of record CM063178.1, read on the forward strand.
GCAGAGAAATCTCTGCATAGGTATGGAGTAGCCTAACTCTTAGAATAAAAGACATTATATAACTCTATTGAAGCAGGTATATATATTTTTCCCTCAGACATTAATGTTTCTATTCTAGTACAAACTTCATTGTCTCTTTTTTGTTTCTGTCAGGGAAGGAGGCTGAAAGTATCAAACACACCTACACATAACTCTGAAGTCCCACATTATTTTATCTCATACACTAAGAATATAATTACATTAAAATGATGAAATTCAAAGTTATACATTCTGAAATTGCTCTATTTCTAAGTTTATGTAAACATTTGATTACTTATATATTACTTTGAAAACTGGCCTGCTCTCTGATTAGATGAGTGTTGGCAGTTATAACTAATGAGAATTTGAATATAAGTAGGTACAGAATATACGCTGTCATGAACCACATAATGGTGGAACACATATACAACCATAGTCTCCTGAGATTTTCATGGAGCTGAACAATTCCTACCACCTGGTAACGACATAGCCAACATAATGTCATAGCACAACATATTACTCACATGTTTGTGATGATGCTGGTGTAAACAAGCCTGTCATATAAAAGTATATTATATGCAATTATGTACAGTACATAATGCTGGATAATGATAATAAATGAATATGTTATGGTTTATATATTTACTATACTTTTTATTGTTATTTTAGAGTGTACTCCTTCTACTTATATTTTAAAAGTTAACTGTAAAACAGCCTCAGGCAGGTCCTCCAGGAGGTAGTCTAGAAGAGGATATTGCTGTTATAGGGGATGACAGCATCACACATGTTATTGCCCCTGAAGACCTTCCTGTGGGATAAGATGTGGAGGTGGAAGACAGTGATATTGATCATCCTGACCCTGTGGAGGCCTACGCTAACGTGTGTGCCTGTGTCTTAGGTTTTTTTTATTTTTTTTTTGATATATTATGTTTTATTTTATTTTATTTTTTTTTTTATTTTATTTTTATTTTTATTTTATTGTGTTTTAGGTTTTGGGGTACATGTGCAGAACATGCAAGATAGTTCATAGGTACACACGTGGCAATGTGTTTTGCTGCCTTCTGCCCCTTCACCCACATTTGGCATTTCTCCCCATGTAATTCCTCCATGTCTTAGTTTTTAACAAAAAATGTTTAAAAAGTAAAAAACAAATTAAGGCAAAAATAGAAAAAAGCTTGTAGAATAAGCATATAAAGGAAGAAAATGTTTATATACAGCTCTACAATGTGTTTTGAGCTAAGTATTATTACAAAAGAATCACAACATTCAAAAATAACATTTATACAGTAAAACAGTTACAGTAGGCAAAGGTTAATTTACAAAAGAAATAAAAATATTTTTCATGAATTCACTATAGGGTAAGTTTACAGTATTTATTAAGTCTATAGTCATGTACAACAATGTCCCAGGTCTTCGAATTCACTCAAACCTCACTCACTGATTCACCCGGAGTAAATTCTAGTCCCACAGGCTCCATTCATGGTAAGTGGCCTATATAGGCATACCATTGTTTAATTTTTAAACGATGTTTTTACTCTATAATTTTTATGAGTAATTATAGTTAGATACATAACACTTACCATTGTGTTACAATTGCCTGCAGTGTTTAGTACAGTAACCTGCTGTACAGGTTTATTCACATAATGACAAGATCGCCTAACAATGCATTTCTTAGAATATATTCCCATTGCTATGCAGCGCAGGTATCTGTATCTTATTTTGTGTCCTTCTCATTATCAATAAATTATTATTTTATTTATTTTCACAAATGAAGTCATTAAATAAATTCTTGAGAATATGGCTCTTTACAGTTAAAATTAGTCTGGTATCTGAAAAAGCCTTAAATTTTAAAAGAAGAATTTATATGAACTTTGAAATTCTAGTTAAAAGAAAAAAATGCATATACAATGATAACTCAAGTACTGTTAACAAAAAAAATCTAACAAATGAGAACAAAAGTTCCAGCCTAACTTGAACTTGGATTAACCTCCCTATTCTGTCCTGTAGCCATCTCTTAATGATGAGTCAATCAATATTCACTGGACTTAGTCATGAGCCACTCTTACTTCTTTTCCATTTAAATGTTTAAGAAATAACTGAATTTAAGTGAAAACTGAGGAATCATACAAAATGGAGGAGGTGGTTTTGTACACAGAAGATTGGAAACTCAGTTCCCAGGGTCAGAATTAGTAACACATGTGACTGACTATAAAAAGTCAACCTAATAGACTAAAGCCAAAAAGCATCAACCAGAGAGAATGACTTACAATACCATTTATTAGCTAACAACTCCCAACTTTGCCTCTAGCCTAGGTTTTGTACTGAGCCCCTCATGTATCCAATGATCTTGGTAAATCCACTTTTGTGTCTCACCAATATATCATCTCAACATGTTCAGAATTAAACCCTTGAATTGCAACTCCTAAAAATCAAAGTTTCTCCTACCTCAATAAATTAGGCTAAATCTATACAAATGCTCAAACCAAGTCTGAAAGATGTTTTTTAAACCCCTGGGTTTAAAAGCCACCCATATTCATTCACAAACTATTATAAAATTTGATACAAAATATATAGCTCAAATGGATACATTTCTCTCTCCTGCCACAACTAGAGTCTAAGCCACCATTATCTCTAGTCTGGACTAGGGTTACCAATTCAGACAGTAGAAACTAAGTTAGAAATTCCAAGGAGGTAAAAATTGTAAGTGGCGAGACACTTACAATTTTAGACACTGCTTCTCTAAACTGAGACAGATAAATAATAAATAAAGTATAAAAATTATTGTAAAGGTCTAGATGAGGAAAAACATGATAAGCATTTACACGGATCAACACACAAAAGAAACTCCAAGTATGAGCAAGGCTTAAGCCAAATACATATTGGTCTCTGTGTTCAAAATTAGGCAGAGGTGCCTGGGAGTTCAGGTTTATGTGGTAATAGAAACTAAGGATTCCAAGTGAGACAGTGATCCAGAGGTAAACTCAATGATTGAAGCCAGGAGCTATAGCAGGACTCTATTACAGGAAAGAGTCACAGAAGCCTATGCAGACCACTTCCAGGGAGTACAGAAGGCTTCAAGTCTGCTGCTGGGATTTCTAATACAACCACTAAAACTAGGAAAAATGGATGGATAAAAATGTGGGTTAGAAGGAACTCTAGGTATTTAAAAAAAATGAATTATATTCAGGGATAAAAGTAGGGTTCTCACATATGACCTGACAAATATATTTACAAAGTACTGCAGCTGATATCACAGTTAATGGTAAATATTATCTTCTTCCAGAGATCAGTGTCTGTTAGACAAGATTTTTTGTAAGCAACATTGTAACATTAATCCTAGCTATGTCAGTAACAAAAAAATAGGACAAACAATCAAATAAAAGGCATAAATATTGGAAAAGAATACCTACAGCCTCTGCCAGTCACATATTACATGAATTTGTCCATAGAAAATACAGCAAAATATTTAGAGAAATCTAATGGAATTGACAAAAAAATTTAGCAAGGTTACTGAATATAAGATAAATAAACAATGTTGTATTTCATTTCCATAAATTAGTTACAAACAATTTAGGAAATATAACTGACCTATGATGTAATTAGAATAGCACAAATAATATAAAATACCTAGGAATAAGTTTAATTAGAAACAAGCAAATATCCTCACAAACCAGGAAAGCATTTCTAAAAGCAATTTTAAAAGATCTAAATAAATGAAGAAATGTATAATATTCATGAGTAAACTATTAAATGTATTAAGGATGCCAATTTTTAAAAAATTGAATAATATAATCAAAATAATCCCAATCAAAATATAGCCACAATTTGTGTAGAAATTATCAAGGTTATTCCAAAACTTATTTGGAATTGCAAAGGCATATGAACGGTCAAGTTAATACTGAAGTAGAAGAACAAACTTAGAGAGTGTGAAGTACCAGAAGTCAACACATGCTATTAATTTATTTTTAAACAGTGTGATATTGATGCAAGATTCACAGATAGGATAATGAAGCAAATTAGAAATCCCAGAAACAGACTTACATATCTCTAAGGAAAAGAAAGGAAAACGGTTTTATACATGCATAGGAATACTCCTGATCAATGAAAATATACCAACAACTATATAAAGATATTAATCAGGCCGGGTGGGATAGTTCACGCCTGTAATCCCAGCACTTTGGGAGACCAAGGCTGGCAGATCACCTGAGGTCAGGAGTTCGAGACCAGCCTGACAAAAATGGAGAAACACTGCCTCTACTAAAAATACAAAATTAGCTGGGTGAGGTGACACACGCTTGTAATCCTAGCTACTCAGGAGGCTGAGACAGGAGAATCACTTGAACCCAGGAGACAGAGGTTGAGGTGAGCCGAGATTGTGCCATTGCACTCCAGCTTGGGCAATAAGAGTGAGACTCTGTCTCAAAAAAAAAAAAAGATATTAATCAAAAGAAGCAATATATAAAATATTATATAAGGTACAACATCATTTATAGAATGTAACAAATGAGTAAACTTAAAATACATAGTTATGCATAAATAGATCATAAAAATATTTTTAAAATAGGGCTATCTTTGCCACAACAGCCAGTGACAACCTCTAGATATGATGAAGAATAAATTTAAAAACAAGAACACACGCACAAAAATTAAACATAAAGGGAAAAAATAAACTTGCTTTAAAATTTATTTTACTGTTTTTTTTTTTTCTGTATGCACACAGATGTATTTAAATGAAGGTGCATACACTGTGCTAAAATACAACAGAAATCAAAGGTCATATATAAAAAGGCTAAATATGACATGTAACACAGGCCTAGAACCAGCTCTTGGTTAGGAGCTGGGGAAAGGGGTGGTATCATCTGAAGACAATGTACATAATTTGTGGTGGGCAGGAAAGGCATCAGTGTAAACAACCCAGACTCACTTCACAATACTGGCCCACAGGAAAGTGTGATGTATCTCATGTACAAAAATAGACTCCCACCTTGCTTTTGTACAAACCAAGCTTGGTAGGCACCCAGGAGGACCGTGGGTTTGTCTTGATGACAGGGCCCTGCACCAGGCTGCTGCTAAACCTTCCAGCCCTAGGAACTCACCTGCTACCCTCCCCCTTCCCTCCCTTTCAGGCCCTTGGGGGCTACCTTTTCCCATCCAACACCTACTGCCTGAGAGGCCTGCCCGACCACCTAGCCTCACACAACTAACTGCAGTGACTAACTGGATACCTTCCTGCAAGCAAGGTTCTTCTGTATCTGTCTCTTTCTCTGACCCCAAGATATATGAAAACATTTCTGTAAATGTTTGGCACCTAAGAAACATGATGGTTGTGGATAATGCCACAAGTACACAGGGAGACCCAGTAACAAGTCATGCAGGGTGAGGGCAAGGTGCACTGAGCTGTCCGAGCATTTCAAAACCAGAACTGTGGCTTCCCATGCAGTTGGGGGATAGGAGAAGGGATGTGCAGAACTGATGACTTCACTGGCTCCTCAGCAGCATGTACATTATTTTACTGTTAATTAAAAGTAAATCTATAGAATAAGACAAGGTATAGAAAGACATATAACAAAATAATTTATAATCAAAGTATATATTCATACAAATCATTACAAAAAGAAAGAATCCCTAATTAAAAAGGCCAAAATAGTTAAAAAGGAATCTGAAAAAGGAGAAATTCCAAATGACGTATAAACAAAGGAAAGTATGCTCAACTTCATTAGTCATCAGTGAAAGAAAATTAAATCCAAAACGAGATTTATAAACACAGTGATTGAACAATTTGACTAAAAATAGAAACTGATAATACAGTGTTAGTGAGAATACAAGGCAGCTGGAACTTTCATATGCTCATGATGCGAGTGTAAGCTGAAATGACTGCTTTGAATCTCAGTGGTTTCCTACTGTGGTTGAACATAAGCAAACATTATGATCAACTACATTTCTAAATATATATATTCTAGAAAGGTGTCCACACACACCAAGAGTTACATAGAATAATGTTCATAACACTATTAATAATAATAATCCAAGACTAGAAAGACATGTGTCTTTTAACCAACATTTAAAACAAATTTTTGGTATAGTCACACGACAGAATACAATATAGTAAGAACAATGAATGAATGAAATATAACTGCACGCAACATCAGAGATGGACATTATAAATATAATGATGAGTAAAAAACAGATATGGAACATATAACAACATTCTAATTAGTACAAAATTTTAAAACAAGCAAAAGCTAATTACAAAACTTAGAAGATAAATGTTTAGGTAGCCAAAAATAAAAATGTAGCAAGAAAAGAATCAAATCAAGCTAGTGCTCACCTTTGGAGAGGATGAAGGTTGGAGGATATATGGATTATGCAGGGCCATCAGAGGGCTTTGAAAATACTAGCACATGATACCACTTAACTTTGATATTATTTGTGTAAGTATTCTTATATAATAAATAGTGAAGCTCTTTATTTTATTCACTTCTATAAAGCTATTGTATTTCAATTAAAAATATAATAGGCCAATGTTCCTCTTGGAAGTATCCAACTGAACAAGACCATGTCCTAGGTTCATACTCTAAACTGAACAAACCAAAATAAGGGGTGAGAATTTTCTAGCTTTTTCCTGATACAAGGGCAGATGCCTCATAGTTACAAAGGACCTGGAGAGGCTAGATTACAGGTAATGAAATCAGTGTAGTGGTGCACAAACATCAATCTAAAAAATAGAATATACGATGCAGTACATATAATAAAAGTAAACTTATTTATGAAACATGTTTTAATGTTTATTTGTACATGTGTACACATGGACATGTTCTGAGTAACCAGGGAATATATATTTCTCAGCATAGCCTAGGGGAAAATATTGATAAATACTGCTATACTGTGTGAGGAGAGTACTATCAATTAAGCTCATATTCCCATTGGATAGTAAATTTTAATTAATATTTGAGACAGAATATAAACTATTCTATAAAAGAAAATATATATCTAAAAATAGTAGAGCATGGTGGTGTGTGCCTGTAGTCCTAGCTACTAGGAGGATTGTGTGAGTCCAGGAATTTGAGGCTGCAGTGACCTGTGATTATCCTACCGCACTCCAGCCTGGGTGACAGAATGAGACCTTGTCTCAATAAAAAGATATGTATGTATTCTTTTTTAGGTTTATATATACATGTAAACATATTTGATTTATATGTATGTATGTATGTATGTATATAATGCATAATATTTCAGGGGAGAAAACATGAAACTTTCAGGATGGAAGCTTATTAATAATTATCATTTAGTGTCTAAGCTTAAAAATTTTCAAAAGTCATATGGAGGGGAGTTGACAATTTTCTGACACAGGATAATGAACAAGAATCTTAAGGATGATGTAGAAATAACATTATTTCTGGCAATTAATTACAACACAGCAAAGGCATGCATGCTTGAAAATAATGAGTTCAAAGTTTATCAGAAATTATCACTTCCAACATATATTGTCAGGTAAGAATTCAGTGAGTTTTGAAACATTCTACATGATATTAAATTCTGGAGTTGCGTTATTTCTAAAAAGTGAGTTAAGCAACTTATTTCACTAGTAGTAATGATTTTTTGGTGATATACAACGGCTTGTGAAATTACAGAGCTGATAAAATCTAGTTAGTGCTTTTTGAGAGTTAGAAATCATGACAGTAACTGGAAGGAAATACAAGTGGAGGCTGGAAAGTTTTCCTTACCTACTCAAGGGAAAGAGTGACTGATTTGAAGAGTGAATTATTTTTCTTAGAGACTAAACTACCTTTTAAATACAGAGGAACTTTTAAATAGAGAGGAACTCCCCAATTCTTAGATTTCTAGGGATAGGTATTTTTGTCAGGTCTATAAGAGAATGTTGCCAAATATTGCTTAATCATGTTCATGAGAACATTAAGAAGCAGAAAGGAGCACAGCCTTCCCAGAATCGCCATTAAAGCAGTCCATAATTCATTAGTGAATACCTGAATTAAAGGACAGGCAGTACCATTCATTACCTGTGTCAGGGTGCACAAGACACCATCCAAACTAAATTAGCCCTAGCCTAACAAATTTAATACATATCAATGAAAGATAAAGCACATGACAATGTATGTTAAACTATACAAAACTCATAAATGGATCACGTTTTATTTAATTTGTTTCTTTTTCTCTTCCCCTTTAAAATTTGTGCCTCATAGGAATATTATATCCAAATATTTAACTCAATCGTTTACAAACATGAAATACTTTCATATACATCATGTCTTTAGATTTATTCTCAAACAATGCTGCAAGAAAGACAAATGCTTTATTCACAATGTGTAGAAGAGGAAGCAAAAAATTTTTTAAATGCAAAATATGTCTTTAAAAAAAAATCATCAGGCAAACTATACCAGAGAGAAGATTGAGAATATATGTTTCATTTCTATCCCTGCTAAATCCTCATAAAATGAAAATGAAAACATGAAATATAACAAATTAATAAATCTACAGCAATATTAAGAATGAGAGCAGGAACTTCAATATATCAAATATTCTAAAATTTTTCTAGAATACATAGATAACATGGAAGAATTTTAGCCTACAACAAAAGAGAGCTTTTTATTGGACTTGGGAGCCATTCATTTTAGTGATAAAAAGTGGGAGTCTCTAAACTCAAAGCTGTCAAGCTTACATAGGAATGGTGGTTGTGTAGAAATCAAGAGCAATTGATTTTTTTTCTACTGGAATAGTTGCTTAAATTACTGTCATATCTCTTCTGAATTTTGAGTTAGCAGAGTGTTTTTCCTCAGGCCAAAATGTAAGTACTGCTTCATAAAGAAATAGAAGAAAAAAGGAAGAAAGAAGGAAAAAAAATTTCTTTGGAAAAAGTAGAGCTGCTGATGTGAGTCTTGTTGCAGAAAAAAGGCTATTTTTAATAATAGTGTGAAAATCATTTTAAAGTAGTTTCATTTCCAAATTTCTACTTATACACCATCAGGGAAGTACAGCCATCACACTTTAAAAGGTCAACTGGAGAAATGGGTCTGAACCAGCAATAACCTCTGCTAGCCACTTATATTATGTATGCTATTGTTTTCAAAAACAAATCTGAGTTTTGAAAATAATAACAAAACCAAAAAAGGTTAAGAATTTTTTTTAAAAAAAAAAGGAATGATTGTGCATTAAAAAATCTACAAATTTGGAGATGATAAGGAAAAATATTTCAAAAAAGAATTTTTAAAAGATCAGTGATATTTTATGAAAATATGTGGGTTATACAGTTCTACCTCTAGAAAGAAATAACTGATAGTTTCCTTCTTACCATAAATAATGAAAAACTGAATAAAATATATTAAATGACATTTTTCATACTTTTGGACATCAGGCAGAACAAAACTGTGACCTTGGCAAGAATAAAAACAAATGGCAACTTACATGTATTAGAACTTTCTGCTTAGAGACAATTTATTGACCAAGGCATAGAAAGGTTGTCCAAACACAGTGTGGTGGGCTCATTGAGTTGAGGAGATATCAAGCAAAGTTCAGAATGGACAAGATAGCTAGAGTCTAAAGAAAGGACTAGTAAATAAAAATGAATACATACATAGAGAAAGAACTCCATGAATCGGCAAATGAATTGTATTGAATGTTTACCTGAATAGTCACCTGGGTTTGATGGGTAGAAATAATAGGGCAAGGCCAGGAAGAACAGCCAGGAGCTGTAATGAGGACAAATCCCACACAGATATAAAAGACATCTGAAATTTGACCAAAGAGTGTGCTCATAATTAAGACCTAAACACTAAGGTAAATTGTAGACACTCAGAAAGTGTGAAGCATTTGCAGTAGGGTCAAATTTGTCCTAAAGTAAAAACAACACTGGACCTGTCATAACAAGCTTATAAAAAATAAGCCTTGACATCCAAATAGGAAGAGAGGAAGTCAAATAAACTATCTCTCTTGGTAGATGAGAAAATTTTCCACCTAGAAAATCCCATAGTCCCTGCACAAAGGCTCCTAGATCTAATAAATCAATTCAGCAAAGTTTCAGGATACAAAATCAATGTAAAAAAATCAGTAGCATTTCTATACACCAATAACATTTAAGCTGAGAGCTAAATCAGTAACACAATCACATTCACAATAGACACATAAATAAAATGGAATAGGATACCTAGCAATACAGCTAATGCAGGAAGTAAAAGATCTCTACAAAGAGAATTTAAAAACTCTACTGAAAGAAATCAGAGACAATACAATCAAATAGAACAAATATTCCATGCTCATGGATAGGAAGAATCAATACTGTTTAAAATGAACATACTGCCCAAAGTAATTTACAGACTCAATGCCGTTACTATCAAACTACTAATGACATTTTTACAGAATCAGAAAATACTATTCTAAAATTTATTTGGAACCAGAAAGAGTTCAAATAATGAAAGCAATCCTGAGCAAAAAGAATAAAGCCAGAGGCATCACCCTGCCTGATTTCAAACAATATTATGAGTCTAAAGATAGACACATAGACCAATGGAACAGGTTAGAAAACCCAGAAGTAAAGCTGCACACCTGCAACCATCTAATCTTCAACAAAGTTAACAATAACAAGCAATGGGAAAAGGATTCCCTATTTAATAAATGGTGCTAGGATAACTGGCTAGTCATATGCAGAAGATGGAAACTGGACTGCTTTCTTTCACCTTATAAAAAAATCAACTCAAGATAAATTAAATACTTAAAAGCTACAAAAACCTGGATTCAGTCAGATGTAAGAGGTTATGGAGGGAAATAGTAAAAACACTAGAAGCAAACCTAGAAAATAGCATTCTGGACATCGACATCAGCAAATATTTCATAATGAAGACACCAAAGCCATTGCAACAAAAACAAAACAGAAAAAAAGACAAGTGGATTCTAATTAAACTAGAACTTCTGCCCAGCAAAAAAAAACAATCAACAGAATAAACAGACAACTTACACAATGGGAGAAAATGTTTGCAAAGTATGCATCTGACAAAGGTCTAATATCCAGAAATGATAAGAAATGTAAAAAAAAAAAAAAAAAAAAAAAAGGAAAAAAACAAAAAGACTTCAATCTAGTATCCAGAATCTATAGGAAACTTTTAAAAAGAAAATAAACAAATGTAAAAATATTCCATGCTCATTGTTAGGAAGAAACAATATCATAAAAATGGCCATGCTGCCTAAAGTAATTTATAGATTCAATGCTATCCACATCAAACTACCATTGACCTTCTTCACAGAACTGGAAAAAACCACCTTAAACTTCATATGGAACCAAAAACGAGCCTGTATAGGCAAGACAATCCTAAGCAAAAAGAACAAAGCTGGTTCATGCTATCCGACTTCAAACTATACTATAAAGCTACAGTAATCAAACACCATGGTACTAGTACCAAAACAGAGATATAGACCAATGGAACAGAGCAGAGGCCTCAGGAGTAACACCACGCATCTCCAACCATCTGATCTTTGACAAACTTGACAAAAACAAGCAATGCAAAAAGGATTCTCTGTTTAATAAATGGTGTTGGGGAAAAACTGGCTAACCATGTACAGAAAGCTGAAAATGGACCCCTTTCTCACACCTTATACAAAAATTAACTCAAGATGGATTAAAGATTTAAACACAAGACCTAACACCATAAAAATCCTAGAAGAAAAGCTAGGCAATATCATTCAGGACATAGGCATAGGCAAGGACTTCATGACTAAAACACCAAAAGCAATGGCCACAAAAGGTGAAATAGACAAATGAGATCTAATTAATCTTAAGAGTTTCTGCCAATTTCTGCAATGTGTAATTTACCCATGTAGCAAACCTTAACTTGTAACCCCTGATCCTAAAATAAAAGTTGGAGAGGAAAAAACAAGCCTTGAAATAATCAACCTGATCCACTAGTCAATAAACTCTAGGTGTCAAAACTTCTTTTAAAAGAATAAAAAGGAGTCCAAACATTTAAAAATGTAACATTAAAACATGCTTTATAGGATGAAAATTTATCACATTGAAAAAGTGATACAAAAGAACATGTAAGTAGAAAGAAAAATAGTGAATAGAAAATTAAAGAAACGTAAGTGACAGAAAACATGGAAATACTGTAGACAATCACTATATAAAGCTATTATATATACACTCAAGAGTTTAAATAAATATATAAACAGCATAGACTATAGTATAGACATGGAAAGTACAAATGAGGTAAAAAAGTAAAACTTCTATAGCTGGAAAACACAATATCTGAAGTAAAAAATTCAATGAATATAATCAAAAGTAGATTAGACATCAACAAAGAATCAGTGAGATTTTAGATGGTATTAGAACTTTTCAAAAATAAATCACAAAGAGAAAAAATGATAAATATTAACAAAATCAGAAATTGTAAGACAATATCATGTGATCAAACATAGGTGAAGAAAAATATTTGATGATGGCCTAGCTTGTTTCAAATATGATATTTAAAATGTTAAAGCAGAATAAATATAAAGAAAACCAAGACAACCAAAACAGGATACATATAAATAAAACCACCTCCACAAAAAAACACAGAATTCAATTGTTGAAAAATAGCAATATAAAAAATCATTAAAGCGAATACAATAAAAGAAAGATATTGCAGATTCAAAGGAACAAAGATAACACTGAAAACAGATTTATAAAACAAATGTAAGCTACAGGCACTAAAACAAAACATTTACCCAATGAAAATTGTCTTCAAAAAGAAATTGAGATAAGGAAGCTTCTAGGAAAGCAAAAGTTGAGAGAGGGTATCACCAGCAGACCTATACTTTGATAAACATTAAGGCAAATTTTCAGGCATAAGAAAACTATACCAGGTAGAAAATAATAAATAAGGTCAGTAAGAGTAAATATGTACATAAATATTAAAGACCTTTTTACTTTTGAAAATGTCTTTAGAAGTTAATTGTTCAAAGTGAAAGCAGACTGGGAACAGTGGCTCATGCCAGTAATCTTGGTCTTTTCAGAGGCTAATGTGAAAAAAGCTATTTGAGCTCAGGAGTCTGAGACCAGCCTAGGCAATAGGGTGAAGTACCATCTACAAAAAACCTTTTTTAAATCAGCCAAGTGTGGTGGTGGTGTGCATCTGTTGACCTAGGAGGCTGAAGTGGGAGGATTGCTTGAGCCCAGAAATAAAGGCTGCAGTAAGAAACATAAAGCTAGTTTACTCCAACCCTGGTGACAGAGAACCTGTCTAAAAAAAAGAAAAAATAATAAAAGCAGTAACAATGTAATTATGTGTTTAATAAACTCATAGAAATAATATTTATAATATAAAAGACAAAAATGGGAGAAGAAGATAAAATAACTGTTTCAAAATTCCATAATTTTACCTGAAGTGGTGGAATATTAACTGAAATTAGATTGTGATAAGTTAAAGATGCATAGAGGGAGCAAAAGTGGGGAGGAGGCAAGATGGCGTTGTAGAGGTGACTCAGGATTGCAGCTCTCAGTGAAGGCGCAGAGGGTGAGTCCTAGCCGCATTCTTGGATGTTCCTTTTATGCCCACAGAGCATTGAAAGTCCCAGGTGTGGGAGAGACATGGGACGCTAGCGCACCCGGCTAACGCAGCCGGCTCCCGCTGCCTCTTCAGCTGGTGCCGCGGCGGGACCTGGCGAGGAACTCACTGGTCTGGGTGCCCTGTTAAACCGGCAATCTGAGATTTGAAAGGGCAGATTGGCATGTTCATCTGATTGAACGGGACTTGGACAATGAGCCAGACCAGGAGTTTCCTTGGAAGCGTGATCTGAGCCAGGGTAGTGGGCAGCAGCACGGGAGATCACACGAATCCCAGTGCCCTATCTGCAGGCTACTGGGGCGCCAGTGAGAGAGTCGACCTTTCAGCTTGGGGAGAGGAAGAGAGAGAGAGAGAGAGGATGGACTCTGAGGCAGGGAGCTGCGTGATCAGGCTTGGCGGGTCCCACGCTCACGGGGACAAGCAGGGCAGTGACTGGAGATGCTTGGGGCTGAGAGTTTTGCTGCCGGCATCTAGGACAGTGCAGCCCGGTGAGGGAGGGGCGTCCACCATTGCTGACGCAGTCCACCCCCACTGAAGTACCGCCCAGGACTGATGCAGCCTGCCGTTGCCGAGGCAACCTGCCATAACAGAGAGACTCCGTGCTCCACAGCAGAAGGGAGCCCAGCAGCAACAGGGCGGACCCATGCTAGCAGGTCAAAGCCCCGGCAGGCAAATAGTGAATAGACTGCCGCCTAGTGAAGCAGGACAGTGCAACAGATACTCATAAAGAAAGCCCCAACTCCCTGAGACAGAGCATCTAAGGGGGGAAAAAAAAGGGTGGTCTTTTATGAGTTCTATAGGAGTAGACATAAACAACCTCCCAACAATGCTGAATGAACAACGGACCTCACAGCTCAGCACTGGAGCTCCTATAAAGCACAGACTGTTTCCTCAAGCAGCTCCCTGACCCCTGTATATCCAAGGAGTCACCCCAGAAAAGGACTAATCAGACTGACACTTGGCTGGCATTATTCTGGAACAAGGACAGCAGAAGAAGAAACTGGTATCATCCCTCACTGTTCCGCAGCTGCTGCAGGTATACCCCAGACAATCAGGGCCTGGAGTGGACCTCAGCACTCATACAGCAGAGGGGATAGACCATCAGAGGGAAAACTAAGTAACAGAAATACTTCATCATCAACAATCTCAGCATCCACACAGAGACCCAACTGAAAATCAGCAACTACTAAGACAACAGGCGGATAAATCCATAAAGATGGGAAGAAACCAGCGCAAAAAGGAGGAAAGCACCCGAAACCAAAACACCTCACCTCCACAAAAGGACCAAAACTCCTCACAAGCAAGGGAACAAAGCTGGACGGAGAATGAATGTGACGAAATGACGGAATCAGACTTCAGAAAGTGGATAATGAGAAACTTCAATGAGCTAAAGGAACATGTACTAAACCAGTGCAAAGAAACTAACAACCTTGAAAAAAGATTTGAAAAAAGATTCGAGGAATTGATAACAAGAATGGACAACTTAGAGAGGAATATGAATGAATTGAAGGAGCTGAAAAACACAACACGAGAACTTCGCGAAGCATGCACAAGTTTCAACAGCTGAATTGACCAAGCAGAAGAAAGAATATCAGAAGTTGAAGATCAACTCAATGAAATAAAATGAGAAACCAAGATTAAAGAAAAAAGTACAAAAAGGAATGAACAAAATCTCCAAGAAATGTGGGACTATGTGAAGAGACCCAACCTACGTTTGATAGGTGTACCAGAATGTGATGAAGAGAATGAATCCAAGCTGGAAAACACTCTTCAGGATATTATCCAGGAAAATTTCCCCAACCTAGCAAGACAGGTCAATACTCAACTCCAGGAAATACAGAGAACACCACAAAGATACTCCGCAAGAAGAGCAACCCCAAGGCACATAATCGTCAGATTCACCAGGGTTGAAATGAAGGAGAAAATACTAAGGGCAGCCAGAGAGAAAGGTCGGGTCACCCACAAAGGGAAGCCCATCAGACTCACAGCAGATCTCTCGGCAGAGACTCTACAAGCCAGAAGAGAGTGGGGGCCAATATTCAACATCCTTAAAGAAAAGAGCTTTCAACCCAGAATTTCACATCCAGCCAAACTGAGCTTCATAAGTGAAGGAAAAATAAAATCTTTCACAAACAAGCAAGTACTCAGAGATTTTGTCACCACTAGGCCTGCTTTACAAGAGCTCCTGAAAGAGGCACTACACATAGAAAGAAACAACCAGTTCCAGCCATCCTAAAAGCATACCAAATGCTAAAGACAATCAACAAAATGAAGAATGTACATGAACCAATGGGCAAAACAGCCAGCTCGCATCAAAATGGCAGTATCAAATTCACACATAACAATATTAACCCTGAATGTAAATGGGCTAAATGCACCAATCAAAAGACACAGACTGGCAAATTGGATAAAAAACCAAAACCCATCAGTGTGCTGTATCCAGGAACCCACCTCACATGCAAAGATACACAAAGGCTCAAAATAAAAGGATAGAGGAAGATTTACCAAGCAAATGGAGAGCAAAAAAAAAAGCAGGAGTTGCAATTCTCATCTCTGATAAAATAGACTTTAAAGCAACAAAGATCAAAAGGGACAAAGAAGGTCATTACATAATGGTAAAAGGATCGATACAAGAAGAGCTAATGATTCTAAATATATATGGACCCAATGTAGGAGCACCCAGATATATAGGGCAAGTTCTTAATGACTTACAAAGAGACTTAGACTCCCACACAATAATAGTGTGAGACTTTAACACTCCACTGTCAATAGCAGACAGATCAACCAGAGTGAAAATTAACAAGGATATCCAGGACTTGAACTCAGACCTGGAACAAGCAAACCTGATAGACATTTACAGAACTCTCCACCCCAAATCCACAGAATATACATTCTTCTCAGCACCACATCACACCTACTCCAAAATTGACCACATAATTGGAAGTAAAGCACTCCTCAGCAAATGCAAAACAACGGAAATCATAACAAACAGTCTCTCAGACCATAGTGCAATCAAGTTGGAACTCAGAATTCAGAAAATAACTCAGAACCGCACAGCTTCATGGAAACTGAACAACTGGCTCTTGAATGTTGATTGGATAAACAATGAAATGAAGGCAGAAATAAAGAAGTTCTTTGAAACCAATGAGAATGAAGACACAACGTACGAGAATCTCTGGGACACATTTAAAGCAGTCTGTAGAGGAAAATATATAGCAATAAGTGCCCACATGAGAAGAGTGGAGAGATCCAAAATGGACACCCTATCGTCAAAATTGAAAGAGCTAGAGGAGCAAGATCAAAAAAGCTCAAAACCTAGCCAAAGACAAGAAATAACTAAGATCAGAGCAGAACTGAAGGAGATAGAGACAAGAAAAACCCTTCAAAACATCAATAAATCTAAGAGCTGGTTTTTTGAAAAGATCAACAAAATAGACCACTAGCCAGACTGATAAAAAAGAAAAGAGAGAACAACCAAATAGATGCAATAAAAAACGATAAAGGGGAAATCACCACAGATTCCACAGAAATTCAAACCATCATCAGAGAATATTACAAACAACTCTATGCACACAACCTAGTAAATCAGGAAGAAATGGATAAATTCCTGGACGCCTGTATCCTCCCAAGACTAAACCAGGAGGAAGCCGAAACTATGAATAGACCAATAACAAGGTCAGAAGTTGAGGCAGCAATTAAGAGCCTACCACACAAAAAAAGCCCAGGCCCAGATGGGTTCACAGCTGAATTCTACCAGACACACAAAGAGGATCTGGTACCATTCCTTTTGAAACTATTCCAAATAATCCAAAAAGAGGGAACCCTTCCCAAATCATTTTATGAGACCAACATCATCCTGATACCAAAACCTGGCAGAGACTCAACAAGAAAAGAAAACTTCAGGCCAATATCCATGATGAACATAGATGCAAAAATCTTCAATAAAATACTGGCAAATCGATTGCAACAACACATTAAAAAACTTACCCATCATGATCAAGTAGGATTCATCCCAGGGATGCAAGGCTGGTTCAACATACGCAAGTCTATAAATGTAATTCACCACATTAACAGAAGCAAAAACAAAAACCACATGATTATCTCAATTGATGCAGAGAAGGCATTTGACAAAATTCAACAGCCCTTTATGCTAAAAACCCTCAATAAACTTGGTATTGATGGAACATATCTCAAAGTAATAAAAGCTATTTACGACAAACCAACAGCCAATATCATACTTAATGGGCAAAAACTGGAAGCATTCCCTTTGAAATCCGGCACTAGACAAGGATGCCCTCTCTCACCACTTCTATTCAACATAGTACTGGAAGTTCTAGCCAGAGCAATCAGGCAAGAAAAAGAAATAAAGGGTATTCAAATAGGAAAGGTGGAAGCCAAATTGCCTCTATTTGCAGATGACATGATAGTATACCTAGAAGACCCCATCACCTCAGCCCAAAAGCTCCTGCAACTGATAAGCAACTTCAGCAAAGTCTCAGGATATAAAATCAATGTGCAAAAATCACAAGCATTCCTATACACCAATAACAGACTTAAAGAGAAACAAATTAAGAACGAACTGCCATTCACAATTGCTACAAAGAAAATAAAATACCTAGGAATACAACTCTCTAGGAATGTAAGGGACCTCTTTAAGGAAAACTACAAACAACTGCTCAATGAAATAAGAGAGGACACAAACAGATGGAGAAACATTCCATGTTCGTGGTTAGGAAGAATCAATATTGTGAAAATGGCTATACTGCCCAAAGTAATTTACACAATCAATGCTATCCCCATCAAACTACCATTGAATTTCTTCACAGAACTGGAAAAAACCACCATGAATTTCATATGGAACCAAAAAAGTGCCCACATAGCCAAGTCAATTCTAAGCAAAAAGAACACAGCGGGAGGCATCACGCTACCAGACTTCAAACTATACTACAAGGCTACAGTAATCAAAACAGCATGGTACTGGTACCAAAACAGAGATATAGACCAATGGAACAGAACAGAAGCATCAGAGGCAACACAACATATCTACAACCATATTATCTTTGATAAACCAGACAAAAACAGGCAATGGGGAAAGGATTCCCTATTTAATAAATGGTGTTGGGGAAACTGGCTAGCCATGTGCAGAAAGCAGAAACTGGACCCCTTTCTGACACCTTACACTAAAATTAACTCCAGATGGATTAAAGACTTAAACGTAAGACCTGACACCATAAAAACCCTAGAAGAAAATCTAGGCAAAACCGTTCAGGACATAGGAGTAGGCAAGGACTTCATGAACAAAACACCAAAAGCATTGGCAACAAAAGCCAAAATAGACAAATGGGACCTAATCAAACTCCACAGCTTCTACACGGCAAAAGAAACAGTCACTAGAGTGAATCGGCAACCATCAGAATGGGAAAAAAATCTTTGCAGTTTACACATCTGACAAAGAGCTGATATCCAGAATTTACAAAGAACTCAAACAGATTTACAGAAAAAAAACAAACAAGCCCATTCAAAAATGGGCAAAGGATATGAACAGAAATTTTACAAAAGAAGACATACATGAAGCCAACAAACATATGAAAAAGTGCTCATCATCATTGGTCATTAGAGAGATGGAAATCAAAACCACATTGAGATATCATCTCACACCATTTAGAATGGCGATCATTAAAAAATCTGGAGACAGCAGATGCTGGAGAGGATGTGGAGAAATAGGAACACTCTTACACTGTTGGTGGAAGTGTAAATTAGTTCAACCATTGTGGAAGACAGTGTGGCGATTCCTCAGGGACCTAGAAATAGAAATTCCATTTGACCCAGCAATCCCATTACTGGGTATCTATCCAAAAGACTATAAATCGTTCTACTCTAAGGACACATGCACACGAATGTTCATTGCAGCACTGTTTACAATAGCAAAGACCTGGAACCAACCCAAATGCCCATCGATGATAGACTGGACTGGGAAAATGTGGCACATATACACCATGGAATATTATGCAGCAATCAAAAATGATGAGTTTGTGTCCTTTGTAAGGACATGGATGAATCTGGAGAACATCATTCTCAGCAAACTGACACAAGAACAGAAAAAGAAATACTGCATATACTCACTCATAGGTGGGTGAGAAAAATGAGAACACATGGACACAGAGAGGCGGTCTACTATACACTGGGGACTGTTGGGAGAAATGGGGGAGGGACAGTGGGGGGGGCTGGGGGGGATAGCCTGGGGATGAATACCAAGTGTGGGTGAAGGGGAGGAAGGCAGCAAAACACACTGCCATGTGTGTACCTATGCAACTATCTTGCACGTTCTGCACATGTACCCCAAAACCTATAATGCAATAAAAATTTTAAAAAATAATAAATAAATAATGATGCATAGAGCAAATAGTAGAACTCTCCATTATAAAGTAATATATATACTTTCCAAAAGATGGAATAGACATGCTTTTTCCTATTCTTTCTACTAAGTACAGCTAGATACCCTTAGCATTATAAATAAAACAAACCTAAGGAAACTGGCAAAAGTGAAGAGAAGATAGGGCAGCTCATAACTTGGGGAACAACATGGCAATGAGTTCTTTGGTTCCTGGAGTTTTCTTTTTACCTTTTATATCCTAGACTGAAAATCAAAGAAGCTGGCCACCCAGAAACACCAATGGACACAGACAAATTAAAAAGAGAAAGAGGGCAAGAAAAGTCAGCCTTTTTTAGCTAAAGGATCAGAAAAGAGGAAGTCTAGACTGATACAAATCTTTAGATAAAATCCACTCTTATCCACAAAATAAAATATGGCTGTCACCTAAAACTCTCTAATAAAGGACAAGTGGAGAGCACAGGTTCCACTTTTCACAAGCATTAGTGAAGTATACCAAAGCCCCCACTAGGGTGATGTTGGAGAAGAATGAGTGAGAAGATAGACTGCTCAACTCCGTTGAGTAGTGGCACTCCATGATATCAGTGGAAACCCACAAGAGGAGTCTGACTTCAGCTTCAATCCAGTGGTAATTAGGAACTCCTCCCCTTTTTTGCTGGGATGGTATCAGCAGATTTTTAGTGGAGAGCCTAAAATTCTACCTCACCAGCAGTAATAAAGACTCCCTCTCACTTACTAGTTATAGTAGTGTTCATGGAGGCCAACCGGATAACCTGGATCTCCAGTCCCACATGGCAGTAACAAGGAAATGACCCCACTTATCTATCAGAGAAGTGCCAGAGTTGGCCATCTATGAAGTGTGCAAGTAGTACACAAGGCTATGCCCTTACTTCTAACAACAACTCCAAGTTTAGAGATGTTCAAGACCACCCTCTTATAATATCAGTTGAAAGTTGAAATGTTACAGGAAGCCATTAGGAACCTCTATGGCCACTCCAGCACTCTGGCTCAGATACTGCACTTTTCCCATGGTTTTCACAACCTGCAAATCAGGAGATTCCCTCTGGTGCCTACAACACCAGCACCCCAGGCTTCCTGCACAAGACTGGCCGTTTTAGCTGCAGTGGGTTTTTGTTTAGTTTTGTTTTCTCATACCCCAGTGGCACCTGGAATGCCAGTGAGACAGAACCAATCATTCCCTGAAAGAAAAGGGGGGCTGAAGCAAGAGAGCCAAGTGATCTGGCTTGGTGAGTCCCACCACCAGGAAGACCAGCAAGCTAAGATCCACTGGCTTGAAATTCTTGCAGCCAGCACAGCAGTCTGAGCTCAACCTGGGAGATTTGTGCTCAGTGAGGGGGAGGTGTGCCCACCATTACTGAGGCTCCTGTAGGAGGTTCTAACATTGCCTGTGTAAACAAAGAGGCTGGGAAGTTTACACAGCAACTGGACAGAGTCCAGGGCAGCTCAGCAAGGCCTCTTCAGGCAGACTGTGACTAGTTTCCCTTCTTTCTGGGCACAGAATCTCTGAAAAAAGGCAGCAGCCCATCAGGGACTTATAAATAAAGCCCCCACCTTCCTGGGACAGAGCACCTAGGAAAAGGGGCAGTTTTGGGTTCTGCTTCAGCAGACTTAAATGTCCCTGCCCAGTAGCTCTGAAGGGAGCAATGAACCTCCCAACATGACACTGATACAGGACAGACTGCATCCCCAAGTGGCTCACTGACCCCCAGTTATCCTGACTAAGAAATACCTTGGCTGGGTGCAGTGGCTCATGCCTGTAATCCCAGCACTTTGGGAGGCCGAGGCAGGTGGATCACGAGGTCAAAAGATTGAGACCATCCTGGTCAACATGGTGAAACCCCATCTCTACTAAAAATACAAAAAATTAGCTGGGCATGGTGGCACATGCCTATAATCCCAGCTACTCGGGAGGCTGAGGCAGGAGAATTGCCTGATCCCAGGAGGCGGAGGTTGCAGTGAGCCAAGATCACACCATTGCACTCCAGCCTGGGTAACAAGAGTGAAACTCCATCTCAAAAAAGAAAGAAAGAAAGAAATATCTCATACAGGAGAGCTCTGGCTGACACCTGGCAGGTACCCTCCTGGGATGAAGCTACAAGAGGAAGGAAGAGGCAGCAATCTTTGCTGTTCTGAAGCCCACCTGGGTGATTCCCAGGCAAGCAGGGTCTGGAGTGGACCTCCAGCAGACCTGCAGCAGAGGGGCCTGACTATTAAAAGGAAAATTAAAACAGAAAGAAATAGCTTCAACATCAACAGAAAGGAGGTCCACTCAGAGACCCCATCCAAAAGTCCCCAACTACAAACACCAAAGGTAGATAAATCCACAAAGTGGCAAAGAAACCAGAGCAAAAAGACTGAAATCACCAAAACCCAGAATGCCTCTTCTCCTCCATCACAACTCATCACCAGCAAGGGAACAAAACTGGATGAAAATGAATTTGATGAATTGACAGAAGCAGGCTTCAGAAAGTGGGTAATAACAAACTTCTTCAAGCTAAAATGTCATGTTGTAACCCAATGCAAGGAAACTAAGAACGTTGAAAAAAGGTTAGACAAAATGCTGACTAGAATAACCACCATGGAGAAGAATATAAACAACTTGATGGAGCTGAAAAACACAGCATGAGAACTTCGTGAAGCATACACAAGTTTCAACAGCCAAATGAATAAAGCAGAAGAAAGGATATCAGCGATTGAAGATCAATTCAATGAGATAAATTGAGAAGGCAATATTAGAGAAAAAAGAGTGAAAAGAAATGAACAAAGCCTTCAAGCAATACTGTTTTATGTGAAAAGACCAAATCTATGTTTGATCAGTGTACCTGAATGTGACAGGGAGAATGAAACCAAGTTGGAAAACACTCTTCAGGATATTATCCAGGAGAACTTCCCCAACCTAGCAATGGAGGCCAACATTCAAATTCAGGAAATACAGAGAACATCATAAAGATATTCCTTAAGAAGAGCAACCCCAAGGCATGTAATCATCATATTCACCAGCATTGAAATGAAGGATGTTAAGGGCAGCCAGAGAGAAAGGTCAGGTTACCCACAAAGTGAAGCCCATCAGACTAACAGTGGATCTCTCTGCAAGCCAGAAGAGAGTGGGGGCCAATATTCAACATTCTTAAAGAAAATAATTTTCAACCCAGAATTTTATATCCAGCCAAGTGAAGGAGAAATAAAATCCTATACAGACAAGCAACTGTGGAGAGATTTTGTCACCACAAAGCCTATTTTACAAGAGCTCCTGAAGGAAGCACTAAACATGGAAAGGAACAACCAATACCAGCCACTGCAAAAATGTACCAAATTGTAAAGACCATTGACACTATGAAGAAATCGCATCAACTAATAGGCAAAACAACCAGCTAGCATCAAAAAGGCAGAATCAAATTCACACATAACAAAATTAACCTTAAATGTAAATGGGCTAAATGCCCCAATCAAAAGACATAGACTGGAAAATTGGATTAAGAGTCAAGACCCATTTGTGTGCTGTATTCAGGAGACCCATCTCATGTGTAAAGGCACACATAGGCTCAAAATAAAGGGATGGAGGAAGATTTACCAAACAAATGAAGAGCAAAAAATAGCAGGGGTTGCAATCCTGGTATCTAATAAAACAGACATTAAACCAACAATTATCAAAAGAGACAAAGAAGGGTATTACATAATGGTAAAGAAATCAATGCAACAAGAAGAGCTAACTATCCTAAATACATATGCACCAAAAAAGAGCACCCATATACATACAGAAAGTTCTTAATGACCTACAAAGAGACTCAGACTCCCACACAATAATAGTGAGAGATTTTAACACTCCATTGTCAATATTAGACAGATCAACAAGACAGAAAATTAACAAGGATATCCAGGACTTGGACTCAGATATGAACCAAGTGGACCTAATAGACATCTACAACCTCTCCATACCAAATTTACAGAATATACATTCTAATCAGCACCACATTGCACTTACTCTAAAATTGACCACATAATTGGCAGTAAATCACTCGTCAACAAATGCAAAAGAACAGAAATAAAAACAGTCTCTCAGACCATGGTGTGATCAAATTAGAATTCAGGGTTAAGAAACTCACTCAAAACTGTACAACTACATGGAAACAGAACAACCTGCTCCTGAATGACTAATAGATAAATAATGAAATTAAGGCAGAAATGGAGAAATTCTTCAAAACCAATGAGAACAAAGACACAATGTACCAGAATCTCTAGGACACACTTAAAGCACTATCTATGATGAAATTTATAGCCCTAAGTGCCCACATGAGAAGTGAGGAAATATCTAAAATTGATACCCTAATGTCATAATTAAAAGAACTAGAGGAGCAACATCAAACAAATTTTAAAGCTAGCAGAAGATAAGAAATAACTAAGATCAGAGCAGAGCTGAAAGAGATAGAGACACAAAAAACCCTTCAAAAAATCAATAAATCCAGGTGCTAGTTTTTTGAAAAGATCAACAGACTAGATAGACTGCTAGCCAGCATAATAAAAAAATAAAAGAGAGAAGAATCCAATAGATGCAATAAAAAATGATAAAGGGGATATCACCACCGATCCACAGAAAAACAAACTACCATCAGAGATTATTGCAAAAACCTCTGTGCACATAAACCAGTAAATCTAGAAAAATGGATAAATTCCTGGACACTTACATCTTCCCAAGACTAAACCAGGAGGAGTTGAATCCATCCCTTCATAGACCAATAAAAAGGCCTGAAATTGAGGCAGCAATTAATAGCCTACCAACCAAAAAAAGTCCAGGACTAGACAGGTTCACAGCAGAATTCCACCAGATGTACAAAGAGGAGCTGGTACCAGTCCTTCTGAAACTATTCCAAACAATACAAAAAGAGGGAATCCTCCCTAACTCATTTTATGAGACCAACATCACCCTGATACCAAAACCTGGCAGGCACACAAATAAAAAAAAAAAATTCAGACCAACATCCGTGATGACCATTGATGTGAAAATCTTCAATAAAATAATGGCAAACTGAATCCAACAGCACATCAAAAAGCTTATCCATCACAATCAAGTCAGCTTCATACCTGGGAGGCAAGGGTGGTTCAACATACACAAATCTATGAATGTAATCCATCACATAAACAGACAAAAAACACATGATCATTTCAATAGATGCAGAGAAGGCCTTCGATAAAATTCAACAGCCCTTTATGCTAAAATATCTCAGTAAACTAGGTATTAATGGAACATATCTCAAAATAATAAGAGGTATTTATGACAAACCCACAATCAATATCATACTGAATGGGTAAAAACTGGAAGTATTCCCTTTGAAAACTGGCACAAGACAAGGATGACTTCTCTCACCACTCCTATTCAACATAGTATTGGAAGTTCTCACCAAGGCAATCAGACAAGAAAAAGAAATAAAGGGTGTTCAATTAGGAAAAGAGGAAGTCAATTTGTCTCTATTTGCAGACAACAGTTATGCAGACGACATGACTGAAGACCCCATCATTTCAGCCCAAAATCTCCTTAAGCTGATAAGCAACTTCAGCAAAATCTCAGGATACAAAATCAATCTGCAAAAATTACAAGCAGATGTATTCCTATACATCAATAGCAGACAAACAGAGAGCTGCATCATGAAGGAACTCCCATTAGCAATTACTACAGAGAGAATAAAATACCTAGGAATATAACTAACAAGGGATGTGAAGGATCTTTTCAAGGAGAACTACAAACCACTGCTCAAGGAAATAAGAGAGGACACACACAGATGAATCTTTCCATGCTCATGGTTAGGAAGAATCAATATTGTGAAAATGGCCATACTGCCCAAAGCAATTTATAGATTCAATGCTATCCCCATCAAGCTACCACTGACTTCCTCCACAGAAATGTAAAACCCACCTTAAACTTCATATGAAACCAAAAAAGAATCCACATAGCCAAGACAATCCTAAGCAAAAACAAAAACAAAAACAATGCTGGAGGCATCATGCTACCTGACTTCAAACTATACTACAAGGCTACAGTAATTAAAACAGCATGGTAATGGTGCCAAAACAGAAATATGGACCAATGGAACATAACAGAGGCCTTGAAAGTAACATCACACATCTACAACCATCTGAGCTTTGACAAACCTGACAAAAACAAGCAATGTGGAAAGGATTCCTTATTTAACAAATGGTTTTGGGAAAACTGGCTAGCCATATACAGAAAGCTGAAACTAGATTTCTTCCTTAGACCTTATACAAAAATTAACTCCAGATGGATTAAATATTTAAACATAAGACCTAACACCATAGAAACCCTAGAAAGAAACATGGGCAGTACCATTCAGGATGTAGGCATAGGCAAAGACTTCATGACTAAAACACCAAAAGCAATGGCAACAAAAGCCAACTAGACAAATGGAATCTAATCAAACTCCAGAGCTTTAATTAATCTAATTAAACTTTCTCTGCACAGCAAAAGAAACAATCATTAGAGTGAACCAGCAACCATCAGAATGGGAAAATTTTTGCAATCTACTCATCTGACAAACAGCTAATATCCAGGATCTACAAAAAAACTTAAATAAATTTACAAGGAAAAAACAAACAACCCCATCCAAAAGTGGGAGAAGGATATGAACAGACACTTTTCAAAAGAAGACATTTATGCAGTCAACAAACATGTAGAAAAGCTCGTCATCACTGGTCATTAGATAAATGCAAACCAAAACCACATTGAGATACCATCTCATGCCAGTTAGAATGTCAA
This sequence comes from Saguinus oedipus, assembly GCA_031835075.1. Taxonomy (NCBI): domain Eukaryota; kingdom Metazoa; phylum Chordata; class Mammalia; order Primates; family Cebidae; genus Saguinus; species Saguinus oedipus. The sequence goes on from CM063178.1 coordinate 72,572,150, forward strand.
TCATTAAAAAATCTGGAGACAACAGATGCTGAAGAGAATGTGAAGAAATAGGAATGCTTTTACACTGTTGGTGGTAGTGTAAATTAGTTCAATCATTGTGGAAGACAGTGCAGCAATTCCTCAAGGACCTAGAAATAGAAATACCATTTGACCCAGCAATCCCATTACTGGGTATATATTCAAAGGATTATAAATCATTCTATTATAAATAGACATGCACAGGTATGTTTATTGTGGCACTGTTTACAATAGCAAAGACTTGGAACCAACCCAAATGCCCATCAATGTAGACCGGACAAAGAAAATGTGGCACATATACACCATGGAATACTATGCAGCCATAAAAAAGTATGAGTTCATGTCCTTTGCAGGGACATGGATGAACCTGGAAACTGTCATTCTCAGCAAACTGACGCAAGAACAGAAAACCAAACACTGCATCTTCTCACTCATAAGTGGATGCTGAACAGTGAGAACATATGGACAAAGGGAGGGGAACATCATACACGGGGGCCTGTTGGGGAGTAGGGGGATTAAGGGAAGGATAGCAGCAGTGGGTAATAGGGAAGGGTAACATCAGGAGAAATACCTAATGTAGATGATGGGGGTTGGATGCAGCAAACCACCATGGCATGTGTATCCCTATGTAACAAACCTGCACATTCTGCACATGTACCCCAGAATTTAAAGTATAATAATAATAAAAAAAGAAACAAAAAAGGAAGTTAAAATGTTCACAAGATCACCCTCAGGTTCTATAATTCATTAGAAAAACTACAAAATTCACCGAACACCATTACACTCTTTAGTAAAGTATATTACTGATAGATAGTAAACTATATGGACAGATATTATAGATTATATTATTGAAATCAACCATGGGAAGAGATACATGAGGCTGAGCCCAGAAAAATGCCAAGTGTAGTTCTTCCAATTACCTTCTACCAGTGAGTCATGAACAGAACTTACTTTTTCCAGCAATGATGTGTGACAATAAACACAAAGTGTTGTCCACCAAGGAAGCTTTGAGGCCAGAGTTTTTATTGGCATTCAGTCATGTAGAATTATTGACCACTTGCACAGTGGACTTTAGTTTCCAGCCCCTCTGGAGGCTGAGCTGATATTGCCTGACCCAAAGTTGCTACCAGAAATGTACAAAATTCCAAATATTTGAAAACAATATATTTCCAGATGACTCATGGATATAAAAGAAAAGTGAAATTAGAAATTATTTTATCTGAATTAAAAGGAAAACAAAACATCTCAAGAATTGTGAAATGCAGCTCAAGTGGAATAAAGCTAAAATTGACCTGCAAATACACACAGTACATATATATGTAAATCTATGAAATATCCACATATATGTGAAGTATCTAGGTATTCTTGTAATTAATAAGAAGGCATATTTATGTGTATACTTTTATGTTTTTTTTAAATTTTCTGTCTGTATTGTAATGTTGTATGAATCCAATTATCTTACAGTGTTATGTCTTAAATAATATTGTGTAATAAAATGTATACTGGAAACTAAATTTTAATCTTTAAAATCAAATTTTAGACAAGTCATAAATTATAATTTTTTGTATTTTATTTTACAATGTTAATAATCTAAAATTTGAGATACTATAAAAACTGACCTTTGGATGATAGAGGATAGTGAGAGAGAGAGAGAGAGAGAGAGAGAGAGAGAGAGAGAGAGAGAGAGATATGACAGAAAGTGAGTAAGCAAGAATAAATGTTTCTCCGTTAAAATTATCAAATTATTAAAGTGTTTGATAATAAAACTAAAAGATAAGAGAAAACTATGTGGGTATTTGGCATAGACAAAAACAGAGTAAAGAGAGATGGAGCAGTTTAAGCTAAATTCTCTTTCTCTTAAATAAGTCAATACCTAATAAATAAAGGGATACATAAATAAAACTATGAATGCATAATCTAGAGTTAAGGAAGTACCTACAGAACAACAAATTGCTTAAAATAATTACCTCTGGAAAGTGGAATTAGATTTTAGGTAGAGGAAGGTAACTTTTTCCTTTTTTATGCTTCTATGCCATGTAGGGGAGAAATCTGGATCTATCTATATATCTACCTCTTAAAGACAACATCCTGGTAGTTTATTGGCAGCTGTTCATTAGAATAAGGTAAAGATTTTCATTTATTTAAACTATGAGGGTATACTACCTGTGTCTATCTGTATTAAAACAATAAAAAAGAAAAAGAAAAACTTGTCATTGGATATGCATCTCAAGTTTTTTTGTTGTTGTTGTTTTATCTTACTGCTGATTTTATCCTCATCTGATTGACAGCAATGTGACTGAATTTTTTATGGGAAATCAATATTAACTATCTACTTCCAAATGACAGGCAAATATACTCAAAGTCCTATGAAAGCCACATTCATGTGTCAAAACAAGCAGCCTGTATATCCTGTATATTGCAACATATTTCTATATACAGAAATAGGTATGTGTGTTGATGTAGGTGTTCTCACAGTTCTTTAACTAGTCCTGTTATACATTTAGAAATTCCAGGTATAAATTTACTTTTCAGGACTTGATCCAATTATCAGTGATGTAAATTTAGATTAATCAAAAGTATAAAGATGTAATAGATGCTATCAGATACTCAAACACTCAACTGTGACAGATAGAAAAGAAAATTTTCCTATGGTATTCGGAATATTTCACTTTTCTTCCAGTTGGTTTTAGACTGTGTAATCAGACTTGCATATAAGTCTGGTAACCAATTAAAAAAATGGATAAATTCTAGTGGGGCATGTTTTGTATGAGTACTCTTAATTTTCTTTTTGTCTATTTTACAGGTGTGCATTTTTCCTTGAGTCTTATCACTATTATTAATAGTGTCAATAAGGCTCTTAATATTGTAGAGTCATAAGAAAGAGAAATTAAGCAGAAGAGTGGGAAACAGGAACACATAAGCTGTTGTATAACTCCTCCATTGTTCAATTTAAAGAGCATTTTTGGTAAACAGCACATTGTCTTTTGCTTCCATAACTGTATATTTGAAAATGACTGATGACTTAACAAATTTGTGTTCCGCCGACCACAGAGTGAAATGTACTGTGTGCTGATATGATTGGCCTGGAGGTGTACAATTCATCTCACTTTATAATAGTTTGTGATCAGTTATCCAGTCAGTCTTCTTCTTGTCACTTCTTATCTAATTTCTCATCTCTTAATTGCTTTATATCTTGTTTGCAGCATGCATTATCAGCCATACTTGTTCCTAAAATGGTGTAACACAGGGAGAGCTGAAAAAGACTGACAGAAATGTATTTTGTCACAGTCCTGGAGTCTAGAAATCCAAAAGCAAGGTGTTGGCGGCATTATGCTCTCTCTGAAAAGTCTAGGGGAGAATCTGTTCCATGTCTTTCCTTTAGATTTTGGTGTTGTCGGCACTCCCTGAAAATCTTAGTTTGAAGATGCCTCACTCCAATGTCTGTGACTCTCATTAATGGCCACCTTCTCCTTCTGCCTCTATTTTTGTGTCTCCTTTACAAGTAATACTGGATTCCTTAATCCAATATGGAATAGAACCCACCATACTATTATATGGCCTATAACATATAACTAATTATATGTGTAGTGATCTTATTTTAAAATAAAATTATATTTTGAGCTACTGGGTGTTAGGAATTTAATGTAACTTTTAGGAAACAAAATTCAGCACACAACACATTCCCAGGAGGAACATGCCTGCGAATATCCTACTAATATGGTTTGGCTGTGTCTCCACCCAAATCTCATCGGAAACTCTAGCTCCCACAAATCCCACGTGTTGTGGGAGGAACCCAGGGGGTGGTAATTGAATCATGGGGCGAACATTTTTCATGCTATTCTCCTGATAGTAAACATGTCTCACCGGATCTGATTATTCAATAAAGGGGACTGTCCCTACACAAGCTCTGTTCTCTTGTTGACTCCATGTGAGATGTGCCTTTCACCTTCCACCATGATTGTGAGGCTTCCCCAGCATGTGAAACTGTGAATCCACTAAATGTCATTGTTCTTCAAATTGCCCAGTCTCTGGTATGTCTTTATCAGCAATGTAAAAATGGACGAACACTGTAAATTAGTACCAATAGAATGGGGAGCTGCTGAAAACCTACACCAAAAATTTGGAAGTGATTTTGGAACTGCATACAGACGCAGCCTGGAACAGTTTAGAGGGCTCACAAGAAGACAGGAAAATGTGGAAAAGTTTGGAACTCCCTAGAAACTTGTTGAATGGCTTTGACCGAAATGCTGATAATTAAATGGCCAATGAAATCCAGGCTGATGTTTTCTCAGATGAAGATGAGGAACTTATTGGGAACTGAAACAGTACTTTGGGATGCCAAAGAGGGAGGATTTCTTAAGCTCAGGAGTTTGAGATCAACCTGGGCAACATGACAAAACCCTGTCACTACTAAAAATGCCAACGTTAGCCCAGCATAATGGCATACACCTGGACTCTTAGCTACTTGGGAGGTTGAAGTGGGAGGATCACTTGAGTCCAAAAGGTGGAGATTGCAGTGAGGAATAGTTACGCCACTGCATTCCAACCTGGGTAATAGAGCCAAACCATGTCTCAAAAAAAACTTTTTTTGACTTTTCTATATTTTCTTTGAACTCTGAGATAAGCAACACTTTTCATACCCACTGACTGACTAAAAAACAGGCAAGTATATTTTATTAGTGTTTGAGGATATCACTAATCCTGCTTTTTTAGATTTATTACTTATTCTACACTTGATGTGATTTCCATCTTATTCTTGTCTCCATATCTCATTTATATAAATGAGATCACACTGTTTTTTATACTATGGCTAGGGATACCATTGCTTAGGTATCTAAAATCATAGAAGCAGAAAGTAGGAAGGTGGTCATCAGGGGGTAGGGGTCGGCAGAAATGTGCAGTTTCTTTTCTTTTTCTTTATTTCTTTTTTTTTTTTAATTTGAGACTGAGTCTCACTCTGTTGCCAGGCTGGAATGCAGTGGTGTGATCTCGGCTCACTGTAACCTCCGCCTCCTGGGTTCAAGTGATTCTCCTGCCTCAGCCTCCAAGTAGCTGGGATTACAGGTGCATGCCACCACACCCAGCTAGTTTTTGAATTTTTAGTAGAGAGGGGGTTTTACCATGTTGGCCAGGGTGATCTTGATCTCTTAACCTCGTGACCCACCCACCTTGACTTCCCAAAGTGCTGGGATTACAGGCGTGAGCCACCGCGCCTGGCCGTAGTTGCTTTTCAATGGGTGTAAGTGTTCATCATCCAAAATGAAAAAGTTCTACAGCTCTGTTATACAATAATGTGCACACAGTGAGTAATACAGTAATGTGTTGTTCTGGCTTCTTGGGCTGTAAAGTGCAAGGCAATAACACTTCATAATAGAGTGTTTGTTGTTCACAGATTAGAAAGGAAACTGACAGTATATCCTACAATGTATATCTCTGTCATGGTTGTAAAGCTTCAATGTTCTCTATCTGTTTATGTTGTTTGTCATTTATTTATCCACTCAAGCATTAGCTTGAGCACCTCCTTCATGCATATCGCTAAACTAGGTGCTTTGAGGGATAAACATACTGAAAAATTTATCATTTAGTGAAAACACACACTTACTAAGCAAAGCTAAACATGGTAGTTTTAAAGTGCTCTTGAAATATAAACATGAAAAAATGCTGGAGTGGAAGGGAGACACAAGGAAAATAATAGTATTTATACTGATTTGTGAAAGTAGATAAGGACTTTCTTAAGCCTCAAAAAAAGACTAACAGAAAGGGAATTCTAAGCAAAGTATGAGCAATGCTGCAAAAGCACAGATAAGGATGGAGGTTTAGGTAAATTCTAGCAATGTTTTGTTACGACTGCACCTCAGGTATGAGACCTGAAGGCCAATGACAGTGAAAAAACAGGTGGGAGCCAAAGTCAAAGAATCTGAGTTTTACACCAGGGCAAGGTCAGCGAGCATAAACTATGCACTGAAGAAAATGCAATTTTTGAGGAAAGTTGTGGAGGTCACCACCTGTGGGGATCTGTCCTACAGACCCTGACTCAATGACAGATGAATAAAGTACACTGACACACAGATATTAGGCTTTGCCAATTTGGCTGAGAGTCTGTGTGTCTTCTTTTAGACTCTAGAGAGTGCCGTAAACAGTTGCAACTGCAGGTTCCCCCAGCCAGTGAGACTCGCATTTATTTAGTAAAGTTTAACTGACAAAGGCTTGAGTCCTCACCACTAGAGACTGAAAGATTAAAACATAGGTTTCGATCCTCAAAGCAAATACAATTAGGGGGTAATTTTCCTGGTCAACCTCCCCCCAAGAGGGCCATCCAACTCACAGGTTAGTTTTAAGACCACATGAGTTAACAAGTTAGGTAAACTCCCTCACATACCCTAACTATTTGCTTTACTTATTAACTAAATGTAAAGGGGATTTAGGCTGCCTTCAGCTGAAACTTCTACTGAAACTGTGAAAAAACCCTTAGGCCTTCCAAAAGTGTTTGAGACTATATTCTGTAACTTTCTCTACTATTTTTTCCTTAATATTTTTTGCCACCACCCTGAGTGAATTCCCACAGAAAGTCTACAAAATTAAACTGGTAACCCATTTCATGTGAGGGCGAGGGAGGACAACATCAAATCTGAGTTTGAATGCTTGAAGGAATCTTAAACTAGAAGGACATTCCAACTTAGCTTCTTTATTTTTGTAGATAAATATTTTGCTGACCAAAAATAATGACATCTTTTCAAATTTCCTACAAATAGTTGATAATAGGTCTGAATTACAGTCAGGAAACTAAATTCTCCAAGTTCAAGCTTCATAAAAAGTTAAGACCAAATGTCTAAACTACAAAGTAAAGTAATTCGTCATTCCACCTTCAGATCTCTTGCAGTCTTTCTCCCACTTTCTTCTTCACGTGCTCTGAGGTCCAGCCAAACTGAACTTATGTAACCCTATGTGTGTACAATGATTTTCTGCCTCTATGACTTACTTTATAATATTCTCATCAGTTGCTCTGTACCTTTTCCATTAATACTGGTCTACACTATTTAGCCCTCAAAACCCAGCCCCAATGCTGCCTTTTCTAAGACCATGTAAATTTTCCTCACCATTCTACCCCAGTCAGTAGTAATCTCTCTTTCTGAATTTCCACAGGACTGTCTGACTCTCATGAGGTGTACTATATTATATTAAAGTTGTAGAAATATATCATTTCAGGCAAGAACCTAAGAGTAAATAACCTAAATTTACTACTCTCAAATGTAGTAAATATAGAATATTCACATTCAGTGTTTCCCATAGCATCAGCCCCAGACTTATCAAATAGGTGGAGGCTAATGAGTATCTCTCAGATACATAAATCAATACTTTGGCTTAACATGAGGGGGATGAAGCCAAAAGAGAACTATCTTTGTTTTTCTTGCTATGTAAATACTTGTTTAATTTGGGCATAATTAAATATTAAATAACTCAATATTCTCTGTTATGCTATGTTAATCAGAATGGTAGTGTCCATTTCTAGCATAGCCATTCGTTTTGGGATGCAAGTCCTCATTTCAAAAAGACATTGAAAAGGTAGATTTATCATAAAAGGTTTACTGCATCAGTCCTCATCCTTTTCAAACTTTCATGGCTAAGTAATTTCTTTTCTTGACGTGCTGACAGAAGAAGCCATAATATATCTCCCAGGCAACCAGACATGTACACAGCTGAGATCATTAAAATAAACCTAGAGTGTATCCTAAGTGTTAAGAAAAGGTTTAAATTGTCCTGCAGATTGATATAATCACATGGATAATGAATAAATAGGTCTTTATTTCTATGATTATATCCACCTGCTTGTTCCAGCTTGGAATTCCAGAGGTCTATTCATTTGGCAACTGAAAATGAGGCTATTCATCTCCCTGAAATTAATCAATATGAACCCAGAGTCGATCCTCAGTGTTAAACAAAGATTTAAATAGTCATTCATTCAATAAACATAACACCCTACATAACAGATGGGCTTCTATCCCTATAGTGATCTTATCTATCTGCTTACTTGCTTGAAATCATTTTGGGTAAAAACAGGGGTAGAGAATTGTATTATGTAGTCAGAAATGAGGCTGATGGTGTTTCATTGCCTTAAATTCACAGTATGGTATAAGTGACGTGTTTTAGATGTGTTCTTAAAGCACACTTTAAGAAAGGAAAGGGTCTTGGGTGTGTTAGAAGAAGAAAAACATATTCTGTAAGCAAGAGTAAGAAGGATGCCTCTAGTAGTTCTTTCTAATTTCTTCAAGAATCCTGGAGACCAACGACAAAATAGCTTCCTCATTATCAGTGTTTTGAGATTAATCTAGGAGTTTGAATTATTCAGGTAATTGTTCCTTATGTGTCTCAGAGGTTGGGTCTGGATGCACGAAGTTAAAATTAAATATGTAAAACTGAAATGAATGTATCAATGAAATGATTGTTCCTTGGGGTTTCCCTTTCATTCCCCCCACCTGCTTTTCTTTCAGAAAATACCATCATCGTTAATCCAGCTGCAGAAGCCAGGTGGCATCCTCGACATTGCACTCTTCCTTGCTACTTACATTCAACTGACCACCAAATGTTTGCTTATTATTTTATAAATACCTCTTGAAAACATATACCTCCTTCCTTCCACCAGTTTAAGCAAACATCATGCATCAAATTGCACCCATTCTGTGATACCTCCAAATTAATGCATTCTTCATACCTCATTCACTCATTGATTCATTCATTCAAGTACATACAGGTATACTTCATTTTATTGCATTTTGTTTTATTGTGATTTATAGATAATGTGTTTTTTAAAAATTGAAGGTTTGTGTCAACCCTGCATTGAGCAAGTCTATCAGCACCATTTTTCTAAAAACGTGCTCACTTTATTTCTCCATGTTACATTTTTGTAATTCTTCCAATATTTGAAACATTTTCATTATTATTATAACTGTTATGGTGACCTGTAATCAGTGATCTTTAAAGTTACTATTGTAATTGCTTTGAAGTGCCACAGACTGCACCCATATAAGATGGCAAAATTAATCAATAAACGTGTGTGTTCTGACTGTTCCACCAAGTGGTCATTTCCCCATCTCTCTCCCTTTCTTTATGGCTCCCCATTTCCTAAGGCACAGAAATACAGAAATCAGGCTAATTAATCACCCAATAAATGGCTCTAAGTGTTCAAGTGAAAGGAATAATTGCACATCTCTCAATTTAAATCCAAAGCTAGTAATTAATAAGCTTGGTGAGGAAGGCATATCAAAAATTGAGACAGGCTGATGGCTAGGCCTCTGTGCCAAACAGCCAAGTTGTGAATATAAAGGAAAAGTTCTTCAAGGAAATTAAATGTGCTACTCTAGTAAGCACACAAATGATGAGAAAGAAAATTAGTTTTATTGCTGATATGGAGAATGTTTTAGATCAACCCAGCCATAACATCCCCTTAAAGAAAAGCTTAATCTAGAGCAAATTCTTAACTTCCTTCAATTTTTTGAAGGCTAAGAGAGGTGGGGAAGCTGCAGAAGAAAAGCTGGAGGCAAGCAAATGTTGGTTTGTGAGGTTTGAAAAAAAGAAACTCATCTCCGTAATATAAAAATGTAAGGTGAAGAGCAAGAGCTGATGTAGAAGCTGCAAGAAGCTCTTTAGTCCTTGCTAAGATAACTGATGAAAGAGGATACACTAAACCACAAATTTTCAATGTTGATGAAACCTCCTTCTTTTGGAATAACACGTTGTCTAGGACTTTTATAGCTAGTGGGAAGTCAATGCTTGACTTCGAAGCTTCAAAAGACAGGCTGAGTTCTCTCATTAAAAGCCTATTCATGTAGTGACTTTAAGTTGAAGCTAATCCTCATTTACCTTCCTGAAAATCCTAGGGCCCTTAAGAATTATGCTAAAACTTCTCTGTCTGTGCTTTATAAAAGCGAAAACAAAATGCCTGGAAAACAGTATATATGTTTAAAGCATATACATATATATAGCATATAGTTTCCTGTATATTTTAAGCCCACTGTTGAGAAAGAAGAAGATTTATTTTGAAATATCACTGCTCATTGACAATGCATCTGGTAACTGACCCAAGAGAGCTCTGATGGGAATGTACTAGGAGGTCAATGTTGTTATTATGCCTGCTAAGAAAAATACATTCTGTAGCCCATGGATTAAGGAGCCATTTTGACTTTTAAGACTTCTTATTTAAAAAATCCTTTTCTTCATATGTTTCTTGGCTACATAAATGTCTTCTTTGGAAGAGTGTCTGTTCATATCCTTTGCCCACTTTTTGATGGAGTTGTTTTTTCTTGTAAATCTGCTTTAGTAAGGTTATAGCTGCCATAGATAGTAATTCTTCTGATGGATCTGGGCAAAATGAATTGAAAATGTTCAAAAATGATTCACAATTCTAGATTTCATTAATAACATTTGTGATTCATGAGGTGGAAATCAGAACAGGAACCTAGAAAATGTTGGGTTTAACCCTCATGGATGACTCTGAGGGATTCAAGACTTCAGTGGAAGAAGTAATTGCATATGTGGCAGAAATAGCAAGAAAACTAGATTTAGAAGTGGACTCTGAAGATATGACTGAATTGCTGGAATCTCATGATAAAAATTTAATAGATGATACATTGGTTCATATGGATGAGAAAGTTTTTTTTTTGAATTAACTCCATTTTAATAAAGACACATCCTACACATTATAAATCCAATGTCATTTGTGAAGAGATTGCTTTGATTTGCTCTTGGGGAATATTACTCACTCTCTCTCTCTCTCTCTCCATATATATATATATATATATATATATATATATATATATATATGTATGTACACACACACACACAATATCTTTATTAAAATAGTATACAATGATGGACTAATTTCAAACTATAAATTATGAATAATGTGACAAATATGAAATAAATTTCACAGAACTAACAACTAACTGGGAAAAATCTAATAGCTTCTCCACTCTAATGAACATTATATTACTATTATTGTTATCATTATTATACTTTAAGTTCTGGAGTACATGTGCACATCTTGCAGGATTGTTACATAGGTACACACATGCCATGGTGGTTTGCTGTCTCCATCCCACCACCACCTATATCAGGCATTTCTTCCAATATTATCCCTCCCCAAACTCCCCACACCCTGCTATCCCTCTCCTAACTCCCTACTTCCCACAGACCCCAGTGTGTGATGTTCTCCTCCCTTTGTCCATGTGTTCTCATTGTTTAACACCCACCTGTGAGTGAGAACATGCAGTGTTTGATTTTCTGTTCTTGTGTCAGTTTGCTGAGAATAATGGTTTCCAGATCCATCCATGTCCCTACAAAGGACATGAATTCATATTTTTTATGGCTGCATAGTATTCCATGGTGTATATGAGCCACATTTTCTTTGTCCAGTCTATAATTGATGGGCATATGGGTTGGTTCCACGTCTTTGCTATTGTAAACAGTACCATATGAGCATACGTGTCCTTGTATCTTTATGATAGAATGATTTATAATCCTTTGGGTATATACCCAGTAATGGGATTGCTGGGTCAAATGGTATTTCTATTTCTAGATTCTTAAGGAATCGATACCCTGTCTTCCACAATGGTTGAACTAATTTACACTCCCATCAAAAGCATAAAAGTTTTCCTATTTCTCCACATCCTCTCCAGCATCTGTTGTCTCCAGATTTTTTAATGATTGCCATTCTAACTGGCATGAGATGGTATCTCAATGTGGTTTTGATTTGCTTTTCTCTAATGAACAGTGATGATGAGCTTTTTCTCATATGTTTCTGGGCCATATGTTTCTCATATATCTTCTTTTGAAGTGTCTGTTCGTATCCTTTGCCCACGTTTTGGTGGAGTTGTTTTTTTCTTGTAAATCTGCTTTAGTTATTTGTAGATTCTAATATTAGCCCTTTGTCAGGGGAAAACTGGCTAGCCACGTGCAGAAAGCTAAAACTGGACCCTTTCCTTCCACCTTACACAAAAATTAACTCCAGATGGATTAAAAATTTAAACATAAGACCTAACACCATAAAAAACCCTAGAAGAAAACCTAGGCAATACAATTCAGGACATAGGCACAGGCAAGGACTTCATGACTAAAACACCAAAAGCAATGGCAACAAAAGCCAAATTAGACAAATGGGATCTAATTAAACTTAAGAGCTTCTGCACAGCAAAGGAAACAATCATTAGAGTGAATGGGCAACCAGTAGAATGGGAAACAATGTTTGCAAGAATGTGGTTTCTTGAGAAGAAATCTAATCTTGATGAAGACGCTATGGACGTTTTTCATATAACAACAAAAGAAATGAGAATATTGGCTAGGCATGGTGGCTCACACCTGTAATCCCAACAATTTGGGAGGTGGCCGAGGTGGGCAGATCACTTGATGTCAGGATTTTGAGACCAGCCTGGCCAACATGGTGAAACCTAATGTCTACTAAAAATACCATCCCAGCTACTCAGGATGCTGAGGCAGGAGAATCACTTGAACTTGGGGGTCAGAGATTACAGTGAGCCAAGATTGCACAACTACACTCCAGGTTGGGTGACAGGGCAAGACTGCATCTCATAAAAATGAGAAGATTATGAGTGTGGGAGGCAAGATGCCGTCGTAGAGGCGACTCAGGATTGCAGCTCTCAGTGAAGGCACAGAGGGTGAGTCCTAGCTGCATTCTCGGATGTTCCTTTTATGCCCACAGAGCATTGAAAGTCCCAGGTGAGGGAGAGACACGGGATGCTAGCACAGCAGGCTAACGCAGCCGGCTTCTGCCGCCTCTTCGGCTGGCGCCACGGCGGGACCCGGCGCGGAACTCACTGGTCTGGGTACGCTGTTAAACTGGCAATCTGAGATTTGGAAGGGCAGATTGGCATGTTCATCTGATTGAACGGGACTTGGACAATGAGCCAGACCAGGAGTTTCCTGGAAAGTGTGATCTGAGCCGGGGTAGTGGGCAGCGGCACGGGAGATTGCACGGATCCCAGTGCCCTATTGGCAGGCTCCTGGGGTGCCAGTGAGAGAGTCGACCTTTCAGCTTGGGGAGAGGAAGAGAGAGAGAGAGAGAGAGAGGACGGACTCTGAGGCAGGGAGCTGGGTGATTGGGCTCGGCGGGTCCCACACTCAAGGGGACAAGCAGGGCGGCGACTGGAGGTGCTTGGGGCTGAGAGTTTTGCTGCTGGCATCTAGGACAGTGCAGCCCGGTGAGGGAGGGGCGTCCACCATTGCTGACGCAGTCCACCCCCACTGAAGTACCGCCCAGGACTGATGCAGCCCACCGTTGCCGAGGCAACCTGCCATAACAGAGAGACTCTGCACTCCACAGCAGAAGGGAGCCCAGCAGCAACAGGGCAGACCTGCACTAGCAGGTCAGAGCCCCCACAGGCAAATAGTGAATAGACTGCCGCCTAGTGGGGCAGGACAGTGCAACAGACACTCATAAAGAAAGCCCCAACTCCCTGAGACAGAGCATCTAAGGGGGGGAAAAAAGGGGTGGTGTTTTAGGAGTTCTATTGCAGTAGACATAAACAACCTCCCAACAACCCTGAATGAACAACGGAGCTCAGAGCTCAGCACTGGAGCTCCTATAAAGCACAGACTGTCTCCTCAAGCAGCTCCCTGACCCCTGTATATTCAAGGAGTCACCCCAGAAAAGGACTAATCAGACTGACATTTGGCAGGCATTATTCTGGAACAAGGACAGCAGAAGAAGAAACTGGTATCATCCCTCACTGTTCTGCAGCTGCTGCAGGTATATCCCAGACAAGCAGGGCCTGGAGTGGACCTCAGCACTCATACAGCAGAGGGGATAGACCATAAGAGGGAAAACTAAGTAACAGAAATACTTCATCATCAACAATCTCAGTGTCCACAAAGAGACCCAATTGAAAAATCAGCAACTACTAAGACGACAGGCAGATAAATCCATAAAGATGGGAAGAAACCAGTGCAAAAAGGAGGAAAGCACCCGAAACCAAAACACCTCACTTCCACAAAAGGACCAAAACTCCTCACAAGCAAGGGAACAAAGCTGGACGGAGAATGAATGTGACGAAATGACGGAATCAGACTTCAGAAAGTGGATAATGAGAAACTTCAGTGAGCTAAAGGAACATGTACTAAACCAGTGCAAAGAAACTAACAACCTTGAAAAAAGATTTGAAAAAAGATTCGAGGAATTGATAACAAGAATGGACAACTTAGAGAGGAATATGAATGAATTGAAGGAGCTGAAAAACACAACACGAGAACTTCGCGAAGCATGCACAAGTTTCAACAGCCGAATTGACCAAGCAGAAGAAAGAATATCAGAAGTTGAAGATCAACTCAATGAAATAAAACGAGAAACCAAAATTAAAGAAAAGAGTACAAAAAGGAATGAACAAAATCTCCAAGAAATGTGGGACTATGTGAAGAGACCCAACCTACGTTTGATAGGTGGACCAGAATGTGACGAAGAGAATGAATCCAAGCTGGAAAACACTCTTCAGAATATTATCCAGGAAAATTTCCCCAACCTAGCAAGACAGGTCAATACTCAACTCCAGGAAATACAGAGGACACCACAAAGATACTCCGCAAGAAGAGCAACCCCAAGGCACATAATCGTCAGATTCACCAGGGTTGAAACGAAGGAGAAAATACTAAGGGCAGCCAGAGAGAAAGGTCGGGTCACCCACAAAGGGAAGCCCATCAGACTTACAGCAGATCTCTCGGCAGAGACTCTACAAGCCAGAAGAGAGTGGGGGCCAATATTCAACATCCTTGAAGAAAACAGCTTTCAACCCAGAATTTCATATCCAGCCAAACTGAGCTTCATAAGTGAAGGAAAAATAAAATCCTTCACGAACAAACAAGTACTCAGAGATTTTGTCACCACTAGGTCTGCTTTACAAGAGCTCCTGAAAGAGGCACTACACATAGAAAGAAACAACCAGTTCCAGCCATCCTAAAAGCATACCAAATGCTAAAGACCATCAACAAAATGAAGAATGTACATGAACCAACGGCCAAAACAGCCAGCTAGCATCAAAATGGCAGTATCAAATTCACACATAACAATATTAACCCTGAATGTAAATGGGCTAAATGCACCAATCAAAAGACACAGACTGACAAATTGGATAAAAAACCAAAACCCATCAGTGTGCCGTATCCAGGAAACCCATCTCACACGCAAAGATACACAAAGGCTCAAAATAAAAGGATGGAGGAAGATTTACCAAGCAAATGGAGAGCAAAAAAAAGCAGGAGTTGCAATTCTCATCTCTGATAAAATAGACTTTAAAGCAACAAAGATCAAAAGGGACAAAGAAGGTCATTACATAATGGTAAAAGGATCGAAACAACGAAAAGAGCTAACGATTCTAAATATATATGGATCCAATGTAGGAGCACCCAGATATATAAGGCAAGTTCTTAATGACTTACAAAGAGACTTAGACTCCCACACAATAATAGTGTGAGACTTTAACACTCCACTGTCAATAGCAGACAGATCAACCAGACTGAAAATTAACAAGGATATCCAGGACTTGAACTCAGACCTGGAACAAGCAAACCTGATAGACATTTACAGAACTCTCCACCCCAAATCCACAGAATATACATTCTTCTCAGCACTACATCACACCTACTCCAAAATTGACCACATAATTGGAAGTAAAGCACTCCTCAGCAAATGCAAAACAATGGAAATCATAACAGTCTCTCAGACCATAGTGCAATCAAGTTGGAACTCAGAATTCAGAAAATAACTCAGAACTGCACAGCTTCATGGAAACTGAACAACTGGCTCTTGAATGTTGATTGGATAAACAATGAAATGAAGGCAGAAAAAAGAAGTTCTTTGAAACCAACGAGAATGAAGACACAAGGTACCAGAATCTCTGGGACACATTTAAAGCAGTCTGTAAAGGAAAATATATAGCAATAAGTGCCCACATGAGAAGAGTGGAGAGATCCAAAATGGACACCCTATCGTCAAAATTGAAAGAGCTAGAGGAGCAAGATCAAAAAAAAAAAAAAAACTCAAAACCTAGCAGAAGAAAAGAAATAACTAAGATCAGAGCAGAACTGAAGGAGATAGAGACAAGAAAAACCCTTCAAAACATCAATAAATCCAAGAGCTGGTTTTTCGAAAAGATCAATAAAATAGACAGACCACTAGCCAGACTGATAAAAAAGAAAAGAGAGAACAACCAAATAGATGCAATAAAAAACGATAAAGGGGAAATCACCACAGATTCCACAGAAATTCAAACCATCATCAGAGAATACTACAAACAACTCTATGCACACAAACTAGTAAATCAGGAAGAAATGCATAAATTCCTGGACACCTCTGTCCTCCCAAGCCTAAACCAGGAGGAAGCCGAAACTATGAATAGACCAATAACAAGGTCAGAAGTTGAGGCAGCAATTAAGAGCCTACCACACAAAAAAAGCCCAGGTCCAGATGGGTTCACAGGTGAATTCTACCAGACACACAAAGAGGATCTGGTACCATTCCTTCTGAAACTATTCCAAATAATCCAAAAAGAGGGAACCCTTCCCAAATCATTTTATGAGACCAACATCATCCTGATACCAAAACCTGGCAGAGACTCAACAAGAAAAGAAAACTTCAGGCCAATATCCATGATGAACATAGATGCAAAAATCTTCAATAAAATACTGGCAAATCGATTGCAACAGCACATTAAAAAACTTATCCATCATGATCAAGTAGGATTCATCCCGGGGATGCAAGGCTGGTTCAACATACGCAAGTCTATAAATGTAATTCACCACATTAACAGAAGCAAAAACAAAAACCACATGATTATCTCAATTGATGCAGAGAAGGCATTTGACAAAATTCAACAGCCCTTTATGCTAAAAACCCTCAATAAACTTGGTATTGATGGAACATATCTCAAAGTAATAAAAGCTATTTATGACAAACCAACAGCCAATATCATACTGAATGGGCAAAAACTGGAAGCATTCCCTTTGAAATCCGGCACTAGACAAGGATGCCCTCTCTCACCACTTCTATTCAACATAGTACTGGAAGTTCTAGGCAGAGCAAACAGGCAAGAAAAAGAAATAAAGGGTATTCAAATAGGAAAGGTGGAAGCCAAATTGTCTCTATTTGCAGACGACATGATAGTATACCTAGAAGACCCCATCACCTCAGCCCAAAAGCTCCTGCAACTGATAAGCAACTTCAGCAAAGTCTCAGGATATAAAATCAATGTGCAAAAATCACAAGCATTCCTATACACCAATAACAGACTTAAAGAGAAACAAATTAAGAACGAACTGCCATTCACAATTGCTACAAAGAAAATAAAATACCTAGGAATACAACTCACAAGGAATATAAGGGACCTCTTTAAGGAAAACTACAAACAACTGCTCAACGAAATAAGAGAGGACACAAACAGATGGAGAAACATTCCATGTTCGTGGTTAGGAAGAATCAATATTGTGAAAATGGCTATACTGCCCAAAGTAATTTACACAATCAATGCTATCCCCATCAAACTACCATTGAATTTCTTCACAGAACTGGAAAAAACCACCATGAATTTCATATGGAACCAAAAAAGAGCCCGCATAGCCAAGTCAATTCTAAGCAAAAAGAACACAGCGGGAGGCATCACGCTACCAGACTTCACACTATACTACAAGGCTACAGTAATCAAAACAGCATGGTACTGGTACCAAAACAGAGATATAGACCAATGGAACAGAACAGAAGCATCAGAGGCAACACAACATATCTACAACCATATTATCTTTGACTGTTGGGGGAAATGGGGGAGGGACAGCGGGGGGGGCTGGGGGGGATAGCCTGGGGATGAATACCAAGTGTGGGTGAAGGGGAGGAAGGCAGCAAAACACACTGCCATGTGTGTACCTATGCAACTATCTTGCACGTTCTGCACATGTACCCCAAAACCTATAATGCAATAAAAATTAAAATAAATAAATAAATAAAACTAAACTAAACTAGAAAAAAAAAATGAGAACATTATATAAACTTAGTTCATAAAGCAGTGGCAAGATTCAACAAATTGAATCCAATTTCTAATAATTTCTGTGGGTATAATGCTGTCAAACAGCATCACATGCTGCACAGAGATCATTTTTGAGTCAATTTATGCAGCAAACTTCATTGTTCTATGATTTTAAGAAACTCCCTCAGCCACATCAACTTTCAGCAACCACCACCATGATCAATCAGTAGCCATCAACATACGGGGAAGACCCTCCACCAAAAAAAAGGATTATGTACAACTCACTGAAGGCTCTGATGATCATTAGCATTTTTTAGCAATAAAGTATTTTAATTGTAATATGTACATTGTTGTTTTAGATATAATCTGATTACATATGTAATAGACTACAGTGTAGTGTAAACATGACTTTTATAAGCACTGAGAAACCAAAAAATAAAATGTGTGACTTGCTTTATTGCAATCATCTAGAACCAAATCCACAATATCTTTCAAGTATGGTTGCACTGAGCACCTACTCGGGACCAGGCATTATTCTAGGCAATGGAAAATATTCATAAATAAAGCAAAGTTTCTACACCTATGGAGCTAGCATTCTAGTTTGGGGAGATGAACAATAAAGGAAAGAGTCATGCAGACTTACATAAACATAGATATACAAAGGTCAAGAGAGGTAAGTGCTGTGAACAGAGGGAATAAAACAGAGCATATAGGGAAAGGCTTTTTTTTTATATAATATCCAAGAAAAGCTTCTCTAACACAGTGATATTTAAGCCAAAACCTAAAAAAACAATGGAACTTATGAAGAACAGGGGAAAGAACATTCCAGCAACAAGGAGGAGCAATTGCAGAAGCCCTCAATAATTGCTTATTACATGGGGAACAGCAAGAAAGCAATGTGACCGAAATGTCATGAGTGATGCAGAGAGCAGTAAAACATTAAATCAGAGAGGTAACAGTGGCAGGGGAGCAGAAGACGGAGGGCTTTATAGGCCATGCTAAGGTCTTAGAAATTTATTTTGAGTGAGATGGGAATCCATTAAAAGAAGTCGAGCAGAAAAGGTACCGAACCCCTTCAAATTTTGAGAAGGACTCTCTGGCTGTTGCATAGAGTAGACCCTGTAGGTACTATTAAGAGTGAACAAAGAGAAACCCAGTATGGGTCTTTTGAAATAGTCCTGACAACAGGTGTGTGCAGCTGGGACTATAAGGTCATTGCGGAGAGGTGAAAGAGGATAGACCTCCAGGTCTTTGGCTCTATCTTGAAGGCAGAGCAGAAACAATGTGTTGATATATGACATTTACGTTGCACACCGTGAGGAAAATAAAGGGATCAGAAGTGACTACTACAAGGTATTCAGCCTCAGCAGCTGAGAGGATGACACTACTAGCCTTTGGGACTCTATGAAACTGGTGAAGGATGTGAGTCAGTTTTTTGTGTGTTTTTGTTCTTGTTGATGCTTGTAATTGGGGTGGTTTGTGGAGGACAGAAATTCAAGACATCTGTTTCATTATATGCCAGGTTTGAAGTTCTAATTAGTCTGTGATTAGGAGTGCTCAAGTGGCTGATGGGTTGTAGAAGTGTAGAGTTGTAAAGGAGTGCTTGGAACTGAAAATCTAAGCATTTCAATTTACAGATCACATTTATCATCAAGGGACTTGAGAGGGTACCTTCATGTACAGATGTAGAAGGAATATAGTTCTGAGGTCTGAGTGCTATGGCACTACCATATTTCGAGGTAAGAACAATGAGAAGGAACCAGCCAAGGGAACCAAGAGGGAACAGTTAATGAGGTAGGAGAAAAATCAAGAGCAATAATTTCTACCAAATTGTGATGTGATCAGAATATCTTTTTGCCCAGTAGTTCTCATTGACTTAAGTTTTATATTCTCCTTCCTATGTGTTTTTGTACTACCAGAGTTGAAGTTCTGCAAAGTACACACCAGACCCCCACGACCATGAGTATTTGTTGACTTCCTCTAGTGAGAAGCACTGAAAGGAGAATTGCAGATGATAGAAAAGGAGTAACCATAATTTTGATTCTGGAGGCAAATAAAGCAAGAGCTATAGTATTCATGGGGAAATTGACAATGGCACATGATGGCAGCTCCAACTGAGTCAATGGAAGTTTCAAAAATTCAGCAATAGGACAGGCATTGCATCCTAGTGCCTGGGACATAATAGGTGATAAGTATTTACTTAAATAATTGAGTGGATGCACCAGAAAAAAATCAACTCTTTTCTCTCCTCTAGCTCCTACCTTCAATTAAGGATTGTCAAGCTCTGTCAAGAAGAGGCATCATTTCTCTCACATCTGTTTTCTATCTGTTACCACTGTTATCTCTGTGTTCTTATAGTGCACATCTATAGTGACCTAAATGTTCTCTGCTTTGTGCATCAACAGCCATATTACCATCAGAGCTGCTATTCAGAGACCTCCAAGGGTGATTAAAAATTAGCTAAAGATAATGTCTTCTTTTCTAAAACTACCTACATTTTGTGTATTTTAACTTGCCAGCCAAAAATGCCTGATATTCTGATGTCAGGAACACCCAGGAGCTACCCTTCACTAGAGCAGATAGATGATGTTAAGTATATGGAATTAGAAGCTCAAACAAACATTTTCTGCACCACCAGGCCTCACCTGACATTCATAAAACATTTGCATTTTCATTTCTCTGCCCAGAATGCAGTTGTCTTTTTCATCCAGTGGGAATGAAGAACTATTCAATATTTCCCTGTGGTGGATTAACCTAAACCAATCCAGAAAAAACTTTTTCTTCTTGAAGGCTTACATTACTTCTTAATCACTTTATTCCACCAAGAGGTTACTGATTTTTCTATCTCAAATAAATAGCTCTCTTTGGTTACCCTCGGTGGTATGCATAGCAGACTTGAATGCCAAAGACAAAACAATCTGAAAGAGTCAGACCGAAAGCAGGGAGATCACCTACCCAGCATCCCCTAATGCAGTGAAATGATTGCATTGCTTTGTTGGTTATGCTAGCAGAATGCATTTCTAATGCCTCTTCTCTTCATTCATGAGTGTTTAAACATTTTAATGAATATGTTATTTACCGTAATAAAGTCAGAGTCTGCTATTAAATTAATAGAGCAGTGTAACCAAGAATCCCATAACAGCAATTTATTCCTGCTCAGTGTTACTGAGTTCTAAACACAGGATTCCTGGTTATTTGCATTCTCTGCTAGTCGCGGATGTTGCATAAATTCTCTTTAGTTGCAAATAATTACCAAATTCAAGTGTGTGTGTGTGTGTGTGTGTGTGTGTGTGTGTGCGCGCGCGCGCGCGCGTGCACACATGCGCATGTTTGTGTATTCTATCTACTTCAGCATGTTGATGAAAATCAATGAGTCCTAGAAACAAAAAGCCTAGCTTTAAATTTGGTTCTCGTAGCTGGGTATCATTAAGCAAATTACATTCTCTCTGAGGTACAGTTTTCTCATCAGTCAAATGTATAACAACAGTATCTCCCTTGTTAGATTGTTCAGATAAAATAAATGAGATATTATACACAAAGCATAATTCCTGACACATGTTAAAACTCTATAAATACTAGATATGAATATTATCAAATGTAAGAGCTGAACAGGGTCATCATTAACCCACAGGAACTCTTTGAAAATTAGAAAAAGTAACTCCTTTTGAAAGGGGAAGCAATTTTATGTAGTACATCATGAGTAAAACATGAACTGTATTTTAGCCTGCAATCACCTTCCTAGCCGGGCATGCTTGGACAGAGTTCCGTTGGTCCTAGAGTTGATCTTGCTTTCTTCCTCTCTACTTCAATCACTCTCATTCCTTTCTTTTTCCCTTCCTTCATCATTTTAGGAATTTTGGAAGGAGTTGGGCTTCCCATGATCAATTGAAAATTCTTTCAAAAAGAAAGAGGCAGTCTCCCAAAGTAAAGATTTTTTCTATTTAAATTTTTGATTCCCGAGCACCTAACCATGGACTTATTCTGTAATGGAAACTTAGTAAATGAATGAATATATGAATTAATAACAAAAAGGGCATGCCACTTTACTGACTTAAAATTTAAGTTAGGCTTCAACTGATCCGTTCTGTCATCTGGAATCCACTTTAAATATTCATAATACCATCATAAAACAAATATTTAAAATTGATCCATAGAATCAGGTTGTATCATAAAAGAAACCATCTGATAAGCACATGTAATTGGTGAAGGAAAACCAAATGATACAGAAAATTAAAATCTCTTTTTTTTTTTTTTTTTTTTTTGAGACGGAGTTTCGCTCTTGTTACCCAGGCTGGAGTGCAATGGCTTGACCTGGAGTGCAATGGCATGATCTTGGCTCACCACAACCTCTGCTTCCTGGGTTCAGGCAATTCTCCTGCCTCAGCCTCCTGAGTAGCTGGGATTACAGGCATGTGCCACTGTGCCCAGCTAATTTTTTGTATTTTTAGTAGAGACGGGGTTTCACCATGTTGACCAGGATGGTCTCGATCTCTTGACCTCATCATCCACCCGCCTTGGCCTCCCAAAGTGCTGGGATTACAGGCATGAGCCACCAGGCCTGGCCGAAAATTAAATTCTTAACCACACGATGCCCTCAACATAGGAATTGATCTTAATTTAGGAAACAGTAGTTTAAAATTTTCTGCAGAATAGTCTCGCTGTTTTTTAATCAGACCTGAATTCATGATTACACAACCAATATTCAGTAATAAAAGATACTAAAATATTTAAGCAGTTGACTGCCTTCTGCTGTTGTTTTACTAAATTAGCCAACTTTTTGAGATCTGATTGTCTGAGTGCCCCAGGTAATCCATTGGGTATAAAAACAAAACTCTTTTTTTTCTACCATGTCATCAAAAGCATGTATTTCTAAATTGTCTTACAATCAAACCATGTGGCAAGGACCAAATGCAAGCACAGCACAATGGTACTCACTCAATGAATCACAGCCATGCAAAACCCAGCAGGTTTAATGTTGATGAAACAATAGTCACAGTTACAAATAATCACACTTATATAAAATCTTGATATGATTACAGAGTTTGTATTGTAATAAGGACAGAAAAAAGCATTTTAATTGTCTCAGTTTCACAGTCTAAAGAAAACCCAAATATCTAAAACAGAATTCTTTATGACCACAATTTTATCAATAAGGCTACTTGGACTGCTCTATTTAAAATTGCGGGTTATCTTCACATCCCATTCCTGACATTCCTGACTTTTCCTCTCTGGTTCTGTGTTTTATTTTATCTAGAGGATTCATCACTTTCTAGTACCACAAAATTTAATTATTTACTATTCCTACTGTCTGTTTTCTGTCTTTGTCCCCTGTACTCAAACTTGGATACAAAGTCATGTCCAAAACAGGCTAGAATGTGTGTGTTTTATCTCACTAATACATACCGAAAACAGTTTCATGAGCACCTTACAGATCTTAACTTTTGAATGAAAAGAATTATGTCACTCTTTTGATTAAATATTTTATTGGTTTTTGTTACATGTAAATCAAAACTTACATGCTTAACCAAGGCCTACAATAGCTATGTGTCCTAAGTCTTCCTCTCCCTCCTTTTCATTTTATCCCTCTTTGCTTTTGCCTATGTCACTGCAAACCTAATGGACTCCTTTTAAGGGGTAAATATGCCAAGCTCTATTCTGTATCATGGTGTTCTCACATGGTAGTTCTTCTGCCTGCAATATTCTCCTCCCTTCTTCCTTTTCTGTTTTGGATTTTCATTGACCAACTTCTTAATGTTTAAGCACTCACTGAAAGGTTTTTCTAAAGGTGTTTTCCCTCATCACCATAAATAAGAACCCTCATCATCACACATGAACCCTATATACTTCATTTTTTCTCCAACCTAGTACTAAATACAATTTACAACTCCACGTTGTGTACTTGATTTATTGTGCACTCTGTTCCTCCGTTGGCCTCTGTGTTTCATGAGGATAAGAACCTCAAATTTCACAAGAGCTTTGCTAGGCCTACCACATAATAGACAAATGGTTGATGAGTAAATTAGTACATAACATAATTATCTTAGAACAAAGCGAACAAAGCTCTTAATTCCTGTTTGCAGAAGATTTTTCTCCAAGAGAATAAAATAAATACCATCAGTGGGCTTGCCCCCATATTTCCCAGAGTTAGACTTCTGATTCTAATTCAGAGTCAAAATGAATTAAATCATATGTTCATTCTTCATTAAGCTTCAGCATGGCCATGTGACGCTACACCCACAGCTGTTCAGGAGTGTCCAGATGTCTACTGTCATAACTGAAACTGACAAGATGTTTGGGCAGCTTTTGAATATATTATTGGTGAGTATATGTTTTCAGAGAGAAGACTCAAGATCTGATTAATATGCAGTACAGTTTGACCCTAAATCCTACCCACTTTTATTTTATATAAGTTTATTACTCCTCACTCAGTGCTGTCAAGTTTAATTAAAGTCAGTGGCTGCATCCTGATTACTCTAATTACTTGACATGTAGCTCATAAGCATTTATAATCCTAAATACTAAGCAGGCATCAGTTTCTCCTATTTTATTCTATGAAACTATTTTTTTTCTTACTACCAATTATCGAAAAGACATTTTGCTGGATATTGGAAAAGAGGTGACCTAGTATCACTGCTTTCAGTTAGGGATATAATGGGACAAGACCTAATCCTTATTTAGTAGTTGTGCTTGTTTTTGTTATTTTTATTTATCTGTTTGTCTCACAGAACTTAAAATACCCTCACCAATATACACTGATTATTAAACTTGCACAATAAAATATGCGTGTTAATTTAAAAGTAACTACATCACCAACCCATCTCTGTACCATACTCATACAACCTGCTAATCTGAACTGTCTGCTATGTCATTTTCTCTTAAAAGCATGTCTTAAATCTCACCCCTACTGAAGTTGTAGGGATGAGATTCCTTCCATCTCAAATTACCACAGATACCTTCCATCTCAACTCTGTGATGTCTATAAAAATTACATCTGTTATTATGTCTTTTTTGTTTATTTATATGTTACCTAACATTATTTTGGAAGTTTTAAGTATATATATCTTGTTTTCATGAACTCTTTTTTACATCTTCATGACAAAGACTAGATTATATAATTCTATTCCCCACAATGATTATTATAGCACTAGAAAAAAATATTTCATTTATATTCGTAAAATAACGGAAATAACATTAAAATCAACTATAAATTTCCTCTTTAAGATTTATTAAATATAAACCTAATTGTAATTTTATCCCTATTCCTGCTATCTCACCTATTATGGCTATTACAAAGTGTTTGGTGCCAGGATTTCTGTACTTATTCTCTCCACCTTTGAAGTTTGTAATCCCCTTCAGCAAAGAGTAAACATTATATGCAATTCTCCTCAGTCAAAGGGAAGAACAAGATCAGGAAGTTGATTCATTGTGATTCCGTCAGTTTTCAGAGGGGTTCCTTTCTCTGAAGTTAATTAAGGTCTATCATAGCAGTCATTTGCCTGAAAATCAAATTTATCAATCACAAAGGATCTCAGGTGTAGACTGTTGAATTTGTTTCCATTTAAGATGTATATCTATATCTGTCATTGATGTATGTATGTCTGTATCTAATCAATCATCTATTCATGTTTATATGTGTATGTGTGTCCATATAGTCATAGAAATACATGGACACAAAATGGGAAAGGTGAAGATACAGAAGAGAGAAGGAATCTTGAGGTTTCTGGATCACTGTAATGGCCTTCTTAAAAACAGAGAAGAGACCCTTAACTTTATTTTCTTCATGAGTTTCTCTCTTTACTCCTGAACTCTAAAGAAAGTTTAAAGAATTAAAATGACAATAAAATCCTCACCTAAAGTTCATGCTTATAAAGTTTACCTATGTGGTATATTAAATATTTTAAGTTCTATTTTTATGTCCATAATTTTCCATTTCTGCAGTAAGAACTCCTTTATGTGAAGTTGCTAATAGCTACCTCCTTAAAATACTTCTTAAGAGGGTTTCTATTAATATGTTTCACAAAGAGAGGAGGGCATGTTGGGCTATTTCACAAATCTCTTCCAGACACAAGGGAACAGCCTGCAGAAGGAACTGTGAGCACCTGTTCTGTTTTCACTGAGGATAGACTAGAAGAAGTCTCAAGGAACAAGAGTTAAAATAGCAGATTCAGTATACCCATTGAACTTGCTTCCTCCTGAATCTTTATTAAACATACACTGATAATGTTTTGTTGCTGTTTTTCAGATGGAGTTTTGCTCTTCTTGCCCAGGCTGGAGTGCAATGATGTAATTTCAGCTCACTGCAACCTCTGCCTCCTGGGTTCAAGCAATTCTCCTGTCTCAGCCTCCCAAGTAGCTGGGATTACAGGAATGCGCCACGATGTCCAGCTAATTTTTTGTCTTTTTAGTAGAGACAGGGTTTCACCATGTTGGTTAGGCTGGCCCTAAACTCCTGAGCTCAGATGATCTACCCGTCTTGGCCTCCCAAAGTGCTGGGATTACAGGCGTGAGCCGCCGTGCCTGGCCTGTTGTTGTTTTTAAAAAGACACAGGGCTAGGAGAAAAAGAAGGGATAACATCAGTAAAACCTGGCAGCCAGAAGGTGGATGGTTGTGTGGTAACTCATCTTTCAGCCTGAAAGCCAAACCCTGGATTTTTGTTGAGAAAAGTAGATAAGCAAATCAATTTTTATCAAAGAATTCTCAAAAGCCACAACCACTGTCAGCACCAGGCATGATGGAAATGGAAGGGAGAGCAGCTGGGACACTAACAAAGAGCACTGAATGAATGCTGTTTGGGAGGCGATTTGTTGCTGGATTATTTCTAGCACTCCACATATTTGGGAGGCTGCCCCTCCACCAGTATTGCGATCTGTTATGTGAGGAGCTTAGAAGTCACCATCTCCTCCCAACGAGTACAAAGCTGAACAAACTGAGAAATCAACCTTCTTAGATCCGTCAGAGGAATGAGATATCAGGACAAACCACTACCCCAAAACTGGAGAGACAGGCAGGCAAGTACAGTCAGTCCCAACTTCCCAGAGCAGAAACCCACAAGCAGAGACCTCTGCAGGAACCATTACTGGGAAAGGAAATCCTGAATTATAATTGATGGATTCCTGGAGATTGAGTGTGGACAAGTTCGAGAGTTAAAAACTCCCGAGGGACCAAATAATAGGTATGTTACCATACTTTTGTGAGTTTTACCTCTAGGAGCTCAACTAGGTTCTCACAGTGAATACTTAAGAAATATCCCTCATGCTTCTAGCAAGAAGAGAAGAAAAGTAACCTTTCGAAATAGACCAGAGCATTCGTTTTTTTTTTCACAAGTCTTGCCCTCAAGAGAAATTATTCTGCCAGAGCCTGAACTATTAGAATTTTTAGTGCTTAACTGACCTGGGGGAAGGAATCCACCACATTCTAGCTCACTTTAGCCATTCTGTCCCACCCAAGTGGAGTGAAAAATAATTGACAAGCAGTTGAAGTTGAGAGTTCAGAAGCACAGGCTCATTGAAAGACTCAGATTTAGGGACGGGCACGGTGGCTCACGCCTGTAATCCCAGCACTTTGGGAGGCCGAGGCAGGTGGATCACGAGGTCAACAGATCGAGAGCATCTGGGCAACATGGTGAAACCCCGTCTCTACTAAAAAATACAAAAAATTAGCTGGGTATGGTGGTGCGTGCCTGTAATCCCAGCTACTCAGGAGGCTGAGGCAGGAGAATTGCCTGAACCCGGGAGGTGGAGGTTGCAGTGAGCCGAGATCGCACCATTGCACTCCAGCCTGGGTAACAAGAGTGAAATTCCATCACACACACAAAAAAAAAAGACTCATTTAATCACAGGACTGTAGAGTGCTTTCCCTACCCCACACCTTACCACACTTCACTAAAGACTTATATACAGCAGTTCCTTTTACCTGGTACATCACATCTGGCTGCTACCAAGAAAAAATTACAAGGTACACTAAAGGCAAAATACACAGTTTGAAGAGAGCAGAGCAAGCATCAAAACTAAACTCAGCTATGGAAGGGATATAGGAATTATACAACTTGAAGTTGAAAACTACTATGATTAATATCCTAACAGCTTTAATGGATAAAGTAAGCAGCATGCAAGAACATATGGCCACGTAAGTAGAGAGATTATAATTCTAAGAAAGAATCAAAAAGAAATACTGAGATTAAAAGTAGTGTAACATATATGACAAATGGCTGTGATGGGTTCAGCCATGGACATGGCTGAGAAAAGAATCTCTGAGCTTGAGTAAGATGTCTCAATAAAAATGTCCAAAACTGAAAAAGAAAGAGAAGAATGACTTAGAAAAACTGACCAGAGTATCTAAAAGTTTTGGAACAAACAAAAGATGGTGTAACATAGGTTATTAGCTTGGTGCAAAAGTAATTGCAGTTTTTTGTCATTTAAAGTAATGGCAAAACCACAATTACTTTTGCACCAACTTAATATAATAGGGATATAAGAAGGTGAGGAAGGAAGGAGTGAAGAAAGGGAGAGAGGGAGGGAGGGCAGGAGAGGAAGAAGGAGAAGGAGGAGAGGAGGAAGGGGAGGAGGAGCAGAGGGAGGGAGGGAGGGAGGAAGGAAGGAAGGAAGGAAGGAAGGAAGGAAGGAAGGAAGGAAGGAAGGAAGGAAGGAAGGAAGGAAGGAAGGAAAAAAGGAAAGCAGGAATTATGTGTTTTGGGAAGAGGGTTTTGAAACCTTCAATATTTAAAAGGAAAAAGAAAGAAGGAAGAGAAAAGAGAAAGTGAAAAAAGAGGAAAGATATGGATACCTCTTGTGAATTCACATGTTGCATGTGAAAAGGAGGGGTGATGGAAATACAGTAAATTATGTATTCATCTTGCACTCAGCAAATCTGCACTTTATATACAATAAAATAAACATAGAGTAGAGGAAGCAGTTAAATGTGCATTTATATCAGGGTTAACAGAAATAATTTCTCATCTTCCCTTGTCTCGTGTCATGAACATAAGCTTTTAATTTACATTGTCAATGTGAGGAGGGACCCCTGTGAGAACACGTGGCCTTCTATCCATAGCTATCCATTTAGGAACAAATGGCAGCACAGGGGTGTGAGAGTGTGTGTGTGTGTGTGTGTGTGTGTGTGTGTGTGTGTGTGTCTTGACTTCCAGGCTAAACTTCTCCCTTTGGCACAGGAAACTTGGGGTCTCAAAATTTCATTTTTCTTTCACGGTCCTTATGAATAAGTGAAATAAAGGACAGCAATAATTCAAAGGATAGAATGAATAAATCAGAATTTTTTTGTTATAAGTTGTATAGTGTTATTTGAAAATAGACTAATTATTTGTAAATGTATATTTTAAATTTTAGGATAACCATGAAAAAGAAAAAGTATTACAGATATGCTGAGAAATTACAGAAAATAAAATCATTTAAAATGTTCTACTGAATCAAAAAAGGCAGAAAAAAGCAGAAAACAAATAGGAACAAAGAAGGACAACAGAACAACAAATATGGTAGTCTGAAGAAATTGGTAAAATTAAACTATTTTTCCCACTCTTGATCACTCAACACAGAATACTTCACCTTGAATCACCAAAAGGTATAAGGATTTCTCCTCAACAGCAACCACTTAAATCTCCAGTGAACACTAATAGGATATCCTCTAATTCATTTCAATTCTGAGACTACCTGGAGACAGTGTCAGATCCAATAGGCAAAAGGCTCATTTCCGCAAGACTTTCTCCCTACTTCAGATGGCAATCACAAGCCCCAAGTTGTGATTTGTGCTTCTTATTGACTTACTATAAAAAACACACTCTTCAGCTTTAATTAATTTGCTAGAGTGATTCAGACAACTCAGATAAATACTGTACTTACATTTACCCATTATTATAAAAGATATTTCAAAGGATGCAGGTAAACACTAGATTGAAGAAATACAGAGGGCAAGCTTTGAGAGGAAAAGTACATGGAGTTTCTTTATCCTCACCAGGTATATTAGTCTGTTCTCATATTGCTATAAGGAAATACCTGAGACTTGATAATTTATAAAGAGGTTTGATTGACTTACAGTTCTGCATGGCTGTAAAGGCCTCAGGAAACTTACAATCATAGTGGAAGGCAAAGGAGACGAAGGCACCTTCCTCACAGGGTGATAGGGAAGAGAAGTGCCTAGCAAAGGGGGAAGAGCCCCCTTAAGAAACCATCGGATCTCATGAGAACACACCCCTATCAAGAGAACAGCATGGGGGAAACTGCCCCCATGATTCAATTACCTTCACCTGTTCTCTCTCATGACACCTGGAGATTATGGGAATTATACATCAAGATGAGATTAGAGTGGGAACACAGAGCCTAACTATCTCACCACGTATGCCACCTTCTAGGCACCTTCACATAGTCAATTATTCAGAAGCTCTCTAAACTGTTCTTTCTGGGTTTGTAGCAGCTTCATTACATAGGTATGATTGATTAAATCATTAGCCATTGATGATCACCTCTACCTTTACTCCTTCTCTCCATTCTGGAGGTTGGGGTTAGGACAGGAAGCTTTAATCTTCTAATCATATGTTTGCTTCCCCAGGCAACAAGTCCCCCATCCTGAGGCCATACAAGAGCCCATAGCCATCAGCCTGTAGCCGTCATTACTATACAAAAAGGCACTCATCACTTAAGAGATTCCAATGGTTTTAGCTGTGTTCCAGAAAACGGGACAAAGGTAAAATACATATTTTACAATATTGGAGGCAGCTATTAATCTAACCATATCATGAATCACTTTAAATATTAATGATCTCAATACACCAATGAAAAGACATAGATTGTTAATTAGATTAAAAAAAGAAGGACCCAACTATATGTTGTTTATGAGAAACCTACTTTAAATTGTAAAAGTGCATATAGGTTAGGAGTAAAGAAATAAAGACAGATATCACATTTTAACACTAATGAAAAGAAAGTGGAAGTAGCTATATAAATTTCAGGCAGAGCATATTTCAGAGGAAGGAAAGTTATCAGCAATAAACAGGGGCATTACATATGACAAAGGGGTCAATTCTACAAGAAGATATAACAATCCTTCCTGTTGCATATGTCTAACAACAAAGTGTCAAAATAAATAAGGCAAAAAATAATAGAACAAGAAGTAAAAATATATGAACTCACTATTATGGTTGGGAATGTTAACACCTTTCTATCAGAAAAAAAAAAACATTCCTCAGGCAGAAAATAAGTAAATACCTAATTTAAATCAGTGGCACCATCAATCAACTGAATATATCTGACATCTATACCTATTTCATCCAACAACAATAGAATACACATTACTCTCAAACTACCTAATCTGTTTTCCAAGATAGACTACTTTCCAGGCTATAAAATATACCTAAAATTCTCAAAATAATTGAAATCATACAGTGTTTCTTCTCAGACCATTATAGAATCAAACTTAAAATCAATAACAGAAAGATAGCTGGAAAAACCCAAAACACTTAGGGATTAAACAACACACTTCTAAATAATACATGGGTCAAAGAAGAAATCTCAAGAAAAATTAAAAATATTTTAAACTAAATGAAAATGAAAACACAACTTGTCAAAATTTGTGCAGTGCAATGAAAGCAGTGCTTATGGGGACATTTATAACATTGAACATATGTATTAGAAAACCAGAAAGACCTAAAAATTTATAATCCAAGATTAAATCTTTAGAAACTAGGAAAAAGAGCAAATTAAATTCAAAGTCAAAAATATATATAATAAAAGTTAGAGTGAAAGTCAATGAAATTAATACAGAAAATTAAGAAAAGCAAAAGCTACTTCTTTGGAAAGTTTAATAAAATTGATAATCTTCTACCCAGGCTAACAGAAAAAATAGAGATGACACAAATCCTAATATAAGAAATGAAAAAGTGAGCCGGGCGCGGTGGCTCAAGCCTGTAATCCCAGCACTTTGGGAGGCCGAGGCGTGTGGATCACGAGGTCAACAGATCGAGACCATCCTGGTCAACATGGTGAAACCCCATCTCTACTAAAAAAAAATACAAAAAAAAAAAAATTAGCTGGGCATGGTGGTGTGTGCCTGTAATCTCAGCTACTCAGGAGGCTGAGGCAGGAGAATTGTCTGAACCCAGGAGGCGGAGGTTGCGTGAGCCGAGATCGCGCCATTGCACTCCAACCTGGGTAACAAGAGTGAAACTCTGTCTCAAAAAAAAAAAAAAGAAAAAAGAAAAAGAAAAAGTGAGTGTCACTACAGATACCAAGGACATTAAAGAAATAATAGAGAAATATTATTAACCAACCTATACCCACAAATTTGAAAACATAGAAGAAGTGGACCAAATCTGTGAAAAACAAAATCTGTTTATTAACAAAAGAAGAAATAGACAATCTGAATAAACCTATATCTTTTAATGAAATTATAAATCATTAATAAGTTTTCAAAATGGAAAGCACCAGGCCCAGTTTGCTTTCACTGGTAAATTATATCAAACAGTTAAAAAGGAAATTGTGCCAATTCTGTACACATAGTACAGCATAGCTTACAATTATTTCCTCCCATTTTGTAGGTTGCCTGTTCACTGTGTTGATTATTTCTTTAGTGATGCAGAATCTCTTCAGTTTAACTAAGCCACATTTGTTTATTTTTGTTTTGTTAAGGCCTGAGTCTATGAATTCTTTGCCTAGACCAATATCCCTCAGAAGAACTTTTCCTAGGTTTTCTTTTAGAATTTCAAGTTTTAAATCTTACATTTAAGTCTTGAGTCCATCTTTAGTTAATTTTTGTACATGGTAAGATATATAGGTCTAGTTTCATTCTTCTGCACATGGCTCTAAAACTTTCCCAGAATTATTTATAGAAGAAACTATCTCTCTTCATTATCTATTTTTGTCAACTTTGTCAAAGATCAGTTGGCTTTAATATGTGGCTTTATTTCTGGGTTCTCTATTTTATTCCATTAAGCTATATGTCAATCTTTGTACCAGTACCACACTATTTTGGTTACTATTACCTTGTAGTATAAGTTAAAATCAGATAATATGATGCCTCTAGCTTTGTTATTTTTGCTTAGGATTGCTTTTGCTACTTGGGCTCTGTTTTGATTTTATATGTATTTTGCAGCAACATGAATAAAACTGGAGATTATTATATTAAGTAAAATAACTCAGAAACGGAAAGTCATATGCTGTATGTTCTAACTTATAAGCAAGAGCTAAATGATGTGTACACATAAGCATGGAGGGTGGAAGGATAGACATTAAAGACTTGTAAGATAGAAGAGTGAGAGGGGGGTGAGGGATGAGAAATTACCTAATGGTAATTTAAAGGTATACATTTGTGTTATGATTACACTAAAATCTCAGACTTCACCAACACATAATGTATGGACCTTGTACCATCAAATCTATAACAATACCAAAATTAAGAAAATGACTATGATTTCTACAAGGCTCTTACTATACAGCTAAAACAGTCAGAGAACAAATGATTATTCTCTTTTCTTTACAGATGAGGTTAAGTGATGAATGATTACAGCATTATTATACAGTTGATAAATTTGTGGTTGGACCACTGTAATGAATGCTCTGATGCTCACCTAAATCCTTCCTTCATAAATGGGAAGGATTTGCTTTCAAATAAACAAAGCTACCTAACCCAAGTTTTCATTCTATCCCCTTACAGGCAGCCCATATCTAATAACTGATGAATATGAGAACATAAATACAAGCTTCCCTTCTCTCAATTGGGGTCAATTTTGAAGGGCATTGACAGCTCCAGAACTCACCAGAAGGCCAACTGAAGTCATAAGTCAGAGGCACCTGTGTCTCCATTCAAATCCTTCTTCCAACCACTCACTTCCTCACAGGTATTGTTGTTCATAGCACTCCTCCATAACCTTCCTCCATACAAATTTTCATTTCAGGGTCTACTTTATGGGAAAAGAGATCTATGGCAACGTCTTAGCTGTAACCTTCTAAACTTGGATGTTTGAAAAATTTATTAATTTAGGAATTCTCAGCAGGTTGTTTACAATAGGGATGAGTAAAATGATAACAGCAATGATAGCTGATATTGTTTGACAGTGTCCCTATCCAAATCTCAACTTGAATTCCCACGTGTTGTGGGAGGGATCTAATGGGACATAATTGAATCAAGGAGATGTTCTTTCCTGTACTGTTATGGTGATAATGAATAAGTCTCATGAGACCTGATGGTTTTATAAGAAGGAGTTTCTCTGCACAAGCTTTCTCTTTGCCTGTTGCCATCTGTGTAAGATGTGACTTGTTTCTCATTGCCTTCCACCATGATTGTGAGGCCTCCCCAGCCATGTGGAACTGTTAGTCCATTAAACCTCTTTCTTTTGTAAATTGCCCGATCTAGGGTATGTCTTTATCAGCAGTGTGAAAACAGACAGGAAACAACAATAAAATAAAGCAGGAAGCAAAGAGAAGTTTTTAGGGCAGATCATTCATAGTTATGTAGCAAATAGTATTTCTACCACTACAAGTATATCTATACTAATCATAATTATAAGACTAATCATTGAATCACAAGATTAACAATACTGATCAACATGTGCAACAAATCCATTCTATCATTGCCTATAGTGCTTAGTTTGAAGTTTTATTTCCATTACAGTAAAAGCCGTTAGTTACTACCAAGATAACAAAAAGAAATAAAAGCCTTGTCTGGCTCTTTTAATTCTTTACATTTGCATAGAAGGAAGTGTTTTAAGAGTGAGAAAATCTGCCAAGTTTTTTTCTGAAGCCTAAATTTTTAAAAATGAAATCAACAAAAAGTCTTTCAAACATAATTGAATCACAATAGAGTTACATGGTGAAAGGTAAAGAATAGGTGAGGGAGACCTCTTCCTGACATTTTAATTCAGAGAAATACACATTTTATAGTCTAAAACTGCCTCCTTATGTGACTACCAGGCCACTTGAAAATAAATGCACTTTTGATTTTGAGAATACAGTCAAGTAAAAAGAAGCATGAATAATCTTTAAGGATCTTTGAGGTTGTTATTAGAGATCAAAGTAATTATTATTTGTCTTTCTAGTGAGTAAAGTGAGAGTAAAGAAAGGCTAATTAGTCCCCATGCAAATAAAATTACAACATTTTAGAGCTGGAAATATTTTTATAAACCCTTTAAAAGAAACACAGGCATAATTGTGACCATATTGAAAGGCAATATTTGTTTATCTATTACAACTGCAAGTCTTTTCTTCAGTCATTGTCATTGTCATGTCTGAAGAAAAGAAGGTTCCTGCTGTGATACAAAGCATAAGTAGAATATGAATAATGCAGCAAACCCTGACTTCTCATTCAATAAACAAACTGATCGCATCAGAAATTTATAAGAAGAAAGAGAAATGCACTACCTCTTAATGGCCCCCTGCCTGCCTAATTACTGTTTGGTTATAGTGTCTGAAAATTAGCATAGATATAGGTCATACCTCAAAGCATAAATATTACATTCCATCAAATATTCTTCATACAAATATAAATATTAAGTAAATTTACCATGCTGGGTTCTTGTTCTGCTCTGAAAGTTATGTAAATGCTCTAATTTAAATTTTATGTATTCCTGAAGCTTAGTTTATTCCAAAAATTGATTATTTTTATTTATTTGACATAGGTCAAAGATATTTGTCTCCATTCATCAATAAAACATGTACTGAACACTATGTGCAAATCTCTGTGGTAAGTACTATGGAGAATGCAAAAATGCATAAAATTTCATTCTTTACTTAATAAACTTAAATGATTTATCATAATATATTCTATCAAACTCAAGTTTTTATAAAATGGAGACTTCTGAGTTGTCACAGAAGGAGAATAAGGGCAAGTTGAAGGAGCTCACGTTTTCTCAGTATTATCTTTACTTAATTTCACCTGTTTTAATGCTTGTACGTCTTCATTAAATCAAATACATTTGTTTTGTTTTAGTAGAAGCTTGAAAAATCAGTGAATGAGTTGAAAAAGGGCTAGGTAAATATCTATGGTTTAGTAATTTAACTTTGACACATTTTTATCACATGCCTCTTGATCCTACATGTATTAAAAGGATATGAGAGAACAGTATGAACAACTTTAGGCCAACAGATTTGACAACTTACACAGAAATGTACAGATTTCTTTAAAAACAAACTTACCAAAACTGACACAAGAAGAAATAAAACTTCCACATGCCCCAACACTTAATTAAAAACTTCAATTTGTAATTAAAATTTTTACACACAAAAAAATGCTTAAGCCTTAATATCTTTAACAGTGAGTTCTGCTGAATACTGGAAAAAAGATATAATGTCCATCATATAAAAAGCTCTCAGAAAACAGGGGCTGGGTCTCTGAATCTCTAATACCAAAACATGACAAATACATAAATACATTATAAGGAAAGAAAATTACAGAATGGCCAGGCATGGTGGCTCACACCTATAATCCCAGCACTTTGGGAGGCTGAGGAGGGTGGATCACCTGAGGTTGGGATTCTAGACCAGTCTGACCAACATGGAGAAAGCCTGTCTATACCAAAGATACAAAAGTAGCTGGGTGTGGTGGCCCATGCCTGTAATCCCAGATACTTGGGAGGCTGAGGAAGGAAAATCACTTGGACCTGGGAGGCAGAATTTGGAATGAGCCGAGACAGTGCCACTGCACCCACTGCTCTCCAGCCTGGGAAACAAGAGCGAAACTCCATCTCAAAAAAAAAAAAAAATTACAGACCAATAACTCATGAACGTAGACACAAAATTCTTAATAAAATACAGCAAATTAATTTAGTAATTTCTATACAGAATCATGACCATGTATAGCTTATTTCAGCAATATGAGTTTATCAAATGAAAATCAGTTAATGTGATTTCTATATTAATAAAGTAAGGCAGAAAAGCCATACAATCACCTCAATAGATACAGTAAAATAAGTGAAATAATTTAACATCTATTCATGAAAACAATTACCAGCAAACTAGTAATAGAAGGAAATGTCCTGAAACTGACAAAGAACATTTACAATACAAAAAAAAAAGCGCTAACATTATTCTCATTATTCTTAGGCGAGAAGCATCAAAAGTTTCAATCAAAGACTGAAAACAAGGGAAATATTTCCACTCTCTTCACTGTACTAGATACTGGGAAAAGCAATAAAACACATAGAGCAAAATGAGCAAACATCCTTCTATCAGAAAGTTTATATATTTTGATATAATGAGAAATAAAATATTGACCCTCAGTAAAGTATGAGAACATATATAGCTGTTTTAGTTTAGGGGTCGGTCTAAATGTGTCTCAAAATTCATATGTTAAACTCTGAACCCCAAAGGTGATAATATTAGGAATAAGAGGTAAGTGGTCCATGAAGGCAGAGCCCTCATGAATGGAATTAGTATCCTTACAAAAGAGGCTCAAGTGAGACCCCTCATCCCTCTACCATATGAGGGCACAACAAAAGGCACCACCTATGAACCAAAAAGTTGGTTCTCACCAGACATCGAATCTACTAGTGCCTTGATCTTGGAATTCCCAGCCTCTAGAACTGTGAGAAATAAATTATTGCTGTTTATATGCCACCCAATATAATATATATTTTTTACAGCAGCCTAAATGGACTAAGACACTGCCTGGATAGATTACATATTACCATTTGACTGATATATAAACATGCTCCAAACTAATATAACATGGCTAATCTCCTGGCTGCATCATTACAAATGGAAACTGAAAAATATTCAACAGCTCAGACGTATGCCATAATCATAAGCCTTCTAGATTATCAATTTGTTATCTATATACTATTGAATTAAAACACAAAACAAAAACAACACATACACACATCATTTCTGAACTTACTGCTCTTTAAAAGCACATATTTTATATCTGAGAACAATCAAGTGAACATCCATAGCAATTCTGAAAAAATAGGTCTATTCAAAATGCAAACTTTCAGAAAATACGCATGCCCATGATGAGGCCTATGTGATGCACAAAGCTCCAATTACCATAGTACAATCAAACCTGCATTTAATTCCTTTATACCTCTCCCAGACCACACATGAAACACTTTTGGAATCTAATTGGCATGAAAGGCAGGATAAACTATGCACAACAAATTGGGTATGAAACAATGTCCATTAAGATTATCCACATTCCACAAAAGCGTTGTTTGGAAGTTTTTTAAAAACACTGAGGGGTTTGAAGTCTTCTTTAATTTACCTGAGTGCAGGCTCTTGGCTGAGTTTTCTGGGAGTTGTTTGGTTATAACTTGATGCTTTTCCTCAAAATGCTACTCTTTGGAATAGGTCTTTTTTTAAAAAAATATTAAAAGAACATGGCATTACAATCAAGACTGCTCAAGAAGATGATCAATTAGTCTTTTGAAAATGGAGGTTCTTAAAATCAGATTATTTTATTAAGCTTGGATACTAATTACAATGGAAGAACAACAGATGCTTTGAAACAAAACCTTTATTACTGTGTTCCACTTATTCAAAAACACTACTGAAAGAAATGTAACGTCATAGATGATCGATAGTAATTCCTCATCGAGTCTTAAATATTATTGTTTAAAAAGTAATGTCTTCCAGGAAGAAATTCCATAGTGCGTATATTCTGAATGGACTTGTTTGTCATCCTCTGGCTGTCAGAGCACTAATCAC
This sequence comes from Saguinus oedipus, assembly GCA_031835075.1. Lineage (NCBI taxonomy): Eukaryota > Metazoa > Chordata > Mammalia > Primates > Cebidae > Saguinus > Saguinus oedipus. The sequence goes on from CM063178.1 coordinate 72,610,822, forward strand.
TTATTTCAACAGTTGTTTATTTACTTGGTTGTTATTCTTAAAGAACTTTAAGCTCCCGAAACAACTGTCATAGTGATCCTTTCATGTACTAGTCCTACTGCATAGCATGCACTCATATATTATTATGGAAAGAAGGAGGAATCCAAGGAATGGAAGGCATGATGTAAATGGGGAAAAAATAAGCTTTTCACCTGCCTGATGTAATTTTTTAAAAATTTAGTGTATAATGGAATATAGTTTTTTTTTTTTTTTCTAAACTTGTCTCCTCATGGGATTCTCTGGGGGTATTTATCAAAATAATCAATAATTTTCATCTCTATGAGATGCTTTCCATCAACATATAAGCAAATTATTATATTTACCATATTAAAAAGAGAAAAAATATTTATATTCTTTTCTCTACTTCCTGTCGTCTTTGTTATATGATCAAAGAGGTTGCACGGCTTCCCCAAAGGCTCCACATGGAAGGATTGAGGTGAAGGCTAAACACTAGAACTGGGTCTCCTGTCCTCATGCTCTTTCATTACTCTAAACACACAGGGAGGAAGACAACAGGAGATGATCACACAATGAGATCATCTCTGGCACACACCCTCACTCCTTCCTGCAAGGCTTGACTCTGAGCTCCTTTCCTGGCCTGCCTATGACGGCAAAGCAATCTGTTTTGCAATTATATTCCTTCACTTGGCTTCCCAGTAGTGAGTTTTTCTGATTCAACTGCCAGACTAATCTGAAAGGAGAGGCCAGACATTTTCTCAGCCAGGATGTGTTCAGTGTACAGATTTAGGGTTAATGTGTCTTGGCTCCCCACAACTGTAGAAGAAAGCACCTATTCTTAAGCTTGGCATTGGACATTCATCTTGGCCAGGTTCCAAGCTGTAACTTTAATATTACGTTCTCTGCTTCTGTTTCTGCTTCTGCTTCTGCTCTGCCTATACCTATAGCAGCCTGGATTGTGTAAGAATGAATATGCCCTGAAAGCAAGCCTCACCTGATTACTGTTAGGAGGTGGTGTACTAATCGCCAAGCTTTTTCATCCTTCTTGGATACTCTAAAATACACATCTACAGTGGCTCCCAGAGTCCTTAATAGCATCAAATTTTAGTTGTCCACAATGTTAATTTGCCTAATATCTTAGACTTTACTGGCCATCTTCCCATTCCACTCTCACTTCCCCACTTCCTTTACATTATTTTCTGTGTTTACATCACAAAATAAATTAAGTGCACTTTAATCCTTGCCTCAGAGCTTGATTCTCGGAAAAAAATTAAAGAACAAAAATTACTCTCAACTGCAAACTTACATTCCAGCTGGGGATTACACGTCTGCATTTGGATATTTAATAGGCTCTTCAAATTTTACATGCCCAAAACTGAATCCTTGATTTTCCATTTCCAAAAAAATGATTATTATATCTGTTTTCTCTTCTCAGTTGACCGTCTCCAGCCTCTAAATCATTGTTCACTCATCTCTATTTCTCACAGTCTAAGAGTTCCCTACCACAGGGAATTTAACTTATTCCAACATTTTTTTCCTACACTATTTATCTTATTATATAATCTACTTACATGTTATGTGATATTGTTACTGTTTGTCTCACTTTGCTAGAATATAAACTCCATGAAGGACTACATTACTAACATGTTCATTGAAGATGATTTTGCTTTTTATACATTCATATTCTGGCTTATGTCCAGTGATTATTTTTTATACTCGAGAAGTTTTAGATTTATTTATTTTTATGGAAGCATGTTTATGTGAGTATTTCTACATAGATAATTGTGAAATTGGAGTGAAAGTGGAAACAAATCAAACTAATAATCTTGGTGGCCAGGGTCTATAATGGTCACGTGAAAGAAAACATTTTTATGGTAGTTGATTTCAAAGATGCACACACACACACGCAGTTGTTTTAATGCCCTTAAATAATATATTTTTCTTTTATTTAGTTAGAATGATAAATACTTGGGTACTTTTTGTAAAACATTTTAAGTTCCAATATGAAATGTTATATCGTCAAGGAGATCATCTTCTAAATTTTCAAGAGAAAATTTCTGGAAAGTCATCAAAATTATTGCAAAAAAAAAGCACTAAAAGCAGAGCTCCCTTTTACCATTTTTTTTTTAAAAAAAAAAAAAAAGGCAAAGTTACCTTTTTGTTATATCTTTGTTATAAATTTTTGAAATTTTGGCTGTTTCTCAGAGTCACGCATTTCTACTTCTCCATTTAAAGAGTGGAAATACACTAAATGCTGCATGAGTAGCTAGTGTTTGCTTTTCTTTGCTTGTTTGTTTTGTATATTGGTGATGTTTTTGTTTTATGAAATAGTATTGCTTGATTTACTCTTAGAAAAACAGATTTTGTAATGAATTTGCATGTTGGCTTAGTAAGAGCTTAAAATACAGAGGTTGATTAAGGTATTGCAAATCTGTTATGGAAACAAAAATAGTATGATGTAATCAAATAATACCCAGTTAAGATAAATAAGCTGGCAAATGAGGCAGCTACATATGTTTTGTGTTTTCACTAACAATCAATGTCCCCTTTACCCTAATGTATCCCTCTGCTTGACTTTATTTTAATCAAATCTTCATCTGTACAAGGAACCTGAAATCATCGTTTCTAAATTCTCATCCAATCTATGATTCCCAACAATTTAAACCCAAGCCCTTTAAGAGTACCTCTAGTGTCTAAAGATACACTTTTCTTAAAAAGCAGTAAGTGCTGGTGTTTGATTAAACAAACATGGGCTTTGCTTTTATCATACCTGTGTTCAATTACTCCTATAGATCACTGTGGACTTTGTATGACAGTATGGGGGAAAAAAAAAAAAAAAAAAAAAAAAAACAGAAACAAACCTAGCTAACTGTAAAATTGACTTCTTGAATTTCACTTTCCTCAGTCATAAAATGAAGGCAAAATAGTTTTCACGGGATGTTAGGAAGAATGAAATATATGTAATGTGTGCCTGACCCACAGAAGGTATTCAATAAATAGTAAATGTCATTATTAGTCACTTCTTCATCTCTTTCATATCTCTATTCATCTTATAACTGAGAATATTTTCCTTTTTATTACTTAATAAGCCCTAGACAACAACTGCTTATTGGAGTCTATTTCCTATTTCAGAAAACCATTTGTCTTTCCTAAACAACTGTAAAATTTTTGCTTCCCATTTACTAATAAATAAGTAATCAGTTTCTGAATCTCCTTGAATTATGAAAAGCTCTAAAAGTTTTAAGTTCCATCAGTAGCAATTATATGGCTCCTATGATTACTATATATTTTTTTTATACTTAAACTGCGATGCTAGCTAGCAACAAGCTTTTTTGTTGCCATTCTTGGTCAACCATTTCAACCTTTTATTAGAAGTATTGGGGCGTAATAATTGACATTAAAATTGTATGTGGTTACATAAAAAGTGAAGAACTATTATTTTAGACTTAAAAGAATAATTTAGCCCCCTGTGTATATGTTTTTCTTTGCATTCTCTTTAACATGGGTTTTTACTGAGAAAAATAAGGGGTAAATATGATTATGAAACAGGTTGTCCCACTAGTTTTCATGTCTTTTGTAAAAATTTCATAGCAAGCTGCAAACTCTTCATTTGATTAAAGCAGGATCTCTAAAAGACACATACCTGATAATATTTTGTTAGTCTAATTTGAGTTATAGCGCTACTATAGACACAAAAAAGTCTGTTTGCTTAAAATCTCATACCAGTTTTATTTTCACAAATTTATTGCACATTTAGTGTGAATTAATGAGATATTAAGTCACACATAATTGTTGAATTAAGAGGATATTTTTTTCTGTAAGCTTCCAGGGACACATTGGCTCTAAGATATATAGCAGGTATTATTTTTACAGTTCTGTAGAACTTCAGTTTAGTTTGTTTAACACTCCTTAATAGCCTGAAGACTAGCTTTTCTTGTCAGGTAAAAACTAAATTCCCCTCATCCATCATTAAATACTGTTTATCAAGATGCTGCAGATGAATTAGTATAAGCATTGTCACCCAGTGTAGCCCAGCTGGATTACCTTAGCTGGAAGGAGTTTTTGAAATTAAGAAGCTCAGTAATGATAAGGAAAAAATCACTCATTCTTGTTATTCCCAGATTGCAGAAAAAAAAAAAAAAGAGTGTTGAGAGGCAAACATCTGAGAAGGAAATAATTGTACTGCAATTTATACAGAAATTGTTGACCATGGGTTCATCTATCATTCATAACCCAGGATAGTAGATCTAACTTTCCTAATACATTGGCATATACTGGAATGGTACATATTCATTCTGCCTTCTTTAATTCTTTTTAAATAGTTGATATTTCGGTAGCTTTGAGTGTTGCTAGTCCTTCTGAAAACAGCATTAAGAAGAAATCTCTTTAGGTAGGTGTTGCTTCAATATTCGACAAGTGTAAGATATTCAAAGTAACTACAAGGTAGAAAACATTTTTCCTCAGGTCTCAAACTACATCTTCTCTTGTTCACAGAGATAGAGGAATAACATTCCATAATGCTTATTTGACTTCAAAAGGCAATGATAACAGACTTGTCTAAAGATCCATTTCCCATCGCATATGTGCCAGAGAGCATTGCCTAACTTTGTCAAAAATAAGAATTCAAAATTAAGAATGAAAAAGAAAGAATTTCAGGTCACATATTAAAGTCTGTGAGATATGTTCTCACCAAATGTCACAGTGGCTGCTGGAGTATGCTGGAGCCTCTAGACTTTGGATGTCATAGCCTTTCACTCCTTTTTTTTCTGTCATTTTTTTATTAATTCCTTATTGTATATTCAAAAATATACAATACAAAATGCAAATACTTTTGAATATACAATAAGGAATTAATCATCAGATAATATTTTAAATCTTAATTCAATGGAAAGATGAGCTTTAAAAAGTATACATTTGCTTGTTATTCTTCTCTTTTCCTGAATGATTTTTTAATCCCTTCTGATGTTCTGATATTTTCCTTTGATACTAAAAAATACACCTGACAGCTGAAATGTTATAGAAACCTATTTATGCAATCAATTCTAACTCTCTGCTATTTTTCAGAAGAAAAGAAACAATTTTCCAGAATATAATATAGAAAGGTGTGAAACTCTGCAATGTTTGATTATAATTATTTGTTTATAATTATACCCCACTCTAAACTGAATTAAAGAAGGGAAAACTACATTTTAAAAATATTGTTTTAAAACTTATTTTTAAGTGTCTATAATTAATACACTTTCTCTGGAAGGAGTTAGTTGCTGCTTCATTCATCATCATATTTAGTTCAGAACTTCTTGACAAATTAGGGAAACTGAGTTTATTAGGTAATCTAGTTCTCAATGTCCAATAAAATTACTTATTTATATTCTTCTGGCACCTAGAGGGTATCCTAGGCCAACCAGCCTCCCACTAATCTGCCACCAATGGCAGGAAAGATTAGGAAAATAATTGCCGTAATCAAAATGCTGACTCAGCAAATCCTGAATAAATAAATAGTTGTTATTGAAATCCTATGTTTTAGCATAGTTTAGCATACAGCAAAAGTTAACTGATACATAACATTTAAACCAGTCTCTTTTGTTTTTACCAATATCAGTGCCATTATCATACAGCCTCCCACTGAAAGAAATGAAAATGATTAAATAACGTACCTAAACATCTCTCGACTCAGCCTGCAATTCAAATCACCTTTGTATTGCAAGGGTCTTTCTTTTTTTTTTTTTTTTAATTTTTATTGCATTTTAGGTTTTGGGGTACACGTGCAGAACGTGCAAGATAGTTGCATAGGTACACACATGGCAGTGTGTTTTGCTGCCTTCCTCCCCTTCACCCACATTTGGCATTTCTCCCCAGGCTATCCCTCTCCAGCTCCCCCCCCACTGTCCCTCCCCTATTCTCCCCAGTAGACCCCAGTGTGTAGTACCCCCTTCCCTGTGTCCATGTGTTCTCATTTTTCTCACCCGCCTATGAGTGAGAATATGTGGTATTTCATTTTCTGTTCTTGTGTCAGTATGCTGAGAATGATGTTCTCCAGATTCATCCATGTCTTTACAAAGGACAAAAACTCATCATTTTTGATTGCTGCATAATATTCCGTGATGTATATGCGCCACATTTGCCCAGTCCAGTCTATCATCCATGGGCATTTGGGTTGTTTCCAGGTCTTTCCTATTGTAAACAGTGCTGCAATGAACATTCGTGTGCATGTGTCCTTATAGTAGAATGATTTATAGTCTTTTGGATAGATACCCAGTAATGGGATTGCTGGGTCAAATGGAATTTCTATTTCTAGGTCCCTGAGGAATCTCCACACTGTCTTCCACAATGGTTGAACTAATTTACACTCCCACCAACAGTGTAAGAGTGTTCCTACTTCTCTGCATCCTCTCCAGCATCTGTCGTCTCCAGATTTTTTAATGATCGCCATTCTAACTGGCATGAGATGGTATCTCAATGTGGTTTTGATTTGCATCTCTCTAATGACCAGTGATGATGAGCATTTTTTCATGTGTTTGTTGGCAACAAATGCCAAAATAGACAAATGGGACCTCATCAAACTCTATAGCTTTTGCACGGCAAAAGAAACAGTCACTAGAGTGAATCGGCAACCAACAGAATGGGAAAAAATCTTTGCAGTTTACCCATCTGACAAAGGGCTGATATTCAGAATTTACAAAGAACTCAAACAGATTTACAGGAAAAGAACAAACAAGCCCATTCAAAAATGGGCAAAGGATATGAACAGACACTTTACAAAAGAAGACATACATGAGGTATTGCAAGGGTCTTTCTATGTGCTATGAACATCCAGTTTGAGTTTGCAGTTACTCATTGAAAGAACCTATTTAAAACAGAACATACACAATAGGTTAATTTGTAAACTATTCTTCTCATTACAAAGTAAACAAGAAAAGCATTAACTTCATCCAGATTTTACCTTCTTTCATGAACAAAGAATGCAAATTCTACCTTGGGTTTGAAAACCAAACAAGACCTTCCCATCCGAGACAGGTGCTAAAGTCACTTTGCATTTAATTTCAACTATATGAATCAATGTTAGTATACGTGTCTTACAAAATGTATTACATTCCCCATCCAAACTGAAGATACTAAGAAGATCAAGAAGGTCAAAAGGCAAATTATCCTAAGATGATATGTTCTCACCAAATGTCACAGTGGCTGCTGGAGTAGGATGGAGCCTCCAGACTTTGGATCTCATAGCCTTTCACTCCTTTATTTTTCTATGTCATAGAGTTGAATCCATCTGTGCACATTTACGTACTTTTCTTACATCAATATTTCAGTCTTTAAAAAGAGTCCCATATCTCCTTGAAAACCTTTAGAAATTAATTGTAATTACAGACATTTCCTAAACAAGATGAACAGAGGCCAATGGAATAAACAATCATTCTCGTGTTTTTATTTAAATATAAGTCAGATAACTGAATAAGCTCTGTGTCAAAGCAGTCATTCAAATATGTCTTTCAAGCATCTTTAAATGTCTATTTAGATCGGGTCAGTAAATAGGGACAGCGTCCTCTATTCCTCCAGCTTTGGCAGCTTCTTTTTGACCCCTTGTCTACAGTACAGAACTCCACCATCCTACATCCAATCTTATGAGGTTTACATTTTATTATGACAATGACTGTTAAGGTAATTTAAAGCACTTTTGTTTGGATCTTTTTATTTACTATGGCATTATTCCTAGATTTCTCTCTGTTTTCAAAATTTCTCTGATTGACCTTTAAATATTACTTTACAATTAACAGCCAATAATAACAATGTTCAGATTTTTTTTTACATGGGAAACATCAAGTGTTAGGCTTGTTTGAATTTCTAAAAGAATCAAACATTTTAAACCAGCAAAGAGGAAGATATCATGGTTCTTAATATAGTTGTATTACTTTAACAAAACAAACATAATGGGATCATGCTATTATTGTCTTTCCTTTTGAGTTAGCTCTAAGTATTCTACACTAAAATTCCACAAAAAGATAATTCCACCCTGAAACAATACTCATCAGTTTCAGGTATTTCTGAATTTCTTTCAGTAGTCTATGTGTTTTTTACTGGTGACAGATTTATTGTCATTTCTAAGAACTGCAAAACAGGGGGGTGGGGCAAAAATAAAACTGCAAAACAACCAAGAAAAATATTTTTTTTTAGGTGAGAATTAATCATAGGTGGGATTTAGAACCATTCTGAAAATTATCTTATCTATTTCCATTGCCAAGGCTTCCCCACTGAGCTTGTGGATATTTGCATATCAGATGTACCTCCAGTTCAACTTTTTCAAAACAAAGCTTGTATTTACTGTGCTTTCCTGTATTTCCATATATATTTATTGTCCCCATGTTAGTAAGTTGCATTATCATCTACCCAGTTACCCGTGTTAGGAATGTGGGAGACATTCTTGAATTCCACCTTTCTTTCCTTCTGTCATCTATATGAAATCAGTCACTAAGTTCTGCCCATTCTGTCTCCTGAAGGCCTCTTTGATCCATTCATTCTGTCTGTTACTTCTATTCTAGTCCAAGGTAATCATTCTCCATCTCTATTAATGTGTTTTAGCTGATATTTTTACCTTCTCTCTTTTCTTCCTTCAAATCTAACATATCTAGAAAACACAAATATGATTGTGTAACTCTCCTCCTTCGACACTTCCAAGGCCACGGCCTTTTAGATTCAACTTCCAATGACTTCATAAAGCCTTTGTGATCTTGCCCATCTTTTCCTACCTCCCTATCTTGCAAGCCACTCTCTGAACTCTGACATTCTACAATCTTCACTAGATTCTCTCCATTTTGGTCCATGTCATACTCTGTCACACATCAAGGCCTTCTCATATGTTGTTTCCTCTTATGGATACTCTTCTACTCCCCCTTATTAATTTGGTTGATTTATTCATTCCTTGACTATGTCTTACACACATGCTTGCATGTGCACACACCACAAACATATATACTGCCCTCAAAAATAGAGAATATCCTCTGTAGTACCTTGTGCTACCTCTAGCACAGAACTTACTATACAGTGTTTTTAAATGTGTATTTCATCCAATAAACAGAAAGTTGGGAATTGTATTTTATTTCCAATTACCTATTTAATACCTATAAAAATGTCTGCTCTGTGGTAGGTATCAAAGGGTATTGAATAAAACCATAAACAGAGGAGATGCATTAATACATTTCATAGAGCATCCATCTTAAATAACACATGGCTTACATAAGGTTTCAACCAATAATGAACTGTGGATAATGAATAGATGAGTTTGTGCATAAATTCCTAAGCACCTTGTATGCCATATTTCTAATCTACTAAAGACAAAATAATCTATGTTGCTAATGAAAAAGCACTTGAAATGCTTTAGATACCATACCTAGTAGTGGCAAAAAACTAGCTGTGAAATTTTGCTAAGATATAAAAAACTACTTAATCATCCATAGCAGTAGGATACAGAGGTGCCTATAAATAATACTAAAGCTTATTTTCTCATTCAAGAGCCCTGAATTTGCCTTAATATCTTGGCAAATATTCAGGTGAGATGATATGCCCATATGCCATAAAGTATGAAAAATATAATTTGTGCATACCTCAAAATTTTAAGACATGCTATCAAAAGGCCAATTTGTATATGATTGAAACTGAATATAGTACCTCTATAATGTGTGATTTGGGGAACTATGTTTATTTATGGGCCTAACTGATGTTCAAAGACTGTTGTGACCTCCTTGAAGAAAGGGATTATGCTCTAATTATAGTCTCTTAGAAAACAATGAGAACTCAATCAACATTTATGTGATGAAAGAAAAAAAACACAACAATACAGAAAAAGAAACACATGCACATACAATAATAGCCGAATCAAGCACCAGAATCATAAACGAAAGATACCATATTAGGAAGTGGAAAAAAACTGATGTGTATGTTCTTGGTCATCTAGTCTACCAGAATCTATGTAGGTTAATATGCTTTAATTTAAACTTAATTGTAAGAAAACAAAAAGTTCCAGACAGACTTTTCTTTAATAAACAGCTTTTGCTGCATGGAAGTGTGATGAAGACTTCTTAGAGTTCACCTTCTCTTCTGAGCACTGAGAGGTTTACACACCTCTAAACCTGTAAACTTAGGCTCAGCCATGTAAGTATCTCAAGCCAATGGCTTGTAAGCAAACATAATGTGTGTCACTAAAAAATTAAATGTTTAATTTTAGTGAGAGTGCTTTTGTTTGCTTGCTTGCTTTGTTTTCATGCTGCATCAAGGAATTCTCACAATCTAAATAGTACATACTCCATGATGGAAGAAGTGATTCTGTTTGTCTATATTACTGAGTGGTGTCATGGAGGACATTTTTCTACAACTACAAAGATTCTGATAATAAATAAGCCTTTTGCTGTTTTAAGACTCTGAGATTTGGGGGTCTTTGTTATCAGAGTAACTAATCTAGGATTAATACAGCTTAAATTTGCAATTACCAGAGGTGCTCAAATTGCCCAAATGCAATGATAAACAAGAAAGAGAAAGTTTCCAGAAGTCTGAAAGTACTTTAGGTCACCTTTCTGAGACTGCATTGCCTGAAGACTTTTAGTCTAAAAAGAGTCTCTTCTTGAGCATAAAGTGACTCGATGTCTATATAAGTCTTTAATTACCTTGATATTTAACAGATGAAGTAGAGAAGTTAATATAGACAATGAATGTAGTCTTAAGCAGCTACCCCAGGGAGGTACAAAAATTGGTTGCTAGTAGTGGTGACCTTTAACTAACAGAAGAATGGAATAGCACTGGTCACCTTAGGGATTTAATGTGGTTGTTTAAGAAAAGAGATTGCCTGTTGAAGGTGGCCTTTGGCAGCTATTGCTGTATTTATGCTGTCAGCGATTCAGCCAACACTGTGACTTTATGTTCTAAAAATGTAGACCAGGATAAAATGAACTACTGTATTTTTTACTAAAGAAAATTAGAAAATTTTATTGCCATTAGTTTAGAACTTTAGACTAAAATGAACCTTCAATATCAATTATGTTTTCCTAGGTTAGAAAGCTTTGATCCAAAGAGTACCTTTTTCAAGGTCAGAGGCCGATCCAAGACAAGAACTCAGGTCTCCAAATTCCCAAGCCAGTACACCCCAATAAATATTTAAGGAACGACTGAGACTTACTTAAAATTTTTATTTTGAAAAGTTCTGAATCATCAAATTCTAGCCTTAATTTTTGCTTTTTGATTCATACATGTGATGAAACTTGACCTAGCAGGATAACTATCCGTCTTTCACAAACAGCCAAAGCAAGAGAGAAAAAGCTGAATCATCCATTGGTGTTAACATATCAGGCTTGTAGCTCTGGACAGTACATTATCCCCAAAGGGAAATGGCAAATGAAAATGCAAGTCTGAAACGTTCAACCTAAACCCCTCATCCTTTAGGTCTCAGGTGAAATGGACACTGCTGCAGGAAGCCTTCCCTGGTTCTCCATAGCATACAGAACTGGCTTCCTGGATATACAACCTTTACATTTTCACAGAATCCTGTGCTTGCTCCATTGTCATCATCTTCAAATGTTTAGTAATTTCTGAATAAGAGAATAAAATTTCATTTTGCATGGATCCCTTGAAATTATATTGCCAGTCCTAATATTGTGTTTATTTGCTCTGATGTTTGCTCTGAGAACACTTTGCAGTTCTCCTTCCTAGCAATGACTATGTTTAATTATGTAAGACCTTGTTTGCTATTTCTTTCCACTTTTTTTTTTTTTTTTTGAGATGGAGTTTCATTCTTGTTACCCAGGCTGGAGTGCAATGGCACAATCTCAGCTCACCGTAACTTCTGCCTCCTAGGTTCAGGCAATTCTCCTGCCTCAGCCTCCTGAGTAGCTGGAATGACAGGCAGGCACCACCATGCCCAGCTAATTTTTTGTATTTTTAATAGAGACGGCTTTTCACCATGTTGACCAGGATGGTCTTGATCTCTTGACCTCGTGATCCACCCGCCTCGGCCTCCCAAAGTGCTGGGATTACAGGCTTGAGCCACCGTGCCCAGCCTCTTTCCACTTTTATAGTGTCAACTCCAGGAAAACAAAAAGTAAATTTTATCTTTCTCACCTTTTTATTCATCTTGTTTAGTGGAGTTGCTGTATTAAAACAGCTTTGAAAAAAATGTGTTGATAAATATACAGATGAATAAATCAAACTGATTCATTTTTAGTAAATGGATAAATAAAAGAAAATTGGAGAAAATTTTGGATATGAATAGAATGGTAGGCAGCCTGGAGTCTTTTTTAGGGAGGCGCAGATATATAGAGAGGGAGTAAAGTACGTCCAGTAAAAGTCAAACAAAAAAGTTGGCGCTTGTTATATGTGGAAATATAGAAGTTGTCATGAGCTTTTAAGGTACAAAACGATAGCACAGTGCCTATGTTTCTAGGTTGAATTTCATATCCTTGAACATTGTATTCCTCTGCTTCTGTAACAGGAATAAAATGTCATGGCATATTTTTACGATTTGGTAAAAAATTTCATTCACCATCAACTATGTCACAAGCCGTATTTGACTTAATCCTCATAAAATCTCTGTAAGGGTGGTTCCAATTTTTTTAAAAAAAAGGAAATTGAAACTTGAAAATATTAAATATTTTTCCCAATGTAACATGAGAAAAGGAAGTTATGGAATTTGGGAACAGGTTTCTTTGAGAAAATTATCAAAATTTTCCTAACATTTAAAGATGTGTTCTTAGACTAAGCCCGTATTTATTTATTTATTTTTGATATGGAGTTTCGCTCTTGTTACCCAGGCTGGAGTGCAATCGCTCAATCTCGGCTCACCGCAACCTCCGCCTCCTGGGTTCAGGCAATTCTCCTGCCTCAGCCTCCTGAGTGGCTGGGATTACAGGCACGCGCCACCATGCCCAGCTTATTTTTAGTAGAGACGGGTTTCACCATGTTGACCAAGATGGTCTTGATCTCTTGACCTCGTGATCCACCTGCCTAAGCCTCCCAAAGGGCTGGGATTACAGGCGTGAGCCACCACGCCCGGCCAAGCCCTTACTTTTTAAGTGAATATTTAACTACTCTGTATAAACTAGCTCTGTGTGACTACTGGAAGAGAATCACAGAAGTAAAATATGCCTAGCACCAGCTATGTATTCTATGAGAACATTTTCTAGATTAATTAAATCTCGAAGAACTTAAAGGATGTCTCTGGAAAGTTTCACTTTTTGTGAAAGTCCTGGAGGAAGATAAGAAATTTTGAGATGAATTTTTCACCAAAGATATTCCAATTGCAAATGTAATAACTTTTTTCCAGAGAGAATCAGAGGAGGGAGAGAAAAAAATTGGGGGCCAGAGCAATACTGAATAACATCTTTTTAAATACTACAATATTTAAAGAAAATGGAGCTCCAATTCAATAAAAAATATAAGATAATTAAAATAAAATATTCAAGTCCCATCACTTTTGAGATAGCTTTTGGCAACAGCCTCTAAGCAAACATTTATGCCCATCTTTACCTAGAAGTTTACTGTTATTATTGATAGTCTTACATCATTACTGCTACATAATAAACCATTAAGTAAATGTATATTATACTGTCTTCTTTCACTTTAGATACTAGCTGTAGTCCTGCTACACAGATGTCAAAGACAGAAACATATCACTTAAAGCCCTCATTAGGTTGGAAATAAATGTGATATGAAATTTGGATTGTAGAGAAATCAGTAATCTGATTGCTCTACATAAAGAATATAAAGTCTTTACTTCCATATGCCAAAATAAATTCAATTTTATTAAAGGGCTGACTTAAAAAAAAAGAAAAGAAAGCATGAAATTACTAGGTTATCTGTATAGGTTTGAGGATCAGAACAGCTAAGATTTCATTTTGGCTTCGCTGCTTATTAGATGTGCGACATTAATAACATAATTTATCTCTCACACCAGTCTCTTAATCTCTAAAATAGAGAAAATAATTTATTTTATAAAGTTGTTGTAAGGGATTAGATAAAATATGTAAAGTTCTTAGTATTTTCCATAGGGATGTAAGTATACAGTTATGTTATATCACTGTTATGGTCTATCAATATGAATCTCCCCTCATAGATTACTTTGTCAGTTTTAATGTAGCAAATTTAAATAGAAATAATAAACAATATACGTATTGTTATTCATTTTAATGTTGAAACACTAAGTCTCAAGCAAAAGACAGTTTTCTACTTGCCGTTATTTGTGCATACATGATTTTTTAAATTTTATTGTGATAAAATGTATATACATTTGGAAATCACAGATATTAAGTGCACAATTTGATGGGTTTTCACAAATGTAAAAATCTGTACAACCAACACTTCAACAAAGATGTAGACTAGTCCCATCATCCCAGAGAGTTTTCTTATAGCCCTTTCCTGTCAATCTTCATACTCCAAAAGAAATTACCATTCTAATGCCCATCTTAACGGCTTTGCTTATGGATTTTGTATAAAAGGACTCACATATTTAGTATGCTTTTTTTGAATGGCTTATTTATTTAATATGTTCTCAAAATTTAGTCATGGTGTTATATCTATTGCTAGTAATAACATTCCATTACATAAAAAATTATATCATAGTTTATTCCTATACTGATGAACATTTCCCACATTTTCTTTTCCTTGAATTTCTTAAATAGGTTTACAATGGGGCTTTAAATTTCTAGTCTTCAAATTTTATCAGATGGAGCATCTCAGGATCTATTTGTATTCACTATTGTTTTTCTTATGTTGTATTTTGTGTTATATTTTTCTGCTTTGTCACATACTTATAAATTTATAATTAAATACTTAGATAATATAGATCCTACATTTGGGGCATCAGTTATACTGTCTTTATTTAAAAGGTATTGCATTTTAGTCTGGCCAACAGTAATAGTTGTAGCAAATCTTTTCCATACTTTCACACTTTTTTTGGTTTTCCCCTGGTAATTTTTTAAGAAAATTGTTATAGACTGAAATAATGAAATAATTATACTGTGATGGTAGTATATGAGTGAAAACTCAAATCCCATCACATTGAGACAGTTCTTGACAACATCCTCTTGTATACCTCTCATGTGAGTGAAAACTCATATACCACCACCTTATAATTGTCAAAACTGTGCTAGATTGATTTGGTTATACATATATTTGTCTATTCATATGCCATTTGTTGATACATTTCAAAGTGAGCTGCAAACATCAGTAACCTTCACATCTAAAAGTTCAGCATGTCAGGTTTGTTTATTAATATGGAGCTACACTGATTTTTGTCCTTAGTCTTGAGAGCATATCCCTTCCTCCAAGATGTTGTCATCACTGTCAAGGTGGGGATTTTCTATAGCATCAACGGAATGTTTGAGGTTCTCACCAAGATTCTTTGACTGCAGTATAACTCTAATGTCTCCCAGCACCGCATGACCAGTGGTGTCTCTCTTCAGATCTCAGTCTCACAGTAGCCAGTATCTTTGTGGAGTCTTACTGTGTTTATATATCAGTGCAGACCAGTGTTCAGGAAGTTCTTTCTTAAGCAGACAAATCATATAATAGCCCTACATAGCTCTCCTCTCTTTATACAATGCCCCATTAACACTAGCTGCTTCACCACCCTAGAATTCATCACTCTTGAAGTTTAACTCAAACAAAATCCTGTGCTCTGCTTAGACTTCAAACCCTTGCTTTAACAGCAAAAACAGCACTGTCCAAAAGAACTTCCTGTGATGATAAAAAACATCCGATTCTACTGCCCAGCATGGAAGCCATAAGCCACACATTGAGCACTATAAATGTATATTGTTTGTAGCATTGGATTTATAATTTTATTTGATTTTCACTTTAATTTTCACCTGTGGCTAGTGGCTGCTATGTTGGACAGTTTGGGTCTAGAAAATGTTCCCAGTCAGAGAGTAGGCATAAGTAATACTATTAATTATTATTTACTCTCTCCCAAGGTTCACATTACAGTATGGCCTATTGGTAAAGCTTAATAAGAATGATCACATACAGTTTGTCCAGTTTTATATCTTTTTATTGGAAAAAGTCAAATTTAATATCAATTATTCAATTATTCCTGGGACTGTGGTGACTTTAATTTAAATAAAAATATGAATTAGTTTTGCTAATACTGATTGCCTAGTAAAATCCATAGTAGAAAATAGAATGGAATGTTTCCATCAAAACTGGGTCAGGTCACATACCTTTACATGTATTCCTATGACTTGTGTTCTTTGACCTCTCTAAAGTACATTTTATCTTCTGTGTAGGGTATGAGCAGAAAAAAAAAGTCTTATAATTCCTAGTGCCTCCAACTTTGGCTTGAAGAGTTGCTTCACAGAATGGGGTTTGACAAAGAACAAACAAAAAGCAAAGCAGAATAAATAAAGCAAATTGCTACACAATCATTTGGCTTAAAGAAAGAGAACCAAAGCAGCAGTCCAGGTGGAAGCTGGTTCTCTGACCTTCCTTTGTTCTGTCTTTGATCTTGTATTTGCCTTTATCATATCACTTGCAACCTAGAATTTAGTTACTGTAACTAGACTGAGCAACTTGAGGGAAAGTCTTTCATGTCTGTGTTGTTAGTCCCTAGTACAGTAGTTAACGCATAGAACACATCAATAAACATATGTTAAGTGAACAAGCAAAGGAAATACTCATTCTATCTTTGCCTGTAAGTAAACTGATTAAGAAAAGCAAGAAGTTTTAACTTAAAGCCTTATTTTTTTCTCAGGTTTGTGAGTGAAGAAACTTCCTAAACACCTATCACTAAAGGTAGATCACAGGAATCACAGAAAACAGGAACTGTTCTCCTAACTGGTTATTCAAATTTAGGCCTGCAGAGTCTCAGTCTTGACATTCAACAGATTTATAGAATGTGGTGGAGCAAATCCATCATCACATACATAGAATAGTAAAGATGTTATGTTGCTTTCACTTTGAGATCCAGACTTCAAGAAATTTTCACTTTTTAGCCCAAAGGCATGGATGTGTACTGGAAAAGACTGTGTTTAAAAAAAGCAGCCAATCATTTTATTTTCCCATATTTGTGGGGTGTTACTCATTAATTTTGTCATTTATACAGTGATCTAAACTCAGAGTGCATGCACAGCATTAATAAAATGTTTTATCCATTTTCTGCTTAATTCCCCCACTTAATTTTCTTGCCATTGAACATTTTGCTTAATTCAATTGGATGCATGGTTTCTTCTTTAGATCTACACAAAATGACTGAGAGTTCCTCTGCAATTACAAGTAATCCCACAAAGAAAGGAATAAAGACTCAATTACAAAATACGTTAAACATAAGCTGCACTGTGGATGGGGATACATCTCTCTCTACAAGTTCAGTGCAACGTGAAAAAAGATGAGAATGCAACATAGTAAGATTTCAACAGGCTCACATGGGGGAGCATTTTGCACATTTCCACAATTTCAAATGCAGCAAGCTGTCTTAAACATAAAATATTTTTATGAAAATATGCCTCTGATGCTGAAATTCTTTGCAAAAAAATAAAAATAAAAACTCACTGTTATATTTGGCAAACTATTACTAATAGTCTATTTTTTATGTTTTAAATTCATTAAAATAACAAATACATAGAAATCTCCCTCTAGGATAAAGAGAAGGCAGATTCTATGACCATAACACATTATTTAATTTTTAGGTTCACTTTTAATTTTCAACCTCCACATGTTTCCTTTTCTTCACTTTCTTTTTTATTTTTATTTTTGATACTCATAACTTCTTCTTACATAAATAGTTACCGATGGAGATAGCTGTCTAACTTTGAATAGAGCTAGAAGTTAGACTTTTCAAGCATATCTGATAAACAGGGATTAGTGTTTGAGTTGCTATGATTCAGACAATACTGTTAGGTATTTCTATCTCTGTGAATGTATTCAATTCTATAATGCTTAGATATTTGGTAAAAGCTATATATAAGAAAATTTAGAAAAATAATGACAAATAGATCATACTGCCAATTAATCATTCAATTCTTAGGGAAGAGAAAAACAAAGGGATCACAGCAAATCAGCAGCACTGATTGTGCAAGAGGAAATAGCCTGGAGAAGAACACTGACTTTCGATTATAGAAAAGTGACAAAATTGCATTTGACATCTAAATATGTCATTAATTTTATGAAGAGGGGTTACAGTGGCTTGTGAATAGTTATTACTAATTCGAACATACTTGTTCTTTTGACATCCTACTCCCTCAAGAATACAAGCACATAATTAATATGATAGCAACACACTTTGTTTAGAGAAGAGTGAAGAAAACATGGCTTTACATCTTGTCTTATTATCTAGCAGCCACACTGACTTGATAAATATTTGGCAAGAGAATGTTCATCCTTTTGTAGCTTGATTGCCCCTATGCCTGTTCCTCTTGTTGCCTTCATGAATTTATTTTCAGCTTGGAAAAAAACAAATACAATGAGTCTTTAAAGGAAGTAGGTCAAGTTCTCATTGGAAAAAAAATAGAGAAAATAATAAAAATAAAATGTTAACTATGTAGAATCCAATAAGGGCTTTTCTTTTGCCTTTTCTTCTTTGTATGTTATCCAACTCATATTTTTGGCTAAATTTTAGAACATTTCTTAACTTTCCTTTGGCAACCCTTAGTTCCCATTCTATAACTTTTTACTTTTTCACTTGTACAAGTCCCTTAATATTTCTTTACATGTTGGCAAAGATGCTCTCCTTAACCACGTTTTAGGCAGGCCCACTGGGCATGTCCTTAAGAGCCCAGTGTTAGCAGGAATCTTGTCAAGTCAATTGAGCCAGAATTCCTCCTTCTCTTAATGTATCCTTTCAGTGATTTTCTTTTCGTCGACCACCCCTCCAACCCTGCTCCACAGCTATACCCTACTTTCCTTGCTGTTGCGGAGTTGAGCCCAATCTCTCTAGCTTACTGCAAAACTCCTTTGCAGGAGTCCCTATACCTACCTCAATAGTCCTGAATAGTTTGCCTTACCATTTTAACAAGAGTCAGAATAATTTCTTTTTTAACAATGTCATAAAATGGATCTTCTTGGCCAGGCGCAGTGGCTCATGCCTGTATCCTAGCACTTTGGGAGGCCGAGATGGGAGGATTATGAGATCAGGAGTTCCAGGCCAGCCTGGCCAACATAGTGAAACCCTGTCTCTACCAAAAATACAAAAAAAATTAGCTCCCATAGTGGCAGGAGCCTGTAATCCCAGCTACTTGGGAGTCTGAGGCAGGAGAATAGCTTGAACCCAGGAAGCGGAGGTTGCAGTGAGCTGAGATTGAGCCACTGCACTCCAGTGCCACTCACTCTGGGCAACAGAGTGAGACCCTGTCTCAATAAATAAATAAATAAATAAATAAATAAGTAAAATGGATCTTCTTCCCTAGCCATGGTAATGGGAGATTGGTTGGGGAATTGCTTCAGGTTACTATTCTTTGCCTTGCCTGAGAGACTTCTCCCTACCTTTGCCTCATCAAGCTCACTACTTTCTTGTTGCATATCTCTTATGGCATTGAAAATGAGTATAATTTAACAAAAGTTTTATTTAGTATTTTATTATAAAATAAATACATATTTAAAGATTGTGCATAATTTTTTGAAATAAAGAAAACACAAAGGGAAACAGACACATCGAAGGACCAAAAGGCTAAGAAAAACCTCCAGCTGTCCATCGGCACAAAATAGCTCAGTGATCTTTCAAAAGGCAAATTTGGTAAAAACCTTTATCTGTTGAGATCTTTGCCATAGATTTTTACAGCCCACAGGACGAAGTCCACATTGTTTACCCCATGGCAAACAAAGTTCTGAATAATTGGCTCCCTCCAAGGTATTCTAATAATCTCAAAAATCTAATGCAGTGGGTCTCAAACCTGAGCTTACATACAAACCACCCTCACCTGAATCTCCAGAGGTTTTGTTTGTTTATTTATTTATTTTTATACAAAATCCTGGGTGGCGGATTTTAAAACCGACTGAATAGGTGTAAAAGAAGGCCCCCAAATTTACACTTTAACATGTACCCTGTGGGAATCTGGTGCAGGCAGCCATCAGGCAAGCCTGAAAAATGTTTCTCTTGGCAGCAAGTTTACACAACTGTCTCTATTTTACTACCCTGTGATTCATATGTGCTATTTTCCCTATGCAAAATGCATTACTCATCTTTTCAAATGGCATATTCTTAATAATCCTTCAAAACTTAAGCATAAATAAAATTATTTGATAGCGAGAAGAACAAACAACAACAAAAGGTTTCTTATCATATCGACCCACTATTTTAAACTCCACAGTGTTTATTATTCTTTCTGTATTCCAGCTATCAATTAAAAACCCAGAATAAAAACAAAGGGAATATTTCCACACAGAACACAAATTTTTTAAAACAATCTATCTTCTTGAATTTACACATCTCTACAACCCCCAAGCTATGGACTGGTACTGGTTTGAGGCCTATTAGGAACTGAGCCACACAGCAGGAGGTGAGTGGCAGGTAAGGGGAGCATTAACCACCTGAGCTCTGCCTCCTGTCAGGTCAGAGGTGGCATTAGATTCTCCTAAGAATGCGAACCCTACTGTGGACTGTGCACAGGAGGGATCTAGATTGCTCATTCCTTAAGAAAATCTAATGCCTGATGCTGTGAGGTAGAACAGTTTTGTCCTAAAACTATCCCCCTAGTCTCCCACCCCCACATCCATGGAAAAATTGTCTTCCACAATACGGATCCCTTGTTCCAAAGTGGTTGGGGACCACTGCTGTACCAGGCATTCTGAAGGACAAAATAGCAGAAAAATTTATAGCCCTAGAATGCCTATTACCAAAACTAAGAAAATACACATTAGAGAACAATGAGAATGTATATAATTAAGAGTGAAGCCTTAGATTATACATCTGGATTAGTCAGCGTTCTCCAAAGGAACAGAACCAATAGGATATGTGTATGTGCATATAAATAGAGATAGATATAGATATATAGATATAGATATAGATAGATAGATGATAGACAGACAGACAGACAGACAGACAGACAGACAGACAGACAGACAGATAGATAGATAGATAGATAGATAGATAGATAGATAGATAGATAGATAGATAGATAGACAGACAGACTTAGAGAGAAACAGAGAGAGAGAGATTTAAAGGAATTGGCTCATATGGAAGCTGGCAAGTCCAAAATCCACAGAGTAGATCAGCAGGTTAAAAATCCAAGAAGAGTTGCAGTTTGAATCAAAAGTCAGTTTTCTGGTAGAATTTATTCTTGTTCAAGGAAGGTCAGAATTTGTTTTGTTAAGGCCTTCAACTAGTTAGATGTGGCTCATTCAAATTATGAAAGATAACCTGCTTTACTCAAAGTTTACTAACCTAAATGTTAATTTTATCTAAAACATTGCTTCACAAAAACATTTAGAATACTGTTTGAACAAATATTTGGATTATATAACTTAAGCAAATTGATACAAACTAACCATTACAGTATCAGAATGAAAATTTAGGATTTTCTGTGGATTGATAGGTTGATTAATTCATAAAAATTCACATCTATTAAAAGTGAGGTATAGTATGAAATGCTATCTTTTTTTGGTTGTTGTTGACCAACATCTTTAGAGCTAAATCTCCCAAAGATCTTTAACAGTGGTTCATGGAATTTTTTTTTTTTTTTTTTTTTTTTTTGTACTTTAGTTCTGGAATACATGTGCAGATCAGGCAGGATTGTTGCATAGGTACATACACGGCAAGGTGGTTTGCTGCCTCCATCCCCCACTCACCCATATCTGGCATTTCTCCCCATGTTATCCCTCCCTGACCTCCCCACCCCTCCTGTTCTTCCCCAGCACCCCCCCAACAGACCCCAGTGTGTGATACTCCCCTCCCTATGTCCACATGTTCTCATTGTTCAACACTTGCCTATGAGTGAGAATATGCAGTGTTTAATTTTCTGTTCTTGTGTCAGTTTGCTGAGAATGATGATTTCCAGATTCATCCATGTCCCTGCAAAGGACACAGACTCATCATTTTTTATGGCTGCATATTATTCCATGGTGTATATGTGCCACATTTTCCTTGTCCAGTCTATCATTGTTGGGCATTTGGGTTGGTTCCAGGTCTTTGCTATTGTAAACAGTGACACAATGAACATACCTGTGCATGTGTCTTTATAATAGAATGATTTATAATCTTTGGGTATTTGATCCCAGTAATGGGATTGCTAGAATCAAATAGTATTTCTATTTCTAGTTCCTTGAGGAATCCAGTAAAAAATCCTTGATTTACCCAGTAATGGGATTGCTGGGATCAAATAGTATTTCTATTTCTAGCTCCTTGAGGAATCGCCATACTGTCTTCCACAATGATTGAACTAATTTGCACTCCCACCAACAGTGTAAAAGTGTTCCTATTTATCCACATCCCCTCCAGCATGTTGTCTCTAGATTTTTTAATGATCGCCATTCTAACTGGCTTGAGATGGTATCTCAATGTGGTTTTGATTTGCATTTCTCTAATGACCAGTGATGATGAGCATTGTTTCATATGTTTGTTTGGCCTTATATATGTTTTCTTCTGAAAAATATCTGTTCATATCCTTCGCCTACTTTTGAATGGGTTTGTTTGCTTGTTTTCTTGTAAATTTGTTTTAGTTCTTTGTAGATTCTGGATATTAGCCCTTTGTCAGATGGGTAGGTTGCAAAAATTTTTTCCCATTCTATTGGTTGCCGGTTCACTCTAATGATTGTTTCTTTTGCTGTACAGAAGCTCTGGAGTTTAATTAGATCCCATTTGGTTCAAATATATATAGAGAGAGCAAATGATATGTCTGAAAGTTTAGAGAAGGAATAAACCAATATGTTAGGTAGCCTTACCAAAAATTTCACAATGTATAAAAGTGGAAGGGTGAATCAAATATATAGAGTCTCTCTTTCCAACACTTAAAAGAGAAAAAGTCAAAGACAAATGGGGGAGCAAAACTAAATTATCCAGCAATAGCTGAACAAAGAAAATTTTGAAAATCTGTATCCAACTTGAGAGCTGGAAAATTATCTGAAGTAAGGTTTAGTGGACCTCTTAACTATTTCCCCACCATAGCCCCTACCTGCCAAAAGTAGGAATTAAGAGAGGATTTAAAAAATTCTATAAATTTTCACTAGTAAATTCTATATTGGGAAAGATGGACCAAGGCATCAGTACATAACCTTATGCATAGTCAGGAAAACACATTCACATCAAGACCTCAGTAAAACAAGAAAACCAACTAGAGTTTCATCTTCTAGGGAAGTATGCTAAGTTAAAAACACTGCAAGATAAAATGCAGAAGACCTAGTTTAATTTTAATTTTAGATTAACAGCAAATATATATGTAAATATAAACAGACACATACACACATATAAGTGTGTTTGTATGTATGTGTATACACAATTAATAAGAGAAAAAGTCAGACAAATAGAGCAAAAAATAAGTTATCCAGCAATAGCTGAACAGACATAAGTATATGTCCTCAATATTACAAGGGGCATATTTATACCAAAAAATATATATTTGATGTTTATATGAAGTTAAAATTTAAATGTTCACCTTAAGGTTTTATTTGCTAAATCTGGCAACTCTTGGTTAGAGCCATCAGCTGATGACCAATGGAGTGAAACGCATCTCTGGATGAGTAAAGCACTTTGAAACAAGATTTGCAACAGAATCTATCCTAGTTGAGTTGTCTCCTCCTCCCATTTTCTTACCTATAAACCAGAGAAAAATGTTTGAAAAGTAATACCAATAACTCAAACTGTAGCTCAAACCACCAAAGAGAAATTGATGCTTAAAAAAAAGAAGGTAAAGTGCAATAAGAAAAGTTATCTGAGATTATATCAGGGAAAATTGAAGATCTGGAGATGTCCATAATAAAGTTTGGTGGGAAGAAAAGATATGACATGGCAACCAAACAAATATACCAGACCTGGATGGTAAGATGAGGAATAACTTCGGTGGAAATTTCTGAGGAAAGTAAAGAGAGAAAAAAGAAGGAAGGGAAGAATGAGAAGGAGAAGTATAATAGGGGAAAAGAAGAAAGAGGAGATGGAAGGGAGGAAGGAAAGGAGGAGAAAGGGAAATATTAATGAAAGACTCACTGGTTGTGGGGGAGGGGAGGGGACCTAGTCCAAAGAAGGGAAGCACAACGCTACAAAAGCTCAGATTCTAGGAGAACTTTAAACGAATGGGATTTCCAAAAAAAGACTTAAAGTTCAAAAAGACATCAAAGATCACTTGACTATAACAACATAATTCATTAAAGTTGAGTTTGCAAAAGAAAATATTCAAAGCAACTCAATTACAGAAATAAAAAATAAATTAGAAAAGCTCAAACTGGCATGTCTGAAAATGCAATCACTGTTAAAGATAAAAGGCTTGATATGAACATTGTGTTTCCAGAGAAACAAGCCAAAGATTAAAGCAATTAAAAAAGACATTATACACATGGAAGACAAAGGCCTCTGTGTGCATGTGTGTGTTTCTGTGAGTCTGTATGTATGCAGAAAATCTTTCCTTAAATGAGGAATTTAGTGTGTTATGTAAAAGAATATGCAGGCCAGGTGCAGTCGCCTGTAATCCCAGCATTTTGAGAGGCCAAGGCTGGAGAATCACTTTAGGCCAGGGGTTTGAGTCCAGCCTGGTCAGCATAGCAAGACCCAATCTCTACAAAAAAAAAAAATTGTTTTTAATTATTAAGGTGTGGCATTGAATGTTGGTAGTTTCAGCTGCTTGAGAGGCTGAAGGAAGACTGCTTCAGCCAGGGCAATGGAGTAAAACCCTATTTCCAAAAATAAAGAACATGCAGTACAATTGGAAAAAAAACTGGTGATTAACAATCATAAAATATATATCAGGTATATTCTCAAACTTCTAAAATGAAGGACATGATTCTTCAAGAGTATTGGCAAGGAAAGCAAATCCCAAGGAAAGCAAAACCAGCAAGAAGAGAAAACACACTGGCTTCAGGCTTCTCTACAACCACATTCAGTGATATAAAAAAGGAGTTATGAACACAAACTTCTGGGAGGAGAAAAAAAAACTTCTCACCCAAAAATATTCTACCTATACAACTTATCATTCAACCGTAAAGATATCAGACATGCATCTGAAATCTGATAGAACTCTAGAACTATAGCACCCATGAACTGTTTTTATAGGAAAAAAAAAAACAAAACTGATGAATCCAGCTAACCAAGGGATCAATAAAAATAAAATGTAAGGAATAAAAATTATAATAAAATGGCTGGTGGTGAACATTAAATCCAGTAAATGTTTTCCTATGACTGAACATCTGGGAAATTGTAGTTGTAGGACAGATGGTAAATTTTATAAACTCTACAGTTTAAAACATAACTAATAAATATGGGAAGGTTGTGGTGGAAAAGTAGGAGAAAATATGAGAATGCTAATTTTCCTTTCCCCAAAGTAAGGAATTCACTGTTGCTACCGCAAGCTGAAAGTTGTAGTTAAAAATCACAAAGATTACAACCACGTAGTAGAATTAATCTCTTTGGAAAGAAAAATTAGCTTAGCTTCAATCGCAATGCTATTTCTTTTTTTTCCTGCCAAATTCAAGTAAACTTTAACTTAACATTTTAATTATAAAAATACTATATTTCTATATGCATTTCTATGGGCATGCATATAATAAGACTTATCTGGAAGGATATAAAACAAACATTAAAACTGGTAAGATTTTAGCCAATTTTTAGTCTTATAATTTGGGGTACAGCTTGCATTTCTCTTATGATGACCCTATGTAATTTTGATAGGAAAAAAACACAAAGTTGTAGTGACATGTGAAGTCATTTTATAGGCTGGTAGAAATATTTCTAGCATTTTGGAGTTTTTTTTTGTTTTTGTTTTCTGTCTTTTATTTTATCAGTTCAAATACTATAGAAATGTCTTGAGAGAAAATGATCGCATTTGTCTCAGTATGGGAAATATTTGGGCCTCATGGCAGCATCCTTACCAGAACAAATGAATGAAAGGCAATACACAATGGAAGAAAGTAGTGTTGTGTAACCATCTGTAAAGAAATCTCTGATCTAGATGTTTTATTATAAACTATATGGCCATTCTGACTGGTCCCATTCACATGTTGATCCAGGAGAGCATGGTTCTGAACACAGTTGTTGCTTAATAAATATCTTTTGGGGTTTTCTGTACAATAACTTCAAAGACTTTTGCCTTATGGACAGGTTATTGAGTACAGGTCAACTAAAGTCAATAAATTTTGATTAAGAGCTGTACTCTGTCCTAGATACTGTTTTTATTCCCTGTGAAAATGTACACAAACCAAACGTGCAAATGCTCGATAAAGAATCTGTAAGGTTAGGCTCAGGCAGGAAGACCTCTGTGCCACATGACCTGAAGATCAGTATGCAACCCCCATCAGGTTTTTGCATGATCTTTTTATATATTTCCAACATTTCAAATGGTTCCTTCAATTTTACGGTGTTTTTCGCATGAAGATTTCACATAAGGTTGATTCTAACGTCCACCACACTCGACATGCCCAATGTTTTCCTTCTTCATTTCAATCATACTACTGTTAATATTAGCCGCCTTTCTTTTCCATTTTCCCTTCATTTTAATAAAACAAAGCAAGATGCAATAAACAGTAACATAACCAACACAGCCGAAACTGAACAAGTGATCTATTTTGCATGAGTCAATACAAAAAGTCAAGTTGAAAGCAAAACAAGTTTATGTATAGAATATGAAAATGCCAGGCATGGTGGCCTATAATCTCAGCACCTTGTGAGGTTTAGGTAAGAGGATCACTTGAGAGCAGGACTTTGAGACCAGTCCACACAATGAAGCAAGAGCCCATCTGTGTGAGACATACAAAAATTAGCTTGGCACGGTGGCATGTGCTTATAGTTTCAGCTATGCAGGAGACTGAGGCAGGAGGATCACTTGAATCCAAGGATTTGAGGTTACAGTGAGCTGATTGTGCCACTGCCCTCAAGCCTGGATGACAGAGTGAGGACCAACTCCCCACCGCCCCCTCAAAAGTATGAAAGTGCTAAGTGTACAAGTTAAATAAATGTTCACCATTCAAGGACCAGCTTTAACATGAAGAGCATTCGAATGTTTTAAGTCTCCAATACATTTGTTGAGATAGGGATTTTGGAAATTTGATCACAGAAAGGCAAAGAGGAGTGAAACTGTCTATAAATCATTACAGCTGTAGAAAGAGTTTTGGCCAGAGACCAAAACATAACCAACAAGCCAAAGACAGTAGAATAGTTTTAATAAGTGTTTGCCCTAACCTGAATATGAAACACGGAATGACAAGGCTATTACTGAAACCTAGGTGAGTTTAAATAAATGCTTCAGCCCCTGGAAAATATGCCTAAGGCAGTTACAATAGCACTTTAGCTAGAGAATGATAAACATCTCCTCCTCCACACAACTATCCTTCTTTAAATATGAGGATGAACATTTGCAGAGAAACGTTATCATAAATATTTCCGGTATTGTTACCAACTAGAAAAAACTAATCCTCTATTTGGATCCTCACAGCTGTAGAAATCATTATGTCTTCAGAAGAGGAAGGTAAAAAATAAACCTTCAGCTCAAATGAAATCTTATTTTCATGCAAATATCCCTAGTAATATAACAGAAGGAAGAGAAAATGGAAATATGGTAAATACATATAGTCAATTGTCTGGAAATAAAATGTCTGTCAAAAGCCAATAAGTATTTTGAAAATTCTTGTTTCATGGCAAGAAATGTAAGGAAAATGAGGTACTTATACACAGATGTGGTCATTATTTGGCACCTTTAGAGAAAGTCATGATATTAATTTTTTATTTTGTTATATTTGAAACATTTAACTTTCTAGTACTTATCAGAGCACATTTTATTTTCATTTCAATTTATGGCTTTCATTATGTACTCTGAATTTAGACCACCTGAGATTGCATCTTTGTGAAATACTTGGAAGTCTTAGGCCTTAGGAAAAAACTCCATGAAGTTCAGTGCTTCAGTTTCCTTGTTTGTAAAATGGAAATACCAACAGTATTGTCCTCAGAAGATTGTAATAAAGGTTAAATAAAACAATAAAAAGCACTGAGAATGATGCTCAGCTCATAGTATATATTCAGTGTGGGTTGGCTACTATTACAATTGATTTATCTACCAAACAACAACAGTTGTCTACACTTATGTGCTAGTAAAAGATCTAAGTGTTATAGGAAATATGCAGATGCGAGCAGGGCAGGAGAAGGCCCAACACACCAGGAATGTCAAGTAACCATCAAGTGATGGTCCGGTGGTTGTTAGCTGTCTCTCTAAATAATATTAGGTCACAGCCAGCACCAAAGAAGCAGTTTCCCAATAGATAGAAACACCTACCTGAACTGGCAATCAGCAGCTTCCCAAAAAGATTTCAGGAATCGGGCAAGCGGGCTCAAGTATGTGCGTTGAAAAAGAAAATGTCAGAGTTTAACTGGTATATGACTTTCCAGGAACACCCCACCAGAAAACGGAAGAATGCCTCAGGTGAGCATGCCCACAATGCCAATAAACGCACTGCGCATGCTCACCTCCCAAGTGCTAGCAGGCCACTGCTCATGTAGGCAGCCTACTGAAAGAGAAAAATTAAGGGAAAAGGGATGCAAGATTCCAGGTGTATGACAACAGATAAAACCCCAAGTCAAAAGGTAAAACCCTATATTTGTTCTTTAAGACACCTGGTTGGCCCTCTTCCAAGTGTACTTTCCTTTCTGTTCATTCCTGCTCTAAAGCTTTTTAATAAACTTTTACTCTTACTCCTGGATCTCTCCCTCTGCCTTAGGCCCCTCAGGTGAATTCTTTCTTCTGAGGAGGCAAGAATGGAGCTTGCTGTAGACCCGAACAGATTCGTTACCAGTAACTCAAATACCTACCACCAAAAATGTAAGTGTTTTACATGTATTAACTCACTAAATCCTCCCATAGCCTATAAATTAGTTGCTATCATTATTTTCCCCATTTAACAGAAAAGGAAACTGGGTAGCTGAAAGTAGATTTTCCAGAGCCTGTGTTCTTCACCATCAAGTTGAAACTGCCTTTGTAAAAATTCTATCAGTGAGAAAATTACGATAATGAAAGAGATATGAGCTAATCTACCTACCATCTTGCCTTTCCCTTATTATTCCTGGGCTACTGGGCGAAGCTAACTTTAAGAGACATTTAGTTTATAGTTTAACTGATAACAGGTCTCCCCCAAAACTCAACTGCCTTTATAAAGCTAACAGGAAGCCATCAGCTTTGGGAACTGGAAAGAAGAAGCCTATGTCCTGATAAGGCACAGACATAAATGATTGTCACCCATTATTTCTGAGGTTATAAGATACGCAACTTCCCCAATTACTCCTTCAAACAACACCACTCTTGCAGATTGGCCTTTTGAGATAGTTTTTCAGGTTTTTGAAATGTCTGACATCCATGTTTCCTACCTGGACCTGCCAACCACATTCCTGCAGCCCCACTCAGAAGTGATTCAGCCCACAGAAGGACAGCTTCAACCTGCTATGTCTTTGAATAATCCCTAACCTACTAGCTTCAAAGGAGATAATTTGAGTACTTACTCTAACTCCCACCCGGTATGGCTAGCTTTGTGTCTATTAAACTCTTTACTGCAATGCTGTGGTCTTTCTTTATGCAGTGGGAAGGAAGAACCCCTCAGGCAGTTACAAATTGATTCTCAACTTCAGTTGTATCACTTGGGGAAACTTTCAATAGTTCTGATTCTCAGTTGCACCCTAATTCAATTAAATTGGAATCTCTAGAAATTGCCTCAGTAGTTTTTAAAACTCCTGAGTCATGGCATTGGGCTACTCCATAACACCTGCCTTTCAGAGTGAAAAATCAGAAAGATACTTAAAGTGAAAGAAGAAAACCTGATGAAGCAGGCTCCTCTCACAGCTACACCAGGTTCTTGTTACAACAGCTAAACCCAGAAGTCCGATGTGTCTACAAATGAAATGAAGTAAATAAGACCCAGCAGAGGTTGCTTACTAAAGCAATGGGAGACAATATACTTACCTTTGTTATGATTAATGGCCTCAGTAGGAAGGAACCATTAACAATTCTATTAATCAGTGTTCTGTTCACTCTTGCTCTGTGGACCATAACCATGGGGTAGCTTAAGAAATAATAAACTGTTCTTGTCAGCATGTAATTCTGATTTCTTGTTATGTGAGGCAAAATTTGAAATGAGAAGTTCTATTTATTCACAGCTACATGTAATAAAGACAGAACACATTTAAATGAATTAATAGTATTATAAGAGACAAAATGATTCCTGATGAATATTATTACTAATGCTCTCTCTTCACTTCTATTACTATTCATTTCTGTATTTATTCATTACTCAACAAATACTCATTGAGCATGTTATGTGCTACACATTTGATGAGTATTTGTTGAGCATGTTATATGCTACACACTAGGTGTGTAGCATATAATACATAGGATCACATTGATAAAGATGATCAACATGTTCCCAGTTCTCCTAGATTGCACAGTCTGTCATGTTAAAAAATAATAATAATAGTCATTGACACTTGTTAAAGCATGATAAGGTAGACTTTCCAGGACCATTGCAATAGATATACAGACAATGGGTATGGGATTTTGTAGTCAGAGAGAGAGATTGGGCCCAACTCTAAATACAGCTGGGCAAGTGGGAATTTACAGCCTTGGAGAAGTGAATGGAAAATTACTAAGAGGTAATATTAGGAGTAAGTAGGATTCTGTCTAAATTGACCTGACAAGATTCTTGGTAAAGATAGGCCAGGGTGATCAAACATCATCTTGGAAATGGTGAAGGGTCAGGAACCCAATAAGATACTGAAGATGAGAAATCAAGGGTGGGGGATGCTTTCTAAACTGACTTATCCAGGTTTTTGCTAAAGCAGATTTTACAAGGAAATGCACTGACCACCAAAGAGAAAGTTCGGGAGGCTGACTAAAGATTGGCCAACAAGGAATCTTTGTCAACCATTAAGCAAAAACATGAAAAGTTTTTAAAGCTAATGACTAGCATCTAGAATTCTAATTTCTTTTATCATCTCCAATCAACATTGTAACTGTTTATCTAAGGTTCTAGGCCAAATAGCAAATAGTAAACTTTCCAAAACTCATTTTAAGTTTGAAGACAGAATTTTAAAATACCCTAAGTAAGCATCCACCCTAAAAGTGGTATTAGTCGGGGAAAGAAAATAAATGAATAAGCTTTATCTCAGTAAAATGCCAAGAGAATATTTGATAATATTCAGGGTATGGAGTGGGTTAGTGAGAATGAATTAATTTCTCAGGTAAAACACAACAGGCATGATTATGTTGTTCATCAGAGATCATACTCAAAGCAGAAAATAAATGTGTGTGTGTGTGTGTGTGTGTGTGTGTGTGTACATTCTATATACACTATTGTGTCGGGGTCCTTAGGGTGTTGCTTTTCCAGATGGAAAACTTGTGGCTGATGGCACCTTTTTCTGAAGTTTTGCTGAAGCCTGCTGGGTTTGTTACTCCAATTCAGCCTGGCAGTCTGCACTTAGTTCGTGCTACTGGATCAGATCTTCTGTCTGCCAAGGGAGAGCCAGGCACCAAGCGCTGGGTGGTGTGTTAGTGAGGGAGCATGGGGTCTGGCCACTGCACACAGCCAAGCACACCAGCTACTACAGCAGGGTGGGCAGCCCCAGAATCTGGCACAGGTGCCAGCTCCATGCAAGGCTGCATCTGCAGCAGATGTACCACAAGTGACTTCTGCTCCTACCACCTATGGGCGGATGAGGGGAACTCGGTGGTGCCTGGAAGCTTAGAGACACCAGAACTGTGGAGGCCCAAAGAGGATGTTACAGTCCTGGCTCATGGAGCCCCTAGGTCTGGGCTCCCCAAAGGGCCACAGCTCTACTCCTCTTTTCATACACAACATGACAAGTAGGGAATGGGGGGCATTTCAGCCCTGTTTGTCTTGTAGTTCTTTTAGTCCTGCCGTTTGATGGGTCCTGATTTCTTGTTCCACATCCAGGGAGAATGAGGAATGTGGACAACTGGTGAGGGAGCAAGGCAGAGAGGAGCTTTATGGAGCAACAGAACAGCTCTCAGAAGATCCACAGTGGGTAGCACTTTTCCACAGGCAGGCCATCTCAATGAGTGTCCAGTTCTCAGCAAAGAGGAGACCTAGAGTGGGTAGCTACCTTCTACTGGAAGGTTTTTCTGATGAGTGTTGAGCTCTCAGCAGAGAGGAGACCTGGACTGGGTAATTCCTATCCATAGGCAGGTCATCCCAACCAATCGAGAAGAGCCAAAGTGGGTAGCTTTTTCCCCACAGCTGGTAGTTCCCACGTCTGTCTGAGTCTGGCTGGGTCCAGGGATTTTATAGGCTCAGAACAGAGGAAGTCTGTGCTGATTGGTCCACAGGTGGCCATGGGTGGGCCTGGTAAAAGCACCTAAGTTCTCACTCTGGGGTGTGGACTCCACTTGAAACTGGCAGCCTGGCCCTTGAGCTTCAGCCCATCATCCATGACTTGGAGATGGGATTTCACCATGACCTTCCCCTCCCTCCCAGGAGCCTGTCTGCCTCCTGCTGCCATTAACACGTCCTCCACAGCACCCAGGCTATTCATGCTGAGGCACTCCTGTAGGCCTACACCAAGCCACTCTCAGCTCCTCCTCAGTCTCTCTCCCATGCTTGTCAGTGCCCAAAGTCTGGAGGAAACTGATGTAGGATGGGGATGGCATGTGAACACTGCCCTGAGCATGCACATACCCAGCAGGGTTGCTACAGCATCCAGGCTCAGCCTCAACTATGCCAGGGAGTGGAAGCTGGCCCTTTCAAGTGTCGGGGAGCAAGGGCCTTCCTGGGCCCTGAGGGTAAAGGGATGCCCAGGTCAAGATCCATGGCTGGCCAGCTGCAGCTATACACAGGAGTGTAGGGCTCCTGGCCTATAAACTCAGTAGAGGGCAGGGCTCTCATCTGTTTTCAGCCCCTGACAGCTCCATGGAGCACACAGCCCTGGCTGTACCTCCCCCACTGCAGCCAGAGTCTTTGCAGTGGCTGCCTCAGATACCACACCACTGCCATCATTATATATTACATATATATATATATATATATATATATATATATATATATATATATATATAATACAAGTTCTTGCTTTAAGAACTTTAGGCATGAACCTGTCATTCTACCTTCTCAGGATAAAATATCTTAATACATGATCCAAAACACTGTCAGTAATTTGATAGTTTTCAATTATTTACAATTCAAATTTTAACCTTTTCATATTTTTTAGCAAAAGTTATTTCTCAACTAGTCCATTTATCCCATTTATATTTGACTTTTATAAAATAAGTTTAAAATATCCTAAGATAACATAATCAGGTAAAAGAGAAAATTGATTTTATTATCTCATCACTCCTGCCAAGGTGGATAGAGTTATAGTCAATACCTATAATTCCAGTAATGGGATTCACAATGCTACCTGAAAATATGGCACCTTGGCATATTGAATATTTTAAGCTGAAGGAATTTGAGAAAACAACAGATGGAGGAAGCTCTCTCTGATCTTTCTTTGACTCTTGTTACCTGATGCAAGTCATAAGAACCTCATGTGAGAAGGGTCCTCTCTACACCTAGAGAAAAGGAGCATACTTTTCTTCATCCTGAAGATTAACAGAACACAGAGAGGAATCCAAACAAATAGGTGTTGCAAAGTTTCCCCAGTTTATTGTATTTAACTCATACACCCTTTGCTATGTTTCTCCATGACTCTCCACTCTTCAGAAAACTTAGTGTTTTTAACACTAAGGTTCAGCTGCTTCTACAGATCTTTATTTCCTGATGAAGTCTCCTGTATTAAGCTGTTCTCATATTGCTATAAAGAAATAACTGATACTGGGTAATTTATAAAGAATACAGGCTTAATTGGCTCACTGTTCTGCAAACTCTACAGGAAGAATAGCAGCTTCTGCTTCTGAGGTGTCCTCAGGACACTTACAATCAAGGTGGAAGGTGAAGGGAAAGCAGGCATGTCTTACATAGCTCAGGCAGAGGGGAGAGAGGGAAGGGGGAGGTGCCACAAACTTTTAAACAACCAGATTGTTTAAAATCACTCACTATATAATACCAAGGGAGGATGGTGCTAAATCACTCATGAGAACTCTGCCCCCATTACCTACCAGGCCCCGCCTCCAACACAGGGGTTATAATTCAACATGAGATTTGGGTAGGGACACAGACCTAAACCCTATTACGTAATGTAAGTATGTAAATGTGCATGTTTTTTCTTACCAATTTTTCTTTTGTTATAAGGACCCCAGCTAACAATCCTAAAATGGGTAGAAGAACAAGATACCTTTCCTCCCCTACATCACCAAGATAGCCTTGCTCAATTATGCCCCTCCCAAATAATTTATATGCTACAAGAAATATGCTAAGTCATTATTGCTATGCTACTAGGGAAGAGCAAGCATTTATGTTAAAATACTAGTTTACATTATAAATAAATAATCTTTTTTATGATAACACAGTGGTATTGGGAATAATATATATTGCTTCATAATTGTTGCCAAAGTTTCTCCTAGGAGTTTGGTGCAAGACAATGAAGAATGAATAAACTATTTTTTAAAAAAAGAAATACTTTTTCAAGTTAAATTTTATGCCCAAGTCTTTTTCTATCCTTCTTGCCTCAGCTCCTCCTTAATACCTGAGGATCCTTATAATTAGAAGGAATCTCCACTCAAACTTAATTATAGATGAAATGACTATATGTGAATCTACTTAATTTCATAAATTGTAACTGCTGAAAATCATGGAATGTTGGAGATAGAAATAAAATAGCATACAGCTGCAAGTGTCTATTTAGTACCATCTGGGTTTTTATTCAAAATATATCCATTATCTAGTCCCTCACACCTGCTATGCTCCCTTAAAGCCTCATGAATTCACACTGAAAATGAAGAGAGAAAACACTTTCTTCCATCCTTTTTTTGTCCCATACTTCTCCCATAAAGTTATGTCCCACACGATGTCTTTGATACTACGTAATGACAAACTTATAGAATTCTTTCTTCCTAAGATTCAATGCCTAAATTATTTTTTATTATCATCCTATAAACTTTATGAGTTGCTCATAATTGAAGATCACTGAAGAGATTAGAAGACAGACCTTATGTCAACGGCTTCCCTTATCTGACCAAGGCAGATTCTACCATTAACCCCACTCCCATAAGGAAGTTTCCTACTTGGGGTAAGATTGACTCCTAGCATGTGGAGGTGTTAATTCACCTGTCCAGCTCTAGGAGAGCATCTGGCTAGGGAGACTGTCCTTAATATCAGGATGAAAAGGCCCAACAGAACTTTAGTAATTTCCAGTTGAAGTCCTAACCCTATCCTCTTTTGTGAAACTAATATATAAACTCTTACTTTAGGATATTGTGCCAGTTACTAACTGCCAAATTCTCCAACACGGGTAACTCATTTTTCTCCTGTGAATCTGCCTATTGTCAGTTAATTCACATCCCCCAAACACTTGGACCTAGATCGGAAATTGAAAATTTGTTCTTTCAAGTGTCAAAATTCCACACATACTCTTGAAACTCATAGATGTTTCTGAGGGAAAGAAATCACAGACAAGTAGATAAGTTTTTAAAGATTTTTCTAAACACTACAAGGAGCTTATGAGTTTCCCCCAAATATCTGGATTCTCCCATTGCGGAAATTTAGGTCATAGCCCAGAGTATATGTAGATATAGCTAATCTTAGGAGGATTTTATATATTGTTTCTCTTTGGGGAAAAGAGTAAATGATAGAATATGAACAAACCTTAAGTAACAGCAGTTTACTGGGCAAAAATATAAGTTGCTATATCTAACTATATATAAATCACTGCCAAATAAAAATACAGAAAATATCAATAACTCAAAGCATTATAAGTTCCATCTCTAATGCCTAAAATAATAATTAGTCATTTACCAAGACTTTGAAAGAGTGGTAAATAGAACTATTAGAAATAAACAAGAAAAAAAAAAGAAGAAGGGTAAGGCAATGCTAGCTCCTTGCTACCCAAAATATAGTTCCTGGACCAGGATCATCAGCAATGTCTGGGAGCTTGTTAGAAATGCAGACTCCCAAGACACATCAAGACCTACTCAATTGGTTTCATCAAAATCTCCAAGGGATTTATATACACATTAACATTTGTAAAGATCTGTTCTTGATCATGCAATTCAAAAAATGGTAAATATGAGCATTAGGGGTCACAAAAAGGAGTCAAGAAGACACAAAATAAGGAAGTAAAGCATTTTGAATGTATATTTCTTTTCCACTAGCCAATTTCTATAAGCAGCAAGTAGCCTAGTTCCTGTGAACAGGAGTTGCCTAGGTGAAAGGACATCCCTTGACCCTCCACACTCAACAAACCTAACCAGGTGAATTACTTAAGGCTAGTTCACTGCCCTTTATCTACTGCTTCTCAGAAATAACTTAAGATATAACCCTACGCATTTGAAAGAGGAATGTTAGGCACTTTCTAATCGAATTTAAACTTGAACAAACAAGTAGAAAAATTATTCCAGGTACATCAGCAAAATCTGCAGCCAGAATACCAAGTCGATTTTGTTTTAAGTGCACACATATTGATAAAAATCTGATCTTAACTACATTTACTTGAGAAATATCCTTACTATAATATATGACAGCCATAAGAATGCCAATGACGTGATATATTTAATCGGGTTTGTAATCCCATCCCCTTAAAATTACCTTGGGAGAACATAGTCATTTTCCCTCCAAGGACAAGAGATATCAATATATATAATAAAATTGAATCATATTTTATTTAGATAAATTCTTTTCAGTATTTTTAAAGTGTTAGCACAATTTTTTCTAAGCACTTTGACAACATTCTGAGAAATATCTAATTTGTGAGTGCTGCCTAGCAAAGGAGGCATAATGATTCAAACACAAGTTAATTACATTTATATACTCAAATAACTGCCCCATTTATCAGAAGAGAGAAGGAAATATGCAGGAATTGGTTGGGTCAGGTAATTTGCTAGTTGCAAAATGGAATTTGCTATTTGCTATTTCCTAATCAATTGATTTATCGTGATTTCTCAGGCTAAGCCTCTAGCACCATTTCTGTCAATCCATCCAAAGGAAGCTAAGTTAGAATGTGGTTGCATTAAAGCAACAAATACTCTAGCAGGATTGCATTTTTGTGTTTCCCAGGACAGTAAAGGTCTGTAACAAACTATCCTAAGAAGCTTGCTTTTTTTCCACTTCAGAGGCAAGTGACAGGTATTTAACAAAGGAAATTAGACTGAGGCTGTTCCCACAGAATTGGAGAGAAATTAGGTTCAAATTATCTCTACCAAGTATGCCAACCCCCCCATACAAACACACAAATCTATTATCTCTATCTATCCACATTCCTTGCAGGCAGAATTCTAATTCTATAAGATCAGTTCCTTTCCATTCAGCCACTAATAAGGGAAAAAGCTTCTTCTCAGCCTTCTTCTCAGAAGTGGAGAGTGAATGTGTGTTTATGTCAATCAAGATAATTTATTTTTTCTCTCCAGTAATTGGTTTGGAAAGAAGTATGCAATATCATTTTTCACAATGTGATTCTGCTGAGAGGTTAGAATTTCCTTGACTTTTAAAAAGAGGTGCATAAAGAGAAACTTCCACTCCTTTCTCTGGGTGAAATTATCTGCACAAGATACTTGGAATTACAACAAAGCATACTGGGGCCGTGAGAGCAGCTGACATATAAAGAACCAACACTCTGAAGTTGGTGGAAAGGAAAAAATAAGATCATATCATTAAGCCAGTGAAAAAATCAAATTTGGAACTACCTAATCTGTTATGTAAGATACTAAATCTATTTTGAATTTGGTTTCTTTTTACTTCCAGCCAAAATTTCTTTACTAACAAAGACCACTAGGTGGAGAGTCTATCATTCCTGTCTGATCTGTTTTAGAGAGACTAATCAGGTGGAAACACAGGTGTATCATGACTCACAAAATGCATATACCTAAATAAAGGGAAGAGTGTTCTGCAAACTTAAAACAAAATGTTATTTCATTCAATGCCAGGGTAGACCACTAGTGTTCCTTCTGTAATATAAAGGCATCTATACACTATACTACATGAAATCTACTTAAAATGATATATTTCTGAGTTAATAATCAGAATTTAAAATACAGGCTGTTTTTTCCTAATATAATCTCCGCTTAGGTTCCTATTAACTAGTTTTCTGTTCATTGTATATGACATTCATTCAGATTGCCCATAGCTATCTTCCTGAAATCTATGTTTCAGGTAAAACCCTGAACTGAAATTGGCTAAAAATAAAGATAATGTATTGGCTCAAAAAATCCAATTGCTCTAATTATGGAATCTACAGACAAAGTTCCGTTTTCTCAGAAGTCAAACAAACATCTCACAACTCATCGGCTGTGATGTGTATATAACCCCAGGCTAGGGGGAAGAAATATAATATGATTGTGCAGGCTAACCATTGCCTACTCCTGGAACATGATTGGAGTTAATTCTACCTAAGCCAACTGGCTAATGAAGAAAGGGGAACATCCAAAAGAAAAACCATGGTCTTCCTGGTGAGATAAGTAAGGAAGAATGAATGTGATGGAAGCAACAAATAAATATTCATTACACCATGGAGAAATTAACATTAATTATTTAGAGACTATGCATGCAAATGAGTAAAATTTTGTTTCCGCTTATTATGTTTAAATCCTGCTATTTTTAATATCTCATTTCTATTTAAGCAGTTTAGGGATAACGGTTACAAATTTGACCCACTGGAAATACACAACATTATAGAAATATCACAGATACTGCTGTACAACTCTTAAGTAACAAGGCTTATATTTGGCAGGTTGATTATACATTGCAAAATTTTTATGTTCTAACATTAAATTCCAAAACCCTCACAATGTCACTTGTTCTCTCTTGTAAGCACCAAGAAAATTGCCCACAAAGGAAATTTCAGAGAAAGTCTAAATGCACTTTTGTCTATGATTAAATTCTGTGCACAAACTTGCCCCACCTTTTCTTTTTGTTCCTCTCCAACACCTCCACTTGGCAGATCACTAGGTGGCAGAGGGAGAAAAAAGTAATTTTCTATCCTTAATTCTAAAGGAATTTTAAGTAGAAATATTAGTTTTTAATGCCCACAACTTTCACATAATAAATTTTTCTCTCACATTAAATACTTGCACAGTGTATTCATCTATGCCCCATTTAGCAACACGGTATACAATTTTTAGCTAATTGTGTGTTGTTTCCTGTATAGGATTACTGGTTTGTTATGTCATTCAACTTATTGTAAGCTTTCTGCTCTCTTGAACATTTCAGCATATGACATTCATTATTACTACTATACTTCAGTAGTTTTAAT
Organism: Saguinus oedipus; assembly: GCA_031835075.1. Classification (NCBI taxonomy): domain Eukaryota; kingdom Metazoa; phylum Chordata; class Mammalia; order Primates; family Cebidae; genus Saguinus; species Saguinus oedipus. Next base: position 72,650,246 of record CM063178.1, read on the forward strand.
GAGGTAGGTCTTGGTGATTCATAATAAAGATTATGCAATTTTGGACTTTGCAATTTTAAAAGTGGCTTATTATCTGCTCAATTTACCCAAAGTTATTTCAAATATACATCACATTACAAAGTTCAGGTAAAAATTCTAGCCATTCAAGCCAATATCATGATATAATCATCATCTGATGCATTTATTAAGAATCAATAAGATCCAGGCACTACATTGTATTATAATTGAATTGTATTTCATGTATTTATCCTTTCATTCATTTATGCATGCACATATTCAGGCACATTCTAAGTTAGGTATTATGTCTACAAAATTCAGTAAGTCACTAAATTGTCTCCATAGTTCACTATTGTCCATTCACTTGGGCAATTTATTAACTTACCTGAGTCTCTCAGCTTTGTGGCTCAAAGCTCTCATCTGCTTGGTGAAGATAATAGCAGTACCTACTTATTGCCTATTTTTTCTTTTTTCTTTTTCTTTTTTTAGGTCAGGGTCTCACTCTGCCCATGCTGGAGTACAGTGGCACAATCATGGCTCACTGCAGCCTTGACCTTGCCAGACTCACGTGATTCTCCCACCTCAGCTTCCCAGGTAGCTGTGACTACAGGTGCATGCCACCACACCTGGCTAGTATTTTGTATTTTTTGTAGAGATGGGGTTTCACCATGTTGTCCTGACTGTTCTCAAACTCCTGAGCTCCAGAAATCCTTCCACCTTGGCCTCCCAAACTGATGAGATTATAGCTGTGAAGCAGCTTGCCCAGTTTACTGTCTGTTTTTTAATGTCTGTTGTGACCTTGAAATAAGAAAATACACATGAAGTGTTCAGAATTGCTCTAACAACCTAATATGTACTTACTAATTGTTAGCTATTATTGTTTCTATTACAGAAGGAGAGAAAGATCAGATGAAGTTCAATTAATTTGTTCAATGTGTTCTAAGTACTGATGGCAGTGGTGGCCTGTCTAGAGTGGCTGTTGCATGATGCCAGCTGCAATGGGGGAGGCACAACTAGGCCTGCATGTTCCATGGAGGCAATGAGTGCAGGGAACAGGAGAAAGCCCTGCCCAGTTCTGAGTTGACAGGGTTGGAGCTTTGTGCTCCCTGGGTGCAGCTGTGGCCCCCCAGCAGCAGCAGCTGCAGACTCAGCCATCTCTGTGTGCTTGGAGGCCAGGAGCATGCAAGAGCTCTGCCCTCCCATGTGCAGCTGCAGCCACCCAAGCTGTGGCTGCAGAACCAGGGATCTCTGTACTCTCAGGGGAACAAGAAGGTCCCACCTGCCCCCACAGGTTTGGAAGTGTCTTCTCCCACTGTCTGGCCTCTCCCCATTCCCAGTGCCCACCACAATCTTGGAGCAAAGTTGAGGCCAAGCCTGGGGGCTATCACAACCTGGCCAGGTAAGTGCATGCTTAGGGCATACTTAGGGCAGCACTGGCATGACAGGCCCTTGCCATCTTGGCCTTCTCTGGATTTGGGTGCCAATGAGCATGGGAGGGAAGCTAAGGGGTTGCTGAGGGCAACTCAGCACTGGCCTACAGGCACCCTTCAGCAGGAACAGCCTGGATTCAATAAATAGCAGTAGGAGGCAGACAGGCTCCTGGAAAAGGCGTGTGTCCTGGATGAAGCCCCACCTTCAAGCCAGGGAAGACCTGAAACCTGGAGGCCAGCCTGACAGTCCTGCAGACTGGAGTGGAAACTTACATTTTTCAGTGTCTGCCCACGGCCAACCACAACCAATCAGCATGTATTTCCTCCCCTCTGAAGCCCATAAAAACCCTAGACTCAGCCAGACTCAAATAGATGACAGGACAATCAGCTGCAAAGAGGAGCTACCTACTCCAGGGTCTCCATTCTGCTGAGAACTGAGCATACATCAGGACAACTGGCTGCAGAGCTACCCACTCCAGGGTCTTCTCTCTGCTGAGAGCTGAGCAAGATATATGGATGACCAGCTGCAAAAAGAAGCTACCCATTCAGGGTCTCCTTTCTGCTGAAAGCTGAACACTCATCAGGACACCCTGGCTGTGGAGAGGAGGTACCCATTGCAAGTCTTGTCTAAACAGTTCTATCTTTCAATAAAGCTCCTCTTCATCTTGCTCACCCTCCATTTGGTCCATTTACCTCATTCTTCCTGGCATGAGATGAGAACTCATGACCCGTCTACAATGAGGCTGAAAGAGCTGTAACACAAAGAGGACTGAAACACACCTCTTGCTTGCTACATTGCAGGTGCCAAGAAGGAAATAAGAGCTGTGGCCCTTGGGGTAACCCAGACCTTGGAGCTCCCCAAGCCAGGGTCAAGACACCCTTTTTGGGACTCTGTGGTTCATAGCATCTTGAAGTTTCTGGGTGCCACCACATTCCTTGGTGCCAGCTGTGGAAGCTGCTTGTGGGGTGCCTAGTCCAGTGGCAAGCTTGCAGGGAGCCAGTGCCCATGCTGGCACCTGAAGTTCCCTGCCATGCCACCGTGAGTGTGCCTCACTGTGCTCAGTGGCTGTACCCCACACTCCCTCACTCATACACCCTTCACGGCTCTGTTCCCCTTGGAAGGCATGGGATGCAGGCTGTTAGCCTGAGCTGAACGCAGCCTGTCAGGCCAAGTGGGCCCAGCCGGTCTGAGCAAAACTTGGGCAAAGGTGCCACTGGCCACAGAGGTGTCTAGCTAGTGAAGCAACACCCCAGAGATCCCATAATAGTACTCCCTATATCACATCTTATGCAAAGCCTTCAGAATATAGCAGACTATGACAGACACATTATCTGCCCTCATAGAATATTTAACCTAACTCACATATGAAGATAAACATAATAATATTAAAAGAAAAGTATAAAACATGGAGAATACAATATAAAATATGTTGACTAGTGTGTTTCATATCTTGTGCCAGTAATTCAGAGAAATCACTCTTTTATTATTACATAAGGAGGCAATGCTCAAAGAGTAATCCAAAGTCACATATTTTCTAAGATCCAAATACTGATTTATTTTCTTAACTCTATTCCGTCAGAAACAGTAACTTCCAGAGAGCAGTTAAGATAGTTGCAGATGTCTTCATCAAGAAAATTAAAAACTGAAAAATATCACTTTGGAAAATACATTTGAAGTAACTAGGTTTACATTAATATTTTCCAGTGTGTACTCTGTGAAATCATCTTTGCATCACATATGAATAAGATCAATTGATATTGGGAAGATAGCAGTAGTGGCATAGTTTATCTCCTTCAGTCCTATCATAAAATCAAAGCCACCAGGAAATAAAGCCAGAACTCACAGAAAAATGGCAAGTAGATTGGGTGGGTGGCTCATGCCTGTAATCCCAGCACTTTGGGAGGGCAAGGAAGGTGTATCTCCTGAGATGAGGAGTTTGAGACCAGCCTGGCCAACATGGCAAAACCCTGTCTCTACTAAAAATACAAAAATTAGCCAGATATGGTGGTGCATACCTGTAATCCCAGCTGCTCAGAAGGCTGAGGCATGACAATTGCTTATACCTGGGAGGCAGAGGTTGCAGTGAGCTGAGATCATGCCATTGCACTCCAGCCTGGGTGACAGAGCAAGACTCTGTCTCAAAAAGAAAAAAAAAAAAGAAAAAGAAAGAGAAAAGAAAACAGAAAAATGGCAAGTAGTAAAATGGCAAAGTAGCCTCATGACTCAATATGAGACGTAGAAAGCTACCAACCACCATAATATATGCAGAGTATCAGCGTCTATGTGGAAGGAAACAAAGGTAATCAAATGAGTGTCTGATGAATCAAAGAATAGGACAATTTGAAAATTGTCAATAGATTTTCAAGAGTGGGCCAAGCTTTTTAACTAGATAGTGGTTTTACCCATATCTAGGTGATTTAAAGGCGTCAGTTGTGAGGTCTAAAAGGGTGAAGCAATTTGGACCTTATGTACTTTCTAAACCAATCAGCCAAATACCCTAAGACAAACATGAACCAAGGAGAAACTTTTAGAAATTGATTTGAAATTGGACAAAGCAGCAATAGAGAGAGAGAAAAAAGAAACGTCCAGGTAAAAATGGGAGTGAGGAACAGAGTAAGAATATCTCTGAAAGTATAAGAACATATTTTAAGACTTCAGAAAATAACAGAAGAAGTATTTATAGACCCAGGTTGTTTAAAACAGCTATGATGACCCATTTTTCCCTTCTAAAAATATCAGGAAAATACATTTTATCAAAGTCAACAGAAAAAAATATACTAAAATTCCATTAAAAGATATTATAATAAAAAAGATTATAAGGATAAGAATTAAATTTCTCTAAGTAAGTTATAACAAAAATACCTTCTTGAAAACTGACAGACTGGGTGTGGTGGCTCACACCTGTAATCCTAGCACTTTGGTAGGTCGAGGTGGTTGGATCATGAGGTCAAGATATCCAGACCATCCTGGCCAATATAGTGAAATCCTGTCTCTGTTAAAACTACAAAAATTAGCTGGATGCTGTGGCACGTACCTGTAGGCCTAACTACTTGGGAGGCTGAGGCAGGAGAATCTGTTGAACCCAGGAGGAGGAGGTTGCAGTGAGCCTAGATCTGCCACTGTACTCTAGCCTCAGTGACAGAGCAAGACTCCATCTCACAAAACAAAAAAACAAAACAAAGAGTGATAAAAATTGTAACTTAATATTGCTAAATAATCCAAAATATATAAATAAAAACTATGCAAAATATGAAAGAACAGGAACCATGAGGAAACCTCAGAAATAGGTTTTAGCATATAGGAATAAAACAGATATTTGAAAACATAAAAACTCAGTTTACAAATAAAGACTAACCCAGGAGGAACACATGGACAAATGAACACATACACACACACACACACACACACACACACACACACAGAATGCTTGAAGAGAAATAGAAGTGAAAAATTGTTTAAAAAAGTAAAAATATTAAATAATTTGAGAAAAATATCAAATATAACAGATAGAAAATATTCAATAATATTTTTGTATCACAATATAAAAATAATATATATTGTATATATTACTGATGTTCTCAAAGAAGAAAACTCAGTGTGCAAGAACAAATATTTTAAAACTGTAATTTTAGAAAACTTACTTGTAATACACATATGAAACTAAACATTGAAAACCATATTTATAAACTTCATATTAAAATAGGTATATCATATATTTTTTGTGAAAATGCTATTTATATAAATATAATTCTATTGATATTAACCACTAATAAATTAATTCTATTAAAATGCATATTTTCACAAATATATGAAACTGAATTGTAAATGTAATGAGTTATGGTATTCGTTTCACATACTTTCTGATTCTTAATTTGATAAATTCACTAAAACTTTCAAGTAATTATATAGCTGTAAAGCTACTACATGAAGGAATTTTGAACAGCCCTTTCTTTTAACCCATTTACTGTTTTCAGAATAATTATTATTCTTAAGTATATGATTGTCTTTTTAACTCTTTTAAAATGTAAAGAAAAATGGTTTTTCTTTTGTTTAAAAAGTCAGATACTCTCATCCCTTTGAACTAGAGAATTTATAAAAAATATAATATCCCTCTGGACTATGTTGATGAAAACTACATAACTAAAGTTATATAATTTTAAGTATAAATTAAAGTAAGGTTAGGCTCCCACTATGTTTGATCTGTCTTTACACATTTAACTCCTGCAACCCAGGAAAACACTTGCAATCAAGACCAATCATACTCACACCCAAAACACTGGAGCTCTAGAATGCTTTCAAATCAATCTATGCAATGCCATCTAGCCACACTATTATTTCTCACAATCTTAACTTCCCTGTAAATTATTTTGTATTATTTGGCTGGATCCTCTCCACCTAGCTAAGGCTTCTTTGAGTTAGTCCCTCCAACGCTCTTCCTCAAGCATGAAGTTACATTTTGTCCTCTGGATCACTCTATTTCTGGCAGCTGTACAAAATACTGCCTTCCCCATTCCTAAAGCCCATGAGATCTTTGTAATCAATAGTTCTCGAAGCTGTTCTCTCTTGAGTACAGGCTACCATCAGGTCTAATCAGGTCACCCAGAATGAAGAGAAGTCAGTGATGCTTCATACTGCCACATCTTTTCAAAAGATCTTGGAGTGCTGCAATTAAGAATTGGTCCTGCATGCAAATAAATTATTTTGTGATTATTCTGCAATTTGCTGTGACGATTTATTATTCATGTCCTAATTTTTCTTTTTATTCAAGAATTAATTAAAAATTGGAATTGCTCACACCTGTCAAAGAACAATATCCACATATATAAACTATTTTCCATAGAATATATGCCATTCAGCAATATATTTTCCTTTTAAGTGTACACATCAATGACACAAAGACTTTATTTGTACAAAGCCATTCTTCAAGGTTTCTTTTAAATAAAGTAATTTATATCTTGCCATACTAAAAGTGCAGTAAAAATATTGAACTTGATTTGCTAATATTGTTGTTTAGTCATTTATGAGAAGGCCTTGGAATAGTTTGGTTTTCTGTTTCTTTTTTCTTTCTTTCTTCCTTTCTTCCTTTCCTCCTTTCCTCCTTTCTTTCTTTCCTTCTTTCTTTCTTTTTTTTTCCTTGAGATGGGTCTCACTTTGTTGCTCAGGCTGAAGTGAAGTGTTGCGATCTTGGCTAACTGCAACTGCCACCTCCCGGGTTTAAGCGATTCTTCTGCCTCAGCCTCCTGAGTAGATGGGATTACAAGTGTCTACCACGCCTGGCTAATTTTTGTGGTTTTAGTAGAGATGGGATTTTGCCATGTTTGCCAGGCTTGTCTCGAAATCCTACCTCAGATGATCTACCAGCCTCAGCCTCCCAAAGTGCTGGGATTAGAGGCATGAGCCACTGCTACTAACCAGCCTTGGAAGAGTTTGAAGGAGGTATTATTACCTATTTCAGAAACTCACTCTCATCATTTTTTATCAAGTAGTTTATAGCATAAGGGAGCTCTACATAATGATGAAAAGACTGCAGAATTTAGTCTTTCACATCATTAATTTCTTATTTTCAGAAACTGCCTTAGAAATAGATGCTTTTATAAAGTGATTTGATGAGTAGGATGGGTCAGTGAAAATTGCTTTTAAAAAAGTCAGAACTGTCAGATCAACAATTTTCGATGGTCATTTTTGCTATTTTTGGTCTAACTTAAGTGAGAAATATGGGATCTAATTGTTATCTAGATATTGTCACAATATTTCCAAGCTGTTTAACATTTAATGAACACTTCGTTCAATTATCTTAATTTTTGATATTTTAGAATAAGTATAATCATATTTTTAAAGAGAGCCAGTCTTTTAGCTTATTTGGAAAACTGTCTAACTCCAAGACCACGGAGATATGGCAAATGAAAGAGAGAACTAACACGGTAGTATATCTAAAACACTTGAAAGTAAGTAGCAGCAGAAAGGCAAGAAGGAAATCCCAAACTCCAATTTACTCTGGTCAGCCCGCTACAACTCTACATGATCATTATATACACAACTAAATTGTTTCTACTCTCTGAGTTCAAGGAACATAATAATTCCAAATTAACATACATCTTTCTGTTATAATTCTTCTGGTAGCCCTATAGAGAGAATCTGAGACAAAATTTCTGTCAAATGAAACTCTTTCATGATTGTGGTACCCCCTGCATTATCTGCAGTTTCGCTTTCTACAGTTAGTTACTTGCAGTAAATAAGGTTCAAAAATACTAGATGAAAATTCCAGACATAAACAACTGATAAATTTTAAATTGTGTGTTCTGAGTAATGTGATGAAATCTCGCACCATCTTGCTGCATTTCCCTGGGTTATGACTCCTCTTTGTCTTGCTCATCCATGCTATATGTGTTACCCGTATACTAAGTTAGTTAGTAACCATCTAGGTTATCAGATTGACTACTGCAGTATCACAGTGCTTGTGTTTAAGTAACACTTATTGGACTTAATAGGACCCCAAATTGCAAGAGTAGTGATGCTGGCAATTCAGATATGTCAAGAAGAAGCTGTAATGTTTCTCCTTAGAGTAAAAGGTGAAAGTTTATGACTTAATGAAAAAATACATTGAAAGCTGAGGTTGCCCAGCCCCATAAAAGAACACCAAATCAAACAACTATCCACACAAAAAAAGTCCCTTCACAAGAACCAAAACTCGAGTGAGTGATCACAATACCTGGTTTTATTTTTTATTTATTTTATTTTATTGCTTTTTAAAAAATTATTCAGAAAGACATTGCTAAAGAAATGTCTGAAGCTTCCAAAGAAAATAAAGGTAAAACTACGAGGTTTTAATTAGATAAATTAAGCTTCTATTTCACTCATTTCACAGCCCCACATCTTAACTGGCTTTTTTATTTCAAGATATAGAAATCTCTACTAAAAAGGGAGAGGATACTGGATATCTAAAAGATAGCTCTCTCTTAAAAAGGAAACATAAAAAAACGTAAAGAGAGACATAAAATGGGAGAAGAAGTTATACCATTAAGAGTACTATCAGATTAAGTCTATGGTTTAAATTCTGTTGTTGTTAGCTTAAAAATCCAAGTACCTGGTTTTAATATCACATCAAGGAAAGAGACACTTAAGAAGATAGAAAAGATAGTCTTGAATTCCTTACACCACCTCCCACATTCCCCGGCAATAGCCATGTGGCATGGAGAGAGAAGATTTGTGCTTAGGAGAGAGAGAATGCAGTGATCATAGGACTTTGCATTGGGACTCAGTGCTGCCCGACACAGCAGAAAGCAACACTGGGCAGAACTTAGCCTATACCCATGAAGGGAGCATTTAGACCACCCTTAGCTAGATAGAAATTATCCATCCCGGTGGTCAGAACCTGAGTTTCTGGCTAACTCCACCATTGCAGGCAAAAGCACTCTGGGGTTCTAAATAAACTCATAAGGCAATCTAGGTCACAAGAAATGCAGTTCCTGGGAAAGCCTTAGTGCTGGGCTGAGCTCAGAGCCTGTGGACTTGGGGTGCATATCAGCTAGTGAGAAACCAGCCAGGGTGGCTAAGGGAGTGCTTATGTCCCCCTGCCCCAAACCCAGGCAGCACAGCTCACAGCTCTTGCAGAGACTCCGCCCTTCTGCTTGAGGATAATAGAGGGGAGAGTAAAGGGGACTTGGTTTTGCAATGCAGATACCAGCTCAGCCATATTAAAATAGGGTACAATGTAGAGTCCTGAGGCCCCTATTCCAGGCCCTAACTCCCAGATGACATTTCTGGACACGTCCTAGGCCAACAGGGAAACTGCTGCCTTCAAGGAAAGACCCAATCCTGACAGGATTCATCACTTGCTAACTAAAGAGCCCTTGGGCCTGACTAAACATCAGCAGCACATAGGCAGTATTCTCTGTGGGCCATGGGTGAGACCCAGAGTGACCCAACACATTTCCAGCTGCAGCAGGCATGGGGAGACTCCTTTTGCTTGAGGAAAGAAGAGTAAACAGTAAAGAGAACTTTGTCTTGTAGCTTGGGCATCAGTTTGGCACAGAGGGGGTAGAGCAACAAGTGGGCTCCTGGGTTTCACAATTGCAGGACTTGGATGTTGGAAGGCATGTCTGGACCCATCCTAAGTCAGAGAGGAGCCTGTTGTCCTAAAGAAAGAGATCCAAGCCTGGCAGCATTCATCACAAGCAGGCTGAACAGCCCTTGGGCCTTGAGTGAACACTGGTGGTAGGCAAGCAGTACTCGCCATGTGCCTGAGGCAGTGGTGGCCATGGAAAGGGACTTCTTCAGCATGAAGATAGGGGAAGAAAGAGTGGCTTGGGTGCCAGCTCTCTCATGGTAGAATAAAGCACCAAGTAGATTCCTAAGATTCTCGACTCCAAGTCCTATCTCCCAGACAAAATTATTGGACCCACCCTGGGCCATATGGGGAGCTTGCTACTCCAAAGGAAAAGAGACAAACTTGGCTGAATTTACTACATGCTGACCAAAGAGTCCTTCAGCTTTGAGTGAATATTGGTGATAACCAGGCAATGTCAGCTGGGGCCTTGGGCCAGACCCAGTGCGGTGCTGGCTTCAGGTCTGACCCAGTGCAGTCACAATAGTGGTAGCTACAGAGGTATTTGTGTTACCTCTCCCCCAGCTCTGGCAACTCAGCAGAGAAAGAGAGGGAGGCAGAGAGAAAGAAAGAAAGAGAGACTTAATTTGTTTGGGGGAAAGTAGCAGAGAGAATAAGAGTTTCTACCTAATAATCCAGGGAATTGTCCAGGGTTATTACCCAAGACCAGCAAAGCAGTGCCTCTATGAATCTGCAGGAGTCTCAGCATTACTGGGCTTGGGTTGCCCCTTAATGCAGATTTGGCTGCAGCAACCAAAGATTTAAACCATTCAATTTGCTATAAATACATCAGCTGTGGCCAAATCTCATCTTGAATTGCATCTCCCATAATTTTCACTTGCCAGGAGCCACCCAGTGGGAGGTATTTGAATAATGGGGGCGAGTCTTTCCCACGCTCTTCTCATGATAGTAAGTACGTCTCATGAGATCTGATGGCTTTGAGGAAATGTGTTTTCTTCCTGGGTCTACAAGGGGCTGCAGTTTCTAGGGCAGGAACTTCCCAGAAACATGCCCTACCTACCTTCCCCCATGTCTCCATCTGGGAGATTTAATGGACTTTATTTTAATTTCACATGCTTGGGAAAAGATCAAAGATCAGTGAAAGTTTAAAGGAACTCTTTACATTGGCCAGGTGGCTTGGAGGAGGTAGGAATTCCTCCCAGGTTAAAAGTCCCTGTTCCCCACATCTGAGTGGATTTCCCCCTCAGGGGTCCCCTTCCACTCAGTGTGGAAGCTGCTTTCCCTCTCTGGAATTCCATATTTGGAATTCTTCATGGAAGCAATCTTCATGGAAGCTTTCTCTCTCTCATCTTTTCCTCTCTCCTTTTTTCTTTCTCTGCCTAAATAAATTATATCCTGCAAAAATTCTATGGGGTCCAATATTTACTTGCAAATGCACCACTCCCGGCATGGTCCCCTCTCCCACTCCTGGGAGAGCAAGAGACCAAGAGCCTGGAGCCAAACCCTGAAACCCACAAATAGTTTTATGAAGAAGGATTCCCCTACACAATCTCTCTTGACTGCCAGCATGTAAGATGTAAGTTTGCTCCTCATTTGTCTTCCACCATGATTGTTAGGCCTCCCCACCCCTGAGGAACTGTGAGTTCATTAAACGTTTTCCTTTATAAATTACCTAGTCTTCACTGTCTCTTTATTAGCATCATGAGAAAAGACTAATACAGTAAATTTGTACCAGGTAGTGGGTTGCTGCTATAAAGATACATGAAAATGTGGAGGTAACTTTGGAACTAACATGCAAAGGTTGGAACCATGTAGAGGTTTCAGAAGATAAGAAAATGTGGGAAAGTTTGGAACTTCCTAGAGACTTGTTGAATGGCTTTGAGCAAAATTTTGATAGTGATATGAACAATAAAGTCCAGGCTGAAGTGGTCTCAAATGGAGATGAGGAACTTATTGGGAACTAGAGTAAAGGTTACTCTTGCTATGCATAGAGACTGATGGCATTTTTCCCTTGCCCTAGAGATCTGTGGAACTTTGAACCTAAGAGAGGTGATTTAGGGTATCTGGCAGAAGAAATTCCTAAGCAGTAAAGCATTCAAGAGGAAGCAGACCATAGAAGTTTGGAAAGTTTGCAGCCTGGCAATGCAATATAAAAGGACACACAACCCTGCTGCAGAAAACTTCATGAGCAACAAGGAGCTGAATCTTAATCATCAAGACAATGGGGGAAATATCTCTAGGGCATGTCAGAGGTCTTCATGGCAGTCCCTCCCATCATAGGCCCAGAGGCCTAGGAGGGAAAAAGAGTTTTGTGGCCAAGCCCAGGGGCTCCTTCTGTGTGCAGCCTAGGGACAAGATGCCCTGCATCCTAGCTGCTCCATCTGTGGCTAAAATTGGTCAAGGTAAAGGTTGGGCCCTGGCGTCAGGGTGTGCAAGCCCCAAGCCTTGGCATTTTCCACATGGTGTTGAGTCTGTGGGTACACAGAAGTCAAGAATTGAGATTTGGGAACCTCTGCCTAGATTTCAAAGAATGTATGGAAATGCCTGGATGTCCAGGAAAAACTTTGCTGCAAGGGTGGAGCTTTCATGGAGAACATCTGCTGGGACAGTGCAGAAGAGCAATGTGTGATGGGAAACCCCACATGGAGTCCCAATTGGGGCACTGCCTAGAGGAGCTGTGAGAAAAGGCCCACCATCCTTAAGGCACCAGAATGGTAGATCCATCCAGAATTGTAGGTCTACTGACAGCTTGCAGTATGTCCCTGGACAAATCACAGGCATTCAATGCCAGCCGGTGAAAGCAGCCAGAAGGGTGACTAGCCTGTGAAAGCAACAGCAAAGCCACAGGGTGAAGTTTCCCAGGGCTGTGAAAACCCACCTCTTACATCAGTGTGACATGGATGTGAGACATGGAATCAAAGGAGATAATTTTGGAGCTTTAATATTTGACTGCCTCGCTGGATTTTGGACTTCCAGGGGTCTGTAGCCCCTTCGTTTTTGCCAATTTATTTCATTGGAATGCGAGCATTTACCCAATGCCTATACCCTCATTGTATCTAAAAAATAACTTACTTGCTTTTGATTTTACACACTCATAGGCAGAAGGGACTTTGCCTTGTCTCAGATGATATTTTGGATTGTGGACTTTTGAGTTAATACTGAAATGAGCTAAGACTTTGGAGAATTGTTGGAAAGGTATGGTTGGTTTTGAAATGTGAAGACATGAGATTTTGGAGGGCCAAGGGCAGAATAATATGGTTTTGCTGTGTCCCCACCCAAATCTCCTCATGAAAAGTAGCTTCTGTAATTCCCACATGTCATGGGAGGGACCTGGTGGGAGGTAATTAAATCATGAGAGCAGGTCTTTTTGATGCTGTTCTCATGATAGTGAACAAGTCTTATGAGGTCTTGTGGTTTTATAAAGGGGAATTCCCCTACCCAAGTTTTCTTGCCTGCTGCCATGTAAGATGAGACTTTGGTTCTCGTTCACCTTCTGCCATGATTGTGAGGCTTCCCCAGCCACGTGGAACTGTGAGTTCATTAAAGTTGCTTTCTTTATAAATTACCCAGTCTTGGGTACATGTTTATTGGCAGCATGAGAACAGAAAATACATTTGGAAGGCCTTCCCAAGAAGAATAAATAAAAACAAGCCCAAACTGCAAAGATTATAATGAATACCAAACTCTTCAATGCCCAGACATCAAAGAACATCCATAAGCATCATGGCCATCCAGGAAAACATGACCTGACCAAACAAAATAAATAAGGTACCAGTGACTTATCCTGGAGTGATAGAGATATGTGACTTTTTAGACAGAGAATTTAAAATAGCTTTTTTGACATAGCTCAACAAAATTTAAGATAACACAGAGAAGGAATTCAAAATACTACAAGATGAATTTAACAAGCAGCTTGAAATAATTTTTTAAAGTCAAGCAGAAGTTTTGGAGCTGAAAAATTTAACTGACATACTGAAGAATGCCTCAAAGTCTCTCAACAGCAGAAATGATCAAGCAGAAGAAGGAATTTGTGAGCTTGAAGACAGGATATTTGAAAATACACAGTCAGAAGAGACAAAAGAAAAAAGATTGAAAATAATAAAGCATGCTTACAAGATCTAGAATGCAATCTCAAGAAGGCAAATTTAAGAGTTACTGGCCATAAAGAGAAGGGTGGTGGGGGGGGAGAGAGAGAGAGAGAGAGAATAGGTGAGATCTGAATCAAAAGCTATTCAAAGGAATAATAACAGAGAACTTTTAAAACCTAGGCAAATATAGGAATATTCAAATATAAGATAATTATAGAACACTACACAGATATATCTCAGAAAGGCCTACCTTAAGGCATTTAGTAATCAAACTGCCAATAATCAAAGATACAGAAAGGATTCTAAAAGCAGCAAGAGCAAAGAAACAAATAATGTACAAAGAAGCTTCAATACATCTAGCAGCAGACATCTCAGTGCCAATATTACAGGACAGAAGAAACTGGCATAATATATTTAGAGCACTGAAAAAAAAAAGAAAACTTTTATTCTAGAATAAACATGAAGGAGAAATAAAGACTTCCATGGATATACAAAAACTGAGGAATTTTATCAACACCAGCAGTATTCTATAAGAAATGTTAAGGAGACTTTCTCAATCTGAAAGAAAAGGGAGTTAATGAGCAATAAAACATCATCTGAAGGTAAAATCTCACTGGTAATAGTTAAATATACAGAAAACCAGAATATTATAACACTATAATTATGGTATATAAACCACTAATATCTTTAGTAGGAAGATTAAAAGATGAACCTATAAAAATAATAACTGCAATAACTTTTCAAGATATATAGTACAATAAAATATAAATAGAAACTACAAAAGGTTTAAAAAACTAGGGAGGATAACGTTAAAGTATAGAATTTTTATTAAGTTTTTTTCTTGTTTGTAAGTTTGTTTACTTTTGCAATCCGTGTTAAACTGTCATCATATTAAAATAATGAGTTACAATATGTTATTTGCAAGCCTCATGGTAACCTCAGATCTAAAAACATACAACAGGTACACACAAAATAAAAAGCAAGAAATTAAATTATACCACCAGAGAAAATCACCTTGACAAAAAGGAAGACAAAATGGAGAAAAATAAGGAAGACCACAAAACAACCAGAACACAAACAACAAAATGGCAGGAGTAAGTCCTAACTTATCAAAAATAACATCAAATGTAAATGGACTAAACCATCTAATCAAAGGATATATAATAGATAAATGGATAAAAACAAGACCAAGCAATCTATTGCCTTAAAGAAATACACTTCACCTATAAAGACACACATAGACTGAAATTCATAAGATAAAAAAAAGTTATTCCATGCAAATGAAAGCCCAAACAAATCAGTAGTCACTATACTTACATTGGACAAAACAGATTTCAAAAAAATAACATCTATTTAAAAAGGGGAGATAATGTTATTACATAATGAAAAAGAAATCAATTCAGCAAGAGGATAATAAAATAATGGTAAATACATATGCAATAAACACTGGAGCACCCAGATATATAAAGCAAATATTATTAGAACTAAAGAGAGAAAGATCCCAATATAATAATAGCCAAATAATTCAACATCCTACTTTTATCATGTCACAGATTATCAGACAGAAAATCAACAAAAATATTGGACTTAATTCATAAAATAGATCAAATAGATTTAAGTTCTACAAAACATTTCATCCAACAGATGCAAAATACATTATTCTTCTCAGAACATGGAACAGTTTTCAAGGATAGACATGTTAGTCCATAAAATGAGCTTTTAAAAATTAAAAAAAATTGAAATCATATCAAATATCTTCTCTGAATACAAGGAAATAAAACTAGAAATCAATAGGAACAGGAACTTTGGAATCTATATGAGCACATGGAAATTAAATAATATGCTCCTGAATGACCAGTGGATCAATGAGGAAATTGAAAAACTTTGAAAGAAATGAAGTAGAAAACAACATAGCAAAACCTATCGCATACAGCAAAAGCAGTACTTAGAGGAAAGTTTATAGCAATAAGCATCAATATGAAAAAGTAGAAAAACTTCAATTCACCTAGTGTTGCATCTTAAAGAGTCATAAAACCAAGAGGAATCAAACCCAAAAATTAGTAGAAGAAAAGAAGTAATAAAGATCAGAGCAGAAATAAATGCAATTTAAACTAAAAGAAACATCCAAAAATTATAAAATGAAAAGGTTTTTTTTTTGAAAAGATAAATAAAATTGACAAATCTTTAGCCAAACTAAGATGAAAAGAGAGAAGCCTCAAATAAATAAAATGAGAGATGAAAAAGGAGACATTTGATATCATAGAAATTCAAAAGATTATTAGAGACTAGTATGATCAAGTATATGCCAAAAAAAGGGAAAACCTAGAAATAGATTAATTCTAGACACATGCATCCTACCAAGTTTAAACCATGAAGATATCCAAAACCTGACTAGAGCAATAACAAATAATGAGATTTAAGTCAGAATAAATAGTCTCCCAAGGAGACAAAAAAAGAAAAAAGAAAAAGAAAAAAAAAAAAAAAAAAAGCCTAAGATCCAATGGCTTCACTGTTGTATTTTTCCAAACATTTAAAGAACTAATACCAAATAAGCTCAGACTATTTTGAAAAAGAGAGGAGGAAGAAATACTTTCAAACTCAAACCCATTTTATGAGACCACTATTACCCTGTTTCTAAAACCAGGAAAAGACATATTAAAAAAACAAAAAACATACAAATATTCCTGATGAACATTGATTAATGTTCCTCTACAAAATATTAGAAAACTGAATTCAGCAACACATTTAAAAAAATTATGCATCAAGATCAAGTGGACTTTATCTCAGGGATGCAAGGATGATTCAGTATAAGCAAATCAATCACAATATAATACATCATATCAACAGAATGAAGGAAAAAAATATGATCATTTCAATTTATGCTGAAAAGGCATTTTATAAAATTTAACATCCCTTTATTTTAAAAAAATACTTAAAATACTAGGTGGAGACCAGGCGTGGTGGCTCAAGCCTGTAATCCCAGCACTTTGGGAGGCCGAGGCGGGTGGATCAAGAGGTCAAGAGGTCAAGACCATCCTGGTCAACATGGTGAAACCCCTTCTCTACTAAAGATACAAAAAATTAGCTGGGCATGGTGGCGAGTGCCTGTAATCCCAGCTACTCAGGAGTCTGAGGCAGGAGAATTGCCTGAACCCAGGAGGCGGAGGTTGTGGTGAGCCAAGATTGCACCATTGCACTCCAGCCTGGGTAACAAGAGCGAAACTCTGTCTCAAAAACAACAACAACAACAACAAAATACTAGGTAGAGAAGAAACATATATCAATATAATAAAAGTCATATATGACAGACCCACAGGTAGTACCACACTGAATGGGGGAAAACTGAAAGCCTTTCTTCTAAATCTGGAAGACAAGGATGCCAATTTTCACCACTGTTATTCAACAGATTACAGGAAGTCCTAGCTAGAGCAATCAGACAACAGAAAAACATAAAGGACATCCAAATTGGAAAGGAAGAAGTAAAATTATCTCTGTTTGCATATGACATGATCTCATATTTGGAGAAACATAAAGACTCAGAAAACTCTTAGAACAATAAATGAATTCAGTCTAGTTGCAGGATTCAAAATTAGCATACAAAAATCAGTAGTATTTTTATATGCCAACTGCAAACAATCTGAAAAAGAAATCAAGAAAGTAATTTATATCAGTAACAATTAAAATAAGATACCTAGGAATAAGTTTAACCATATTGTAAAAGATCTTTACAATAAAAACTATAAAACTGATGCAAGTAATTGAAGAGGACACACAAAAAAGGAAAGATATTCCATGTCCATGGATTGCAAGAATCAATATTGTTAAAATGTTCATACTATCCAAAGCAATATACAGATTCAATGCAATTCCTACCAAAATATCAATGACATCTTCACAGAAATAGAAAAAAAATTCTCAAACTTACATGTTAAAAAAAAAAAGACTCAGAATAGACAAAGCTATCCTGAGTAAAAAGAAGAAAACTGGAGTAATTTTATTACCTGACTTCAAATTATACTACAGAGATATAGTAACCAAAACAGCATGGTACTGGCATAAAAACATGGTTCTCTAATCTATTCCACTGGTTCACATAGATAAATGGAATAGAATAGAGAATTCAGAAATAAAGTCATACATCTACAGTGAACTCATTTTCAAGAAAGGTGTCAAGAACATATATTGGGGAAAGTACAGTCTCTTCAACAAATGGTGCTGAGAAAACTAAATATTCACAAGCTAAAGAATAAAATCAGACCCTTTTCTCTTGCCACATACAAAAATCAAATAAAAATAGACTAAATACTTAAAACTAAAACTGCAAACTTTGCAGGACATTGAACTGGGCAAAGATTTCTTGAGCAATACCCCACAAACCAAGGCAAACAAAGAAAAAATGGGATCATATCAAGTTAAAAAAAAAAAGATAAACAAAACTTCTGTATGGCAAAGGAAACAATCAACAAAGTGAAGAGACAACCCCTGGAATGGGAGAAAATATTTACAAAATATCCATCTGACAGGGGATTAATAACCAGAATAATGTGGAAGGAGCTTAAACAACACTACAGGATTCCTGGGCAAGATGGCCAAATAGGAACTGCTCTGGTCTGCAGCTCCCAGTGAGGCCAACAGAGAAGGCGGGTGATTACTGCATTCCCAACTGAGGTACCCGGTTCATCTTATTGGAACTGGTCAGACAGTGGGTGCAGCCCACATACAGCAAGCAGAAGCAGAGTGGTGTGTTGCCTCACCAGAGAAGCACAAGGGGTTAAGGAATTCCCTCCCACAGCCAAGAAATTTGTGAAGGACCATGCTATGCAGGACGGTGCTATCCAGCCCAGATGCTATGCTTTTTCCATGGTCTTTGCAACCCACAGACCAGGAGATTCCTTCAGGTGCCTGTATCATCAGGGCCCTGGGTTTCAAGCACAAAACTAGGTGGCTGTTTGGGCAGACACAAAGCTAGCTACAGGAATTTTTTATCATACCCTAGTGGTGCCTGGAACACCAGTAAGACAGAACCATTCACTCCCCTGAAAAGGGGGCTGAAGCCAGGGAGCCAAGTGCTCTTGCTCAGTGGATTCCACCCCAACAGAGCTCAGGAAGCTAAGATCCACTGGCTTGAAATTCTTGCTACCAGCACAGCAGTGTGAAGTTGACCTGGAACACTCAAGCTTGGTGGAGGGAGGGGCATCCGCCATTACTGAGGCTTACTTAGACAGTTTTTCCATCACAGTGTGAACAAAGCCACCAAGAAGTTTGGATTGAGTGTAGCCCACCACAGTGGTGCAAAGCCACTGTAGCCAGACTGCCTCTCTAGATTTCTTCTTTCTGGGCAGGGCATCACTGAAAGAAAGGCAGCAGCCCCAGTCAGGGGCTTATAGATAAAACTCCCTTCTTCCTGGGACAGAGCACCTGGGGGAAGGGGCAGATGTGGACACAGCTTCAGGAGACTTAAACGTTCCTGACTACCAGCTCTGTAGATAGCAGCAGATCTCCAGCACAGCACTAGAGCTCTGCTAAGGGAGCTAAGGGACAGACTGCCTCCTCACAGGCAGACACCACCCATCAGGCATCGACAGACACCTCCTCATACAAAAGAGCTCTGGCTGGCATTTGGTGGGTGCCGCTCTGGGATGAAGTTTCCAGAGGTATGAGCAGGCAGCATTCTTTGTTGTTCTGCAGCCTCCACTGGTGATACCCAGGCAAACAGGGTCTGGAGTGGACCTCTGGCAAACTCCAGTAGACCTGCAGCAGAGGGGCCTGACTGTCAGAAGTAAAACTCACAAACAGAAAGAAATAGCACCAACATCAACAAAATAGACATCCACACACACACACAAAAAAAAATCCAAAGATCACCAACATTAAAAACCAAAGATAGACAAATCCACAAACATGAGAAAAACCAGTGCAAAAAGGCTGAAATTTCCAAAACCCAGAATGCCTCTTTTTCTCCAAAGGATCACAACTCCTCGCCAGCAAGAGAACAAAATTGGACAAAGAATGAGTTTGATGAGTGGGCAGAAGTAGGCTTCAGAAGGTGGGTAATAACAAACACCTCTGAGCTAAAGGAGCATGTTTTAACCCAATGCAAGGACACTAAGAACCTTGGTTAAAGGTTAGAGGAATTGCTAACTATAATAGCCAGTTTAGAGAAGAACAAAAATGACCTAATGGAGCTGCAAAACACAGAACGAGAACTTTGTAAAGCATATACAAGTATCAATAGCCACATTGATCAAGCAGAAAAAAGGGTATCGGAGATTGAAGATCAAATTAATGAAATAAAGCATGAAGACAAAATTAGTAAAAAGAGAATGAAAAGGATCAACCAAAGCCTCCAAGAAATATAAGATTATGTGAAAAGACCAAACCTATGTTTGATTGGTGTAGCTGAAAGTGATGGGGAGAATGGAACCAAGTTGGAAAACACAGTTCAGGATATTAGCCAGGAGAACTTCCCAAATATGAAAAGACAGGCCAACATTAAAATTCAGGAAATACAAAGAACATCACAAAGATACTCCTTGAAAAGAGTATAGACACATAATTGTCACATTCACCAAGGTTGAAATGAAGAAAAAAAAATGTTTAGAAAGAGAGAAAGGTCAGATTACCCACAAAGGGAAGCCCATCAGACTTACAGAAGATCTCTGCAGAAACCCTACATGCCAGAAGAGAGTTGGGGCCAATATTTAACATTCTTAAAGAAAAGAATTTTCAACCCAGAATTTCGTATCCAGCCAAACTAAGCTTCATAAGTGAAGGAAAAATAAAATCCTTCCCAGACAAGGAAATGCTGAGGGATTTTTGTCACCACCCAGCCTGCCTTATAAGAGCTCCTGAAAGAAGCACTAAATATGGAAAGAAAAATACCAGCCACTACAAAAACAAACCAAAATGTAAAGACCATCAAAACTATGAAGAAACTGTATCACCTAATGGGCAAAATAACCAGCTAGCATCATAACAGTATCAGATTCACATATAACAATATTAACATTAAATGTAAACAAGCTAAGTGCTCCAATTAAAAGGTACAAACCAGAAAACTGGATAGAGTCAAGACCCTTCAGTGTGCTGTATTCAGGAGAACCATCTCACTTGCAAAGACACACATGGGCTCAAACTGAAGGGATGGAGAAAGATTTACCAAGCAAATGGAAAGCAAAAAAAAAAAAAAAAAATTCAAGGTTTGCAATCCTAGTCTCTGATAAAACAGATTTTAAACCAACAGTAATTTAAAAAAAAAACACAGAAGGGCATTACATTATAGTAAAGGGATCAGTGCAATAAGAAGAGCTAACTGTCCTAAATATATATGCACCCAGTACAGGAGCACCCAGATTCATAAAGCAAGTTCTTAGAGACCTACAAAGATACTTAGACTCCCACACAATAATAGCAGGAAAATTCAACATCCCACTGTCAATATTAGACAGATCAACAAGACAGAAAATTAATAAGGATATTCAGGACTTGAACTCAGCTCTGGACCTAGTAGACCCAATAGACATCTACAGAACTCTCCACCCCAAATCAACAGAATATACACTCTTCTCAGCACCATGTCACACTAACTCTAAAATCTGACCACATAAACAGAAACAATGTCAAAAAACCACCTAATTATCTCGATAGATGTAGAAAAGACCTTTGATAAAATTCAACAATGCTTCATGCTAAAACAGTCAATAAACTAGGTATTGATGGAACATATCTCAAAATAATAAGAGCTATTTATGACAAACCCACAGCCAATATCACAGTGAATTGGCAAAAGCCAGAAGCATTCCCTTTGAAAACTGGAACAAGACAAGGATGACCTATCTCACCACTTCTATTTGACATAGTATTGGAAGTTATGGCCAGGCCGATCAGGCAAGAAAAAGAAATAAAGAAATAAAGGTATTCAAATAGGAAGAGAGGAAATCAATTATTTATCTTGGCAGATGACATAAATGTATATTGAGAAAACAGCATCATCTCAGTCCCAAAACTCCTTACACTGATAAGGAACTTTAGCAAAGTCTCAGGATACAAAATCAATGTGTAAAAATCACAAACATTCCTATAAACCAATAACAGATAAACAGAGAAGCAAATAATGAGCAAACTCCCATTCATAATTGCTACAAAGAGAATAAAACACCTAGGAATACAACTTACAAGGAATGTGAAGGACCTCTTCAAGGAAAACTAAAAATCACTGTTCAAAGAAATAAGAGAGGACACAAACAAATGAAAAAACATTCCCAGCTCATGGATAGGAAAAATCAATATCCTGAAATGGCCATACTGCCCAAAGTAATATGTAGATTCACTCCTGTTCCCATCAAGCTACCATTGACTTTCTTCACAGAATTAGAAAAAAACTACTTTAAATTTTATATGGAACCATAAAAGAGCTCATATAGCCAAGATCATCCAAAGCAAAAAGATCAAAGCTGCAGGCATCATGCTACCTGACTTCAAACTATATTACAAGGCTACAGTAACCAAAACAGCATGGTACTGGTACCAAAACAGATATGTAGACTAATGGAACAGAACAGAAGTCTTAGAAACAACACCACACATCTACAACCATCTGATCTTTGACAAACCTAACAAAAAACAAGCAATGGGAAAGGATTTCCTATATAATAAATGGTGTTAGAAAAACTGGCTATGCAGAAAACTGAAAGGTGGACTCTTTCCTTATACCTTATACAAAAATTAACTCAAGATAGATTGAAAACTTAAACATAAGACCTAAAACCATAAAAACCCTAGAAGAAAACCTAGGCAATACCATTCAGGACATAGGCATGGACAAAGACTTTATGACTAAAATACCAAAAGCAATGGCAACAAATGCCAAAATTGACAAATGGGATCTAATTAAACTAAAGAGCTCTGCACAGCAAAAGAAACTATCATCAGCATGAACAGACAACCTACAGAATGGGAGAAAATTTCTGCAATCTATCCATCTGACATAGGGCTAATATCTAAAATCTATAAGGAACTTAAACAAATTTACAAGAAAAAAATTGAACAACACCATCAAAAAGTGGACAAAGGATATGAACTGATATTTTTCAAAAGAAGACCTTTATGTGGCTAACAAACATTAAAGAAAAAGCTCATTATCACTGGTCATTAGAAAAATACAAATCAAAACCACAATGAGATACCATATCACACCAGTTAGAATGGCAATCATGAGAAAGTCATTAGAATTTCAGGAAACAACATCCTGGAGAGGATGTGGAGAAATAAGAATGCTTTTGCACTGTTGCTGAGAGTGTAAATTAGTTCATCTATTGTGGAAAACAGTGTGGTAATTCCTTATGGATCTAGAACTAGAAATATCTTTTGACTCAGCAATCCCATTACTGGGTATATACCCACAAAATTATAAGTCATTCTACTATAAAGACATATGCACATGTATGTTTGTTGCAGCACTGGTCACAATAGCAAAGACTTGGAACCAACCTAAATTCCCATCAGTGATAGAGTAGTTAAAAAAAATTGGCACATATACACCATGGAATCCTATACAGCCATAAAAAAGATCAGTTCATGTCCTTTTGCAGGGACATGGATGAAGCTGGAAACCATCATTCTCAGCAAATTCACACAGGAACAGAAAACCAAACACCACATGTTCTCACTTATAAGTGAGAGTTGAACAATGAGAGCATATGGGCACAGGGAGGGGAACATCACAAACCGGGACCATCAAGGGGTGGGAGGTAGGGGGAGGAATAACAGAAGAAATGCCTAATGTAGATGATGAGTTGATGGGCACAGCAAATCACCATGGCACATGTATACCTATGTAACAAACCTGCACGTTCTGCACATGTATCCCAAAATTTTTAACTTAAAACAATCCAATGATCCAATTTTATAAATGGGCAGAAGATCTGAACAGACGTTTCTCAAAAGAAGACATATGAAGGACAAACAATAATATTAAAAGGTACTCAACACCATTGATCATCAGAGAAATGCAAATCAGGATTATAATGAGACATCATCTCACCCCAGTTAAAATGGCTTTTATCCAAAAGATGGGCAGTAACAAACACTGCTAAGGATGAGGAGAAAGGGAACACATGTAGATTGTTGGTGGGAATCTAAATCAGTATAGCCACTAGGGAGAAGAGTATGGAGGTTTCTCAGAAAACTAAAGATAGAACTACAACATGATCCAACGATCCCACCACTGGTATTCATTTAAGGAAAGGAATTTGGGATGTCAAAGCAATATCTGCACTCCCATGTTTATTGCAGCATATTCACGATAGCCAAGATTTGTAAGCAACCCAAGTGACCATCAACAGATGAATGGGTATTGAAAATGTGGTACATACACACAATGGAGAACTATTCATCCAAAAGAAAAAAAGGAAACAACATGGATGCAACAAGAATTATTATACCAGTTAAGTGAGATAAGCCAGGTCCAGAAATACAAACCTTCCATTTTCTCACTCATTTATGAGAGCTAAAAATTAAAACAATTAAACTCAGAGAGATAGTAAAATGATGGTTATCAGAGGCTAGGAAGGGCAGTGGGCATGGGGAGGGAGTAGGGATGGTTTATGGGTACAACATAGAATTAAATAGAATGAATAACATCTAGTATTTGACAGCACAACAGGGTGTGCACAGTCAACAACTATTTACTGTGCATTTTAAAATAACTAAAAGAGTATGATTGGAATGTTTGTAACACACAAAAAGGGATAAATCCATTAGGTAATTGAAATCCTCTCTCTCTCTCTCTCTCACACACACACACACACACACACACACACACACACAAAGAATAATTCTTTCTTCATAAAATTGGAAAGAAGAAAAAAGGAATTCTGAAAAATAATAAAAAATTAAGTTACAGTCACAGTTCATAAAAAGTACTTAGTTAAGATAGAAAAAAAAGTAAGACCTGAAATTTTATTCCTGTGCTTTAGTATAAAATTGTAGAAGGTCAGAGGAGTAAGAAAACATAAGACCTATAAGCTGGCACCCTAATTTTGTGTTTGTAAGACCTGAATATAAACATATGCTAATGAACAGCAATCAGATTCAGTATTATCCAGGGTTTCAGGCATTCATTAGAGGCCTTTGAATATATCCCTTGAAGATAAGGGAGGACTGCTGTACCTACAATAATAATGGCTAATGTTTTATAAGTATTATTTATGAGTCAGGCACATTGTGAAGTAGTTTTTGATGTGTATATAATTATTAATTTTATGTGTCAATTTAGTGGAGTCACATTATTCAGATATTTCTCCTAATAAGAAATCTCTGTTGTCTTGGATCTGGGGAGAAATAATAAGTCATACTCATTTCAACAACTACAACAACAAAAATTCAGAGGACATGCACAGGGTATGTGTCAAGTTATTTTGGTTTATATCCCACAGAGTAGGACTTATTATCTAATTCCTACAGCATGCTGACATGGCGCTGATCTAACAACCACCAAATTTTCTAATTAGCTGCTTAAAATTCTTCCTGTATACATATGTTTACCTTTCAGGGACATAATTGGATTTGGATATCTACCACACTTCTATGGCATATAATGATTCATGTACTTGTTATGAAGAAGTGGATTCTTTTCCATGTCCACTTATTTCCCAAAGCAAACCTGGTCTTAGTCCAGAGTTGTAAAGAAGCTAATATACCTCCCAAAGTACCCAACTCATGATTAACACAGTCAGGTCACAAAGGCACCACTTAGCAGTTCTGGAAGAAGGCCTAAATTACTGCCAGGCACTGGTTCAGATGCCCCAGGAATTTGGCTCAACATATTTTTCTGTAGCTCTGGGAAGCATGCTAAATCATACTTATCATGATTGCTGCCAACGGTGATGCTGAATGGATGCCACAGTTTTTCTAAAACCTTTTGAGAGATACTTCCTGTGGTAATACATTCCTATGCTTTAGAATAAAATCGTAGAAGGTCAGAGGAGTAAGAAAAGGTAAGAATCATAAACTGTCACCTTAATTTTACAGATATAGAAATGCAATCTCAAAAAGGTAGGTAGAATAACTTGTTCAAGGGTACCAAGAAGCTAGTTGCATGCTCTATTTTCTTATAAATTCTGTTCTGTCTCCATGATCCCATGCTCCTCCTTATAAGGTATGCTTGTCAGCAAAATCAGGCCAAAATAATTCCATCCAAACTGTAGATTTTTATCTTCGGTCTATTCTTGTATTCCTTTCCCAGTATCTTACCCCAACAAATTGTTTTTCTTAAATTTACCAATGCTGGGAGCAGCCTTCTCTGAGTCATTTTGAGTTTATCGTGATTTTTGTCAACCATAGTGAAAACACTTTCTTTTCTTTAATGTGTAAAACAGCAAGTCAGCATCAGGCAGGCCCAGTAGTGATGCCCTGAACCTGGCACACTCACAAGACTGCAAGTCACTTTCACCTTTCAATTCTCTGGCTATAAGCCCTGCTGCTCCCGTTTTCCAAACATAAGGGGTTTCTGCATTGTTCCTGCCACCAATAGCAAAACCCAAAGTGGTGTGAAGGGTGAAACCCAGAAGGCTGGAGCAAATGCAGACAGGCCAGGGATGCAGAAGAAGCCCAGAGAGACATAGTCCTTGGTGGGATCAAAATGGACACCTTTCCTGAGTTTCAGTATAGTTTACCCCATATGTAGAGGGCAACAGGAAAGCCATCTAGCATTTATTAAGTGTTTCTTCTCTACCACAAACAGTTCTCAGTGCCTTAGGTATGTTACATACTCTATGGTTCTGTGAGGAGATATTACTCAAGATTTACAAACAAAGAAACCATAACTCAACACCCTGGAAGTAAATGACAGAAACAGGAGCCTGACCCCAGAGTCCTTGTTGAACATTATGTGCCTGAAAGGCAAAGACATTTCAGGAGGTGTAAAAATGCATAGGACATCAGAAAATGCCACCCCAAAATATGCCTCTTTGGTGTAAGGATCATTTTGAGCTGATGATTTTGAAAAAATAGCAAAAACAGGAGGAGCTTTGAAAACAGAGTAGAAGTTACCCTTTTGCAAAGAAAATTGACATCTATAAAGGAAATCTCTATTTGTAAGGTTGTCTTCCTCTTGCCAGCAAAAGA
The DNA here is from genome assembly GCA_031835075.1 of Saguinus oedipus. NCBI lineage: Eukaryota > Metazoa > Chordata > Mammalia > Primates > Cebidae > Saguinus > Saguinus oedipus. The sequence continues at coordinate 72,676,952 of CM063178.1, forward strand.
AAAAAATGACTAAATCATAAGAAATTTTTATTAATGAGGAAGGCAAAGATTGAAATCTACATAACAAAACTTACTCTTGTTTGCTGGACTTTTCCATGTCAGCTTCCCATAACTCTCCTCTTCCATCCCCTCCCTCTTTTGTCTTTAGCGGAAGCCTCAATTTTAAGCCACCACTCAGAGATTTACTTATTTTTCCCTGAGTATCTTCTGTGCACACATGAGGTATACCAGTTAATAAACTTTGGTTTTTCTCTTGTTAATCTGATTTTGCTACAGGGCATCCCAGCTAAGAACAAAGAATGGCAGGAAAAATATATATTTCTTCTCCTACAAATGCTAATTAGAGAAAGCAATTAATTTCTAAACAGTTAAGAAAACCCAACTAGCGTCTCATAACAGTTGCAACCTAGACTTTCTGATGATTATTGATTAAAGAGCAAATCCAAGACTTTTCAATTCTAAACCAAAACCAGAATGTTCAATCAACCCAGTCAAATGAGTTAATTTAATTAACTTCAAAAAATAAGCAACATTTGGCCAGGCATGGTGGCTCAGGCCTGTAATCTCAGCACTTTGGGAGGCCGAGGCAGGTAGATCACATGAGAACAGGAGTTCGAGACCAGCCTGACCAACATGGCAAAACCCCATTTCTACCAAAAATACAAAAAATTAGCCAAGTATGGTGGTGGGCACCTGTAATCCCAGCTACTTGGGAGACTGAGGCAGGATAATTGCTTGAACAGGGGAGGCAGAGGTTACAGTGAGCCAAGAACCTGCCATTGTACTCCATCCTGGGTGACAGAGTGAGACTCAAAATATAAAATATATAAAATATAAATTTTTAAAAAAATTTATATGAAAATATATAAATATATATAAAATTTTATATAAAAATATATAATAAAATATTTTTTAAAATATATAAAAATATTAAAAAAATTTTAAATAGCAAAATTTTTTTATTTTACTAAAACGAATGGAAATTTACCTTGAATAATTAATCAGTTCTATCAAAACAATTTGGTGACACAGTGTGAATGCAAGCACCCTCTTGGGAAAAACAGCAGACTTCCATAGCTACCACGCTTTAAAAAAAAAAAAGGTGAGACCACAAGGATGCTTAAATATCAAAGCAAAAACTGTTAAATCAGTAAGATAGCAAATGAGCAGCTGAGGTAATGAATGAAATAAAAAAAATAGAGAACCAAATCTGGAATGGACAGGTGTCTTGAAAACATTTCTGTAAACTCACAGAAATTTTGCAGTTTGAACTTGAAGGACCCAGGGATTGAGTTAACAGAAGCTGAATTTGGAAGGTCACCAGCGTATAAACGAGATCTCTAGTTATAGCAGCAACTGAAATGACACCAAGCAGGATTGCCATTAGTTATGTAAATGTGGATGTCTACACTGACAGCCTGATGGATGTAGGTTCAGAAGGGTAAACAAGAATCAATTCAAACAGTGCCAGCTCAGAAACAATAGTAGGTCTCAGTGCAGGTAGCAAGGAGCATGGGACAAAGATGAATTATCTTGTTACAAATTGAACTAAAAAAAATCTTTATTTTGCATGTAAGGTAACTTGTTAGAAAATTAAGTTCCAGTAAAAGGTAGTCAAAACATCGTGTTATCATAGTTATTTTGAGAACAAGCGAACATCACCTACAATCTTTTGACCTGGAATAAGAAATAGCAATCTTGATATCAAGCTTAGTCCTCCAGATTAAAATGTCTCATTACCCCTAATACAGACTTACTTAATTTTTTAGTAAAATATTAGTGAAAACATAAAATAAACAACAACAGCACAAGAGGACTAGGATTCTCAAGGAAATAATATTGTGAAAAAATTTAGGTTTGGTTTGATTGCTGAAGAGTTAGTGTGAGCAGTCAGTCTGCGAGCAGAAATAACAATTTAAATAACTTTTAGTATGCCCAGTAACTCTGCTTAGATCTTACCTACCTTGAAAATGAAAATAGAAAAATAAACAACAGCATGGAACCTATTCCAAATGTACATTGTCACTTGAGAAACAGAACATAGCCTGTGACACATGTGAAAAAAAATATGAACATACTCCTTGACTCCTGTCTATATCCATGTTCTTCGCAATGTGACTTTGCATTCCTGCCATAAACAGAGTCTTCTTCCCCTCCCCTTTAACCTAGGCTGACCTCCTAATTTGCTTATTCGAGAGATGTGGTGGAGGCAGAGTCAAGGTTGTGCCTGTTCCAAGCCTAAAGCTTGAGTCCTTGTAAGCTTCTTTCTCCTGGAAACTTGCTCATCTGCCATGTAAACAAGTCCAGTCTAACTTGAGGTTAATGAGAGACCCTGCGGAGCAGATATCAGCTGTCCTGGGTGAGGCTGCCCTAGACCAGCCACCGCTAGCTGATCCCACACCAATAGCAAATGTCGAGAATGAGCTCCTTGAAGGAGGACAATTGCCGCAGTAAGCCCACCTGCAATTTCTCACCTACAATATAGCAAGCTTAATAAATGGTCCTGTTTTAAGCCCTTAAGTTTTAGGGTGGTTTGTTTCATGGTGTAATTGATATATCACCAAAAGCACTTATCATTAGGAGTACAGAATCTCTAAATAAGAATTTACTAGTGCAAGCAAAACGTAATATCAGCATATGTTTGGCAAAGTGTCCTAAAAAGACTACTTGTTTATTTATTTGGAAGGAATGATGTTTTTATTTTCTTTGTTTTAAAACCACTCTATCTTTATTTATCTTAGTATAGATTTTTGTTTCCATGATGAGGTGAGGTGACAAGGTCAGATTTTTTAAAATTGTAGGAAAATGAAAATGTCAGTAGCTGAATTAAAGAATGCACTGGATGCTAAGTAAAGCAGAACTGATCTTTAGAAAATAGATTCAGTGGAATGGAAGGTAAAATTGATACATTCTATCAGGATGCAGAGGAAAACAAAGAAACAAATACTAAAATAACAAGAATTCATATAAACATTCCAAAGCTATAAAAACCTATAACTGTGATATTGGAACAGGGAAAGACAAGTTGACTAACGGCACACTTTTGGTGAATTTCCAACATCCCCACAACATGAATAAACAATTTTTGACAGAACTGCTTTTTTCTAATAAGAGGATAAAAACTATTTTTTTGTATATTTAAGGACATACATGTAATAAAATTATAACGAAAGGCAATAAAACATAAATACAAGATTTGGGGATTCATTAGTGGTATAAAGTGAATAGTAAAGTTTCATTTCTTAAATGGGATGATAGGTACAAAGGTGTTAATGGAATTATTCTGTTACCTGACATATACATTTTATTGTTCTATTTATTCAAGCAATGTTTAATGAGCCATCTTTTATAAAAGATATCTTAGAATTAAAAGCATAATGAAAAGTCAAGTGTATAAAGAGTTTTAATTTAGAGTTCTGCATTTAACATCTAACTCAAAAAAAGATACGTAAGCCCATATATATAATTAGAAATATTGATAAATGTGTTAGCTCTTATCACTGGAATCTAACATTAATGCTTATTGAATTTTTTAGTAAGTTTATAATAGATCCTAATCTTTAGAATCATGTTTTAGAAGTCTATAGTACTTTAATAATACTACATTATGTTTATCATTGCAACCAAACTGTGATCCAGCAGACATGAATTGGGTAAGAGTGATGAAAATTTATTTCATGTGACAAAATCTAGGTTTAAGAGAAAGCGATTCAGTCATTGAAATCAATACAACTAACAGAACTACTATACTTTATTGAATACTTTTTTTATGCATTTGGCATTGTGCCCTGTGTGAATTGCTCCAGTAATCAACACCTTTTACAAAATGACAGTCGAGCAAAGCTTTTGCCTTCTGTAGAGGGATATCAGCACCTCTGATAAGTTTAGACAGAAAGAAAAAGTTATCCATTTACTTGTCAACCAGTTGCACAGTAAAGTGCTCTGGAAGGAAGAGAAAATCTTTTAAGGATATGTTATCAAGAATCTCTGGGAAACAGTTGACTCCTATGAAGACAGCTGTCATTAAAGTAATCAGAAAAGAGGCATTTAATGAGCAAGGTACCAGACAGATTGACCTGGTTTTATCTACTTCTGTAGGATAGTAGAGAGGATTCCACAAATAACATACATCTCATCGGTCTAAATTCTGAATCAAATTATATTTAATACAAAGGAATCACTATTTGCGGAGAAAAACATCTTATTATTGATAAATATTAGGCTGGAGCATATGTTTTTATTTAAAGAGAAGATTTCTTACAGCAAATCCCAGAATTAGTCAGACTTACTGGCAATCCTGAATCAGTAAAGAACTATCCCTATTGGCCAGGCACGGCAGGTCACACCTGTAATCTCAGCACTTTGGGAGGCTGAGGCAGGCTGATCAGGAGGTCAAGATATCGAGACCAACCTGGCCAGCATAGTGAAACCCCGTCTCTACTAAAACTACAAAAAAATTAGCTGGGCATGGTGGCGTGTGCCTGTAGTCCCAACTACTCGGGAGGCTGAGGCAGGAGAATTGCTTGAACCCAGGAGATGGAGGTTGCGGTGAGCCGAGGTCGTACCACTGCACTCCAGCCTGGCACCTGGTGACGGAGTGAGACTCTGTCACAAAACAAAACAAAACAACAAAAACAAAAACAAAGAACTATCCCTATCATAAAGCGGGATATGAAAGCTCTGGACCAGTACTGCACCATCTTCACCACAAAATGGAATACATGATTGCTCCAACAAAAGAAAGGGAAGTATTTGCTTATTATCTCTTTTCAAATAAACCAATTGTATAACCCATTTCAACTTCTCAGGAATACAAAAAATAAAATAAATACAACTTTTCACATTTTACTCGCTTACCTAATTGGACTCAATCATTTAGATGATACATCTTCTCCATAGAGGAGATCAAGTAGCCTGTTAAAATAGACCTTGCTATAGTTTAGTTGTTTGCCCTCGCAAACTTTATGATGAAATTTGATCGCAGTGGAGGAAATTTCTCCTGAATAGATTCATACCCACCCTGTGGGGAGGCAGTGAGGGGGTTCTTGCTCTGTTAGTTCCCATGAGAGCTGACAGTCAAAAAGAGGCTGGCACGTGGCCCACTTCTTGCTTCCTCTGTTGCCATGTGATCTCTGCACATGCCAGCTCCCCTTCACCTTCCACTGTGAGAGGAATCATCGTGAAGCTCTCACCAGATGCCTGATCTTTCAGCCAACAGAATTGTGAGACAAATAAACATTTCATATTCATAAGTCACTGAGCCTCAGGTATTCCCATGAAGCAACACGAATGGACTGTGCCAGAAAATTGGTACTGGGAAATGGGGTGTTGCTATAAAGATACCTGAAAATGTGGAAGTAGCTTTGAAACTGGGTGTTGGGCAGATATTGTAAGTGTTCATATGGTTGAGAAAAAGAGACAAAAAGAAGAAAAATTTGGAACTTCTTACAGATTGGTTAAGTAATCTTTGTTATAAGATGCTGATAGTAATACGGACAGTAAAGGCCATGCTGAGAAGGTCTCAGAAATGATGAATTTATTAGAAACCAGAAAAAATCTTAGCCTTATTATACAGTAGCAAAGAATTTAGCTGCATTGTCCCATGCCCTAGAGGTTTGTGGAAGACCAAAGGTAAGAGTGTTGACCCAGGATATCTGGTGGTAGAAATTACTAAGCAGCAAAGCCTTAAAGAAGAAATGCAGCTACATTTTTTTACAGCCTACAAACAGATATGACAGCAAAGGGATATTCTAAAGGTGGAATTTATAATTCAGAGGGAATCACAGTGTGAAAATTTGAGAAATTCGCAGCCTGCCCATGTAGCAGAGAAGAAAAGAGCATTTGCAAGAGACATATCCAAGGGTGCTCTAGAGCAACCACTTGATAAAGAAATTAGCTCGACTAAAAGGGAGCCAGGTGCTAACAGTCAAGGCAATGGAGAAAAGGCCCTGAAGATATTTCAGAACTCTTTGAGGTAAAAATTCCCATCACAGGCCCAGATGCCTAAGAGGACAGAAGGGCCTGCACTGCTATTGCCCCGCACTGTCTCAGGATGCTGATCCCCACATCCCAGCTGCTTCACTTCCAACTACAGCTAATGTGGCCCAAATACTGCTTGGGCCACTGCTCCAGAGAGCACACGCAATAAAGCCTTAGTGGCATTTATGTAATGCTAAGTCTGTAAGTCTCCAGAATACCAGAGAGGTGGAGGCCTGGTGTCTTCCACTTGGATTTCAGAGGATATATCAGAAAGCTCGTTAACGTAGGCCTGCCTTGGGGTAGAGCCACAGCGGTGGACAGTGAAGCTGTGGGAACAGGAATGTTGCAGTTACCCTAGAATTATGGATCCACCAGCAGCATGCAACTTCAGCCCAGAAAAGCCACAGGCACCAGACCCAAACCTTTGAAAGCAGCCACTTCTGCTGTGCCTCTCAAAGCCACAGGGCCAGGGCTGCCTGAGGCCTAGGGAGCTTACCCCTAGCACCAGTGTGCCCAGGATCTGGGACGTTGAGACAAAGGAGATTATTCTGGAGCTTATAGACTTAATATCTGCCCTGATGGATTTTGGATTTGCATAGGGCCTTTTATTTCTGTCTTTTAACCTATTTCTTCTATTCCTCCCTTTTGCAATAGGAATATTTACCAACTACCTTTGTCACCATTGTATCTTGGAAGTAAATAACTTATTTGATTTTACAGGTTCATAGGTAGAAGGAACTTGCCTTGAGGCTCAGATGAGACTTTGGACTTTTGAGTTGATATTGGAATAAGTTAATAATACTTTGGGGGACAATTGGAAATAGATGACTGTATTCTGCAATATGAGAAAAACATGGGTTTTGAGGGACCAGGGCAAAATGCTATATTTGGTATCATTCCCCCACACTTCATATTGAAATTAGATCCCAATGCTGGAGGTGGAGCTCTACTGTGAGATGTTTAGGCCATGGGGGCAGATCCCTCACGAATAGATTAAAGCCCTCCCTGAAGTGGGGTAAGTGAGTTCTGGTGTGTTAGATCCTGTGAGAGCTGGTTATTTATTTATTTTTTTGAAAAAGAGCTTGGTAGCCTTCCCCTCTTTCTCTATTTCCCACTTATGGTGTGATCCCTGCACCTGCTGGCTCTCCTTTGCCTTCCAATCAGAAGTGGAAGCAACCTGAGACTTTTACCACGTGCCCAACCTTCCAGTCAGCAACTATAAGCCATATGAGACTTTGTCTTTGTAAACTACCCAGTCTCAAGAATTCCTTTATGGCAACATAAAGCAATTAAGACAGACTTGTCTGCCTCTTCATGAAGCCACTTCTCACAATAGCAACCACTGACCCTATAGATATCCTCATGGACAATGTAGATTTTTGTCCAGAGGGTTTCATTTCTGCTAAGTTAAATGGCCAACATCTGCTAAATGTTTCAAAGGCTTATGTGTTTGCTGAGCCTTGAGTGGCCCTAAATATTTGCTGAGCCCCAAGGTGTCCCATACCTTCACTAAAACATGAGTTACTTCTCAACATTGCCAAAGTGTGCTTCCATTTGCCTAATTCTCAAAGGGTACATGTAGTACTGCCTCTAAAGAAAGAGCTATTTGCCTGTGGACAAAGCTTCCATTAAGTTGCAGTGAGGTTAAAATAACTCAGGGCAAAAATCAAAGTTCCTTTCCCAGTTTGCAAGAAGTAACAGCCAACCACATAACTGTGAAAACAAGTCTTGTGGGCTAACATAAACTTTCAAGGCTCCAAATCAACAAACAACAAATGAAGTCTAAGACCTACATCTAGGGGAGATGTTCCCCACTTACAGTCATTTGAGTGTATATTTTGCTTCCCCAAAATTATCCCCCAAAATTATTTCTCAAGCTTTGTGCCCCAATATATATTCTAACAATCATACATTAAATTACCCCCTCAAAACAGCATCTAACTTCCCCATCACCCAACCTCATCTTTGACTTAGGGGCAGAATTGTCTCTGTAAATGTAGGACATGGAGAAAACCAAATGGGAACAACTACACCTTGCAGGTAAGCTGGCTCCCAATGGAGAGAAGAGAGAAAGGGTTAGAAATACACATTTTTAGTTTCACCTTCCAAAACCCACATCAAACCCATTCACCGTATGAGAGATATAAGTGGATGGCAGAAGGGCAAGTGTGTTACACTAATGGATGGTCCTCCACCTGGAAGGAGGCACAGGAATAAATAAGAGCTGTTTTCTTTCCTTCCTACTTTTCTCCTCTTAATATTTTGTACTCTAGTGATGCTAGATCGATTATAATTCGAATTTTACACCCAGTGGTGTATCAGGCTATTGTGCCTTTGTCTACATCATTTCCTCTTCCTAGCACTTCTTTTGGTCACCTTCCTGTCCACCATCTCAGTACTCACAGACACATTCTCTTCCCTCTCCTATGAGTAACTTCTACTCATCATTCAAGCTCAAGTTTAATGTCCTCTTTCCAAGAAGTCTCACGTTCCCTCTGAAGACCCCTGCACTCTCAAATCATTCTCATAGTTATCAAGGCTGTTCTGTTTCCAGGCAATGACCATATATATTGGAAATATCTATGTGTATACCTGTTCCTTTATTACAGGAAAATGGTAGTAAATAAAATAATGCAGAAATAATAAGGTAAAATATGAATTACTATAACACAAATTACACACATGAAGTAATTTTCGATTGCAATAAAATGCTCTTAAAAATATAAAAAATAAAATAAAGCAATAATAGTATTTGTGCAATGGAAATGTAATGTTTCTGGTATCCTTGATGCAGAAGCCATAACATCAGTGAGTATTTAATGTTCTGACATCATCTGATTCATTAGCTTATTTTAAAAAAATCTCATGAACGTGCTTGAATGAAATAAATTCTATACTCAGAAACAAAGACGTCTGGGTGAAGCTGAAGAGTGAAGACTTTAAATCATCCTTTAAAAATAAGAAAGCAGCTATTATTTTTTAAATGTTCTTGTTGGGCTAGTTATTCTTACTTTACTAATTAGTTTCTCAACAGACTTGTTTTTTCCTACAAATCCCTCATACTGGTTAGTTGTTTATAATTGGGAAAGACAAAGCCTTTCTCAATGCAGAGACAAGGTGTTTGTCAAACAACACTGAAATGTGCCCAGGTTGTACCTAGTTATTATAATATCCTAGTTGGTACCCAGTTTATATCCTAGAAGCAATTTCAGTCTGTTCATGCACAGATAGCTACTCGTCCGAGGGTCTTTGCTTTCTAAATACGATTATACCTTCTAATGTTTTGTAATTTACAAATACCTTTACTCATATATTATTTGAACATCACAGAATTCTAGGTAGTCAATGTTATTATTTTCCCATTTTTCAGAGGAGGAAATTAAGACATGTAGCAGATTTGGCTTCAAATGCAGAGCAACTTATTCTAGTTCCAGTAATATATCTATTATGCTATAGCTACACCTGGCTCAATCCTAGTAGGTTATACAATAAACTCATTTCTGGTACACATCTAATGCAGTACCCATGAATACATAATTCATTATTCATGATGGTGACTCATTCATATAAAATAGTTACATTCATCCACTCAACAAACATGTACAAATTCCTTATAGAGAATGAAACAAATCCATGACTGAGGAAGATTGAAAGAATGTACCAAAGACAATAATATACATAGTTTTGACTTAAAAAGTTATTTTCTTACTTGATTAATCTCAATAACCTAGTAGCTGTACCATTATTTACCTATTTATTATATTTCATTTTTTTAAAGTTATTGACCCAATTCGGTTTCTTTGAGGTTCTTAATAAATTCATTTAATAGGTTAAACCATATGAAAAGGCCAGCCTTAAAAAAGTTCTTGACCTGTAAAAACAGTAATTTTATATGGTTTAATTTAGTTTTTCTGGAAATTGGGACAGAACAGGAATATTCTGTCTCTCTGAGTCAGCAAACAGATAACATCAAATTTGACAAGATGCTATCCAGCCTAAGACAGACTAGCAATTTCCAAAACTGTCAGTATTTTAGAAATAAATCTCATATTTAACATTATTTAATACACTTTGAAGGAAGATTTCTGAAACTTTTTGGAATGAATTTACCTATATTTACACCACAGGAATATAAATACCACAACAGACAAAAGTGTGTCAATGTGTTACACAAGAAGCAATATTTTGCAAGTATTTCAAATTACATCAGTCAATGGCAGTGACTCATTAAGTCAATTTTTCCAAGTTTGTGCATTTTATAATCTCTGTGGACTTTTTTGTTTTTGTTTTTGAGGTTTCAGAAGAGAATACCTTTCCTTACCTTTTGAGCTTCTAGAGGTGCCTTTTTGCTTCCCTTAATTCATGCCTCTCCTTCCATCTTCAAAGCCAGCAGCATGAACACATCTTCTCTTTGTGGTCAAATCCGCCTCTCTCTCATAAGGATCCTTGTAATTACATTTAGTAGCCGCCCAGATAATCCAGGATAATCTCCTCATTTGAAGATTCTTAATCACATATGCAATGTCCATATTGCTATATATGACAACATTCACAAGTCCCAGAGATTAGGTCTTGGATATCTTTGGGGGCTATTACTGAGCCTACCGCCCTTCTTAACACAACCGTGCTATGCTGTGAAATGCATTTTTTCTGAGATGATATCTCTTTGAATTACAAATATAAAATATAAGAGATCTAAATTATCTTATTTGAACTTCACACTTTACGGATTGTGAAACTGAAGTCTCCTAAGGACTTCAATAAACTATTTTGAGTGGCAATGTGTTACTAGGAGCAAAGCTGTGACTAGAGCCCAGGCCTCCCAATAACTACTGCAATGTTTATTCCATCACCATCCAATAGTGGAGAAAATGGATGCTTGGAAATAAAAGTTTGGAGGCAGTCATATGTGGAAAGTTCAATACACTAAGGTAATATTGCTATCTCCCAAGCAGTGAGACAAGGACAGACCCTAGGTTATATAGGGCTTGTATAGGCTTTTAGAACAGTCAATTAATTAATTAGTCTCCTTTGTTTTAGTGGTATTTGTTACTCTGGCTGGTTCAGAAATGATCCTAAAGTCACAAAAAGTGGGTATTAGTGGCTTTTATTAACTTTTATTAACTTTTTTCATATCTACCCTTAAGGAATGATTTGGTATAGCAGATAGGAAAGAGAGGAAGGAGGAGAGGAGGAATGGGGTAAAAGGGAGAGGAAGAGGGAAAGGGAGGGAAAGAGAGAGGGAGGAAAGAGGAGACAGAGAGAGATTTTCTTAGGAGGCAATAGGAGGCCTGTCTAGACAGCTCTAGCTTTGTTAATAAACACAGGGGTCATATTTTTTGTTATTATAGGACTTCATGTGAAAATTGTCTGTAGAATTTTCCCATGAGTGGCATATGACCATAACATGGAGCATTAATAGCCTGATGTTGAATTTGTGCCTTCTGTGTTGATTAGGATACGTTTAGGTGAAAGTCACAGACCACCTCCCTGACAGTGGCTTAAGGCATAAAACTCAGCTTGTGCATTTAACAAGAAATCTAAATGTAGGCATCTCAGGGATGATTCTACAACTTAGCAACATCATTAAGGCGCCAAACTTCCCATGCTTCCACAGCACCATCCTCAGTATGCCGATTCCGATCCTCAGTCTGATTGCCTCACAGATAACACCAAATTGCTGTCCTGGTTTCACTCCTAATGTCTTAGTACAATAACCCAAAGCAGGAATTTCATTTGGAAAGGGATGCAGAGGCAAAACAATATATCTTTTTGTACCTCTCTCAAGAAAGAAAAGCCTTGCTAGGATTTATCAATAGACTTCTCCTTACATCCCAGTGGGCATAAGCAGGTGAAAAGCTTTCTAAAGATAATTCACTACCAAAGGGGAATTAATTTGTTATGATTGCCTTAGAACATTATATTTATTCTGCGTGGCACATTGCTACATAGGGAGCAAAGAAACATTCTGTGATGAGAAACAAGAAAGTATTGTCAGTCAGGCCAAAGCAAAGTGCATGCCACCATGATTACATATATACCACCTCAGCTGCTTATCTGTCCCTTCTTCACTCAGGATTCCCTATCTGGACAGAGGATAATTGTTTATTACTCCAGGTAATTTATCTATAAAAAAGTCTCTCCTTCAACTTATAACTCATTTGAAGGAGATAATAGATTAGATAGATCTATATTAGATAGACAGACAGACAGACAGACAGATAGATAGATAGATAGATAGATAGATAGATAGATAGATAGATAATAGAATTGTGTCTAGTCCTTAGTCCTACCTAGAGGGCTAACAATCTTCAGTGGCTGCTATTTTTACAAGCTGTTTTCTTACACACAAAGTATATGTTAAAACAACCATGGACATGGAAGAAGTTTTTGTGAGGTTTAGAAATTACGTAGTATGGTATAGTACAGCCCCCGTTACTGCGGTTACCATATGTTTTAGTTCCGTGTAACTGTTGCACTGTGTACTTTGAACAGTGTCTGTTTTAACTTGCATAAATGTTCTGGCATGGACTATAAATTATGCAGTCACATTACCTAGTGCTTTTTTCTCCACAGTATATGAGCACATATAGAGTTTAGAATGTTTTCATTTGTTTGTTTATCGGACAGGATGTCACTCTAGCTGAGGCTGGAGTACAGTGGCATGATCATGGCTCGCTGCAGCCTCAACCTCCTGGGCTCAAGAGATCCTCTTGATTCAGTCTCCCGAGTAGCTGGGGCTACAGGCATGCACCACCACACCCCACTTATTTTTAATTTTTTTGTAGAGATGGTGTCTCACTATGTTGTCCAGACTAGACTCAAACTCCTGGTCTCAAACAATTCTCCCTTCTCGGCCTTCCAAAATGCAAGGGTTATGGGCATGAGCCACTGTACTCGGCCCTAATTTAGACTTTTGATCAAAAGTAATAGAGAATTCAATCCAGAATAGTTGAGGAAGAAAAGAAGAATCCATTGGCTTATGTAACTGAAACTTCCAAAGAAGACTAGATTCAAGCATTATATTTTGGAGCCTTGTGTCTTTTTCTGCCTCTCAGTAAATTTACCTTCAGGGAATAAAAACAATCAGCTCTGACAGCCCTGTAGGTATCCCCTAGCCACCTAGCTAGCAACCACAATAAGAGATGCCATCCCTTCAAAGGCTCTGGAAGAAGATTCCTGGCTAAGAGACTCGGTGGCCTGAATTGAGCCCTGTGCCCATCTCTAAACCTACTGTTAGGTTCAGGAGGATAAAGTATTTTCACACTCCAAGCCCAGGCTTCACGACCATCTCTGTGTCGGGGAAAAATTTTGTGAAGTTAAGGAACTTAGCTCTGTTGAAACTAATGGAATAGCTTCGTCAGAGGAAAATCACTTCTGTTATAAGAGAATTGGAAAAAGAAAGCTAAGTGAAACAGATGTTCACTATCCTCAGGGACAATTCTTTGAAAAAAATTTTCACAAAATGTATGAGATCTTCCACCTTTACTATTGTAACATGGCATGTGTCTTCTAGCTCAGCAATAGATTTTCCTAAAATCCATTATATTCATAACATTGGAACAGAAAAGAGGGAAACAGGCCTTAAATTATAGCCCTTTATTATAATAAAGTTTACTTTGATTCACATTATCCATATGACTGCAGTTTCTAATTGTAAAATCAAAAGTGCATGGAAAGGAAAATGAATCAGAATTCAAACATACAAGCAGTGCAATTTGTGTTTAAATTTCTCTTTTGAATGAGATTTTTTCCCCCACTTTTTATTCCTGGGTTCTGTTTAAGGCATGGAAAGAGTCAGGTGGCTAATGACACATAGAGAGTTTTGACTACTGAAGTATCCCAAAGTGCTGACGTGTGTTTAGAGAGGCCCTGCCTTCACTTATTACTTTGCATTGCCTTTGTTTGGTAATTGTCCTGCAGACAGAGGGAAGGATCCACCACACACCTAAAATTGATAACAACATCAAGATAACAGCATCATACATCACTTAGGGGATATAAGAGGTTTGTAAAACACATGATGGGACTTTTTCAATACAGCGGGGTAGGCACCCAAGCTGGTGTTGGTGGGGGTGGAGCTTGAGGAAAGAGAGAGACAAGTGTCTCTGGTCTTTTCTGTGGTTAGGGAGTGGGACTGGGATGAGGAGGGTGAGGGTTCCTGCTTGTGGGCAGAGGATTGTAGGATTTGGTTCCACTTTTCTATGGACTTATTTAGATGTGACACAAAAGGGAAAGGTAGAAAAGGTGGTGCCTCAATCTGTTAGCAATCAAAAATTTTTAAAATGGAAGAATCTGACTGTTCATCTTGTTTTAGAATCTCAGCTCCATCACTGACTGTGTGCTCTTATTAAGTGATGTCAAGTTTCTGGGTTCACTTACATTTTCAAACAAGACCACCTTACTTTCTTCATAGCATTATTGTGATGATTAAATACATAACAGTTGAGACCTCAATACTTTGCATGATTCAGAATAAAAATATAACAAATATTATTTACCCTTTCTCCTGTGCCACTTTAACCTTCTTTACACTCTAGGTGCTGAAGTCTAGACCATTTTGATTTAAATGTCTATTCAAATATGTGTATGTGTATATATATAAGTGACCTTCTGTACCCTTATGTTCTACATTTGTGAATTCAACCAAATGTGCATCCAAAATTTGTTTTTCTGAGAAAGAAATTTGCTCTTGTCACCGAGGGTGGAGTCCAGTGGTATGATCTCGGCTCACTGCAACCTCTGCCTCCTGAGATCAAGTGATTCTCTAGCCTCAGCCTCCTGAGTAGCTGGGATTACAGGTGCCCACCACCACACCCAGCTAAGTTTTGTATTTTTAGTAGAGGCTGGTCTGGAACTCCTGACCTCAGGTGATCTGCACACCTCGGCCTCCCAAAGTACTGGGATTACAGGTGTGATCCACTGCGCCCAGCCCAAAATATTTTTTTGTTTGTTTAAAAAAAGGATGGTTACATTTGTACTGAACCTGTATAGACCTTTGTCTTGTCATATTCCCTAAACAATATAGTATGACAACTATTTACATAACATTTACATTTTATTAGGTATTATAAATAATCTAGAGATGATTTATTCATACAGAAGTATACTCACAGGTTATTTCCAAATTACTGTGCCATTTTATGTAAGAAACTTGAGTATCTATAAATGTTGGTATTCATGGAGTGTTCTGGAACCAATCCCCCAAGATACCAATGACATCTGTGTATTTATTCAAATAAATACAAAACATGTAAACATATTCATATATGTCTTTGTTTGTCCAAATATGTTTGTATTTCAGAAAAGAACCACAGGTAAAAGTAAAAGTTAACTCAAGAGAATGAATGGCTAAAGGGCACAAAATATTGGTGCAATAGCTATCACAGTAACTTCAACTCGACCTCCATAGACATCAGCCTGCCTTATATATATATATGTGAATTATTCCATATTATATCCAAAATAATGTTAAGGCAGATATCCTTTCTTCTGTGAAGAAGCTTCCAGATGGATATAGGAAGTATCCTCCATGACATATGTCATTAACCTTTTCCTCCACTTTACAAAATTTAGACAAGCATCTTCCTGCCTCTAGGACCCTAATGTCCCTTACTTAAAGCATTTACTTTGAGAAAACTGGACATTGTAAATTCTTTCTCTGTCCCTTTAATGTATATGCAAATCTTCTCCAGTCTCTTGCCAGTTTTACAACCCTGGAAATTTCTTTCTCAAGAACCTGAGAACCCTCTCTTTGAAATGTCAGTAGTCTTCAAAGAAAATAGCAGTCCTATCTCCCAGTCTTCATGAGAAGGTGAGTGTCTTGCTCCAAGTTGTAAAACTACCTCCTGCCTTGAAAATACGAGCAAGTTTTTTCCTATGGGGAAGGCCAATTAGCAAACACAGAAGGCCTATATTTCCCCACTACCTCTCCAGCTCTTAAAAGCTCTCCAGCATTTTGTTTCAGTAGAGTTGAGCTCATGTGCTGGTTTCTGGCCTCTCTTTCCTATTGCAATAGCTTTAAATAAAGTCTATCTCACCTGTTAAACTTTGTCAAGATGCAATTTAGCTTTCATAAGCTCTCTTAGCATCTGATTTTGTCATGATTTTGTTTGCAGAAAGCAGTTTTATGCAGAGCTGGTAGGTTTTTCTTTCTGAATTCTCTCTCACTTCATGTGCGTGGGTGGGCATGTGCATGCATGCATGCATTTGTGCCTGCATGTATGTGACTGGGGAGCAAATGTGAATTCTAATGCATTTTAGCCAGGGAAGAAGAAATTTCATTTGAGGAATAAGTATACTCTAAATAACACTTGAGGAGCCTACACTGCTCAAATGTTCCTCTGTGACTTCTAGATGAGGTATTTACATACTACAGATTTTTTCTGTCTCATGGGTCAAAAGTTGTCATTTTGTTTACTTCAGTGGGAGGAGAACAGTATTGCCTTCTGAGTATGGATAACCTTCTGGGAGGGAGGGTAGCAGCACTTTTTAAAACACAGAAAAGCACCAGAAACATTCTGGGTGGCTTGCTACATTTTAATTTTTCAGGTGGGGCAAGGTGGAGCATAACTGTAGTTCCAGCTACTTGGGAGGCTGAGGGAAGAGGATTGCTTGAGCCCAGGAGTTTTAATCTGCATTCAGCTATGATTGTACCAATGCATTCCAGCCTGGGAGACAGAGGAAATTATATATAGATATAAATAATTTTGAGTAGGCTCCCACTCTGTTTCCCAGGCTGGAAGACGTATACATAATGCATCTGTTACAACTGAAATTTCACATCAGTGAAAAATTGCCCTACACACAGAAGGAAGTACCCCATTCCTTGATAATGCTGACCTGTTGCTGTCATGGCAATGAGGTAATGCTAACATCTTAGTGCCTGAATAGGAGGATGTGGAGCCTGAGAAATGCATGGCAGAGAAAGAAAAAACATATGTGGAGGTATGTAGATATATGACAGAAGGACAACAGGTGGCTCCCGTAACAGGAAAGCTAGTCAAAACATTGTTAGAATCAATTTATTTGCACCAAAGTTACCTCTATTTACAAATTTATGTAATTTACATAAGTTACATATCCAGATTATCTGAAAACCTACAGTGCAATTTACATGTATAAACATTTGTGATCTACTCATCAACATACACCTACTGTCAGAGTTTGAAAATATAGCATATCTGTAAAGAAATTCATAAGCCAAATCAAAATAGTTGCAATCCTAAGCTTTTGGACCCTTTAAGATAATTTCTGGTCACCTAAATCAAAGTATATCATATGCTATTAGTTGGAATAAAAATAAATAATAGGGAAGAGGAGAGACAGGCTCATACCTTCAACCCCAAAGAGCAGAGGACTGTCAGGAAAAAAATCAAAAACCAAAATGAAGGGTTTATTCGAGAGAAGCTGCCTTAGAAAGATAAGAGCAGCAAGCAGAGGCCTCCTCAAAACAAGGAGGAAAATCTAAGTGAGTTCAGAACATTTCTTTGCAGTAATAAAGAGTATATAAATGTTAATGTTATCCTGAATATTAAAATAATTTTTGTTTAAAATTGCTGAGTAAATAATGATAGAAAACATATTTATTTACTGAAGTTTTAAACATATTTTCTCCTTAAAAGTTTCTTTTTACGGGTTAGGGTGAGCCCTCTCCTGCCCCACTTTATGATTTTTTACCTCTTTTATAATATCTTATTATATTTTTATTTTAACATCTGTTAAGTTAGTTAAGTTACATTTTATCTTAAATGAATGTTTACCATTTTAAACAATTTAAAAATCATTTTTATATCACTGTACTAGTTTGTCATTTTTCTAGGACAAAAGATGTTGAGAACTAAAGCCATTTATTTCTATACATAGGTTGGACACTGAAGAACAAGATTACCTTCCCTCATAGAGTTTACTGTCTACACAAATATTACTATTATTCCACTGTCTTCATTAGCACAAGTTTACTATTATGTGAGTCTCTTGCCCAGGCAAATAACTAGATTGCTCATTAAAAAACCTTCCTGAAATATCTACCAACTCTTCACTAAAAAGCATGAAGTTATGCCCTAAGACTCTTCTGAACCCCTTGCCTCAAAATCCTCATCTTGCAGCTTTTGCCAATCCTAAACTGTAATATCATGATTCTTATGCAATCCTATTTGTCATCTACCCAGCAAGGCTGGTATTAAAAGATATACCTTATCTTGCAACTGTCTAGTAAATTTTCTAGTAAGTTCTAACCGTGTATTTTCCTCTTTGAAACATTATCAAAGCTTTGGATGTAATGTCTTCCCTTAACAAGGTAAGCAATAGATTATGATATTAGAGATGGAAGCAGCCAATGAGGCTCATGCTTAAATGGCTAGACTCCCTGTGCTCCTGCTGAAGGCTTGAACTCCAAAGTCAAACTATATCTGGCCATGGGATTTCCTGACCAAAGAGGACAGGAATAATGTTCTCACATAGATACTGTTACTGTCTTCCCAACTTATCTTCCTTCCTCCCTTCCTCCAGTAACAGCATCCTTCTTTCCGTGGGAGATCCACTCCATATGGTTTGGCTGAGACTTTCCCCTCTCACATTCCAAAAGTGTAGCACATGATACTGTTGCAGAACTTTCTCGTTAGTTCAGCTAAAACTCAGTTCTTGTCACACAAACAGGAAAGATTAGACTCGCAGTCACATAGAAAGGTGAAGCAAATGGAATTTATTGGGTGGAAAGGAAAAACAGCTCTCAGAAAACCAAGAGAGTCCTGTTAGCAGGTGTCCTGCCTCACAGATTGAATCACAGGTCACCACAAAGGAACAGGAGAGGTCAGGTTCCTGACCCCTGCCAATGGCACAAACTTCCCCAGGCTCCCCCGCATTCTACCAGTGTGCAGGTGGGCATTATTCAGAAAGAATCAGTTGGGAAAAGGGCAGGCTTCATTCAGGACCAGCAGCGTGGTTTTTCAGCCTTCAGGCTGTTTTCAGGCTTGAAGGCAGGGTTTCCTTTGGGGGGACCCTGAGCTGCCTCTGTCCGTATCAACCTGCACAATAAGGGCAGCCCATCCTCAAGGCACAGTGCTTAGCACATTGTTATCAGTGTTAAGAGATCTGAGTTAGCCCAAGTTACTGTCAGCCTATCCCAATGGATCCATAGCAACTGAGTCCCTGCCTCCTTAGAAGAAAGAATTTGACTGAGGGGCATAAAACAGAAAAAGAGATCAAGGCAAGTCCCAGGGAAAAAATTGAAGTTTATTTTAAAATGCTTTAGAACAGGAAGACAGGAAAATTTGCTTGAGAGAGACCTAAGTGGGCACATGAAGATTAAAGAGAGAAGGTTGAGTGCCCCATTTAACTGAGATCCTAGGACTTTTCTAGGCTTGTCTCTTTCCCATGATTCTTCCCTTTGGGTGAGCTCCCTGCTTCCTGCATGCACACGGCTTTCCTTACCCTGTGCCCTTTCCAGTGAAGTGTTCCTCCACACCCGGAAGATCATACTTCACCATTTTTGTCTCCTAACAAGTATGCCAGGAAGTTGCTTCTCCCTGGGGTCTAAATTTGGTTAACAGTGTGATCGTAATGGGTGTGGCCCATTAGGAAATAGCCTCTCCTTGGCACTACTGAATTATCATTTTTAAAGAGGCAATGCGATAATCACTGAACCATCACTCAACATCCTTAGTGGGTGATGGGGGTTGGGGTGAGCTCTCTCCTGCCCCACTTATGCCTCACTACCTGTAACAGCATGACCCAAGACGACATAATCAGAGGCTCTCCGATGACTTTGCCTATTTTGGCAAAGGGATATTGTCTTCTCTGGAATCTCCAATTATTATTATCATTTTTTGAGACCGAGTCTCCCTCTGTCGCCCAGGCTGTAGTGCAGTGGCATGATCATGGCTTGCTGCAACCTCCACCTCCCAGGTTCAAGCGATTTTTCTGACTCAACCTCCTGAGTAGCTGGGACTACAGGCGTGTGCTACCATGCCTGGCTAATTTTTTGTACTTTTAGTAGAGACAGGGTTTCATCATGTTAGCCAGGATGTTCTCAATCTCCTGACCCCATGATCCGCCTGCCTCAGCCTCCCAAAGTGCTGGGATTACAAGCCTGAGCCACCATACCCAGCCCTCGAATCTCAAATTCCATAGCTGATTTAAGTTTGGAGTTGTTAGTGGCCATCTGTCCCAACCCCAGTGAGAGCTTATTTGGAAAGGAAACCAGAACAAAGACAAAAAGACTGGAGGAAAAAAAACAGACAGGACTCCCCAGTGACTTGTATCTCCTGAATCTAGCCTTTGTCAAAATCTTACCCTTGCGTGTTTCTGTGAAATAATTGCACCATTTAAAATTAAATGATTTTTAGTGGTAAATGATCAATTAGTTTCCTTTTTAATTCAACTTAGAAATTGGATTTCTGACACTTATAATCAAGATTTCTTCTGTGACACAGAGAAGAATCACCCTAATGAACTAGTCTCACTGAGATGAAGCTGGTGACCCCAGGGCAGGGCTATAAATGCTTCCCTTTTGTTATTATAAAGCTAACATAAGTTTCTTAGGAATCGTCTCCAGGTATTTCCGCTAAGACTGGCTTCAATCGCATTTGAAACTTCTTAGACTTGGGCTCCAGTTGAGAGTCTAATGAATATGTTCCTATTATTACTGTTGTAACAGAGTGAGTTGTAAGGGAAGCGCCATGCTCTGAGATTGAATCAGGAGTCCTTTATTGCCAGCAACCAAGAGACGGCTAACGCTCAAAATTCTCTTGGCCCCAAAGAAGGTGTTCGATTCCTTTTTATACCTTGCTTAGAGAAGGGGCGTGGCAAAGCGGAATTTTACAGAAGCAACAAGCAAGTTAGTAGGAGGAAGCTGGTAACCAGGAGGCAAGAGGTTCCCAGGATTGTTGGTTACTATGGGGGGGTCGCAGGGGGTACTTGCCAATCACCAAGGGGGATAGGTTATTCACAATAGCAGGTAGACTCCCCAAGCAGGATGTGGTTACAATGGTTACAGGGTACTGGGTACAGTGTGACTCAGCTGTGCATCCAAAGGAGAAATGGCGGGAGGGAGAGGCTAAAATGGAATTTGTCAGGCTTACATCTAAGATGGAGGCTGTTAGGCTATCACATTATGAGCAGCAAAACTTCTCACACCTTGTCATTGAGAGCTTCATTCACAGTTCAGTGATATTTACGCTGTGTGGTTGCCTCGTTCATGTATCTTGTAAATATTTTTTATGTTCATCTAGAAATCCTGATACTTAGACTCCAAACCATAACTAAAAAGAATAAACACACTCTGCCAAGGAAATACATTTTGCTTTTCTTCCTTCTACCCTTACTCAAATAAACATAACTAACATAATCAAAGATACCCACAGGCCTTGGCATAGAATAAAAAAAAAATAACTGAAAAATCATAAGGCAAATAGTCATTTAGACATTTTTGCTTCAGGAAAAGAAGAACTAATCTTTGGCTGAACTTAGAAACCTGAAGAAGGGAAACTATTTATTCTGGATCCGACTTCATTTCAATCTCATTTATGCATATTACTTAAGTAGTTCTTCTACTGAGAATTTATCGAATTGCCATACACAAATTGCCTGGCATATATAAGTCATTGTTAAATAATAGTTTGCCTTTTCTTCTCCTAATTCTCCACGAGAAACAATGTGTCTGTGTTAACAGAGAAAGTAATTTCTGCAAAATGTTTTGAAGTGGCTTATTCTGAGCCAATATGAGTGACCGTGGTCTGGGGAACAGTTGCAAGAGGTCTTGAGAAGTGTGGTTGGGTTACAGTTTGGTTTTATACATTATAGGGAGACAGAATTAGAGGCAAAGACATAGTACATGGAAGGCATACATTGGTTTGGCCCAAAAAGAGGACATAAAAGGCATAGGAGGGTTTCACGGATTCTTTTGTTGATAGATTGTTTAAGGGAGTTAAGCTACTGTCTAAAGACATAACGTCAGTAGAAAGGAATGCTGGAGTTAGATAAGCGGGTTACCCAGATGTGGTGCTCACACCTATAATCCCAGCACTTTGTGAGGTTGAGGCAAGAGGATCCCTTGAACCCAGAAGTTCAAAAACAGCCTGGGCAACAAGCAAGACCTCATCTCTACAAATTAGAAAAAAAAATTAGTTGGACATGGTGGTATGTGCCTATAGTCCCAGCTAATTGGGAGGCTGAGGCAGGAGAATTGCTTGAGCGTGGGTAGCCGAGGCTGTAGTGAGGTGTGATGTTGCTACAGCCCTCCACCTTAGGCAGCATAGTAAGAGCCTGCCTCAAAAATAAATAAATAAGGAAACAGGTTGTGTGGAGACCACAGTTCTTTTTACGTAGAAGAAGCCTCATAGGTAGGAACCCTCAGAGAGAATAGGTGGTAAATATCTCTTTGCACAGTTTCATTTTTTATTACTATTATTGTTATCTTATAGATATGGAGTCTCATTATGTTGCCCAAGCTAGTCTTGAACTCCTGGGCTCAAGTGATCCTCCCGCGTCAGCTTTGTAAAGTGCTGAGATTACAGACACGAGCCACACCACACCTGGACTTACTTTCTTCAGATCTTTATAGGTGTTAGACTCTCAGTTAATCTCTCCTAGATCCAGTAAAGGCCTAGAAAGGGAAAGACTGGCTGCATGAATGGAGATTCTCTAAAGATATGAATGTCCCCCACAAAAGACAGCTTGGCAAATCCATTTCAAAACATGTCAGAGAAATACATTTTGGGGTAAAATATTTCTATTTCCTCCAGGATCTGCTATCTGTTGTGTGATGGTGTACCAGAGTCAGGTTTGAAAGTAAGCTACATTATACTGCATGAAATTTAAAAGCCTGTTTAATGAGATTGTATGGTTTGTAGGTTGTGACAATCCTTACCTTGCATGGCCTTGGGTCTGTGTATAATTTGGTATCTTACAGCCACAAAGAATCTGCTTAGTCAGTCTTGGAATCTCTATTTTGTCCTTAATACTGGTCAGCTAGGCCTGAACTCCGAAAGGGAGGGATGAAAGTGAAGCATGTCTGGCCTCTCTTTCTATCATGGTCATGACTGAGAATTTATTTTCAGGTTTCTCTGGAGTATCTTTGACCAAGAGGGAGTCCATTCAGTCTGTTGAGAAGATTTAGGATTTTATTTTTGGTTTACATCAGCAGAAGCTAGGTTATGCTGTGTTAACAAATCTTAAATCTCAATAACTTATAGCAAAATAAAATTCCCTACGGAAATTTTATGTGCATCTGAGATCTGATGCTGATAGAGCAGCCTCTAACTGGGACATTCCTACTATTATGGCAGAACTTGACAACCCATACCCAGGTGCTAAAAATGGCCACTCACATTTTGTCAACCAATGAGGAGGGGAATTCAATCCTTCCCCGGGAAAAGCAGCAAATACTTTGGAAAAATAATATAGTCTACTCTGTGCGAGGAGATATTTGCCCCTGCCCTGGTATTGATCAACAGGAGTCAAGGAGAAAAATAGGGTACAATACTAAAAGTTCAGTAATCCTGTTATCTAATGGAGAGGATCTGGCCTGTAGGCAAGTAAGACATTCTGCAGATTTCAGTGGACTCTTCTTTTGTTTAAGCCCATCTTTGGCAAAGAACACTGTAGCAACCATTTATTGGTTAAAATGATACCAGGAAGAAGGCATACAGAAAACTGTGGTAAATGACAGACATCCCCAATGACAATCCATTTAGAGGTCTTCCCAGGACTTTTCTAAAGCTGATAAATTGGAGATTTGCAGATGATTAAACAGGTTATTCTCTTTTCAGTGCATTTTCCACATACAAGTTCATCATCTTTTTTACTAATATTCTATAATTATATCAATGTCTAAGAGAAAAGTAGAAGAGAGAAAATACTTCTTTTATTTGTTGGTAGATTTCTCTTTCTTTCTCTTTTCTTCCTTCCTTCCTTCCTTCCTTCCTTCCTTCCTTCCTTCCTTCCTTCCTTCCTTCCTTCTTTCTTTCTTTCTTTCTTTCTTTCTTTCTTTCTGTTTTTTCAGTAAGAAAAAATATCTAGGCCAGACAGAGTGGCTCACACGTGTAATTCCAGAACTTCGTGAGACACAGGCAGGTGAATCACTTGAAGCCAGGAGTTTGAGACCAGCTTGGGCAACATATCAAACCCTGGCTAGCCCAACAAACAAATAAATAAAAATAAAAACAAAACAACTGTGTTCACTTAGTTTTATTATTATTTTTTTCAAAACTAGTAATAATTTCTTAGTATTCTCTTGCTTTTCTGATATGGAGCATGCTTATCAAATAAGAATCAGCTTCCTTCAGAAAGCAAATTATATCAATAGTGGAGAGCAATCTGAGTTTCATTTATAAAACCCAAAGGAAGAAAATAGAGCACTTGATCCAGGATTTCAGTACTCTCAGTGATTGCATTGACAATGTTGTCAAACGAAACCACTGGACAGAATGAATCATTAGGATACCAAAAGTCATTGATTCAGGGACTATGAAAAGCAATAACATTGATATGGAGTGTTACTGGGTTGCTTTGTATATTTTGTAGCCAATCTGTCCACGCACAGATTTCTATATAGCCTTACTCCATGAAACTCACATCAGAATCCTACTTGGCATTTAGTCAATTCCTTTTCCCAAACATGCCAGCTTAATCTAAGGGAAGTTTGAATAAAATGCTATCATAAGGGAAAAAATAAAATAACTTGCAATAAGATCCTAATATAAGAGGAAAAGATATGGGCCCAAGATCTCTAAAGTATGTTAGCGACAATTTGTTTTATCTAGTGCAGAAGGGCCTTTTACTTGTCCCTTTTGAAGTAACTATAATACAGTAATTTGTTTGGGATGGGTCAAATAAACTAACAGGATAAACAAAAATTGGTATGATAATTACTCTTACATGGCTCTTCATGCCAACTAACATCCTAGCATGATGAATTACAAGTATTCTATCACAAGGAGGCTGGCTAGATTAGCTTCACGAGCTTATTTAAAATGTGTTACTTGAACAAAGTGAAAAGGAATAAGTGAATAAAAATTCTCCCCAGAAGCCATTATAAATAATTCGTGCAAAATATTTTTTAATTGGTACAAAATTCTCTTTAAAGTGGGTGCAAAATTTACCTACTAACCGCCTATTTCCAAAATTAGCCTATATTCTGGGACCACACCAAGTATACAGAGATCTAAAAAAAAAAAAAAAGGTATTATAGTGCAGTTTCCATTCATGAAGGGCATATATCCCTTTTGGTTTGAAAACCTTTATCATCAACAGGGGCAAGGAATTTTCTTTATGCTGTAGGGGCAAAAAGGTAGTATCTTTTCCTCACCCATTGCAAGGTACATGGCTGATGCCCTTATAACAAAAGTTAGGTCAGCAAGAAAAAGCATAACAAATTCATTTAACTGAAGTTTTATGTGACACAGGAGGAGACTACATATTTTTATGCTTACGTTCCATATAGTGTAGACTGATGTTAGAAGTATAATCAGATGAAAGGAGTATGATCTAATGGTAATAAACTGAGAGGGGAAAACAGCAAAACCTGTCTGTTCAAATTCTTCTTGGTCTCTCTGTGTCTCATTCCTTCCTCAAGGTATGCAGCAGGATACCTGCCACATGAGTGTCTTCAGGAGACAAGGGAGTCAGAGAGTGACATTTCTAGGTTTTATGGCTTGCCTGGAGGAGAGGAGTTCTATTTTCTATGGTCCACCTTGGGGAAAAAGAATTCTAGCTTTGATAACTTGTTTCAGAGGAGAAATGGAGGAAGGAGAAAAGAGGGTGGAAGAAGGTCGGAGAGCTCTTACTGCTTCTGAGGCTCTTCCAATGTCCCTCAGTTCAAGATACTCAGCCTGCTAAAGCACCATGCTTTGAGGATCATTTTCTGAACCCCAACAATCCCTTCAATGTAAAAATGGAAATGGTGCTCTACTGAGGAGGTTGGCTGTCCTCAGCACACTCCCACTTTCATTAACCCAAATCCGATCTAGTTGCTGGATTGAACCACTAGTTATGCTTGTCTGAGTTAGAAGAACTCAGTTTTTTTTTTTTACAGGTCTTCTAATTCAGTCATTCAGCCTTGAAAACATCACTTAAAACTGTTAGAGTTTTACTTCCTCTTTGGCATAAAGAGGGGAATGGTTTCTTTCAACTGTAATGGTTTCTTTCAATCTGTAATTAATATAGTAAATAAAACTCAGCTATCTTTGCCTATATAGCAAAGATAATAAATTTTATGGCAGAATTACAATTGATTTACCCTTTCTATTGTTGCACTGACAAAGCCAAAACATAGAGACAATGCTGTAATGTGAAAAAGGTTTTCTTCTTCCTACTTGGGTCTGGTGGTTGGGGTCTGCAAAATAACTGATAATAAACAAAGTAACAAAAGAAAAAACAGGATTTATTTACATGTTCATGTACAATAAATAAAGGTTTATACTTATATGTCAACTTAGCGGGGGACTTTTAGGGATTCAATGGGAGAGTATGAAAAGTTTTATTGGGCTTTTTAATGCTAATAGACATGGGTATTCTGTCTCCAAGGCAGCTGAATTTTGTAGGAAACTCTGTTATTCCAGTTTCACACTGCTTTAAAAAACTATATGAGACTGTGTAATTTACAAAGAAAAGAGGTTTAATTGACTCACAGTTCCACATGACTGGGAAGGCCTCAGGAAACTTATAATCATGGCAGAAGGTGAAGGGGAAGCAAGGCATGTCTTACATGGGGCTGGAGAGAGAGAGCAAGGGGGGAAGTGCCACACTTTCTTTTCTTTTCTGTTTTTTTGAGATGGAGTCTCACTCTGTCACCCAGGGTGGAATGTAGTGGCACAATTTCAGCTCACTCCAACCTCTGCCTCCTGGGTTAAAGTGATTCTCCTGCCTCAGCCTCCCAAGTAGCTGGGATTACAGGCACACACCGCAATGCCCAGCTAATTTTTATATTTTTAGTAGAGACGGGGTTTCATCATGTTGGCCAGGATGGTCTCGATCTCCTGACCTTGTGATCCACCCGCCTCAGCCTCCCAAAGTGGGGATTACGGGCATGAGCCACCATTCCCGGGGCACACTTCCAAACCATCAGATGTGTGAGAATTCATTATCATGAAACAACATGGGAGAAATCTGCCCCCCGTCATTCAGTCACCTTCCACCAGGTTCCTCCCTTCACATGTGGGGATTACAATTGTTGATGAGATCTCAGTGGAGGCACAGAGGCAAACCATATCACTTCTTTAGAAAGGGGTTACTGCTGGCTGTATTTTCAGGAGAATAGGCTTTATTCAGATAAGGCGAAGTTCAGGTAACCTTTTTTTTTTTTGCCCCAGCATCTTTGCAGCTCAGACGTTTTCACTTTAAAATAATCTTTCTGCCAACTCTGGGGATCTAAGTCTATCCCCACAATTTTATTTCTGTAGATTTATAGAATTCAAAATTGTCTTTACATCATCTTCCAGAAGGAGTGACCATAAACATGGTCTACTGCTGGAAGGAAGATTTTTATTTTTTACAGAACCTTTTGCTTGGACTTTCATTTGCATTTAAAAGAGCGATCTGCTAGGCTGTGTTTGTGATTTAAAGATAATTACACAGCATGTGGCCATATTAAGTTGGGAGAATTTTTTTCTTAAAGTCACTTTGAGAAAATAAGCGAAAGCCTAAGTTTTTTTAAAAAATCTTTTTTATAAGATTTGTAGTCCTTATATAATTATTTGTCTTGAACAAATTTACATATACATGTGAGTGTGTGTGTGTGTGTGTGTGTGTGTGTGTGTGTGTGCGTGTGTGACTATTCTTTAAGTTGCCCAAGGTTGGTCTTCTCAGTACAATTTCAATACTTCAAATTTCATCCTTGTATCTTCAAGGTTAGTGATTTTGCCAATTTAGGTTTACTCCTAGGTTACTGTAAACTTGAAACTTAAAGGACATCAAAGCTTTTATTTTCCATTTCATTTTTCTTTCCTCTAGGCCATAGATGAAGATCTTACAACCTTTAATGAATAGCTCATTTGTCCTTATACCGACCTAGTTTTACTATCTTTTTAATCAAATACTTGATATATGAAGCCATCTCCAATCTTGTAGAATGATGCAGGAATCATAGCTGACAGCTAAAATTTAGGTCTCCTGGCAAGACGCAACACAAAAGCCAACTAAATTGATAAAAATTCTTCCTTTTGAGGAATTCAGAACTTAAACCTGAGAAATAAACATAAAATTCTAAGCCCCACCAAACAAGTGAATGAATGATTTCTTGGACACAGGGACCCCAGAGAAACCTTGGAAGCTGAGTTTCCAGCCATGACAGGATGGGAGGTTAGACAAGCCTTTTATACCCCTTCCTTGCTAACCATCATTAGGCTTTCTTCCCCAAGGTCGAAGCAGAAACCAGCCTTTTAAAAAGACTCCACCACTGATATCAACCAACCACCTGACACTGTTCCACTCTTTTGTGTTTTGGCAAAACAACCAATCAGGATTTTTCCTTATAAAGACTGCTTACCACGGAGTGGTTCTGGCTAGTCTACTGAGGAGGCACAGTGAGGGTTTTCAGGTCCTCTTCTTCACCTTAAACCTCCACCCTGAGAGCATGCTAATACTGCTAATTTTTTAACACTGGTCTAAAGGAAGGGCATGAAGCTCAATTGTGCGAGTGCATGTTTTCCTTTCACAAATATTCATGTCTTCTTCAGTAGCTTACTGAATATGTATATATGGCTATCTCATTCAGCATAAGTCCCTCTTATTCTTCCCATCCTCAAAGTATTTGTTTCTGGCCCCCTTCCACAGCCTATGCTTCCAGCCTATCAGAATGGCCACCCTGCAGGATTCTGCTTAGCTGATTTTCTTTTTTCTTTTTCTTTTTTTCTTTTCTTTTTTATCAGACACAGGGTCTTTCTCTGTCACCAACTAGAGTGTAATGATTCAATCATGGCTCACTGCAGCCTCAATTTTTCAAGCTCAAACAATTCTCACATCTCAGCTTCCCAAGTAACTGGGACTACAGGTGTGTATCACCATGCCTAGTTAATTTTTTTAAGTGTATTTGTTTCAAAGAAGCAGGGTCTCACTATGCTTAGGCTGATCTTAAACTCCTGGGCTTAAGCAATCCTCCTGCTTTGACCTCCTGAAGTTCTTGGATTACAGGCATGGGCCACATGTTTGGCCTGCTTAGCTGATATTTTATACAAAATAATTGCTATGTTTTGATCCTAAACATTCAAGGAAACATGGACTACATTACTCCAAACAAGGAAACATTTGTTCATGTGGTCAGTGGTTCTTAACCAGGGGCATTTTTTTTTACTTGCAAGGACAACTGACAACATCTGAAGGCTTGTTTGTGTACTCCAACTGGGGAGATGCTACTGGGATCTGGGTAGAGGCCAGCAATGCTACTTATTAAACATTGTAGGAGACCAGAATATGCTACACCAGAATATGAAGAAAGAAAACTGAGAAACGGAAGAAGGACAGCTTTCTCCTCCCTTGCTCTATTTGCCTAACCAGGACATACATTCACAAAAACAAAAGGTATTCTCCCTACAACTCTTTCTGCTAGGAAGAACAAGGTTAACCACTGAAGTAAATTTTGAACACTTATCATCTGAATATGATACCAGAGGAATGTACATTAACAAGCATCATTAAGTCGCCCTTACCTGTCATTTATTTGCCTTCCCACAAGGTACTACCCAGAGATACCAAAAATACTTTTACTTTTCATTGTCGCTTCTTCAAAAATGTACTGTACTTTGTTGAAGATGTTATAAAGGTGGTGTTCAAAGTGATCTATGTGAGAATGACTCATTCCCTGGTATCTCATGTACATGTAAAATATACATGTTAATAAGCTTCTGCGTTTTGTTGTTATTGTTATTGTTGTTAATCTGTCTTTAGATACAGGGGTCCATTCCAACTAAGAACCCACCAGAATTAAAAACAGTTTTTATTCCCCCCCCCCCACAATATTCTATAATGCACAAACTGGTCCCCTCCTCCCCACCAACACACATACACAAATAATTATCAGGCTCAATACAGGAAAACACACACAGATTGAAAAACTCTGTTATACCTTGAGGACATATGGCTTGGGCTACAGACCCCTACATAGTGGGTGCTCTATTTTTAACTTTACCAGAAAATGTATTCATCTAGATGACAAAGTTAGGAGAGATTTGGGTGAAGAGTGATTTATTGTTTATTTAAAAAACAAAAATAGACAAAAAAATAAAAATAAAAATCTTTCTTTTAGGGATTCAAATGTGATATGTAATATGATTTTTGCTAACATGAGTTTACCCACATACAGAGACAATGGCCTACTAATCCTGAGCTGGCAATTAAGTCCTAGATTTTCTATCAGCAGAAACAGAAGACAATTAAAGCCAAAATATGAATGATGAAAGTGTATTGTTGGTATTAAATAAGTTATATCCATATGAAATAAAATAACTATTCAAAAGAAAAACACAGCTAACTCTACCAAATTTTCACCCAATGGACACAAATGAAATATTGGTGATGCTTCTAAAGGTTGTATTTCTCTTCTATAATCATATTTATGAATAGGTAAAAATTCAGGATATTAGTTGAATCAGGCCTCTGCCCAGATAAAACGTTACAATTGATTTACTCTCCTTCACAATGAAAAGTATGTTATTATCTTTCTACAGTAAAAAATCTAAAGATGTTACTCTTTCAATATAAAAATCTACTGTTTCCCTGCCTAAAAGATGCTTCACAAAATAATTCCAAATGAATTCTCCAAACTTAATTTCTCTTTATTCTGTGATCCAACCACAAAGGGTTTTTGCTCTTCAGTTCTTCACCAAGTGTTGCATGTATGCCCTTTCAAGATTTCCTGACTTTATACATTTTAATTTGACTAACATCCTGTCCTAAGCAACTGTGGATGCCATGTTTCTGCTCACACATCATCAATTGCAGAAAGTTTTCTAAACCTAACCTTCTTATTTCCCTTCAAATGCACTAAGTAACACTTTTTTCAAATTGTTTAACCTGTACCACTTGATCATCATCAAAAACTGGTATTATAACTATTTATCCACATATTCTTGACTGATTTTATTCATTGTTGTATTCCTAACATGCAATTATGACACATAGTAGATGCCAACTTACTGTGTTTGCTGAATTCGTGCTTATATAGGAATTGATTTTGTGACAAGAATTTCAATTACTATAGTTTGATTTTGATTAAGACATTTTATGAACTCACTACACATGAATAAGGTATTGATTTGATGGTAGAAATTTAAATGTTTTCAATGAACAAACCATCCACCAAATAATGATGAATGTATGATCATTAATAAAAATATTGATATTTATTTGAAAACCTAAGACATGTTCAACATTTGGTGCTATAATAATCTGAATGTTTACATTTTTCTAAAATTCAGGTGTTAAAATCACCCATTTGATGGTGTTAGAAAGTGGGGTGGAAGATGATTAAGACATGAAGGCAGAGCCCTCATGAATGGAGTTAGTGTCCTTATGAAAGAGGCCCCAGAAGCTCCCTCACCACTTTCATCAAGCGAAGTTACAGCAGGAAGATGGCCATTTATGAACAAGTAAATTGGTTCTCGCCAGATACTGAGTCTGCCAGCATCTTGCTCTTGGAGTTCTTTGCCTCCAGAATAATAATAAATAAATTTCTGTTAATTATAAGGTACCCAGTTTATAATATTTTTGTTATAGAAGGCCAAATGAACTGAGAGAAAAGTCTTTTCCAGAAGCGGAGCCTTCTGTAACAGATACCTAAAATGTAGAAGTGGCTTTGGAACTGGGTTATGGGTAGAAGCTGGAAGAGTTTCAAGATTCACACTAGAAAAAGCATACATTGCTGTGAACAGACCATAAAGGACAATTTTGGTGATGGCTCAGAATATGAGAAGAGCTATAGAGAAAGCCTCAGTCTTTTAAGAGAATACCTAAGTAGTCATAATCAGAATGTCAGTAGCAATATAGACATTAAGTGCTATGCTGATGAGGCCTCAGATGGAAATGAGGAACACATTATTGGAAAACGGAGGAAAGGCAATCGTTGTTATAAAGTAGCGAAGAACTCAGCTGAAACCTATATGTGTCCTAGTGTTTTATGGCAGGTAGAACTTGGAATCAATGAAATTGGATATTTGATTGAGGAAGTTTTTAAGCAAAGTGTTGAGAAGGCTGTGCCTTGGTCTCTCTTGAGTTTTTACTGCAAAACACAAGAAGAAAAATAACAATGACAGAACTGTTCATCAAAATATACCAGAATTGGAAAATTAATAAAATTCTCATCCTGTTCATATTAAAAGAAATGGAAAAGCACATTTAAGAGAGACGTGTGTGACCAAATGACAATCATTGTTGCGTATTAATTTACCGTATCAAGAGAAGCTATTCATCAAGACAATGGAACGATGAGAACAAAGGAATTTTGGAGATTATCAGGGCTTCTTCCAGCCTATCACAGAATGATTTTGAAGGAGGAGTTATGGGCCCCTGCAGAACTTCAGTGCTCTCTGTGTGACACCATAGCAAGAATCTGCTTGTCACATTCCAATGCTGGGCTCCTCAGCTGCTACAGGTACAGCACAACCCACTGTGACTACCACCGTAGAGAGTATAGGTTGTAAACCTTGATAGTATCCACACAGTGCCATCTCTGCTGGTATCCAAGAGTGTGTGAGCCATAGAGCATGGCTACCTCCATGCAGATTTCAAAGGATGCCCTAGAGACCCACAGGGCCCCAGCAGAGAACCACCATGGGAGTGGAGCCACTACAGGGGGTCCCTACTAGGGCAATCTCCAGCAGATCTCTGAGGGTGAATTTGCCTTAAGGCTCTCAGACCAGTAGGCCCACAAGAGGACAATTCCAGCCCAGGAGAGCCATGGGCACATTACCAGGCCTAGAACTATAGTGTTGGTGGGGCCATGCAGAGAACCACTTTAGGCCTAGATGGCAGAACCTTGTGTCAAAGAATATTATTCTCTTAAGATTTTGAACTTGTATGGGATTGTTACCCCTTTCTTCTTTTCTGTTTGTCCCTTTTGGAATGAGAATATCTAGCTATGCCTGTCCTACTGAGACAAGATTGTTCCCTTGACCTTGATCCCTTTAGTGGGCAGGAACTGGAATGGCTTGTTTCACTCAGCCTGCCATTTGCCACTTCCTGCAAGAGTGTGTGAGCAAGTGTGGGAACTGGAGGGGACAAATGCTGTAACTGGCTTGTCGTTCCTCTCTGGCTGGAGCAGGCTCGGTGTGGGCCCCAGAGTGAGGTCCAAACCCCTGCCCTCTCAGCACCTGGTTCCTGTTCAGGTGAATGAAGAATCAGGTCACACAAACAGATTGAAGGGTAGTGTTTGCAGAGGACTTTATTAAGTGACTTAAGTGGCTCTCAGAGGAAGAGGGGATTGGAAAGAGGATGGTGCAAGAAGAAGGTGATCTTTCTCTGAAGCCACACATCTGAAGTTAGCCATGTCTGTCCATAGTCCCTGACACTCAGTTGCTTCTCTGCTCACTATTCAGCCACTTGTATCCCCAGTGCTAGGCCACTTGTGTTGCTCAAGTATTTTTGATGGGCACAGAAAAGGGGCAAGGCAGGCCAAAAAGGCAATATCTTGGCAGAAAAATGGGGTCAGCTATTTTCACGTAGGGCTGCAGTTCCAGGCTTCAGGGTGGGGTTTAGCCAGAAGCCCAGCCATTTCATATCACTACCATTGTGATTTTGAAGCACACAGCATGTTTATTTCATAGGCTTACAGTTGTAGCACAATTTGCTTCATGATGAATTGTACCTTGAGTTTCACCTATATTTAATTTAGATGCTATTAAGATGAGATGCTGGACTTGACTTTAAAGTTAATGCTGGAATGAGCTAAGATTTTTTAGGATATTAGGATGGTATTAATATGGTTTGCATGATAGGACATAAATTTGGAAGGAGTCTGGATGTGTCCCCCATCAAAATCTATTTGCTAAAACCTAATCACCAATGTGATGGTGCTAAGAGATGGGTTGTCTGGGAGGTGATTAATTCATGGGGGCAAAGCCCTCATGGATAGGATTAATGCCTTTCAAAGGAAGCCCAAGATATTTGCCTTGCTGCCTTCTTCCAGGTGAGAATTTACCGTCTATTACCCAGGAAATGGGCCTTCACCAGATATTGAATCTGCTGGTCCTGTGATGTTGAAATTCTGAGATTCCAAAACTATCAGAAATAAATTTCTGTTGCTTATAAACTACTCCGTTCCTGGCATTTTGTGGTGGTAGTACCAAAAGACTAAGAAACTTGGCAATTCTAAGAGTGTAAACTATGACCCTGATGTTAAGAAGCCTATAGTCAAGTTTAAATACAAGGCAGGCTCAGAATGGGAAAGAAAAATAAATAAAATAATCCAAAGTGTTTATTACTTTCTAGCACACATTAGTGCTCAAACAATTTTATCTTAATAATGATAACAATGATAGCAGTGATAATTCTAAGCATCAAAAGAGATGAAAAGAGATACAGGAACTAGATAATTTGAAAATGGGGAGAAGATATTGTTCATAGACAGTTCGCATACGAACAAAGGTGTATAAGCAAGAAAATGGTCATTGTCTAGGAAACATTAGAGAATAATAGGTAAGTAAGGTCTAGGTTGTATTAAGAGGATATTTTAAATGTCTGGTATCAAAGTTTTATTTTTATTCTGAATGTTATTGTGAATCACCAGAAGGTTATGAGTAGGAAGAATAACACTGAAAGGTGTACTTTGAATGAGTCTTGCAACTATGTCATGGGGAAAGGTGTTGGTTTGAAGAGAGATAAGTGAATAACTAGTTAGAAGATTACTTATGTATGGCTTAAATAATAAAGTACTGTTTGAGCAAATATAACTCACCTTTATAAATCATTCTAGCAGAATAAAAATGTTAATATGTGGTCAACTTCCCAAGTAAATCTATAATTTTTCTGAGAAGGGAGATTTGAATACAAGAAATAGAACTAGGATGATAAATAAGATAAAACATAAAGTGATTATGTCTTAACTAAAGGATACACATAAAAACAGAAAGAGATAAAAGAAAGAAAATCTGAGGGTTACTGGGGAAGACTTCATTAAAAAAAAGTGACATTTGAATTTGTTCTAAAATAATAATAACATTTAAGTGGCCAAAAGGAATATAAAAAAGACATTTTGATGGAAACGCATTATAAGCAAAAGTGTAGAGATATGAATGAGTGTAGCATGTGCTTGAGACAATAAGAATAAAATGAGTGGTTGATGAATCTATGCAGGGGTTAAGAGAAGGGTGGATATATTAATAATGCCTAATTAGGTATTCAAATGGAATAGGAGATCAAGTTGTGTTCATTATCTAATTATCTAATCCATGCAAGGCATTGGTTAATATTTACAGAAGTGGGTTTGTTTAGTGCTCATAATATTCCTATGAAGTTGGTATCATCTCCTACCTACAGATGCAGAAACTGAGGCTTGTAAAGCTTGAGTTAGAAAACAGGAGTTAGATAAATATTTTTGAGCCCCCATGATGTGGCATAAAGTGCTAGAGTTATTGATAGTATTTGAATTCACATCCATTTCACCCCAAAGACCTTGCACTCTTACTATCCCATGTTGTCACTCTCCATTTGACAACCCAAACCCATCACAGAGTTTTGAACAAGTTGAGTGGCAGGAGGCAACTATGATTGAAATTTCAAGTTCACACTAAGTATCACATCCTCATGTTGCCTGACAGTGTTTTCCAGCTCTATGTTAATGTAGTGTCCCTTTTATTGCTTCCTTTAAAAAAGTCTCTTAGTCATAAAAAGTAGTTTCTATAACTAGAGTTATAAATGGGGCCATAAGCTGGTGCTTTGCAATTCAGATGAAATCATTAGAAGGCAGCACTGACATCCTGTCTTACACTCCTCATGTGGAGGGTGGCTCAGACTCTGCAGGCTGCAGACCTGAGCTGAGACACATCAGAAAGAGCAAGTTAGTGGGCTACTTTGCAGAGCCTTCAGAGAACGAAAATCACATCACATCATCTCACAGCTATGTGTAGAAAGCCGTAATAGGCTTAAATGACATTTAAATTAACTGGACATACGCTTACAGTGACAATTATAAAGACCGTCAAGCAAACAAGAAAATTAGTCTAGAAAAGAAGCTATGTCTAAAACTTCCTATTAAAAACAATGATTTCTTGCTCTTTCTGCATACATGCACACACACACACACACACACACCCAATATACACACCCCCCAACATACACGCACACCCCAACACACACAAACATTTCAACATGCATGTACACACCCACATACACATACACACACACACACATACACACCAACATACACACCCAACATACACATTCCAACATACATGCACACACCCATATACACACACACACCCCACCACACACACACACATCGCAACATACAGATACACACCAACCTCCGGTCCAGCACACACAAGCACACAATCACCAATATACACACATACTCCAACATAAATATGCTCATACACACATATACTAACATGCTTTAACACATATAAACACCAGTGACTTGCAGCTGATTTAGCTGCAAAAATGTTGTCTTACAGAAAGACTATTTTATTTTGTATTTTAACTTTTTAAATTTTTTTTTTTGAACAGAATCTTGCTCTGTCATGCTGGCTAGAGTGCAGTGGCACAATCATGGCTCACTGCAGCCTCAACCTTCTAGGTTCAAGTGATCTTCCTGTCTTAGCCTTCTGAGTAGCTGAGATCACAAGCGTGTGGCAATGTGCCTAATTTTTTAATTTTAATTTTTTGCAGAGATGGGATCTCAGTATGTTGCCCAGGATGGTCTCAGATTTCTGGGCTCAGGCAATTCTCCTGCCTTGGCCTCCAAAAGTGCTGTGATTAATGGGTGTGAGCCACCATGCCCAGCTGAGGAAGATGAGTTTAAGATGCACATACTGCTTAATTTCAGCCAGTCCAAATACAACAATCACAGAATCTTAGATAAAAAGCTACACAAGTTTAATAAGCAGAAAAATTATTTACTTATTTAATAGGATCTTCATGGAATATTTGCCTCCAGAGTTGAAGTTAAGCAACTAAATGTTGTGGAAAGAATATGAGAACTACAGGGCAGGCACGGGGCTCATACCTGCAATCCCAGCACTTTGGGAGGCTGAGGTAGGCAGATCATGAGGTCAAGAGTTTGAGACCAGCCTGAGAACTACAGTCTAAACAGAGTTCTAGTAACCACTTACCATTTACTAGTAATAGGACTTTAGAAAGTTCCCTATTATCTCACTCTAAGTTTCATTGCCTACAAGATGAGGTATTACCTACTACATTGCATGGTTTTTGTGAGTGATAATAGAGATCAAGTAAAGTGACTATCCTATGTCTACCATAAACAGAGGGTATTCAATGAATACTAAGCCTACTAACCTTGCCTGTGGTTGTCTTGTTTGGGATCCCTAAGAAGCAGACCACAGATTCAAGTGTGAGCAGTTTGGGAGGTGATGGTAGGGAAAGGGAGAAGGAATGCAGAGAATGAGGCTGATAAAGAATGAGTCATGGCTGGGCACAGTGGCTCACGCCTGTAATCCCAGCACTTTGGGAGGCTGAGGCAGGCAGATCATGAGGTCAAGAGATCGAGACCATGGTGAAACCCCATCTCTACTAAAAAATACAAAAATTAGCTGGGTGCGGTGGTGTGCGCCTGTAGTCCCAGTTACTCGGGAGGCTGAGGCAGGAGAATTGCTTGAATCTGGGAGGTGGAGGTGGAGGCTGCAGTGAGCCAAGATCGCGCCACTGCACTCCAGCCTGGTGCCTGGCAACGGAGCAAGACTCTGTCTCAAAAAAACAATTAGTCATCCAGCCACAGGACTTGAGAAACTAAAGCTCAATTTCACCATAGAAATGTGAGTAACAAAGTAGAACATACCTTAAATTTTACCAAAAGAGAAGTGAAGAAGCTGGGCTCTAACTATGCCCCATCTTTTCTGGGCAAAGGGATGCCTAGTGTGGTACTAACTCTCTGGCATTTCTGCCTTGTCATATATGCTTGCCTAGAATGTTCCCCTTGGCCAAAATAATAATAATAACAATAGTTCTTAAGCACAGACAGTCACATGTGTTCACGGTAAATAACATTCAGAGTCAAGGAAGGTGAGGGTCAAGAGGATGTGGAGGACATCAACAACATCTACTAAAAGGATATATAGGAAAAATATTTTGTAAATGTCTTTTTTTTTTCAGTAATTACCAAGATTCAGTCCTCATCCCTTTGACTCTTTTAAAAATTCCATAGGAACAGTAACCATGAGGGTTTCATTTCCTGGTTTATCCCAAGCTTTGTGTACATAGAAAGTGTTTCATCAGAATTTTGATACATTTTATAATATATACTACTTATTCTTTACTTCTTAAGCAACTGGCACTGTGGTAAGTGATGCAGATACATTACTGACATATTATTTAATTTGGTCTTCATTATTTCTCTAGGTTCCTCATGTATTGGAGGACTGAAATAGACGAGAGAAATTAGAAAAATATACTCTATATCTGACTCCTGAATCCATGAGCTTAATTATCATATCACCTTCCTCCTCACTCTCACACCTTTGTGGACCTCCTTCACTTCCGCCTTCTTCTTTCAATATCACAGCATGCCTTCAAATTATATCTCTCTAAAGGGAAGCCTTTTTCCTCCTCTGCAAATTTCTGCTTCTGTTAAGGATATCAGACTCAGATCCTCTGAGCCATCCCTGATGCTGCTCAACCTCCCCGGTATAATATTCACAAGTTTATGGATTAGTGTATGCTACCTGTCCTTTAATTGATTTCCTGCTATGTGCTAACAAGATGTATGACTTAGATCTTAAGAAGAATCCTCTTATGAATGTTTGTGAAAGTCCATGTTAATCTGGACATACAAATCATGAGAGAAACAACAGTTAAGGACCACAAATGAGGTATACAAGTAATGCTGTATACAGAAGTAAGATGACAAGATTATAAAATTTTCCAAAGTGTTTCTGTGTTTCCCTTTCTTCTCTTGCAGAAAACCCACTATTTCAAAGTACGATTCCATCTTACAGAGAAGAATCTGGCTATATATATATATTAACATTATATATATATATAAAATGTCTGTTAATGACTCCCTTGCAATCATAATAAGTAGCTGGAAGTTAGCTTATTCATTACTGCTTTAGGGCTGGCTAGAACTGCAAAAGTGCTTAGGAAAGCTTAAGACAAAGTCTTTAATTTTTGCCAGTTTCTTCTCAGGCTTAGATGCTGGAGGAACATTTTTTTTAAGGCTTTGTGATAATTCAGCAATTGGGAATTTCAGATCTAAAAAAAAGTCTTAAATCCTAAAGAAACTAGAATATGCAAAATAAATACTTATATCTCAAATATGGACAATGTCATCAAGAGGAAGCTAATGGCAATAATACCATATTGTCCTGGTTGAACACTTATAACCACAAACAACAGCTATGTATTGTCTACTAGGAAATGAGAATAGCTAGGCATGGTGGATGCAAAGAGAATGAGATATTCAGAGTTATGTCCTGGGGGTAGTGGAAGAAGGGGATGCAGAGTGATCTCATGTCCTAGATGGAGTTTGAAGCACAAATGGAAATTTTCCAGGTCAACTGTTGTCTCTCTTGGCCACTCAGAAGTCATAGAATTATCCAAGAGATCTGA
This sequence comes from Saguinus oedipus, assembly GCA_031835075.1. Classification (NCBI taxonomy): domain Eukaryota; kingdom Metazoa; phylum Chordata; class Mammalia; order Primates; family Cebidae; genus Saguinus; species Saguinus oedipus. The sequence goes on from CM063178.1 coordinate 72,716,639, forward strand.
TTGGCTCTGCTAAACAAAGGAGGTCATGAATCTGCTGACAGTGATAGAGGTCTCTGTCTAGGAATTTATGACATTTTCTCTAAAATGATAATTAAATGGCTCTTAACAATAGTAAGTATACGATCTATTGATAGAGAATAAAGAAAACCATCCAACATCAAAATCTCTTGGTGAGTCCTAACATGCCTCAGTATTGAGAAAGCAATGAAATACACCATAACCTGTACATTTGCTCAAACAAGACAACTGCCAGAAAACCTCTAGGTAGGCCCCATATTCCTTCAAATCACTTATATTCACTCCAAATGAAACCACGAGGTGCTTATTTCTGTAGCCAAATGAACTGCAAGACTTCTAATACAAGGACATCTTCGTTCATATTTATTGCCTTGGAACCTATTCTACACTTTTCCTTTTCCTTTTATTCATATTTTTTTAAAAGAAATAAGGTCTTACTATGTTGCTCAGCCTTAACTTTAACTGCTGGCTTCCAGTTGTTCTCCTACCCCAGTCTCTTGAGTAGCCGAGACTACAGGTGAATGCCACCTGGACTGGTGATTTCATTTTTAAGCATTAAAAGCTATTACGCACAAAATGACAGTTGCAGAGACAAATACATCATATACTCTCTTGCCTACCAATAAAACTAAGAAAGCTAATCTTCTAATATATTGGCTCCAGATTTTTTTAGATAAATGAAACAGATCCAGTTGAAGTCCCCTTCACAACTCTGCCCCCTAAAATTACCTCCTTCCCTCTTTGAAGGCATCACTATTTTGAAGTTTGTGTTTGTTCCTCCTGTCTTTTCTAAACATTTTTATATTTATAATTAATATTTAAATATTTTGTCCATTTTTAACTATTCTTTTATCCTATTTAAATGGAACATAGGAAAGTATCATTACACAGCTTGCTTTTTTTCACTTGACTCTATATTTGGGGATCTATCCAAGTAGATATATTTGGATCTTGTTACCATTTTATCTGATATACAGTATCCCATCCTATGGATTTACTAGCATGAAAAACCTATTCCCATAATAATGTTGAAACGGTTTAGATGTTTTATCTTGGCCAGTTCTCATGTTGAAATGTGACCTCCAATGTTGGCCTAATGGGAAAGGCTTGGGTCATGAGGGTTGGGTCACAGATCCATCGTGAATGACTCAGTACCTTCCCCAGAGTGATAAGAGAATTCTCATTTGATTAGTTCATGTAAAAGCTGGTTGTTTTAAGAGTCCGGCATTACCACCTCTCTCTCTCTCTCTTGCTCCCTCTCTCACCATGTGACATGCCTGCTCCCTCTCTAACTTCTGCCATTATTGTAAGCTTCCTGAGGCCTCACCAGAAGCTGCACAGATGTTGGTGCTATGCTTGTACAGCCTGCAGAACCATGAGCCAAATAAACCTCTTTTCTTTATAAATTACGCAACCTCATGTATTCCTTTACAACAATGTAAAATGGATTAACCACAATTACATTACTGATAAAGTATAATTTTCTATTAAAGTTTTCATTTTCTTTTTTGTTTTTCTAATTCTTAGGCAAGAATCCTGTCTCTATATACCACTTAGCATAGATAATATATGTTTGCTTACAGTTATCTACTGCATAGGAACTAGGGGATGAAAATTTAAGACCCAGATCTATCCATAGCTACTTATGTTAACATGGATTTGTCATATTTTTATATGTACCACAGTTTTCTCATCTGCAAAATTAATTGGAATTTTAGTAATAAACCCAAAACATTCAGAAAAGTCATTTCCCATTCATTTTCATGCACTGCTCTGCTAAGCTGGTGAACATAAGATTTCAGAACCAATAAAGCAGGAGTGTGAAAATGAATAGTGTTTTTAGATATAATTTTATGATCCCATTTATGGTTAGAAAATAAAGACTTCTAGATTTGCCATTATTTATGCTTTAAATCATACAGACAGCTATATCATGCATGGGTGGAATGGCATACAATTCAAAGGGTGAGAGGACATACCCCAACTTCACCCCATACAAGCACCTCACAATATCACCACCTCACCTCCCATCAGCTCTCCAGAAATCTGAGTTTGTCTTTTTGTAAAGAAATATTCAGGTATATCTTGGTGGCAAAATGAAGTCATGAGATAGTGATAGGATTGTGAGGAAAGATTATACCATTCCAAAAAAGTCTTCTTTCCTCTGAGAGTTCCCCTCCATGCCTGTATGATCTGCATCCTTGCTTCTTCAGCCCCATGTGCACTGTCCATAATTTTATCTTCTTTTAGTACTGGTTTTCTCTTGCAGTATACCAAGTTTCTTTTCAAGACAAACTTTTTGCTTTTGGCTGATTCAGTCAGTCCCATTGAGTCATGCAAATAAGAGGTGAAATGTTCTCTCAGTCCGGAACATTGTTCCTCTGCTCTTCTCAGTCAATTCCTACTCATCTTTCAAATTTAGAAACTAAACTTAAAACTAATCTTTTAAATCATAACTAAACTTAAAAAACAGGTTAGAAGTCTAAATTACCCAACTTTAAAGCATTTTATGCTCATTAGTAGCACTTAGGGCAATTTTATTTTATTTTAATTTAATTTTATTTTATTTATTTATTTTTTTTTTTTGAGATGGAGTTTCGCTCTTGTTACCCAGGCTGGAGTGCAATGGCGCGATCTCGGCTCACTGCAACCTCCGCCTCCTGGGTTCAGGCAATTCTCCTGCCTCAGCCTCCTGAGTAGCTGGGATTACAGGCACGCGCCACCATGCCCAGCTAATTTTTTGTATTTTTAGTAGAGACGGGGTTTCACCATGTTGACCAGGATGGTCTCGATCTCTTGACCTCGTGATCCACCTGCCTCGGCCTCCCAAAGTGCTGGGATTTAAATAAATAGTGTTATTGGAACAATTTGGTTGATATCTTTCTTTTTCATGCAATTCTCAGCTGTGTCTAAATCTTTTAAAAAATATTTTTAATTAAATAAAATACTTTTTAGGGTCTGTCCATGTTGTTAGGCTGGCCTTGAACTCCTGGGCTCAAGAGATTTTCCCACTTCAGCCTCCCTACTAGCTGGGATTACAAGTGCACACCACCATGCCTTGCTCTGTATTTTTCTTTATTGCTCTGCCTAGCACAGTGCAGAGCACAGCATAGAGAAAGCAGTAGATACTCAATGAATTTTCACTGAAACTATGAAAGAAACTGCTCTCAAAATGCAGGTCCTATAGTGGAAAACTATGTGCAAGTAAGTACAAAAAGAAAACAACTTAACATTCTTTGTTTCTAGATGCATCTTCTATGAAATGGTAGACTGAAAATTCACTGTCCTCCGTCTTCCCTGCTATTTCTCTTTGAATTGATCATTGAGTGATGCCCAAGTGTTTTTCTTTTCAAATAAAAATGAGTTAGTTTTGTTATTTCTTCAATACGTTTTTAAAATCAGAAGGAGAGGAAAATTAACTAATGTGTCAAATTCCATCCAGAGTGTTTTGTTCTATGCTATTTCTAGTCTCCAGCCTTTTGTCTTTTTCTTTCTTGGTACTATGCATTTGTTTTCACAAAAGTAACATGATTTCTCTTGGCAGTATCATCTGCCTTTTATTATCTCAATATAGACATCTGAATTTGTGTTCACTCAGCTTAGAAAATCAAATGCGTGTGTATATGTATATAGACACACACACAGAGTATGTATGTGTATGAGAAAGAAAGTTTGCCACTCATAGGGCTTCTTTTTTAGATTTCCAAGCTTACAAGACAGTTGTTTTTAAAAGTTTTTGTTTTCCTCTCCACTATTCCAGAGGAAAGGTTCTGATTGATCTCTAATTTCTTTATACCAGCAGTAGAAAAACTTAGTTATAAGCTCTGTGAAATAGTATGAAACTTCACGATAAAAAGTGATTCAGATTTTTATGCAGCTGTGATTTTCTACTGCATAAGTTAATAATTAGGTCGGTTCTCAAATTTTTGCATATATCAGAATCACCTGGAGTGCCTATTAAAATGCAGATTGTTGGGCCACACACTCAGAGTTTCTGATTCAGCATGTCTGGGGAGGAGCCAGAGACTGCATTTCTGATTCAGTTCTCAGGAGATGCTGATGTTAGTCATTCAGTTTAAGCAGCTGCATTGCATAGTGCCCAGATAGGAATGTTGTTGGAACAAGTGAGTTGTATACTTGAGGTTCATTTTCTCAAAGAAGATTCCTTTGCAGTGACAGAGAAGATGGCCATACTTGATGAACTGCGTAGTAGGATGAACAGAATTCTGGCAATGCTTGACTAAGGACTTGGGAAAATACATATCCCCACCCCATCTGGGAGAGTGGCTTTTAGTTATCAAATATTGGTTTGGATTTTTTTTTTTTTTTTTTTTTTTTTTTTTTTTGCCATTTAATAGCCCTGTGAACCAGGACAAAATTTGTTTTCCTTTCCTTTCTGTGCCTCAGTTTCTCATGTATAAAGTGGAAATAAAAAGATCTATTATCAATAATTGTAAATATTTATAAAATAATATGGTAAAGAACTTCACATGCTATGTAGAATACAGTAGGTGAAAACAAATCTTAATTTCCTTCTCTCAGTGAAGATTCATATTGGATAACTCATAGAACATGTATTTCAGCTTTTTCTTTTGGATACATTCAAGTTAGATAATATTCCAAAAGTGATTCCCCAGATTGGCAATCAATCTGGGCAAGCAAGAAAGAAAAAAGGTTTGGAGACTATTTGTGAAGTCAGCCCTATTGAATCATGCAAATAAGAGGTGAAATGTTTTCAAAGACAAGATGAGAGAAGAAGGGGGATTCCATTATTGAGTTCAGATGTCCACATTATCCCAGAAGCAAGGAGGGCAATTCAACCTAATAATGTCCCTTCAGATCATAGGAAAGGTTGTCTCTGTGGCTAGTAATGTAGGCACGCCATGTATTTTTATTAATGTTCCCAGATGGTGTCTTCCCAGTCTCACAGAAAACAAATAGCTTTGGAGAAACAAGCAAGTACTGAAGAATAGTCTTCCTGCCTTCTAAGGAAGGTAAGTAGCCTGTAAAGACAAAGTCTCTGTTCAATTCTAGAGTCTCCTCATTAGGATTAGTTCTTCCATTAAACTAATTAAGATGAATTGTGGAAATACATTTTTTCCCTGTATTCTAGAATTCTTGGTGCATAAAAGCAGTTCCTAAAATAATATTTATATAATTCACTGAATTTATACTGGTCTCAAGAAGGAAATCTTCATGAAAATAAAAATTAAAAACAAATACACAAGCTTCATTCACTGTAAAGTCTTAGGGGTAGAATCTGGACTGATTAGATTTTGAATTGCTTTAAATAATTAATATAAAATCTAAATTTAAAATTTCTTTTATATTACCCTAGGTAGCCCTTTTCTTTTGGAATGTTTTATTTATTTCTGAATTGGCATGTCGCATTATAATGAATCATGGTCTTACAGTAATACTGCAAAAAGACCTACCTTTGGCTGAGGAAAGAAGCACCTCAATTAAATTAGGAAGTGAATTAAAATTAAAAGAGGTAATAGAAGATAATGAGATACTCGATAAAGATTCAAAGCTTATGTTAGGTAGAGAAACATGTGCTATAATTCAACAGACTGAGTTCAAACCAAGTTCCTGTTTCTTAACCATGCAATCAGAACTTAGGCTTAAATCTTTGATCAACTTCCTCATCGTCACAGTGGTTTACAGAAAACAACTAACAAAATGACTGGCACATACTATGTGATCTATGTTTTCCTTTTTTCCTGGTATCTTCAAAACTCTGAGAGGATTAAGCTCATATGTGAGATGGAATGATTAAAAAAATGCTCAAAGGTTTACCATACATAATTTCAGTGGTGTTCAGATAAAATTTTGTCTACGCTAAATATAAGTAACTTTTCAAACCCCAGCTGAGATGAACATAAAATTGCACTCTGTTTATCAGTAAGTAACTTTTCCTCTATTACCATTTTCCTATAAATAAATTCTCCAGGGAAAACCAAAATATAGCATCTAAAAGTAATCAGGGACAGAAAGAGAGAAATTATTTTTTTTAAAAGGGAAAATGACAAACTCACTAATGGTATTATATTAGATAATGATTTGGAACTGCTTTATCAGTTTGAATTCATAAACCTAATCGGGAAAGGATCAGAGTAAACAAGAATTTAAAATCTTATCTCTGCCTTCTCCAGAGTGCAGGGAACTTGCCCATAAATTATTAATCAATATTAAAAAAAAAAATTAAAGTAAATTACATATTTCTTCCATGTAGGATTTAAACTAACTCATTACTGGATTTCTAATCATAGTCACATGACAAGAGTTTTTTTTTTAATTTTAGGGTGTCTTAATTCATCAGCCATTCTGATAGACCTTTTCTTCTTTTTTTTTTTAATATTTGATAGTAAAGACTTAGGTGAGTAAGAAGAAAAAATGAAATGGTCTTATTTCTTATTGTCCATATCAGTCATTTCACTTATAGTCAAGGTGATTTCTGTAACAATAATATCTCATAATGCAATCCCAGAAGCCTATCCAATCACTTCAATGAATTTCCACCAAGTATGAAAAATAAAATGCCCTTTATGATTAATTTAATGGTTGGAGATACAGTTCTCTGGATTTCTCTCTTAAACTGGCTGGTGTAGCAGCCTCAAACTCTCCCATATAATGAGAAAAAAATGAAATTAAGCTTGAGAGGCTTGAGCCATTATAATGGTTAAATTATATTTCTCTATTTTCAAACCATGTATCTATATTTCTGTAATATAATAGCAAGGGAACTCAGAAAAGAGATAGCTAATAAATGAAGGAATATTATGAGATAATAACTACAATTCTCTTTAAAGGTCATCTTTAGATGAGAAAGTATAGTGTTCTATTAATACTGCTTGTCATTTTAGGACTGGGCATCATTTTCTTAGAGAAATAAAATCTCAGATGTCACTTTTCTTCTCTCTCTGTCTCACAGACATACAAAACAGATTAACATCTGACAAAGTGTTAATCTTGAGAAATCCCTTGCCTTATAATGGATTCTTAAAAAGAAAAAAATTATTCTGAATGAGGAAAAATGTTCTATTTCAAGTTATCAAAATATATCTCATTTCTCATTCATTGGTTTTCTCTGTTGCTCAATCTCTGAAGAATATTTTTCAGATCTTTTCATTGTATTGAATTATTATTTATATTAAATAATGAGTAGTAATACACTGATATTCAGACAATAATATTATTTTTATATAGTAGTAATATATAATTTTTACCTAATAATTTTATAAGTATTAAATGATATTTACCATTTCCCTTAGTGTTGAATATATAAATTACTTTTTATTATGTAAAATAATTCTCTATGAACACTCTGGTAAAAAAAAAAATTATGAATGTTTATAAATATGTCTTCTTATAATTAGCTTTTGCGTATTTCAATCTGACCCTGAGGAGGTTACCTGGTAAATACACACATACTCCTATTGAATTGTGAATGCAATACATAATATTAAGACAATATTCTAAGAACTGTTTGTGTCATATTTGGTGCAAAGACCACAGATCCTCAGGGAAATATAACTGAGAATTCTTAGGCTCACTCAAACTTTAATGACTTGGTTTCTTTAATGTGCATGATCGTCTACATCCTGTTCACTAACACTTGTTTCCTGGTATCTTTACATAACTTCTTAGCATTCATCTCTGTGTGCCTCATTCACATCCTCCTTCTAAAACAAAAATCACACCTCACTTGAGAAGCATTTTCTTCCTTTTCTCCATTATAAACTTTTAAATACAATTGTCTATTTCATTGCTGATTCGATGCTTTATTAGCCAGCAGATAAATACTTAATTGAGATATTAATATGTGACCAGCACTGTAATGTATAGTATGAAAAAATTCTATGTTAGTATAGTTCTGTGTGAACTGAATATATGGTGGTTTCTATCATCAAATAATTGACATATCTTGGGCAATATAATGGCTCAGATTTCAGATTAAGAGAGAGGATAAACAGCATAGGCTACAGTAATTGAAAAACATTCCTAAAAGTGCTAAAAACTGATAAAATTTTGAAAAACAAGAGTGAAATTTGAAGAAGAAAAGGCCATATCAGGCCAAAAGAAAAACTTAAGGAAAAGGCACTAAAAATGACCATATTTATAGATGTAAGGTACTCTATTAGGGAGCAGAAGAAAGAATTAGCTATATAGAATAGAGTCCAAGTCTAGAGAGTCTCTCAAAAGAAAATCTGGGGACAAGTAGAAGGGGTCATATGGTAAAATATATTTCAGTGACTCTCATAAGCCAAGGTAGTGTTTCTCCAAAGCTTCCATTTCTGGAACATACAGAAAATGGCATTTGTACAGCACAGCATGGAGGGGAAAGAGATGAAGATATGCATGAATGGAGGCTATAGTCCTGGGAGGTCCAGCTGCTCAGGCCCACCTGCTTGCCCTAAAGACAGAGGACATAAATAGTCTCAGCACATCTGAATCGTCTAATCAGGGGTAGCCTGTGTGGAAGCTCTGGACTAGAACATATTAAACAATCTAGGGTTGGTCCAAATTTGTTTGCTCCTGCTCTCAAAAGATAAACTTTAATAAAATAGAGAATTTGGGGTAATTAAATTGTGGACATATAGGATGTCTCTGATAGATGATCAGAGACTATGGATTTTGTTTTGTCAGTTGAGCTTTTAGCAATCTTTAAAAAATGCTACCATTCTGGTTCATTTAGTATAGAGACTTCTTTTTACATCATATATTGTCTACATAATTAGCCATGTAGTCGGATGGTTTTCTGTGGAAGTGATCAATGATATAGGCACAGATAAATTGAGTGGTTAGTTAATGTGATCACTCATTGTGATCACTAATCCAAAAACGTGGAAGCAAAAACTATGGTCATGATAAGATCTCTAACACTACCAATAGAGAACAAAATCTATTCATGCATTGTATTGAATCTAGCACATTCTTGAGCTGTCTGGGTCAACACTAAGGAGAATTCCATAATAAAATTAAATAAACAAAAAATTTCAGAATCTCATCTTAATCCTTTATCTTAAATATGTCGAAAAACAGAATCAATGAGGTGAAGTGATATTTTCAAAGTGACCGAGTGAGTGTAATATCCAAGACAGAGCTAGAAACTAAGTTTCCAGTCCGGGGCCCTTGAGAGAATATCACTCTGACCTATTGGAAATTTTATGTAAATATTAGAATACAATATAGTCAGGTCCCAAAACTTTTAGCAAATCATCACATTCCAAAGGTTTCATTGAAGCCAGTATAATTTCACTACTCTATCTTTATCAGGTTCTATAAGAATAAAAGCAAAATATATCAGTTAGCTATCACTGTGTAACAAACCAACCCAAAATTAATAGTTAGAAACAACTATTTATTTAGCTCATAATTTTGTGTGTCAGTAACTTGGATGGAGCTCAGACAAGTGGTTCCTCTCATCCTAGGTGTAGTTACTTACATATCTGTGATCAGGTACTGGATCAGCTGGAGGCTGATTGATCTAAGATGGCTCAGCTAGACTGGCTCACCTCTGTACCACATGGTCTTTTATCCTTCAGCAGGCTAGACAGACTCTGATAACATAGTGACTGGGAAGAATTCACAGGGAGATAGTGAAAGTATGCAAGACCTCTTACTCTTATGGCTTAGGCACATAACTAGCACAATATCATTTTCATTGCAATTTGTTGACTACAGCGAGTCATGAGACCAGCCTCTATTCAAATACAGGATAACAGATTCTACATCTTGATGACAGGTGATGTAAGTCATATGGTAAGGGCATCTTAATTTGCAAACAATTTCCACAAAGAGAAGAGATTTTCATAAATATTCTTGCTGCATTTACAACATTGAAAATAAGTTAAATTGGAAGTTGAAATAAGTGCTTCCATTCTAAATTAAACTAAGCTTGTGACAATAGGATCAATATCCTTAAATGTATACATTCAAGTATAAAAACAGACTGGAAAAAATCATTTTTTATGAAAAAAGATATTAGCAATATTGGCAATTGTGAATACAAATTGAAACTAAGTACAAATGGAAGTAAAAATATCTGATACATATTCTTCTTACATCTTTTTCCAGTCTGCTTTGCTGATTGCATTTTTGCCACTAGCCCTGCAAATATTTGGCTGCTATAGGAGTCTGTCCTTGGAATTTTTCTCCTTTATCTTTACACTCTCAAACTAGATGTCATCAATCCCATCACCTTGAATATCACAAATATGCTGATGGCTGTCAAATTTAATTTGCCATTGAGAGCTTTCTTCTAAACTCCAGATATTTAAGCAACTGCCTAACATAGATTTTCATTGCCCATTCAAATTTATGATGCCCTAATCTACTGAATTAATTTTTTGTACTAAAATAAAATAGTTTGTAAGCGTTTTAAAATCAAGATGAATAGCACTACTAGTACCCATCCAATGTTCAGGGAAAAACTAGCTGTTTCCTAAATTCCTTATAATTATCCATCAATTTTCTTGTTTAGTTTCTAATTCCAAAATACATGTTAAATCTGACCACCATGTTCAGTCCAACTAACATTGCCTCTTATCTACAACAGTCTCCTACCGTTCTCCTGGTTTCTAGAGCCTATTCTCTATAGAGCAGTCACAATAAGCTTTTAAGAAAGTACAGTAGACTATGTCATTTTCCTGCCTCAACATCAGTAGTAGTACCCCCAGTAAAATTAGATTAGAAATTAAACTCTTTGCTTACTACCACAACCTGCATGGTCGCACTTAACCTGTACTTTCACTTCACATTCACTTCATCTCTTTTTGTTGTTCCATCTAAGTCTTTATAAACGTGCTGTTCCTTCCATTACAAGTATTCCAAATGGAATAAAATTTGTTTATTCTTCATGGCTGCATCCTCTTCATTTGGGTGCCAACTCAAATGGATTAGTCCCAGGAGGTTAACCTGAGACCTTAGCCACCCTAAGCAGAACGCTCCCACCCCAATTACACTACCATATGGCATTTTTATATTTTTATCTTAGCAGTAAAAAATATTTGAAATTCCTATCTCTTATTATTATTATTATTATTATTATTATTCTGAGACAGGATTTTGCTCCATCACCCAGGCAGGAATGCAGTGGTGCTATCACAGCTCATTGCAGCCTCAAACTACTGGACTCAAGCAATCCTCCAGCCTCAGCCTCCTGAGAAGCTGGGACCACAACTATGCACCACCATAACAAATTTATTTAATTTAATTAATTAATTTATTTATTTTATTTTTAGTAGAGATGAGGTCTCACTATGTTGCTCAGGCTGGCCTCAAACTCCTGAGCTCAAGCAATCCTCCACCTTAGTCTCTGATATGATTTGGCTGTGCCCCTACCCAAATATCATGTTGAATTCCTACATGTTATAGGAGGGTCCCAGTGGGAGATAAATGAACTATGGGTGCAGATCTCTCCTGTGCTATTTTCATGATAGTGAATAAGTCTCAGGAGATCTGATGGTTTTAAAAATGGGAATCTCCCTGCGCAGGCTCTCACTTTGCCTGCCAACATCCACATAAGATGTGACTTGCTCCTCCTTGCCTTCTGCCATGATTGTGAGGCCTCCCCAGCCATATAGAACTGTTTACTTAGTCTCGGGTATGTCTTTATCAGTGGCACCAAAACAGACTCATATAACCTCCCAAATAGTTGGATTACAGGTGTGAGCCACCATGCCCAGCCTTTCCTCTTGAGATTTTTTTTCTAATTGTCTACATTTCTCTCCTCGAATATAATTTCATGATGGCAAAGGTCTATGTTGTTCACTACTGTTCTCATAAAAGATGCTTGCTAAATGTTTGTTAACCTCTAATGACCTACAAGAATCTGCTTACTGAAATATACAGGGCAAATGCTTTTGACTGCTCCCTATGCCCTTACACTGACTCAGTAGAAATTTAATATCTCTGAGGCTAACTTTTTAATTTTGTTTTGTTTTGCAGTAGCACACTTTAAAGATTGTTGACTTCCAAAGGCCTATTTTCTTGGGCCCTGAGTAACTTAAGGATAAACTTAAGAACTTTATGTCTAATCACTGAATGATTAATAATTCAAGCTATATTTCTATGATCCTAATTCTCAATACAACTACTGCCCTAAAATATTTGTTACACTATGTTAGCAATTATTAAATCTCATAGTAAAAGAAGTCAACCTAGATATCAAGAAGCCATTGACTAAAGGTAACTCTCTTAAATTGTCCAAATTATTTAATCAGAATTTTTTTTTTTCTTATTTTTCAGACCAGGACAAAATTCAACCTTCCATGTCTCTTAAGGTTACCAATGACACTTCTCTCCTCTCACTACTTTTAAAATGACTACAAATATTATAAAAACAGGGTAATTTATATAAATAAATATACAATATTTGGCAAAATAATTAGATGATTTATATGTCTAAGTTAAACTATCTTTCAATTTAAGATGTTTTTTAGATATTATAATTGCCCTGTCTAAAAATAATTAAATGTTAATTATTCTAGGACTCTGGAAGCAAACCTAAATGCCGCCCGCCCCCTCCCCACTGCCCCAGCAAAAAAAAAAAAAACAAGCAGAAGGAAAAAATAAAGGAAATAACCCAATGTGGTGTGTTTTTAAACTCAAAGCTGCCAAAAAATATCCAACTACCTAGTTTGGGATAGAATTTCATAGATTATAAATGTTTCAGATGTCAATTAACCTTAGTAAAATATTTCTATCTACCTTAAATGTCTTAGCTGCTTGTTCTGAATATAAAATAACCTACTGCAAATATTAACTAACTGCTTCCTTGTTCAGTGTAGCATAAAAAAATTTAATACCCCAAATATTTTCTCCTCTATAAATTTGTGAATGGAATAGTTAAGACTGTGCTGTATTTTTGTTCATTTGAAAATTGATACTGTACAAAGAAGTACTAGATTTGTTTTTCAATAAGCAGCTAAAGAAAATGCTATGTTTATATTTGACAGTGCCCAAATCTGATTAAGTTTAAATGCTTGTCATATTTGTGAAGAGTGGACACAGGCAGAATGCTTTCTGCTTTGTGACTTTTTCTAACCTGTAAGATTTACCAAAAAACCTACAAAATAGCTTATATTTCCTCAAGCTTTACTTTGTGGTCATTTCATTATCTGGACGATATCGTCACAATTTTTATTTCCTTTCAGATATAAAATCATGCTGCACTTCTCTGACACAATGAAAAAAGAAATCTAGTAATATTAAACTTTGCTTCTGGGTTTCCAAGATTAGCACATTGCAAAGAGTGAACCAAATCTACTTTGTCATTAAGATGCCAAGGTTCTTGTCCTGGTGAGCATATTAAAAAGGATGATTCCGAAGAAAATGTGTCAGCAAACATTTGGCATAACCTTAAAATACAAAAACAGTCCTGGAAAAGAAAACAGAAAAGAGGCAATTAATCAAAAAAGTAACAGATATTTTCTCTATAAAAGGAAGATGAGGAATTCAATTTATGGACATGGTATAGTTACAAGAAATAAATTTACTCTACTGCCCTACACAACTAGAAAACCAGAAAAATATATTAATCAACGGTTCTCAAACCTTGGACAATGGACATATGGGACTATGATACCAGAGGGAAGTAAAATCAAATGAGCTTTGTACCTGTTCTAGGTTGTTATATGGCCTGGGGGAATATTCCAGGCTGTAGAATAGGGAGAGAAAGCCGGAACTGAACCCAGAAGTCTCATTGTGTAGACAAAAGTAAGGGTTCAGGATGGGGATGGTGACTAGAATTTGTGGGACAGAGTACTGGAAAGAAGAGAATTACCCAAAGAACTCTGTAGATACATAGGAGGGTCCCCCAAAGTCTTTACCTTAGTACTGATCGGTGTGTAAAGGGAAGGATACTGGCTGAGGCTAGGAAAAGAACTACTGGAAAGGAGAAGGCAGAATAATTTCCAGGGTTCACACAAGGCTAGAAATAATTTACCTTTCCCTGAACCTGGTAGAAATGCGTCCCATTATATGGGACATCAGGTAAAGTTCTCAGAAAGACTCCTTATTTTTGGAGTTCAATTAGATCTAGACTTAAAAATAAAAAACAGTTTGAACCCACTTTCAAAGAACTTAAAAGCAAGTCTCAAAAGGAGAAAGTTGAACCCAAATAACTTTGCTGCATACCAGGAAAAAATCAAATACTATTGGGGAAAAAAATATATTTTACAAGGACCCATACAATAAAATGCATATGAAACTTGTAAGAATATTTGAGGGGAAAAGGAATTGAACTGATTCAGGGTGTTAACTATGAATAATTAGGAAACAGAACAATGAGGGGGTTTTGCAAGGGCAAGTTATAATAATGTGCCTTGAACTCAGAAGCATGATTAGTTCAATGCTGTCTACCTGACGTCAAAAAAAGAAAAACAAAGAGAAAAAAATGGAACATAGAGGGTGAGATCACAAAGGTGAAACGTGTAAGAGCTATATGAACATCAAATGGACAAAGCAGCGTGCTTTGTTTCATTTTTTCTAACATATCTTTGCAAATAGGCCCAGAGGTCCAGCAGTGAAAAATGAATGAGGCTCTGTGAATAAAATATCGTGTTATAAAAATAAAGCTGCTTTACTTCTACTCTGATTTCTGGGCAGGGTCACAATGCAAAGAGAAATATGATTCTGTCATTTGTCCAGAAAAAGCCTATATAAAATTTTCCAATTTAGAATTGAAAAGAAATTCAGGGATCACTTACTTCAAACATTTCCATTTTTTTTAAATATGGAAATAGTGGGCCACCATTCTTAAGTGACTTGCTTAAAATATATACTAGGTGAGTAGAATAATTGTGCCTAGAACCCCATTTTATACCCTGTTTCATGAGGTTCCCATCTGCTTTCCCCCACTGAGCTCATCACCCACTTGAAGAACAAATCAGATGAGGAGACCACACTATAAACCATCATGACAAAACACTCAAAGACCCAAATAAAATTATACCTCAATAAGAAGCCTTTAGAATGAGTTTCCCCATGTACTTGATTTGAGGTTGCTTTTATTAAAAACATGCTTTTGGTTTCAATACTTACTAGTGAGATTATATCAGTCTTTAAAAGATTAAGACCCATGTTTGCCTAAATAAAAAATTTGAAATAAATTCAATTACATTAACTTAAATGAAATATTTCATGATCCTCATTTGAAGCCTGAAGTCATTTATGATCATAGGTAAAGAAAGTACAGAAGATTCCACCAGATCATTTCTTACCCCAAAGACATAACCTGGGAGTTGTGTCTTGTCATTTTTTTTCTGAAAGTTATGTCTTGTCATTTTTTTTCTAGAAAGTTTATATTTATTACTGTTAAAACATTCTTATAATTAATTATGTACATTAAGTAAATTAATCTCTCAGATCAACCTTCAATTGTAGAATTTATATCATTTTTTGTTCTATTCCTCCAAGGCACTGTTTCCAGTTAGTACTGTACATCCATGATTCAATATTCAGCAGTGCTTATTCTATTTATTATATCCCATGTGGATTGAATTTTACATAGTTTTTATTTTTTCAGCTTTGATTATAGAGCCAGGAGGTACATGTGCAGGATTGTAGCAAAGACATATTTTATGACACTGAAGTTTGGAGTATAAATGAATCTGTCTCCAGCATAGTAAGCATAACATCCAATAGGTAGTTTTTCAGCCCTTGTACACCTCTGGCCCTTCTCCCTCTAATAGTCCCCTGTATCTATTTTTCTCATATTGATGTCCATGTATACTCAATATTTAGTTTCCACTCATAAGTGTGGACATGTGGTAACTGGCTTTGTTTCTGTATTAGTTCATTAGTAATGGTCTTCAGCTGCATCCATGTTGCTACAAAGAACATGATTTGTTTCTTTATTATCACTAAGATGTAGAATTTATTATCCTCTATTTGAATATGGGCTGGTCTCATGACTCACTCTAGTCAACAAATTGCAATGAAAATGATATTGTGCTAGTTATGTGCCTAAGCCATAAGAGTAAGAGGTCTTGCATACTTTCACTATCTCCCTGTGAATTCTTCCCAGTCACTATGTTATCAAGGGATAAAAGACCATGTGGTACAGAGGTGAGCCAGTCTAGCTGAGCCATCTTAGATCAATCAGCCTCCAGCTGACCCAATACCTGATCACAGATATGTAAGTAACTATACCTGGAATGAGAGGAACCACTTGTCTGAGCTCCATCCAAGTTACTGACACACAAAATTATGAGCTAAATAAATAGTTGTTTCTAACTATTAATTTTGGGTTGGTTTGTTACACAGTGATAGCTAACTGATATATTTTGCTTTTATTCTTATAGAACCTGATAAAGATAGAGGAGTGAAATTATACTGGCTTCAACTAAACCTTTGGAATGTGACAACCTGCCAAAAGTTTTGGGACCTGAATAAATTGTATTCTAATATTTACATAAAATTTCCAATAGGTCAGAGTGGTATTCTGTCAAGGGCCCTGGACTGGAATAAAGAAACATGGTTTCTAGCTCCGTTTTGGATATTACATTCACTCGGTCACTTTGAAAATATCACTTCACCTCGTTGATTGTTTTTCTGCATACTTAAGATTATTGATGTTAATAATATAATAGATAAATTAAAAATCTACCATAAATTGAATGATATATTTTGTGCCTGGCACTTTTAAGTTTTTTCTAACATAACCCTCACGATGTTTCTGATAATTAGATATTATGAATTTCATTTTAAATCAAAAGAAATAAATTTCAAGTACAAATAAGATTTCTGATCTAGCACAGATAATAAATTATAAAACAATTCAATTTTACTATAGCTCAATCCAATAATCTCTAGAGAGCAATAGAAGTTAAAACATGCCCTGGTCAGTTGCAACCTTGATAAAAATATGACGATTTTAAGTTTTAACAGGTTTCATTCACGATATATTCATATTGCCACAACACCCATCCAGATTAGCATGTGTGTGAGATTTTTCAATTTTAGTGAATTATCATTAATAGTAATTACATTAAATTAAGCTAGGATGATTACAACAGACTTGTATTGTGTACTTGCAGCATCTGCCATCTACAGTGTATGAGTCACATGTGCAGTAAACATAGTTCTCATTTTTAACACATGGTGAAATCTGAAGAGACCACAGATAACTAACATATCTTGCATTCACCAGAACTTAACTAATCCATTCTGTCTTAGTCTGTTTTCATGCTGCTGATAAGATATACCTGAGTCTGGGAAGAAAAAGAGGTTTAATGAACTTACATTTCCACAGACTGGAAAGGCCTCACAGTCAGGGCAGAAGGCAAGGAAGAGCATGTCACATATTACAAGGATGGCAGAAGGCAAAGAGAAGAGAAGAGAGCTTGTGCAGGGAAACTCCCACTTTTAAAACCATCAGATCTTGTGAGACTCATTACCATGAGAAGAGCACTGGAAAGACCTTCCCCCATGATTCAACTGCTTCCCACCAGGTCCCTCCTATGACATGTGGGAATTCCAGATGAGATTTGGGTGGAGACATAGATAAACCATGCCTCTAACTTCTCTCAAATTTCATGTTCTCACATTTCAAAACCAACCATGCCTTCCCAACAGTTTGCCAAATTCTTAACTCATGTTAACATTAACTCAAAAGTCCACAGTCAAAGGTCTCATCTGAGACATAGTGAGTCTATTCTGCCTATGATCCTGTAAAATCAAAAGCCAGTTAGTTAATTCTGAGATAAAGAAGATACATGCATTGGGTAAATACAACCATTATAGGTGGGAAAAATTGGCCAAAACAAACAGGCTACAGGCTGCATGCAAGTGCAAAATCTAGTGGGGCAGTTAAATCTCAAAATTCCAAAATAGTCTCCTTTGACTGTATGTCTCACATCCAGGTCATCCTGTTACAAGAGGTGGGTTCCCACAGCCTTGGGCAGCTCTGAACCTGTGACTTTGCACAGTGTAGCCCCACTCCTGGCTTCTTTCACAGGCTGGCATTGAGTGTTTGTGGCTTTTCCAGGAATACCGTGCAAGCTGTCAGTGCATCTTCCATTCTGGGGTCTAGAAAACAGTAGCCCTCTTCTCACAGCTCTACCAGGTGGTACCCCAGTAGGGACTCCGAGTGGGGGCTCTGACACTACATTTCCCTTCTACACTGTCTTAGCAGGTATTCTCCATGAGGGCCCCACCCATGCAATAGACTTCTGCCAAGTATTTCCACACATCCTCTGAAATCTAGGTGGAAATTCCCAAACCTCAATTCTTAACTTTTGTGTACCCTCAGGCTCAACACCATGTTGAAGCTTCCAAGGCTTAGGGTTTCCACCTTTTGAAACAACATTCTGAGTTGTATCTTGACCCCTTATAGTCATGGCTGGAGCAGCTGGGATGCAGGACACCAAGTCCCTAGGCTGCATGACCCTGGGTCCAGCCCACAAAACCACATTTTCCTCCTAGATCTCCAGGCCTGTGATGGGAGGGACTGCCATGAAGACCTCTGACATGCCCTGGAGACATTTTTCCCATTGTCTTGGGGATTAACATTCAGCTCCTTGTTACTTACGAAATTTCTGCCAACTTGAATTTCTCTCAGAACGTGGGATTTTCTTTTCTTTTGCATTACAGGCCGCAAATTTTCTGAACTTACACTTTTCTTCCCTTATAAAACTAAATGTGTTTAACCACACCCAAGTTAATTCTCAAATGCTTGCTGCTTCAAAATTTCTGCTGCCAGATAACCTAAGTCGTATCTCTCAAGTTCAAAGTTCCACAAATCTCTAGAGCAGGGGCAAAAGGCTACCAGTCTCTTTGCTAAAACATAACAAGAGTCACCTTTGCTCCAGTTCCCAATAAGTTCCTCATTTCCATCCGAGACCACCTCAGCCTGGACTTTATTGTCTATATCACTAGCAGCGTTTTGGTCAAAGTCATTCAACAAGTCTCTAGGAAGTTCCAAACTTTCCCATATTTTCCTGTCTTCTTCTGAGCCCTCCAAATTGTTCCAACCTCTGCATGTGACCGAGTTCGTTGCTTCCACATTTTTGGGTATCTTTTCAGCAGTGCCCCACTCCACTGATACCAATTGACTGTATTAGTTCATTTTCATGCTGCTGATAAAGACATACTTGAGACTGGGCAATTTACAAAAGAAAGATGTTTAATAAACTTATTGTTTCATGTGGCTGGGGAGGCATCTCAATCATGCAGAAGGCAAGGAGGGGCAAGTCACGTCTTACATGGATGGCAGCAGGCAAAGAGAAGAGAGCTTGTTCAAAGAAACTACCATTTTTAAACACATCAGATATTGTGAGACTCAGTCACTCTCAGAAGAACAGCACAGGAAAGATCCAGTGCTATGTGTCAACTACCTCCCCCCAGGTTCTTCCCATGACACGTGGGAATTCAAGATGAGATTTTGGTGGGGATACAGCCAAACCATATCACCTATTTTGAGGGAAGCACACTGGGCATTTGCTGATAAAACAAAGTATCGTCAGATAGAAGTGGTGAGGGTAAGCTTACTCTTTCTGGTCTCAGATTGTAGTAGGAGAGCATTTGATTTCTCTATTAGGAATTTGCTACTTTAGATAGTTGTTCTGTGGCTCTTGCTATAACCTGTTAGATGCAGTAGCCTTATAGGTCACATATCATTGGGTTCAATGGGAAATTATTGGTTAGACACACTTGAACCATAGGCAGAAAAGAGAGGCTGAGCAGTCCAACTGTAGAGAGCTGTCTGAACACTCTTTCTACAATTATTCTGCCGTGTATTAAATGCTGTATCAAAGACTATCTCATTGTTTGACAATGATTTTTAAGTTTGTAAAAAGCCCTTTCAGAAGCAATGAGCTAAAAAATAAAGAAAATTCTTTATAAGTAAAAAACTTGAAGACCAAATTTTCTTATTTCAAAAAAGGTGATGATAAATGCTTAGCTTGAACAAAATATTTATCAACATTTACTTTTAATCATGGGAAGAATATGGTATCTTTAATCTCATCTAAACACAAAGATACAAATACGCAGAGAAAATGTCTGCATCTAACTTAAAAGTTAATACTAATTGTAAAGGAAAATATTCCCTAAGAAGACAACTTAAAATTCATAGCTGCAAAGGTGCTACATATCACCCTGCAATGCATGGCTTTTTGTTTCGCTCTAATAATTATTTCTTTAAATTGATTCTGCCAGCTTTCAATTCCAAGATTTCTTATGCACAAGGAGTCAACCAATTGCTGTTATGGACTTTGTGAACAGAAAATGATCCTTGTGAACAGTTGAAAGATACAGACTTTATTTCAACGCCTTAGATGCTTCGCAAAGAAATTCACTAATTCCAATAATGATTTAATTTTTAATCTAATTTATGAAACCAACATAAAGATTTTAAAAATTCATTCCAATGAAGGTAAAAAATCTGACATTGTTTTCAAAAATATCATTAAAAAGTGTAGCAGTAAATATAAAACTATTTTTGTAATATAAATTTATTTTGATGAGGCATGGTCACGACAAAAACATTTTTGCTAATTTAAGTGTGATAGATTATGTTTTATAAAGAACAATAATTGTAATGTCTATCCCCTTCCTCATGCTCTGCTCACAATGTGATCTTGGCACACACTCTGTGAAGTGGTTGGGGTCTATGCCTCCTGCTTTAAATGTGGGCAAACATTTGCTAAATGTTCTAATAGCCTGTGATAGGTGTTGTTGTATAACATCCAAGTTTAGATGATCAAAATGCCATGCATTTCTGTCTCCTTCCCTTGGGACACCTGTTTCTGTTATGTTCCATGCTGTGGGGGACCCCAAACAAGCTCATTCAAGGAGACTATTTAGTGACTTGACATGTAAATCCTCCAGGCAACAGTTCAGCCAAGGTCATAACCAACAATTAGCTTCATTCTTCAGGTAAATAAATGACAGCTTCTCCAGATGATTCTAGCCCCCAGCTGCTAAGTTACTTCTAACTTCTAATTCTTCCAGCTGAGGACCTAGACATTGTGAGACAAAGGTGGGTCATCCTGCTATATTCTATCTAAATTCCAGACACATACAATCTGAAACAAAACGAAGATGTTATATGCCATGAAGTGTTGGGGGTTATTAAGTAATTATGGCTAACCAGTACATTTTTTTAAATGTTGAAGCAGAAATGTGTTTGAAATCTATTATGATGTACATGTAACTCAAAACATCTTCTTAGACAGCTGTGATATTCTACAATTTGAAATAGAGGCTATAGTTGTTGGAAATTATAGAAATACATTATATATAAATGTTTAGAGAAAATGAAATATAAAATTTTATAAGGGAACTGAGATTTAATAGAAACACTGTTTAGTACAGTGGCATGGACTTTTTGTCTTGACTGCTCAGCTCAATTTATTGAAACTTACTCTTTAAAAATGTACTTTTGAAATCAACCTAAATATTCTATATTGGAGAAACATTTTATTAAAAAGTTAGCCACATTTAAGTTACCTTTTGTCCAAAATTAGCTTGTGATCCTTGTAAATCTTTAATCTGATTATTTTAACAATACTTAACAATAATGTTGATATTTAACAAGTGGAACATATAATCTAGAGATTTGGAAGCTTTAAGAAATTTGTAAATATTAAAAATGAAGCTTTCTTGCAAAACAGGAATATATTGAAATTTTTCTTAAAGTGAGGGGGAAAATCTTAAGAATGATAAAATGATCAAACAGAATAAAATTTGATTTTTTAATTCTATAATTAAACTTTGGAATATCTTAAATTCTGAGGTATATAATTGTATAGAGATTCTATTTTTACTGAAAGCATTTCTATTTTGAATCAGCATGGTATCAATATTGAGAATTCTATAATTTATTTGAAAAATTTTGACTTTAAAAATAATTTCCAGAGCAAGATACTTGGAATGGAGTAAAGAAAGGTAGTATCTAAACAAATATTTTTGTAGACACATCTCTACATTTAAAAAATGAAAGAGTAGTAAGAATATTCCTCCTATAGCTGAATTTGATCTTCATAATTATACCAGTATCTATAGGGAAAGTGTTTACTTCAAGTAAAAATACTGATGGACATCAATTAAAGTCCATATTAAATATATTAATAACGTAATATAACTTTCAAATAATTGCAGTCAATTTGATGTAAAAAATAATAATCATAATAAGATTCTGGCCCAGTGTGTTGGCTCAGGCCTGTAATCTCACCCATTTGGGAGGCTGAGGCAGGTGAATTGCTTGAGCCCAGAAGTTTGAGACCAGCTTGGGCAACATGGCAAAACCCCATCTCTACAAAAATTACAAAACATTAGCTGGGCATAGTGGTAGGCACCTGTAGTCCCAGCTACCCAGGGGGCTGAGATGGGAGGGTTACCTGAGCCTGGGAGGTGGGAGTTGCAGTGAACCATGATCATGCCACTGCACTCCAACCTGGGTGACAGAGTAAGACCTTGCCTAAAAAAAAAAAAAAAATGTTCTTTAGGAAAATACTAATTATAAATTTTTAGAAAGGAACAAGACTAAAAAACTGATCCCAGTACATGAATACAGACCAAGAAAAATTATTCTGTTCAGTTTTTTAATGTTCATATCATTCATAAAACTTTTACTTTTTATGAAAAATTTGTTTTATAATTTTAAATAAGACTTTTTATGTTTACCAATATACTAAAACCAATTTTTTAGTTAGCAAATATTCATCTATGTAAAATTATGATTAATTTTAGTGAATCTTTATTTTCAAAAGCATTCTACTTGAACAGTAAGTTATGTGGCCACCTTAACGTAAAGAAGCTATTTTCAATAATTATTCAAAACTAAGTAGTCTCACTATCACTTCAGGCTAGTAGAGATGATTCTCATAAGGCCCTAAGCCTTAGGAATCAAATCCACTTTGGGGTCATTATACACAATTAGGAAGATAAATAACTCTATGGCAGCTCCCCAGACTTACAGACTGTAGGTCTGATCAGAAGGTTGACAGAGAAATTTGTTTTTTAAGTAGCAGCACTACAAAGGACAGGGGAACGTGTTCAAGTGCTCAGTGGCAGATACTGGCTATAGTTAACTTGGTAGATAGTGGCAGCTCTTTCACGACTCTCCTCTTCTTATCCTAGTGATTTACCCATCTGCTTTTTACCCATGGGTTTCCAAACAGCACTGCAAGTGTTCTAGAAACTCAATTAAGCTAGTAGAATCAGATGGCAGGAGGTGGATACTCTATGAAATGGGTCATACATTTTCAGAATAGTCAGCCCTACAAAATCGAGAAAGGACTTTCGTTTTTCTTCTACTACAGTACCAAATTAATGGAGCCTTGTAATTTAAATTGTGTGCGTTAGAATCTTCTCATTTAAAACTTCACCAAGTCAAATCGCCTGTGGGGCAGAGAAACTGTAGTGAGCCGGCATCTGCCAAAGTTAGGGTAATAATGGATTCAAGGTCATAGATGGGCAGAATGCTGAAAGAGAGATGACTGGCAAATATCAAACATGCAGAAGAAGAAAGTGTATTCGAGGATTTGTTGAAATTGTGCCACTGCTAGAATTTATTTAAGTAGGTTTGAGAGAGTAAAATTAGCAGGGTTGTGAAGAAATGCTGCTTTGTGAATAATTCTCATGGCAAAGTAAACCAGAATGATTTTGCAGCTAATCTAAGATGGAGAATAGAGAGCAAGAAATGGGGGCAGAAAGGGTAGAGAAATAGATAAGAAGAAATTTGTTTTTTCTTTATTACACTCTTAATTAGAGTCACTAAGGAAATTCCCCTATATCACTGAGTATTTATTGAGGAAGGCCTTTTGTCTTTAACTCACAGACCAAAGGAGAACCAGCTAATAATAACACATAAAAATTTTCATGTCTTCACCTATTTGTGAGTGTCTACCGTGATTCAAACAGTGCTTGAAGTTCTGGAGATTTAGTAGGTAATAAAACAAACAAAGCCTCCCCTCACAGAGTTCATGTTAGAATGGACACTAGGCATATGCCCTCTATGGAGAGTGACAGATGCTATTTTGAAAGGATGATTATAAAAGATACTTGAGCAAGAGACTGTGATGAAGTGAAGTAGCTAGTCAGGTGGATATCTGGGCAATAAGTGTTTCAGGGCAAAGAGCAACCACTGAAAAAGCCCCAAGTCAGCAACATGCTGAGGCCCATCAAGAAACAGAAGGAGTCCAGATTGTTCAGGAGTTGACACTGAAGGAAGCAATAGGGAGAGGAAATGAGGTAGAAACTTACCAGGCACCAGACCGTCACAAAAACACAGAAATCTAAGATCTCTTGGGCTAGGATTTTAGAGTATAGAAGTCAATATATGAAAGTATTTGCCAAAGCCCTCATTGCAGAAAGAAAAATTCTATTTTTAACTATTCACACTGTTTCAATGTATTGATACAGACTATGCCTTTCTTGATTGTCTGTCGTGTTCTTTTAACAGAGCTACCTTCCAGGTGGGCCCAGAAGTTGGCCAGAACTTTCTACCACCTAACAATTCAGCCACTGCCTCCTGAGCTTGTGGCAGGCCACCAGCTGCAGATTCTTTGTCTTTGAAGAAACTCTTTGGACCCTACCTTTTAGCTTTACAAACACAACTCTATGACTCCTTTGGTTTCATCCCACCCACTTGCCTCTCATCTCATCTCCTAAGTTTCCACACCTGCTGTTGCATGTCTCTGTCACCTCAGCAAAAACATGCAAACATACATACACAGTCATACACCCCAACCATCCCACCTGCCCCAGATTGTGCCAACAAGAGGATGGCTATGACTGGTTATATGGAACACTCAAATGATTAATCTTGATAACAATATCATACACAGGACCCCATGGACATAAATTACTAATTACGCACCGCAACATTTGGAAAGCTCAGTGAAATCAGACATCACCTGGACAAAGTTATTGTGTATTTGCATTTGAATGTTCATAATCAAAAGAGGCTCTTCTATAATATTCTTATTTCTATTGCAGCTGTGTGAACCCATTCCCCAACACAACAAAAGCCTATAAAGGGGGATGTGAGAGAGAGAGAGAGAGAGAGAGAGAGAGAGAGAGAGAGAGAGAGAGAGAGAAGATTTTGATATAGTGAAAAAGAATCTTAAATCTTATCGTTGCTCATCTTCCCCCACCCGCCTTCGACATTAGCAATTTACAGGGCTCTTTCCAAAACTTGATCACAGGAAAGTGGCTATTCAAGTTCCCATCCTTGCTAATAGATATGATACATTTATCTGATGTTTAAGGCCCTGCTGTGTCAAGGAGAAGTAGATAGCAACTCTCTACAAGCATTACTGTTGCAGTAGTTAAAATTCAGTCTAACAGATATGAACTAGGACATTTTTTCCAAGTAGAAGAAAATAGGGATAAGCTGACATGTTTGCACAAGATATCATGGACTGAATTTCCATGAATTCAGGTCTCAATTATTTGCAGAGGTTATTAGAGTCCAGCATCTTCTTTAAAGTTACTAGTACATATGACAAGCATCACTGCTTCCTATCTCAACCCCAGGGCATCTTCCCACTAATCTTCCTTCATTCAAACAGAAGATACTCCTTACTGTAAACTTAACCAGTTTTTAATCTATGACAAGATGTTACCCCTTTACTCATTATTATTTATTTCCATAATAACTCATTATAATAATAATATTATTATTATTTATTTCCATAATAGGAGAACTTATCAAGAACCAAACAAACAAAAAGAATGGAAAAGGAGAAAATTATACTAAAAAATTATTACCCATGATTGTCATTAACCTTTATTTTCCCTCGGAAAATTCCTACAGGTTAGACAAACTTCAATCATCAAGAACAATCATGTAGCTCTTCACCTCTATGCAAGAGGATTTTGTTCCTATTTCAAAGGAAAAGATCTTTTGCTCCTCTACTGACATGGCTTTATTATAACAAATTGTGAGTGGTCTTAATGATAAGGGAACTTCTAATAGATTTGTGATCAGAATAACAACACCCACTAGCTAAGTATTTAATATTTTATAATTATGGAAGACTTAGTGTGTGCATGATACGAGACTTTGCATGTATTAATTTATTTAATCCCAACAATTGACCCTAAAACAAGTAGTATTACCAACATTTCACAGAGGAGAAAACAAAGGCACAGAGAAGTCAAGTAACTCACCCAGGCTCACACAGGAAGTGTGTGAGAGAGTAGGAATCAAGCAGAGAAAGTCTGACTCCAGAGCCAGCCCTTTTGGCCATAGCAATGTACTGCTTCAAAGGTAGTGACTTGGCAAAAAAATTTTAATTATTTATTAAAATAATTATGTGACTTGCATTCAAGAAAAATGTATATATAAAATTAAATCTTAAAATTAGAAAAGTTCAGTAGTCCTTCAAATGCAGAAATCCAGCCTTGAGCTCTAAACACCTTTAACAAATATTATTATTCAATTCCTGAGGCTGCACTTTACAGCTAACACATCCTGAAACGGATACCTGGATGAAGCAGATGTCATAAATGATATAAACTTATCAAAAGCAGATGTCATAAATGATAGAAACTGAGGTCCGTTTAGAGCCTTTAACTAATTGGTTAATGACTACCCTTAACATTTTATTCAGGCAAAAACTTCTTTCTCCAAACAAATGACACAGATATCCAGGATCTCAGAGTCTTCAGCCAAATACTTGAGCAAATTCAAAATGTTTTTTCAGAAAAAAAAAAAAAAAATTGTGTCCATGGCAGCCCTTCCTCCAAATAAGAAATGAATGGCCCTCTGTTAAGATAAGCATATGAGTCAGGTTTCTGAATTTTCAAATGAGAAATGTTAGTCTTTCTGCCTGTGCACCACACATATAAGGCATATGGATGTCATCTTAACTGAAAACACAGAATATCTGCCCTACAGCACGCCTGAGAGGATCCAGCCAGGAATTTGCTACAGCCCGGCATTCGTAACGTGCTCATTTGACATATCTGGTTTTAGAGAGAGTCAGCCTAAAGGACATAATAGCTGCTCACTCCTCTAGGTTCTGCTAATTCCATCATTACATTAGATCAGCTTGTGAGACAGTAAACTTCACTGGCTTTATTATCTTGACTTTTTCATCCTCCCTCCTCCCAAAATTTTTAAAGATTTTGTTGGGTTAAAGTATAATTTTATGAACCTAGTTTTCATGGAAGTTTCATAGAAAATATGCACTAAATCACATTTCTCTAACTCCTACTCATTTGTTGGCAAAGAATTCATGTTGTACAGGAATCCCTGTATATAGATCTAAAAGAAATGCTGGTTTCAGAAAAAAATTTTAACGTTTGTATTTGTTATCTAGTGCTACATAAATTATCATAAAATCAGTGAATTGAAATGGCATACTTTTTTTTTTATTTTTCAGTGTTTGTGTTCGTGCATCCAACTATAGCTTAGCTTTATGGTCTCCTCTGCTTCATAGTTTCTCATGAAGGTGCAATTCAGGGGCTGGCCAGGGTAGGTGCCTCACCTGAAAGCTCAACTGGATTTGAAGGAAATCCTTCAAAGTTTGTA
Source organism: Saguinus oedipus (assembly GCA_031835075.1). NCBI lineage: Eukaryota > Metazoa > Chordata > Mammalia > Primates > Cebidae > Saguinus > Saguinus oedipus. The sequence continues at coordinate 72,744,150 of CM063178.1, forward strand.
TTCATGGTTGCTTGGCAGAATTCTCTTCCTTAAAGGTTGTTGGACTGAGGGCCTCGGGTCCTTGTTGGTTATTGACTAGAGTCTGCTCTAAGTTTCTTGCCATGTGAGCCTTTCTAACATGGCAATTTACTTTATCAAATCCAGCAAGAGAGAGAAAGCCTGCAAGCCACAGAAATGGATGTCACAATTTTATGCAGCACAATTACAGAAATCACATCTCATCATTGCCTTTGTCGGAGTCTGTTGCTTAAAAGCAAGTTATTAGTCCAGGCTATGCTCAAGGGGAGGACATCCTTGAGTCTGCTGGCTGCCTCTTGCTAGATAAATTTTAATTCATCTCATCATTATATTTTCCTTTTAATTCTGGAAAAATTTTAGGGAAAGTTACAAGTTTTCCAATATATTTTTCTCTTCACACTAAATATTTCCTAAATACTTTCTATTTACTTAACTGGTCTTTAATACTTCATTGTTGCTAGGAACTACAAATATATTTTGGAGCAAGGTATGCATGTTAAGAAATTAATAACAGATGATTATCTGCATACTCAGATCATGTTGCCAATGTGTCAACTCAAGAATACATTCAAGAAAATCGAAACTAGGAAGACTTTTGAAGAATGTATTTCCTTTTTGCTGTCTCCTTTAAACCACTAATGACCAGAAAAATCTCTCAAGGCTGAATGTGAAAAAAATTATGGATCTTGAGTGCTGCATATCTTATAAAGAAAAATTATGGTAATGACATTTAGGAGAAAAGGACAAATTCTTCAATGATATGTAATCATACCTACAGTGCAAATCTTTCCCTAATGCCATGAAGAGTGTTGAGATCATAGGTGAATTTGACTTAATGATTCTGCCATTTTACTGTGTCTTTGTTTACCTTCTAATTGTTGTAAAACCATTCGGCATTTACATATTTATGCCTTGTATTTATTGCTGAATTTTATGCAATCTTGAAATAACTCCATTTAGTAATCAAGACACTTAATTTAAAGCTTGCCTCACTTCCAATGCTGGGTAACAATCATAAATAATTTTAATGATAATGTCAGGAATGTTAGAAATAGTTGAAGGATCATTTGTTTTGCCTGAGCAATATAAAGAATTGGAAAGAAAGAATGATTTACATTTTGGTAATTAGGCATTTCTAATCCGTTTCATTCTTCAGTCAAGCTATAACCCACTGAATTGAAAATATAAGATGTCAGTGCTTTTCAATACAACAATAAATATTTTCTGGCATTTCTCTGGATTGAAGAAAACTTTGGTTTCCATGGATGCTAAGTATAGCTTCAAGTTGTTCAGCACCACAGCAACAAGACAAAGGAGAAATTCATTTAAAGCTGTTGAACTTTTAACATGGACTATAAAGGAAAAACAATGCATGCAGGCTTGGCGCATGATTGCTCTTCCCAGGAGCCTGACAGATCCTGACCAATCACTCCAGTGCCAAGGAATGTCCTTTCAAGACAATGCCACCAGGCAGGTTCATGTAAGAAGGAAAAGAAGGTTAAAAATGAACTAATGTTTTTATGTCTTTTATTTAAACTGGCTATAGCCTCGCCTAGGAGTAACTGGCTCTAAGCTTATCTCCTAGTTAATTGATGAATATCTGTGTGAAATACTCAATAAGTTCACCAATAGTCATTTTAGTAGAAATTTGAAGACTTACTAGGCTGGCCGGGAGATGGTTATAAGATTAGGAAAAAACAATTACATTGTTTTAACAGCTCCCGTAAAATAGACTCATCCTGATGGAACAGTGTGGCATGCATAGAATTAACGAGCTCGTTAAGAGTAACAACCAAATATCTTTTTTCCTGTTTGTATCTCCAACATTTGGCATAATGTCTGCCCCACAGTATGTGAACTTTAGTAGTTTTTTAGAAGTCAATTAAACATATTTGCTTCTATAAAATAGGTAATAATTTATTATCATAAGTCTACTGCTTTTGATATTCAAGGGATTGGTAATTAACAATCTATAAAATGTCCAGAGAAACATAATAAAAGCAGAAGTAAATTGTGAGCTGGAAAGTAGAATGAGAAGTCAATAAACACTTCACATGAACTCATTGTATGCTGGAAATGCACTGTAGAATCCTATGTAGAACATTATAGAACAATTTTGCATCCTGAGTTAACCATTAAAAGTTACAATTGCATCAGATTAACTTTATACTCAATGGTGAAAATCTTTCTCCGGGGATACATCATAATATAGATTATATTACTTTGAATATATCTATATTTGTGTTGTGGGTGGGGAGGAGGTCTCACTTTATGCACCATGTTTAATCCAACATTTTCCAGGCTGGTATTTCCTCCTTCTGAATTATTTGATTTCTATTATTTGCCCTATTGACAATCTTTAAACACCTCTAAATTCTTCCAATTCATTTTAATGAGGGAAAACACAGTTACCTTGCAAACTAAGAGAAATGTGTGGGTTTCTATGTATCTATCTATCTACTTATCTAATTTCTTAAGGTACATTTTAAAACAGGGGCATATGTTATCCATAGGAAAAATACACAGATCAGATTCATCTCTTTCCACACACAGTGAGTTTGCTTTCACACCTAAAGAATAGTGCTAGGCAGACAACTACATGTGTCTCATACTCTGTTTCAGGATTTAGGCAGTTTAGAATTTCAAATGATTGAGTTATTTTGGGGTTCCATGAATTTTATTATTTGATATGATAGAGAGTAATGAGTAGTTCAGTCTGAACATCCACAGGTACAAAAGAACTCATTAATTAATTTAAAAAATAAACTACTAATAAGATTATCAGTGAATTGTTACTAATGCATAGAAAATCAGACTTTGAACACTCAAAGCAACAGATGGAAATTCATCTTTTATTAGGTTATTGCAAAAGTAATGGCAAAAACCAGACTTATTTTTGCACCAATCTAACATAAGCAGAAATATTGTAAAAATGTCTGGTTCTCAACTACTGAATTAGGAGCATTTGATTAATCAGCACCCCAATTTAATTTTTGATTGAACATATTGCCTCTTTTTTCCATACACATGGAATATTTAAAGCAGCTAGCTAAGAATACAGTTGTTCAGTTCAACTTCCCTTTTCCAGAGCTCCTTAAAGTTCAACTAACTGTTGTAGAAACCTAAGTTACTCCAATGGGACCTCAAAATATTTTCTAACAAAATAAATATTCCATTTCTTTCATTTTAATTCACATTTTATTGAGTGCTGCATCTGTCTACAGCACTACTGTCAGTATCAAGAGAATGTCTATTACCATTGAGTTTAAAATTGAGTAAAGGGACACAGAAGGATACAATAAGAACCTGGATAGTGCCTTAGGAATTCAGAGAAAATTTCAACATAGAGAACAACTTAGAAAAAGCTTCAGAAAGAATAATAGTTGAGCTTGACCTTGAAGAAGTATAATACATATTCTGACCATAAGCAGAATAGTGAACATGGCAAAACCCTGTCTCTACTAAAAATACAAAAATTAACCAGGCTTGGTGGTGCATGCCTATAATCCCAGCTACTCAGGAGGCTGAGGCAGGAGATTCACTTGAACCCAGGAGGCAGAGGTTACAGTGAGCTGAGATCGCGCCTGGGTAACAGAGTGAGACTTAAGAAAGAGAGAAGAGCAGAGAAGGAAAGAAAAGAAAGGAAAAAGAAAAGAAAGGAAAGAAGGGAGGGAGGGAGGGAGGGAGGGAAAAAGAAAGGAAGGAAGAAAGAAAGAAAAAAAGAAGGAAGGAAAGAAAAAGTAAGAAAAGAAAAGATGTGTTACCATGAAAGGCAATGTTCCAACTTGCTGACAACTGGCAGTTTTCTTTTAAGTGGACTTTAACTACTTTCCCAAACCCACACTGGACAATTAAATTGTTGTCTTTTATTGACAATTCTTACTGGGTGATGGAGAGGACTCAGAACCCACTTGTACATTTTTCCTATATACTTACTATTTATTATTTGTTCCTCTAAACAGAATGTAAACTCCAAGGAAGAAGGATTTAGGATGCTTTTGCTTACACTATGGAAACCAAGTATCTAAAAGGATGTCTGATAAAGAGTTTCTAAAATTACTCAACTTTTATTTTGTTTGTTTGTTGCTGTGGTAAAAACATTTAAATTGAGTTCTACCCTGTTAAACAAAGTGTTACGGGTCCAATGCAGTGCCGTTAGCTGCAGGCATGATGTACTTATCTGTCATAACTGAGATGGTATCATTGCTGAAGAGAGACTCTCCTTTTCTCCTCCCACCCCAGTCCCTGGCAACTATTACCTCCTCTCTGCTTTTATGAGCTTGGCTATTTTAGATACCACATATAAATGGAATCATGCAGTATTTGTCCTTCTGTGATGGGCTTAATTCACTTCACACAATGTCCTTAAGGTTCATTCATGTTGCTACATATGACAGGATTTCCTTCTTTTTAAAGCTGAATAATATTCCATTCTATGTATATACTACTTGACTTTAACAGGTAGAATGCAGTGGAATGCCTCCTGAAGGAAGGTCATAAAAGGTGATATTGCTTCCCATTGTCTCTCTTTCGGAAAAAGCAATTTGAGATTCCCTAAACCCAGCTACCCTGAAATCATCATGCTTACAAGACAGAAGAGATAGATATGTAGAGTATGCAGAGTCAGAGAGCTGCCCAGATTATTCCAACCCCAGCATTCAAGCTGTCCCAGATGATGCCAAGTGGAACAGATAATTTGCCTTGCCAAATCCTGCCTTAATCTTAGATTCCTGAATCATATCAATATTGTGGGTTTCTAATTTGTTTTTTAAGTGTGATTACATTATTTTTAGTAAATTTACAGACTTGTGAAACCATCACCACAGCTCAATTTTAGAACATTTCCAACACACCAGAAAGATCTCTCATCCCTATTTGCAGTCACTTCCCATTCGCCACCACAACCACTGCCCCCAGCCTCAGGCAACTGCTGACTTTCTATCTATAGATTTGGATTTTGTGGATGTTTCAAGTAAATAAAATCATACACTATGCTGTCTTTTGTATTTAGCTTCTATCACTACTCTTAATGCTTATGAGGTTCATGCATATTGTAGCACATATTAGTACTTCATGGCTATTTACTGCTGAGAAGCATTGCATTTATGGATACACCACATTCCTTTTGTCTGTTCACTAATTGATGAACATTTGAATTGTTTTCCCGGTGGCTGCTAAAAATGGTGCTGCTTTGAGTGTTAATATACATGTTTGTTTTTTGGAAAGGTTTTGTCATTTATAATATACCTAGGAGTGAAATGTCTAGGTTGTGTGGTAATTGATATTCAACATTTTAAGGAACTCTAAACTGTTTTCCAAAGTGACGGTATCATTTTATATGCCTATTAGCAATATATAAGCTTTCTCTAAGTTCTTGTCATTATTTGTCTTTTTGAACCTGTCTTTTTGAATGTCATTTTAAGCCACAGTGTTGCTTCAGGAGTTTTTTACACAGCAATATATTTCAATGTTATCATTTCTAAAATACAATTTTATTTCCAAAGCATGGATCTTTACAAATATTGTTCACCAATCTAACCCAACACCTAGAAACTTCCATATTAAAGGTGCCACCAATATCTAAGGATTGAGTTTTGAAAATCAACCAGGTCAAGTAGGAACTGCAATTACTGTTTATAATATTAAAGCTGAAGTACAGGTAACAAGGAGTGTCTAAGTTAACTGATTTTTTTTCTCTTCTCCTAAAATTCACAGTACTAATGAATTTTAGAAGGTTGTATTATGACCACTTAAGTTATTCAAGCAAATTATCTATATATATTATATGTAATATATACATTATATATCATGCATACATATACACAATTATATGTATTATATGCATTATATGCATAATATGTATGTATATAATTGTATATGTAATATGTGTTACATATATAAAATATGTATGTAATATAATTAACCAATTTAGATAAATTGAGAATAACAGAACAGGTTGGATTATAAATGTATGTATGTGCACATATATATGTCTGTGTGTTTATGTATGCAAGTGTGCATACATACATATGGAAAAACACATACATACACACAGACATATGGAAAAACAATCTATTGCCCTTGGGGGTCCTTAACATAAGGCAAGAAGAATGTACAGTCTCAGAAAAGAAGACATTGAAATGTCAACTGACAAACAAAAAGTCACCATAGCTAACAACTGTCTGCTTCTGATGTGTTTGTTAGTCCCCTGCGGAGGAAACACGTATGGAAAAAATGCTCTAGAGAAGCCTTGAAAAACCTCAGCCAAGCAGGTCCCTGCTGATAACTCAGTGGGTGTGCTCAACCGAGGTCTAGAAAGACAAAATGCATTTAAAAGCATTTTAACCTGTATGCCTGTGATACCCAGGAGTCTAGCCCAAGAGCACTTTTTCTTATAGCGGAAGAAAAAAGAAAACTCTGGAAGCCCAGAGGTGAATAAAAATTATTTATATGAAAACCTTTCCCAAGGAAATATATAAACTGCTCAAATTACAAACTCATATTAAAAAAAACTTGTGTATATTCAATCTTTATCTTTTATAAAATTGGTGTGTTTTAAAAGTTAGAGGTAGAGAGAGGCAATCAAAAGCCACAGTTGATTAATCAAAATATTAGACAAAATTTGAATATCCCTACCTCAGGATTACTGGAAAAGTCACTGTGATAAATTTAGAACAACAGAACAAGAAATCATACAATTTATTTTGGGTCCATTTCCTTCCTTTAAGCAAGACTTCATCTAAACCATTCTATAAAGAAAATGGTCTTAAAATTTTCAAGAGAAAACTATCAATATTAATTGACAATGTAATCTATAATTTTACAACTTTTAGTCCAGATATGCAAAGCATCAAGTGTAAAACAATAACTCAGATAATTATATTTTTAGTAAAACATAATTCAGAAGTGCAATCTGCAGAATTCTGGTTTAGCTGAATTACTATTATATTTCCCATTACAAATGGAAATATTTTTTGATGTGTTCCTTAAAACACTAACTCACTAAACAAGACCTCAGGGACCTGGAAAAATGTTTGTGAGCTTCCCAACCTTTCCTTTGGCAGAAAGTCACTAAACCCATTGGATAGAGGATGAATTTTTATAAAGGAAGAGAGCATATCTGGAAGAATCTAGCCAAAATGTGAAAACATGAATCTATTGTTGGAATCTTGGCATGGAACTAACATACAATAACATTAACAAAAATAACAAAAAGCTATCATTTGTTCAGCACTAACTGTATGACAGGCCCTGTTGTAAGTTCTCACTTGATTACAACATTACAAATTTTAAAAAGCATCCTCATATTATAGGGACTCAGAAAGTGAATTCATATCAAGCTCTATCTGACATCAAAACATATTCTTATCCACTTGACACCATGAAATATGGCCACTAAGTTGAAGTGGTAATTAATATCTAGAACAGAATTCATTTTCATCTACATGCTGACTTGCAAGAAGGCTCAGACTAACAGTCATCAGCCGAGAAAAATATGTTCACCCCTATGGTTTGCAAATGGAATTCAATCTTCCGGCTTAACAAGTATACACAACTAGGGAGTTAGAATTTGAAACTCCAAAAGATAAATGTGCATAAAGTTAGGCAGAATAAAAACATAGGCAAAAAGAAAAAACATCAACGAGACTAAATAAGGAAGTAATAAGCAGAGTTTATTTTGTCCTTTATATTCTACAGTGAAGGTATACCTAGTTTTAATCCTCACCAGGCACTATCAAAGTAGACAGACATCCCCTTAGGTCAGATTCCCCAGAAATGCAACATGAGATGCAGATTTGTATCCAAATAATTTATTACGGAATTTCTCTGAGAAATCAGTGAAGGAGTAGAGGAAACAAGATATGGCTATGGAGCCAGCCACTCATAAACACGGTCTCAGGAAAAGGTCCTCAGAGCTGCTTCTGCCTGACTCACAGGGAGTTTCAGGTGTGTCCCCACTGAAACAAGGAAGCCGACCTCCCACATTCTCACATCCGTGATGAGTACAGTGATCCAAAAGATATGGGTTAAGTCCCAGCAGTAGTTGTTACAGCATCTTACCCTTATTTTATAGAGGAGAAAGGAAACAGAAACTCAGCATGGTAGCTACTTTGCCCAAGGCCTGGGAACCCAACCCAGGTGTATTTGACATCGAAACTCAAGCTCTTTCCAACACTCCATATCTCCTGAAATTACTTCTCCACCTAAGTTGTTTGTTGGTTTAGTATTCTATTGCCCATGTTTTCTCTGCCAGTTCCTGTAAATGGCATCAAAAGGCAGTCAATCACATGCCGATGGGATTTCCCAAATCCCTCCTGATCATTTTTCAGTTTTGCCTGTAAGGACCTTTGCTGCAATCTGAAGTTCCTGACATCCGGTGCCTCGGGAACATAGTGTTACGTTAAGCAAAGGAGCCCTTAAGCTACAGTCAACTCCTCAGAGTGTTGTATATCAGAATATTCCTTTACAGATAGTCTCAGGTTTAAAAAGCCTTGAAAGATTATGTGGAAAACAGTAGCATGGGGAGAGAAGTACAGTCTTAGGGATGGGATGTGTAAACTACAGAGCTGAAGACTGGGAAACACACACAGTTTGGAAAAATGATGGCAGAACATCCAGAAAAACAGATTTTTTTTCCATCTTTAAAATGTGAGTTTTGTTACCATCTAACCAAGCTAAAAGTTGAGACTTGATCAAGGTTGATTTGTTCTTTTACCACCAGTACTCATTGTGGGTGGGAAGGCTGCTCTCCTTCTAGATTTCCTGGGGCTCTGTCTCCACTTACATCCTTCATCTATCTCTAGGCAATCTGGGAACATCTATGCTCATTTATTTATATCTTCATAAATGTAAAACCTAGGGACCTATTTATCTAGTCATTGAAAGTCTATAAAACAGTAATGTGAAATGTAAAATATTCAGTGATTCTAAAGAGAACAAAATTCTACATTTGACCTTATTTCCATGGATCCATTCATCAATGACACTAAATATTATCAGCTTGATAATTGTACATAAATAAGGATTGAATCTCTGATGAGGGATTAAAATTACTTCAAAAGCAAGCACATTCAAGTCAATGTTTTATAAAACCTTGACTGAATCATAATTTTGCTTGTCATCTTTTTCATAAAAGAAGATTTACATGTCCTATGATAGCACTAACCTTTTCAAAGAATGGCAAGTATACTTCATATATTTAAAGTAATTATGAATTATGGCTCCTAAATTATGATATCTAAAAAAATTCAGAGAAATGTGGGAAGAAAGAATAACTCAAATGAAAGTAAAAAGTGACTTCATTCTATTTTCAACTTTTTGTGTGTGTAACTCAGAAATATTAAAATATCTGATACTTTTGGTTAAGAGATTCTAATTTTCTTTATTTGTCATTATATGTAGGAATATAAACAAATTAGTTTATTCAAAGCTATTTATTGAATATCTACTCTGTGGTAAGTATAAGGTGTTTTATTGCACTAATGTTGTTTAGGAGTTCAGGAGGGAAGGCATGCGCTATGCCACGATGACTCTCACTCACACAGGCATTTATCAAGTATCATCTCTGGTACTAGGGTAGAGAAGTGAATCAGAATCGTTGCCTCCCCTCTGGAACACAGCCTTATTTGTGTGTTTGTGTGTGTATGTGTGTGTGTGAGAGAGAGAGAGAGAGAGAGAGAGAGAGAGAGACAGCGAGAGGAACACAGACAACTGTAACACAGCATAGGAAGAGGTGGACATAAGATACATATGGTCGTGGCACAGAGGAATAATGAATGCTACTCAGCAATCCGACAGCTGGGACTAAAAGGACGGAATGTCACAGCTGTGAGGGGTAGAGGTAGAACACAGTTTCTTGCATGTTTGAGACAGCAGGAAAAGCATGTGTAACGATACAGTAGTACAAAAATGTAACTGTTAAGTGTTTCAGTCCTGGCTGGAGAATGGTGTTGGACAGGAAGTCCGGGAGGGCACAATTAGTCATGCTGTACAGTCTGGACTCCATCTGACAGAGAATTGGGAAATATTACAGAGATTTAAACAGGGAACATTTTGTAACATTTGATCTGCAATTTTAAAAGATCATTCTGCAAGTATTATGGAGAATGGATTAGGAGAGAAGAGATTTTGAGTCAGAGAGACAAGTGAAGAGCCGACAAATAATGAAAACTTAAACTAGCAATAACAGTAATGAAGACAGCACATATTTCCAGAATAATCCTCTTGCTCCAACTTTTACACTAAGCATTTGAGTGAAATTTCTAACTGAATCGCTTTCAACAACCACAACCCTGCTTCCCCCCTAACGTTTACATCATTAACCAGTGCCTTTTATGGAAGAGGAAATGAGACCAAAAGAAGTTAAGGAATTTGACCAAAGTCACAGAGCTGGTAAGTGATGGAGTCAAGAATCAAATTCATGGACACATTTGAAAAATTTTGACGAGGTATAACTGAAATAATTGGGTGGCTGATTAGTGCTACAAAGTGAGAGGATGGAGGAGCCACAGCAACTACACCACAACTGGTCACTTTTCTTTTCCCTATGATACCACAATTATCGGGAAGTGTGGGGAAGAAGGGCAATTATATATATATATATATATATATATATATATATATATATATACACACAACCTAAAGCCTGACAATAATTATGACTTCCCTCAGGTAGCCTACATTGTCAGGAAAGAATAACTGCTACACCCAGGCTGTCGATTTCCAAGAGACACACAAGCTGTGGGAAACCTGTGTTTGTCTTGGAGATTATAACTCCTTCCCTGTGGATATATTCTTGTTCTAAAAGAAGTAGTAAGAGACCCCATATGAATTCTTCCACACAAGCACTAGATTCATAAGCCCAAGAAAAGATTTCTATCATTATTTTAAAAAGTGGCAGATGAAAATTATTCCAGCAAATATCAAAGTGAGGATGCCAAACACCCCATTGGAAGGCACATATTTCATGTCCTTCACACAATTTATATTCCCAAACTCTGTGCAGAATTAGAAGCTAAATAAAGAAGGAACATGTGTTATAAATTAGAGAAAAAGCAATGGTGCCATAACAGTGAATAAATTAAAACACTCTAGCAGTAACATATACATTCCATATGTTTTATGAACATATATACTATGTTACTGTGTGGGCTTTTATGTCTACATATTTTTAGAAACAATAATTTCTATCTTATTTAAGAATGAACAATAAATTGATAAATGTTATCAAGGTAAATTTAATTCACAGCCTGAAGGAAAACATGAAAAATTAGAGCACATTTCGTTTGTAAGCCCATGTCATCTGTGTAAGAACTATTATAATTTCACACATATACCTACCTATAATTTAGAAATGTCCCTCTAATGGTCTAATAAGAAATTCTTTCTTTCATATACAATGAATTTTTGAAATAATACTCTTCATAAACCATCACTGAACATTGTTCCTTCAAGTAAGCTACTTATTTGCAGAGTCACAAAATAATGGACTTGATAAAGACCATAAAAAACATGTAATAAAGAATTTCCAAATCAAGTTACATGAAAAGGTTCAGAAAGATGAGTTTTCCAGGAATAAGGAATACTCTTGTCAGGTGCATGAGAAATTCAGTTATAGAAAGTTCAGTGTATTTATTTACCAAAATCCTTTTAAAACCTTATTTTAATAAGGTAATTAGCAAGGAAAATTTCCAAGAGGACTATAATATGCCAAGAGATTTTTCTAAATTTATTTGAACATGAAAGTTTTTAATTCTAGGAATAATGATCAATGTCAGTATTCTCTAAAACGTGGTTCAAAGAGCTAATCTTATTTCACTTCTTCATTTTATACCTAACACTAAGGTGTAGAAGGATGTGAAGCTTCTCAGAGTCATAAAATTCGATAATGAAAGAGTCAGGACTAGAAACCTGTTTTCTAAATACCTCATCAACTCTGATTTTTTTTTTCTGTGTAGTAGGGGTGGGGGGCATTATTTTTCCTAGGGCATATTTTATAGCAACAAAAATGACAACAGCTGAATTATTTAATACTACAATGAGAAAATCCTACTAGTGGTCACCATTTACAAGTGCCCACTACATGCCAGATTAAAATAAAGGTCTCTAGCAACTTGTCTTTCCTCTTATAACACTGCAGTGTAGTGAGATACATACTATTCTCCCCATTTTACAGTTGAGGAAAGTGAGAGGCATTTGCAACTGGTCACACAACTTGAAGAGACAGAGAAGTTCTGGCTGACTCAAATCCCCTTCCCTTTGCACCTGACCACCCTGTCTTTCATCTGAAAATGTTATGCCCTTCAAAGCACTCACCCTGAATCTATCTCCCCACTGAATTCCAAAAAAGTAGAAAGCGGATGTTCTTTCTGAAACAGCCACTTTTTCTATCTACAACAGCCATTTGGAATTCATCAAATTTTGACTTCTCCATATTATAAAAAAGCACCACTTTGGGTACTTTTTTTCTTTATTAGATTTCTGGTTTTAAAACCCAATGGCCCAAGCTATTTTTTTCTGTTTAAAAGGTTAAAAATGAGCATTGAGGTATATTCTAATTACTAAATTCAATAAGAACCAGCCAAGGTATTCTAGGTATGAATTCCTCAAAGCTAGTAAAAGTGACTTTAACTAAAATAACGAAAGTGACTGAAGCACTGTCTAATCAACACAACAAAAAGTAACCGTCTGATCTTTGACAAACCTGACAAAAACAAGCAATGGGGAAAGGATTCCCTGTTTAATAAATAGTATTGGGAAAACTGGCTAGCTATGTGCAGAAAGCAGAAACTGGACCCCTTCCTGACACCTTACTCTAAAATTAACTCCAGATGGACAAAATACTTAAAGATAAGAACTAACACCATAAAAACCCTAGAAGAAAACCTAAGCAAAACCATTCAGGACATAGACATAGGCAAGGGACTTCATGACCAAAACACCAAAAGCATTGGCAACAAAAGCCAAAATAGACAAATGGGATCTAATTAAACTCCAGAGCTTCTGCAGAGTAAAAAAAAAAAAAAAAAAAAAAAAAACAATCATTAGAGTGAACCAGCAACCAACAAAATGGGAAAAAAATTTTCCAATCTACCTATCTGACAAAGGGCTAATATCCAGAATCTACAAAGAACTAAAACAGATTTACAAGAAGAAAACAAACAACCCCATTCAAAAGTGGGCAATGGATATGAACAGACACTTTTCAAAAGAAGACATATATGAGCCCAACAAACATTTAAAAATATGCTCATCATTAATGGTCATTAGAGATATGCAAATCAAAACCACATTGAGATACTATCTCATGCAAGTTAAAAGGGTGATCATTAAAAAATCTGGAGACAACAGATGCTGGAGAGGATGTGGTGAAATAGGAACACTTTTACACTGTTGGTGGGGGCGTAACTTAGTTCAACCATTGTGGAAGACAGTGTGGCAATTCCTCAAGGTCCTAGAAATAGAAATTCCATTTGACCCAGCAATCCCATTACTGAGTATATAAGTATATATCCAAAAGATTATAAATCGTTCTATTATAAAGACACATATGTTCATTGTGGTACTGTTTACAATAGCAAAGACCTGGAACCAACCCAAATGCCCATTGATGATAGACTGAACAAGGAAAATGTGGCACATATACACCATGGAATACTATGCAGCCATAAAAAATGATGAGTCCGTGTCCTTTGCAGGGACATGGATGAATCTGGAAACTATCATTCTCAGCAAACTGACACAAGAACAGAAAATCAAACACTGCATATTCTCACTTATAGGCGGGTGTTGAACAATGAGAACACATGAACACAGGGAGGGGGGCATCACACACTGGAGTCTGTTGGGGGGAATAGGGGAGGGACAGCAGTGGGTAGGGAGATTGGGGAAGGATAACATGGGGAGAAATTTCAGATATGGCTGATGGGGGGGATGCAGGTAGCAAACCACATTGCCATGTATGTACCTATGCAACAACAATACATGATCTGCACATGTACCACACACACACACACACACATATATATATATATATATATATATATATATATATATATTATTTTTTTAAGTAAATTAGGGTTTTCATAGTGAGATTGAATATAATCTGGTTCTAGTCTACAATAAAACTCCACTGACCCGAGATTTTAAGTAGATTCAAACTAATTCACCATGATCCCTTCAAATAATAGGTAGACCTATTATGAACCACAACATTACATTAATACTGTATGAAACACATCAAAATCAAACTCTCGCATATCTGCCTATTTTAATAGAGTAGCAAATGTAGATCACATACCACAATCAGCAATATAATATTAACAATAATGGCTTTCAGAAAAACAGCTAATCAAGTCACCAAAATATATAAAATCTTAATCTGTAGTCTGCTTTGAAATCAGACAAAAATAAAGTGAAAGGAATCGTTTCTGTCTTTTTTTTTTTTCCACTGATGAGTATTAGAAGAATACTAAAGCCCTGAAATATACATTAGACAGCAAGTAGAAATAATTTGCTGACTTTTGCTCTTTTGTTTCCAAGTTGTAGAGCTTTCTTAACAATAAGTCTGATCCCAGCAGCAAGGGCATTGATGTGACTGACACCTATAGTAATAAAATATTACCCTTTGAGACTTGTCAACTCTTCTTGCTACAGGCAACTTGAGGAGATCCCTCGACAATGATTCATGGCTTGAAACTCATAACCATCTGCTCTCTTGAAATATGCCTCAGCCAAGGTGAAGAGGGGAGTTTTCGCAGCTGTATTCTTTTTCCTTCTGAAGTCTATAGAAAAGCATCCAACAAACCACAAAAATCTGGCACTAATTTGAATATGGAAGACATTATCCTCCATATGTTCTTGTTTCAATGGACTCTTTTTACAGTGACTATCTCATTTGATGCCATTTCTTTCCTCTCTTCATGATGTGAAGTGTCCATTTTTCTCACTCTATAAATTTCCTAATATCCTTTTCATTCTATGCAGTTTACAATTATTTGTCCATCTTTATTTTAATGAAAAGTATATATTTTTTTACTACTGCTAAAACTTGAGAGTTTAACCTAAATTTTATCAATTTAAATTATTTGTTTTATGTTTAGGGAATCCAAGGCAAAGTAAGGTAAATTGATCATCATAAAGTCACACAGGTAGTCAATAGAATAATTAGAATTTGATCACTTGTTTCCCAATGTTTCACCCAGCATTTACTGCCCTATTTAAGAGGAACTTCAGTGTCTCTGCTATTCTCACTGAGATAGCTTAATGAGGAATAGTTTCTGGCTCATTTATCACTTAACAAACCGCAAGGAAAACGTCAGATGAACCAAATATTCTGAATTTTTATTGAACCAACTGAGAAGAAATATATACAATTCCAGAAGGATAATTTTTTTATTTGAAAAAAGAAAACTTTTGAAGATAAAAGTAAAACTCGGTTTTATATATCTTCACGTCATATTCCCAAATGTGATTTTGAGTAAGCTCTAAGAAAAGCTAGCATATGCAAATTAAATAATTATATTATAGAGGCAAGTCTATTGTTCAGACACCAAGTAAATTATCGCAGGGTTCAATTGCCGGGACTAGGCAGTGGGTATGAAGATACATAAAAGATTAAACAACTCAGTAAAACATTCTCATAAGCCACATGTGATGTCTAGTTTAGGTCTACTTCCTACATTATAATCCTAGGACAGATTTGAAGGAGCTGAAGGAGCTATGGCTACTAACAGCATGCCTTCCTCGTACCTCAAGAAGGCTGGTAGAAACTTACCTTGGGTCAAAACCAGCACATTGTCTGTTCTTGAAAATTACATTGACCAAAGTAAGCCACTTATCCAAGACCAACACCAGTAGGGTGCATTGAGTCTTGCCAAGAAAGAGGAAAGGAGAAAAAATCATGAGCAAATAATTCACCATATCACTGTCACAGAGACAACAGCAGTTTTAATGAAATGCTAAAGGCAAAAATATTTAAGTGTGTTTTAGAAAAAATGAGAAGTGAAGGAAGTGGAAAAATTGAGAAGAAAACGTTGTTTGAACAATTTTGTTAAAAGGTTTCAACAAATGACTTTGTTCTCAAAGATAGCAAAGAATGTGGGTAGGAACAAAAGGAATAATTTATTTTGTTAGGAGGAAGGTGTTTTTGTTTTATAAAATACAAAAAGTATTAGCTGCTTTTGAACTGATGAAAATAGTAAAATTAATGGTTCAGGAGAGAAGTTGCAGAAGGATTGGGATGAATTTCTCGTGCTATGGCTTTGACTAAGTAAGAAAGCAAAAGGGCTTGTGTGAAAGAGGACAGCTGGTCCATAGAGAACAGAATAGAAAATGTAGCTACGGTAATGGGAAGCAAGCAGTATGTGCCAAAACAGGTAGTTGTTTCAAAGTTGTGATGAAAGCTTACAAAAGATCTTTCCTGGTTACTTCAGTTTTCTCAGTAAAACAGAAGCAAATATCATTGGCTGAGAAAAAGGAGGAATATAAAATGTTGAAGTTCCCAGAAGGCAGAAGAAGATACAAAATTGTCATCCTAGAGAATGGGTGAATGAAGGAAGAGAGAAATAGAATGGAATTGTCAACATCTCTTGATAGTGAAAGATTATTAAAAAAAAAAAAAGAAAAAAAAACCTACGCAACTGGAAGCTATTGGTTAAATAAAATTTATGAGAGACTTTTAGGTTTAACTGTAATACATAAGACACTTAGAAGTTATCACACCCCAATCTGAACAAATTGGAAATCTATGACTTTTCTTGGACCCATCAAATAATTAAAGTCACAGGGCAAACTGGCAACCCTAAATCTGGAGAGAAAAGTGAAAATAGAGATCACAGCCAAGATTAACTTACTTGGAGCAGAAGTCACTGTAGCTATAAACTGATAGGAATATTTAAAAGTTAATTTTGACCAATTGCTAGAGGTTGAGTCAACCTTGAGAATAAGAATTCCTAGGGGCTAATTTTATGTGGTCCTTACATATTCACTGATTTTGCCTCCAGGAACATTACAGGTTCTCACACTAAAGACTGAAAAAACAAAAACAAAATCAAAAAAAAACAACTTGTTTTGATGACATGAGAAGAACATAATTAATAATTCTGAAATATTCCCAAAGCATTCTTCATAAGAAAAGCCTACAATCTAAGGGAAAAGATGGCTTATAAAATTCATTTATTATCTGAGGAAAGGGACATTATCCAGCTGCAGTCCCCTCTAGCTTTTCCATCTTACCAAAAGGGAGATATAAAAAATTAAGAAGCATTATACAGGCGACAGTTTAACAACACAATCCCAATTAAAAATGGAGATTTAGTTATAAGTGTTCAGAATGCTTCTCTTTGCCCACATCTTATCACCACACTAACATATTTCTAGTATAATAACAGTGGATTACAGTTAAAATAACTATAACACACAAACTCCACTTAGTAAGGAGATTTTAGTAAAACCAAAGAACTGTTGGTGATATGTACAAGAACAGTAGAGGAAACTGAAGCTTTTGATATGTGCAGCTATAGAAAATAATGACACAACCCAACTCCCAGATATATTAACATAAAATCTCACATTAAATGCTTATTTGCATCTAGTTCTATTACCTAATAAATCATGTCCAGCTTTCAACAAAAAATTAGAAGGCATGCTAAAGGACAAGAAGAAACACAATTGGAGAAAACAAAGCAAACATCAGAAATAGTCTCAGATGTGATATTGATTCTGGAATAATCAGATAGACAACTTTAAAACTTTAAATTGACAATGATTTACATGTTAAAGGCTTTAAAGGAAAACATACAAGACAAATAGGAAATGTATGCAAAAAGATGAAAACTCAAAGAAAGTATCAAAAGGAAAACTTGAAATAAAAAACACTGTAACACAAACAAAGAATGACTTTTATGGATTCATCAATAGGTTGGACATGGCCAAAGAAAGAATTAGTGACCCTGAAGTTATAGCTATAGAAATTTCCCAAACCAACATGTAAAGAGAAAAAAAGAATGAAACAGAACAGAACACTCACAAACCATAGGACAATTTATAATGGATTAATATATGCTAATTTGAACACTAGAGATATAAAAAGAGAGACAGAAGAAATATTTGAAGTAGTAATCATTGAGAATGGATGACAGACACCAAGAAAGATCCAGAAAGCTCAGCAAATGCCAAAGAAGATTAATACTGAGAAAAAAATTATACCTAATCTAATCATATTCAAATTCCAGAAAACCAAAAAGTAAAAGAAAAATTTTGAAATGAGTCAGAGAGAGAGAAAAAAAATAAGTACTTCACCTATAGAGGAACAAGGAACAGAACTACACTGGACCTTCCCAAATAGGCAACTCCACAGAGACAGAAAACAGATTGGTGGTTTCTGGGGGCTGAGAAGAAGGGAGAATGGAGGAGTAAATGCTTGATGGGTATTAGATTTTCTTCTGGGATGATGAAAACATTTGGTACTAGATTGAGGTGGTGGTTGCATAACATTTTGCGTGTGTTCAGTGACACTAAATTGTTCACTTGAAAATGATTAAGTACACATTATATGAATTTCACCTCAATTTAAAAATATACCTTTGAGAAAAAGTAAATGAATTTAAAAAGATATACCATACTAACACTAATCAAAATAAAGTTTTAGTAGCTATACTAGTTTTCAACAAAGCAGACATTTAAAACAAATAAAATTTTCAGGGAGAAAGAGGACATTTCATAATGACAAAGGGGTCAATTCTACAAAAAGACATACTAATCCCCAAAGTGCATATACCTAACAGCAAAGCATCCACATATGTGGGCTCAACTAATACAGTCACAAAGGGAAATAGACAATTCACTATTACAGTTAGAAACAACACCCTTTTTTTCAGAAATTGATAGATTCAGCAGGCATACAATCAGTAAGAACATACTTGAACTAAACAGCCACATCAATCAACTTGATCTAATTCGCATTTACAGAATCCTTTACCCAACAACAGCAGACTTCTCATTCTACTCAAGCTCACATGGAACATTCACCAAGGTGTACCACATTCTGAGCCAAAAAACATACCTTAACATTTTAAAAGAATAAAAATCCTACAAAATTATAAAATGATTTGAGAATATATTGGAAAGGGGCCCTTCATTGACATGAACTTGGTCACTATACATGTTAAAAAAATAGGTACATCACTATTTAACTTAACAGCATGGAAAAGCACAGAATATTGAAAAGATTTATAGTAGATATCTCTGGTATTATGGCAATTTATTTTTTAAAATATATTTATGTAGATTTCCAGTTTCTTATAATTTATGTGCATTAAACATATGATGTTCTAAATGTTTTAATGAAAATATAAAATCCCTTAACTTAGTAAGTTTACTTCTGAAAACATACCACAAAGTAATCAGAAGGCTGAGGATTTATATACAAATTTATTTTATAGCATCATTTATAAAGAAAAAATACGAATTAATTTAAGTATAATAAGAAATTAATACATTGAATTTTGATATGTTATTTGAAATACAATACAATTATAAAGTAATATCTTTGGGAAATGATGAAATGGGAAACAAACCATCATGCAATAAAAAATAAAAATGTTAAATGCAAAAATGTACCTGTTTATAGGAGGATCCCAATTTGTTATAGTGTCCTTTAATAAAGGCTATTTTATGCAATGTGAGAAGAAATTATTTGTTTTTTATTTTTTGTTTTTTTGGTTTTTTTTTTTTTTAATTTTGAGGAGTTTCACTCTTGTTGCCCAAGCAGGAGTGCAATGGCACAATCCTGGCTCAATGCAACCTCTGCCTCCTGGGTTCAAGTGATTCTCCTGCCTCAGCCTACTGAGTCGCTGAGATTACAGGCATGTGCCACCATGCCTGACTAATTTTGTGTTTTTAGTAGAGATGGTGTTTCTCCATGTCGGTCAGGCTGGTCTCAAACTCCTGACCTCAGGCGATCTGCCCCCCAGGCCTCCCAAAATGCTGGGATTACAGGTGTGAGCCACTGCACCTGGCCAATTTTTCTTCTTTATGGTGTTTGTTATTTTCTGAATTTTCTATAACTAGAAGATATTGTGATTTATAAATGGATTTTTTTAAATACCCAGTTATTGGGATTCACTCAGGGTGGTTGGCAAAATATTAAGGGAAATATTAGGGAAATTTATAAAACTATAGCCTCAAACCTTTTGGAAGGCTGAAAGGTTTTTATTAACTTACAATAATGGGACAGGCTGAAGGCAGCCAGTTTTCACCTTAGAACATCAGATCATAGCGGGGAGATTAGGGATAATAGAAGCTTCCCCAGTTAAGTCTGTTTTTCCCCACATTCCTTTGTCTCTAACCACTCATGTAAATATTTGTGCTAGACGGTCCTCTGGGGGGAGGTCAATGGCGGACTACCCATTAATGGTGTTTGTTCTGGGCCCTGGAACCAAAGCTTTTATAATTCATAAAACCACTCTTTTGACCATGTTAATTACCCACAATCGTGTTGACTTAGAGCCTCTGTTATTGAATCTATACTGAATAAATATGAGGAGAAACAGCTAGATGGGGTCAGGTAGCAGCAATCACCCTCTGAGAGCAGCTGATGACCTCCCTCACCCACTTGTTCACTGAGTGTATTTTATTCATCCATCACGGAGTCAGGGTTTGCAGGACAGACCCTCTGTGACTTTGCAAATGTAAGTGGTGGTGGTGGTGATAGATGTCTCACCCAATAAAATAATAAATTCAATACGATCGAGAAATTTAATTAATAATTCATTCAATGAGTACCATCAAAGCTTGAGAACAGAGGAGGTTTGGTGTGTTTCAAGGAGAAATGAGAGATTATGTCTCTGTTTTTCTGATAAAGAGACCAGATTCCTCAGGCTGTGGAAGCTCTCTGTTATCCAAGAGGATCAGTATGGGGAATATGGTCCCCTAATTACATGCACTTATCCTATACACTATGTTGAGAGTGTTAATGGGAAATAATCAAATTTTAAATTATTAAAATTATTATAACACTCATTAAAATTATTGTCACACTATTTGATCTTTCTTTAAGAATTTCAAAACTGTCACCAATGATACTTATCAGCTATAACTGGTTAATATTTTGATTAATTTAACTATATTGACTAATACAGTCAAAGCTAATAAAATGCTCAATAAACATTTTTTTACTTTAGCAAGTTTGGATGAGTATAAATAATATATTATGTAACATAAATATATCTAAAACATTACTTTTAGTTTCTAAGGAGACAATAAATGTGGTAGGAGGACAAAAATTGTCCCAGTTTCTTCATTTTTAATCAAAAATGTCAGATCACCTAGTGACCAGAGAAAAGGAAGGAAGGAAGGAAGGAAGAAAAGAAGGGAGGGATGAAGGGAGAAAGGAAGAAACAGAGGGAGTGAAAAAAGGTGAAAGAGAAGAAAGATGAAAGCAAGCAAGAGAAAAATGGAAGGAAGGAAGGAAGGAAGGAAGGAAGGAAGGAAGGAAGGAAGGAAGGAAGGAAGGAAAAAGGCAGCTTTTTTTAGTTTTGTTTTTGAGACAGTTTCGCTCTTGTTACCCAGGCTGGAGTGCAATGGCACAATCTCCGCTCACCGCAACCTCCGCCTCTTGGGTTCAGGCAATTCTCCTGCCTCAGCCTCCTGAGTAGCTGGGATTACAGGCACGTGCCACCGTGCCCAGCTAATTTTTTGTATTTTTAGTAGAGACGGGGTTTCACCATGTTGACCAAGATGGTCTTGATCTCTTCACCTCGTGATCCACCCGCCTCAGCCTCCCAAAGTGCTGGGATTACAGGCTTGAGCCACCGCGCCTGGCCCAGGAGGCAGCTGTTTTACGGCTCACAGTGCCATTCTTGACATTTGTTAGTTTAATATTTAAATTTTTAAATACCCCAGAGTTATCCCAAAGATTCATAATGTGGAAGAGATAGAATGATACCTCTATTAGGGAAGAATCATTTATTCCTGTCTTCTTGTTTCTGGAGGAATCTTAAACTCAGACGGATGCTATTAGTGTAACATTTGCAGGCTTCCTCTTTACTCCTTGCTGTCCTCCTCAGCAGAGAGGAGTAACTTACTGACTCCTAAACTTGGGGAAAACTTTATTGAAGATACTGATAGTCTAAGCAGTTTCCTTCCCTATACCATGGGTATCTCTTCCTTGCAAGTTTATTAGGCTGCTTTCTCAGTGTCTGGTTTGGTAAATTTAATTTTTTAATTAAGAAACTTATTTGACAGAGTCTTAGACATTTCTCACAATAATTTCTCACTTAGGAAATGGTACTTATTGGCTTTAAGTGCATGGCTACATGATTTTCAATGAACCACCCAAGGGAGAAAAGTAGTGTGCAGAGTTGATAACATAATAGCTTTAGGTTGACATGCTCATGCAGGTGAAGTTTCTGAATGAGACTTGGTGAGTATATTATACTTCATTCAAATTCATATCTTCTAGGAGCAAGTATTTCCTATAAGAAGCAACTGAGATGTTTTTTTCCTGTCGGCTTCCAGCATTGTTTCACATAGAAAAAACCATATGTCTGGTCTCACTATGGTGTAACAGATTAATTAAAGTAGAAACTTTTGCTGGCTTCTGTTCTCTGTTGATAGAATAGGTAGACAGATGGGGTGAAGATAGAGTTTTTTTTTTTTAATTTTTATTGCATTATAGGTTTTGGGGTACATGTGCAGAACGTGCAAGATAGTTGCATAGGTACACACATGGCAGTGTGTTTTGCTGCCTTCCTCCCCTTCACCCACATTTGGCATTCATCCCCAGGCTATCCCTCCCCAGCACCCCCCCCGCTGTCCCTCCCCATTCCCCCCAATAGACCCCAGTGTATAGTAGACTGCCTCTCTGTGTCCATGTGTTCTCATATTTCTCACCCACCTATGAGTGAGTATATGTGGTATTTCTTTTTCTGTTCTTGTGTCAGTTTGCTGAGAATGATGTTCTCCAGATTCATCCATGTCCTTACAAAGGACACAAACTCTTCATTTTTGATTGCTTCATAATATTCCATGGTGTATATGTGCCACATTTTCCCAGTCCAGTCTATCATCGTTGGGCATTTGGGTTGGTTCCAGATCTTTGCTATTGTAAACAGTGCTGCAATGAACATTCGTGTGCATGTGTCCTTATAGTAGAATGATTTATAGTCCTTTGGATATATACCCCATAATGGGATTGCTGGGTCAAATGGAATTTCTATTTCTAGGTCCCTGAGGAATCGCCACACTGTCTTCCACAATGGTTGAACTAATTTACACCCCCACCAACAGTGTAAGAGTGTTCCTATTTCTCCACATCCTCTCCAGCATCTGCTGTCTCCAGATTTTTTAATGATTGCCATTCTAACTGGCGTGAGATGGTATCTCAATGTGGTTTTGATTTGCATCTCTCTAATGACCAGTGATGATGAGCATTTTTTCATATGTTTGTTGTCCTCATGGATGTCTTCTTTTGTAAAGTGTCTGTTCATATCCTTTGCCCATTTTTGAATGGGCTTGTTTTTTTTCCCGTAAATCTGTTTGAGTTCTTTGTAAATTCTGGATATCAGCCCTTTGTCAGATGTGTAAACGGCAAAGATTTTTTCCCATTCTGATGGTTGCCAATAATTTACACAATCAATGCTATCCCCATCAAACTACCATTGAATTTCTTCACAGAACTGGAAAAAAACCACCATGAATTTCATATGGAACCAAAAAAGAGCCCACATAGCCAAGTCAATTCTAAGCAAAAAGAACACAGCAGGAAGCATCACACTACTGGACTTCAAACTATACTACAAGGCTACAGTAATCAAAACAGCATGGTACTGGTACCAAAACAGAGATATAGACCAATGGAACAGAACAGAAGCATCGGAGGCAACACAACATATCTACAACCATATTATCTTTGATAAACCAGACAAAAACAAGCAATAGGGAAAGGATTCCCTGTTTAATAAATGGTGTTGGGAAAACTGGCTAGCCATGTGCAGAAAGCAGAAACTGGACCCCTTCCTGACACCTTACACTAAAATTAACTCCAGATGGATTAAAGACTTAAACGTAAGACCTGACACCATAAAAACCCTAGAAGAAAATCTAGGCAAAACCATTCAGGACATAGGAGTAGGCAAGGACTTCATGAATAAAATACCAAAAGCATTGGCAACAAAAGCCAAAATAGACAAATGGGACCTAATCAAACTCCACAGCTTCTGCACGGCAAAAGAAGATACAGTTTTAAAGCAAGCTAGTGTTCTCTAAAGGGGACAATTTCATGAGAAATTCCTACACACTCCAAAGTTCCCCAAAGGAGCATCATGCTATCTGCTCATCCTCTGTAAGGTCTGTAGTAGGCTGAATATTAATTTCCACGGACATCAAGATTCTAACTCCTGCAACCTGTGAATGTTACCTTATATGTGAAAAGAGACTGCAAATGTAAGAGATGGGAAAATTATCCTGGATTACCTGGGTAGTTCTTAAATGTAATCACAAACATACTTATAAAAGGGAGGCAGAAGGAGATTTGACTATAGAAACAGAAGGCAATGTGAAGACTGAAGAAAGGTGTAACACTGATAGCTTTGAAGACAGAAAAGAGCCATGAACCAAGATATGCAGCTCTGAAGTCAGAAGACGTAATGATATGGATTGTCCTCTAGGGCCTCCAGAGAGATGATAGTCCTGCAGACACCTTGACTTCGGCCCAGTGAAAACAATTTTGAATTTCTAACCTTTCCAGTTTTTTTTTTTTTTTTTTGAAACAGAGTCTTGCTCTGTCACCCAGGATGGAGTGCAGTGGCGCAATCTCAGCTCACTGCAACCTCCGCTTCTCGGGTTCAAGCAACTCTCTGCCTCAGACTCCTGAGTAGCTGGGATTATTGCCACCATGCCTGGATAATTTTTGTATTTTTAATGGAGACAGGGTTTCACCATCTGGCCAGGCTGGTCTTGAACTCCTGACCTTGTGATCCACCCACCTTGGCCTCCCAAAATGCTAGGATTACAGGCGTGAGCCACTGCACCTGGCTCTAACCTTTCCAGTTTTAAGAGAAAACATGTTTGTTGTTTTAAGCCAAAAAGTCTGTGGTTTAAGTATCTTACAGCAACCAGGAAACTAATTCAAAGCCCAATGCTAATAATAAATGAACTGCAAATATGAAAGACACTACTCACCAACTCATGTCCCATCATCTCCAGCTCTTTCTCTACCTGCCCACCTACCCTCCCACTTCTTTCTATTTTCTTGGCCCATAACGAGGACTTGAAAGAATAAATATAAAAAAATATATATTTTTAGGAATACAACGAACCTCAGGGTCTGTTAAAGCAAAAGAATTCAGTTAATTGTCTAGACTTTCTCAAACACAGAGCACTGATTTCTCAAACACAGATCCAACAAATGCCAATGCCAGAGAATCCCTGGGCTGTTACCTCCGGGAGGCAGAATACAAGCTGACTCATTCTACATGTATAATTCCCGGAGACTGGTTTTAAACTTCAATATCTAAATGGGACATCTGCTTATATAATAAATATCATACAGGAATTAATTTTTAAGGACAAACAAAATATAGGATTTTTTCCTTCAGAACTTATTATACCCTATTTTTTCTGCTTCATTATAGTCAAGGAAGTAATTCCTATTCTTTTAGAATTCCTTTGAAAGATGAAAAAATATTAAAAGCAAAACAAATATGCAAATATCTCTCCTTTACATTAAAAAAATTGAGATTTTCCTGTAACAAACAATTGCCTACTCTTGAAAAATCAGCCCACTTTAAAATATTTTTTTAGAAAAAATATTATAAAAGTATTATAAATATTATAAAAACACATTTTTATAATAATGTTTGAAATAAAATAATTTTTATGCAACATTTATAATGACAAAACTGAGTTCAATAGTGTTTTGGTAAATCAGCCCTGTGGAAACAAAGGAAGAGAAAGAGGAAAAATTCTGATTGCCAATTTCCATGGTGATGCAAACAGTCCTCTAATTTTGAGTGGCTAATAGTTTAATATCCAACTCATTAACCTTGAATATGTATTAAACAGCCCTTAGGCCCAGTCAGTTCTAGCACTCCACTGCAAAATGCCAAACTATATGTAATTATTAATGGTACTATGATTGGTTTCTTTTAATTGCTTTTTGGATATCAGAAGGCAAAGAATAAAAGTAATGAAAAAAATGAGTGAACTCTGACCTGCATCTTCATTTATTTTTGGTCCAACATTCTTCCATACAAACAGAAAAGGAAAGAGAAGAGACAAGACACCAGATTCAGTCCCTGACTCAAACTTGAGGAAAAAAAGAACAACTTTAATTATCTTCATTATACTAATCTCTGCCTATGATCCAAGAACCTAATGCATCACCTATTCTAACAAGAAATTAAAGAACTAGAAGGGAGAATGAAATATAAATAATTGAGCAGATGAAGTTGAGTCCTAATTCATCACAGAGACAAGAGTTCTCTCAGTGTGTATTGAGAAGGAACTCAAATGTGCTAACTGGCGTTTAATCTATTTCACTCTTAGTATAAAATTTTCTGATTTTCTCTACAGTCATTTATTATAAGAAACGTACAGCTATCTTGGACAGAATCAAACTCCCATCCTTTAAGGGTGGGAATTTTTTTTTTTCATCTTCAGATAGCAATGAGCAGCTAGATTGCAGGATCCCTGCTGTTAGCTGGCAACAAGACTCTTGTCTCTAGGACCTTTTCATTCAGGTACTTACTCTTTCCTTTCATCCCAGCAGCATAGCTGGTTAAGAATTAACATTTAAACAAGACTTTACTAATGATTCAGGCTAACAGAGACAATTCCAGAAAGGCAAATATACTGAACCGATCAAAAAGTAGATGTGTCTCCTCCCAGGAGCCCACTCAGCTCACTTTCACTGGGTTGAGCTCCCAGCAACTCTCACTTGGCAGAGACTATCTTTCACCATCTGAGCTCACCCTTGAACAAAATATAAATCTCTGGAATCCAGACACAAGAAAGGACTACTCTCTGAAAGAAAAGTACGAATTGACCTTGGACAACGTGGGGGTTAAATTCTGAGTATAACTTTTGACTCTCCAAAAACCCTATTGTTGACCTGAAACCTTACTGATAGCACAGTCTGTTAATATATTTTTATGTGTATATGTTTTACATCGTATTCTTATAGTAATGTAAGCTAGAGAAAAGAAAATGTTGAGAAAATCATAAGGAGTAGAAAATACATTCATAGTACTATTTTGTATTTGTTGATAGGGTATGCCTATGTTGTCTGTTTACAAGGTGAAGCATGTCTGAAACGGTGGGCAACCACAGCTGCAGACCTCAATCTACTGTACGTATCAAGTAATACTTCTTCTTCTTGCATTATAATGACTTTTCTCTGCTTCTTGGTAGCAGTTCCAGGATCACTAGTGGCACTTTGTATGGGTTCCATGGTATTATTCAAGGGTTATGGTACTGCATTCAACATGATGAAACACACACAAGAACTGGAAGAGATCACTTGTTACTGCCATCCTCACATTACTGGAGGGATAGAATTCACATCACATGGTGTTTTAAGCAGATACTCACAACACTGGAGCTCACTGCAATGACAATTGGAGATGGCTACAAAATTATTATAGTAGTGCAGCATACAATACAATTAATTTTATGCATCTATAATTTAATACTACATTTTTGTGTTTGTTTACATTTCTCTCAACTGCTAATATCCCCATGTGTATACTCTGTGTTTGCGTCCAAAGTTTTGATACATTTAACTTTTTATAACAGATTTGTATATATCTAATGGTAGTAAATTATAAAATAGACTTGTGTCTATACATATTTTATGCATTCGTGAAAGAACTTTTTCTTATTTTTTCAAAATTTCTAGGCTATATAGTTTGTCCCCAAGTAGTTTTTTTCTTCCAGATTGCTGCAAATCTCCAAAGAAAATTTTTAAATATTTATTGAAAAATAAATCTACAAATAATTGGATCCATGCAGTTCAAACCTGTGTTGTTCAGGACAAAACTGTATGTACTCTTCTCTCCTGTTTGAGTCTTACCTCTCAAGTTTCTGTTTTCTATCTTAGAGTTCAACTATTCCCAGGACCACTGACATCAGGAATATCTCCTCCTTTATAAGAAGGTTTTACTCCTTAACAATGGGAGTGTGCCTCAGACTTGGTTTCTACCAGAACAACCACGTCATATCTGTAATATGTAGCTTTACCATGTCCTCAGTGAGTGCCTCAATAATTTTCAGATATTCTTTTACTCTTTGTGGCTACTTCCTTTTGGCCATACCCCTTTGGTTCTAGATCACTTCCAAAAGCTTTAAAACATACTTAATGAATGTGTTCCCTAAAATGCCTTTCTTTTCCGGCTGTCTAGTTGGGGAAAATAAAGGAAAATCTTGATGAACATTATTGTGAGAGGTTTTGGAGAGTGAAAGTCTTGGCAACTGCACTTGTTTCTTTGGTTTAACTTGGGATATTGAAACTCTGCTAGAAGCATTAAAGACTAGTTTGTCTGTTTTCATGCTGCTGATAAAGACATACCAAAGACTGGGTAATTTATAAAGAAAGAGCAGTTTTATGCACTCACAGTTCCACATGGCTAGGGAGGCCTCACAATCATGGTGGAAGGCAAAAGTCATGTCTTAACATGGCAGCAGACAAGAGAGAAAATGAGAACCGAGTGAAAGGGGTTTCCCCTTATAAAACCATCAGATCTCATGAGATTTATTCACCAGAATGAGAACAGTATGGGGGAAACTGCCCCATGATTCAATTATCTGTCACAATGTTCCCCCACCATAATACATGGGAATTATGACAACTACAATTCAAGATGAGATTTGGGTGGGGACACAGCTAAACCATATCAGCCAGAAACAAGAAAGAGGGTGCAGAAGGCCCCTGTAAAGATTCATAGAAAGCTCTACATTCTCAACTTACATATCAAAGGGAAAATGACCTGAAATAGACTCAGGCAGGGGAAGAGGATTATAGATTCAGATTGGTTAAGAAAAAAGATCACAGGCTCTTTAGGGATTCTCTTCTCCTAAAGTAATACTAAGCAATTCAGTTGGGTCTTTTTCTCTGATTCTTTATGAAAAGGGAAATATCAATTTTGATTTGAACTGAAGGAACAACATTACAATGATACCAAGGAGAAACATACAGGAGAAAGGAAGCATACGAACCATAAGAAGCAGCTAAATCTTTTCAGAGCTAAGGGGGGAAATGCAGTGCTAGTGCCAAGAAGGATAACACCTACCTACGATCAGGAACTTCAGTGGTAAATTAGTTGGTAATATATGACTATTCCAACACAGTCTTGATTTATTATGTTTGCCTTGTGGGCAAAGTAGAGAAATACCTTACCTCATCAATGTGAAACTCCTCAAAATCTCAGAAGCTACAGCCAATAGCAACATGTTTATGAAATACACATATATTTTTCAAACCCTCATTGCTTACAGGTCAAAGCTACAACTGCATTATAGCATCACCGATTGCCAATTCATACGGAAATCTACACTCTGCTGTTGCAAAAGAAGCTCTGACTGTTCATTTTGTATTTGTGTCTGGCTATCTCCTTGCAACTTTCCAGCCAATCAAATTAAAATAAAGATATCAGCCACTATGTAAAGTAGAACACACAATTTTGAAATGTGTTTCAATGATATAGTAACATGCAATACTCTGTATGCTATTAGAGCTTTCCCAAGGAACTTTGTGAGAATATTCAGATAGTCTCACTATTATTTAAAATCAGCAATTACTTTTTGGAGATATGAAAAATCTATCTATTATTAAAACCTCCTTTCAGACATTAAGTGCACCCATCTATGTAATTTATCCAGTATTGTGCTGACCCCACAGTAGTACCTCTTATGCAAACTTTGGGAACAGATGGTGAGATGTTTGGGGACAGATGATGTTCTAAGGAAGGAATTCTAAACCTTTCAAATAATGTTCATTTTTAATCTAAGTTTCCTACATGGTTATAAGGGAAAGTATCTCAGCAGAATTGAGCAGTGATATACTTGCATTTCTTAGTGGCAGTTCTAGAACATTAGGTATGTAGCCTCATTCTGATTATGAGCATAGCCTCCTATCTTCTTTCATCTGCCTAAGAAATGCACATTAGTGTGATGACTGAGTAATGTAATACTAAATCATCTTGGCCAGTGAAATTGACTCCCACTGCTCCTAAATACTTGTTTT
Source organism: Saguinus oedipus (assembly GCA_031835075.1). Lineage (NCBI taxonomy): Eukaryota > Metazoa > Chordata > Mammalia > Primates > Cebidae > Saguinus > Saguinus oedipus. The sequence continues at coordinate 72,774,409 of CM063178.1, forward strand.
ATACTGTGCAGTTTAAAACCGAAATTAAGGTTTAATGTGAATGTATTTTAGCAGAAAGTTCTATGTGTATGTATGTATGTGTACATGTGTTTTAGACGGAGATATACAGAAAGAGAAATAATGAGATGATAGATATCAGAATGAGAGGTTGGCACATGACAGACAAATAGAAAATTATTTATCAGAGCTAGAGGCAAGCAGCCTCACAAAGCTATAGGATATCGAGCCCCACACATTTGAATTGGTTAAATCGTTACCATCTTTTTCCATATTTAGAACACTAAAATGTATAGATTTTAACTATTTCCCCAAGGTAAGAGTAGTAGAAGAAAGTAGAAGATTAGCAATAGGAACTCAGATCTCCTACCTCTTAATACAATATGGTTTTTTAAATTAACTTTTACATTTGTTGTGTTTTTTTAATTTTTTAGAAAATGTTTAAATGCTATATTTAAAGAAAAGTTACCAACATAGTACAGAACATTTCCATATACCCTTCAGCTATTGTCCCCTAATGTAGACATCTTGCATAACTGTTATATAATTAACAAAACTAAGACATTAACATTGGAACCATATTATGAAATAAAACAAGGATATCATGAGCTTTTCCACTAACGTGTTTTTCTGCTCCAAGATCGAATCTAAGATTCCACAGTACATTTGGGGTTTTTTGTCTCCTGGGTCTCTGTAATTTGTGTGATGGAAGAACTACTTAGGGAAGGAAATTTGACATCTTAAAAGAAATGATTATCAAACGCTGAGCCCAGAAATGAACTAAAGTATTAATTAATGATAATATCTTGGAGGCTTCATATTCGTTCTCATTTTATACCTCATAATGATCATTATATTTTGATATCTTTTTTCTATATTCTAAACTGGAACTATCTGAAATTTATCTCTCTTCCTCTTTCATAACTTGCTATTTTTACAACTGAGAATGTTAAGACTCAGCAGCTCTGTCTCTGTGTCAAAAAAAGAATCAGATGGGCAACATAGTAAGGAAAAAATGTTGATCATTTACTATGTAATCTCGGGAAAATTATTTAACCATTCTGGACTTCCATTTCTTTTTAAAACAGAAAGCAATAATGCCTACATTTTAGAGTTTTTGTAAGGATTAAATCTAAAGCTCCAAGCCCATCAGTTGAAAATACTCAGTAAATGTAGATTCATTATTTATTATTCTAAATCAGTATTTCTCCATTGGGAATGATTGTGCCCCCAGAAGACATCTAACAATGTGTAGAGACACTTTTGACTGTCACAGTTTTGGAGAGGTGCTACCGGCATCTAGTGAGAGGGCAGGGATGAAGCTAAACATCCTTCAATGGAGAGGCGAGTCCTCCAGAACAAAGAATTACCTGGCCTATAATCCCAGCACTGTAGGAGGCTGAGGTGGGTGGATCAGGAGGTCAAGAGATCGAGGCCATCCTGGTCAACATGGTGAAACCCCGTCTCTACTAAAAATACAAAAAATTAGCTGGGCATCGTGGTACACACCTGTAGTCCCAGCTACTAGGGAGGCTGAGGCAGGAGAATTGCTTGAACCCAGGAGGTGGAGGTTGTGGTGAGCCGAGATCACACCATTGCACTCCAGCCTGGGTAACAAGAGTGAAACTCTGTCTCAAAAAAAAAAAAAAGAATTACCTGGCCCAATATGTCAACAGCGCTGAGTTTAAAAATGTCCGTTTTAAAGGATGAGATCAGTTTTTCTGCCTCCTGGCTCTGGGACATGGATACATCAGAACGAACTAAGGTGGCAAAATAAGCATATATTTTATAAAGTCCAATCACTTAACATTGACCATCTAAAGGCTTATTGTCACATTTTAAAGCAGTGAATGGAAGTTTGAAGCTGCAATCCCAAATGATCTTCCTGGAAACTAAAGTCTTAGTAATTGATATTGCCCTGTCATATATGTCTTCCTTCCCTGACTTTACCCGATTTCAGACCGCAAGGAGGAAGAGTATAAAAACTTGTACATCAAGCTTCCCTTTGTTTAAGGTCAGGAAATGTAAAATGTTTGCTTTCATTCTCACTTACCTGCTATAGAGAGCTGAAGGTAGAGGTTGGCAAAACCTTTTACACTTCCACCATACTTTTATTTAAGAAACTCTTATTATTATTGTTACCTTGCCCAGTACCTTTCTCTAGGAATGTGACTTGTTTGGAGCTCAATGCAGTCTTCGCCTTGTTAAAAAGCCACATCTTTTTCAACTCCCTGGAAAATAAATGAATAAACAGAATTGGCAATCAGAACAGAAGCAGTAGTTTTCTCAGATTTAACAAAAGTGAAAGATAAAATATATTTAATTATCATCTCTAGTATAAAAGAATGTCATGGAAAATGTGATCATAAAAAGGGCTATTTATTTTCACTGTAGACTCATGTGACAGCCCAAACACGGCAGTGAACTTTAAACCTGACATATTGGGTTGCAATCAGGTGCTGGGTGTCTTAAAATAACTTAAATACTTTATATAAATAGAAATATATATTATATATTTATATACTCTATGTTTATATACACATATGGCTTATATATGTATATATACACATATATACACATTATATATATGTACACATACACTGAAGAAGAAAGCTTCTGACATTGCTAACTTCCAAAAACAGATAACTTTGCTACTTCTTGGGAGTTGGCAGAAGAGGGAATTGAACATAAATTAATACCTCAGACATTAATACTAATAACTATGATTGTAGCAGCTAATACAAAATAACAGTATTAAAAATTTTTGGCCAGACACAGTGGTTCATGCCTGTAATCCCAGCATTTTGGGAGGCCAAAGCCGGTGGATCAGTTGAGGCCAGGAGTTCGAGACCAGGCTGGCCGAAGTGGCAAAACTATGTCTCTACCAAAAATACAAAAATGGTGGTTGGTGCCTGTAAACCAAGATACTTGGGAGGCTGAAGCAGGAGAATTGCTTGAGCCTGGGAGGCAGAGGTTGCACTGAGTGGAGATTGCACCTGTGCACTCCAGCCTGGGCAACAGAGCAAGACTCCATCTCAAAGAAAAAAAAAGATGTTTTGAGAATTCAGGACAAAGCAAGTATTAAGCTCAAGGGGTTTGCACACCTTATCCCATTTCATTGAAATAATAACTGACCTGGTTCCTTATCAATTATCACTATCTTCATATTAAAAATAAGGAAACTGAGGTGCAACATACAGAATAAATGGTCGATTCAAGATTTGAAACCACAAAACTATCAGTCAGTATATTATACACTATAATTAAATCACATGTGCCATAAAACCGAAGTTATATTTTATTAATCTAACTTGGTTTTTGTTCTAAGGTTATTTGTGCTTGGCAAATTGTGTCCTCATAAAGAGGGCAAGGTAATTTATTCTCCCATTTGATAAACATTTATGAGTGCTTAGTGTATGTAAGGCACTCTCTTGGAACTTGTTAGAGGTACAGAGATAAATCAAATATATAGTATAGCCTCAAACAACTTATTACATGAAATAATAAAGAGAGAATGAAATGTTTCCAGGAAGTTGTAGAGATGTTGTCTCCTTTAGAGTTGTATCTGTCGTTTCTACAAGTGTGCATGATTCATAACAGGCAATCAATGGATTAACATTGACTGCCTGGATTAACTTACATAAATGTAAGTGCAAACAATCAAAGGTAGCATATGAACTGGGACATAAACATCGCTAGAATTCCCATGCAAAAATAGAGGGAAAAACACATTGAGACGGAGCTAGTGGAGAAAATGCACAGCATAAAGAAGACTGAGTTTATTAGTCTATTAAGTATGAATGAAAGAAACATTTTTCATTTACACAAAGATAATAGACTTTCTTTGTCAAAAATCCACACAATAAAGTAAGATATTAAAAAATCACAGAAGCCACAGAGGGCCATCTGTAAGTAATAAGTGGATGGATAAGCCTGAACTAATCAATTTTTCTCATCCCATGTCCTTCTATTAAAAATTATGCAGTTTCATTGCTCTGTTGTCATAATAAATTTCAGGGAGACACTCAGGTTTGTCATACAGATGAGAGCAAAGATATTTGTTGGATCTTAGAACCATATAATAAACTACTGACAAAAACAAAAAAGTAAAAAAGCAAATTTGAAAAACTGATATGAGTGGCCTCTAGTGAAAAAAATTAATTTTAATTCTCATCATTTATTTAGCAATGAAGATATGGCCTCAAAAACTAGGACTTTGGCTGTAGTTAGCAACATGATGGTGTTTTTATTCTAAGTAAGAGTTATTCAGAAAACAAAATATTTTCTTCTATTCAAATAGGTACGCTGAAGAAATGTTGATATGACATAAACTCTTCATCTATCACCTCTTCCAACAAAATACAAAACTATTTTTCATCCTGCTCTTTCAACCTTAATTTCAACAATTTTTTATGAAAATTCAAAGGTTTGTAGAGCTTTTATCATTGTATTATAATTTTTTAGGTTCCCCTATCCTCAAAGTGAAACTCCCAATTCTCTTTCATTTTAAAGTAAAAGGTTATAAAATATTTTCTAACAAAATTTAAGGTGAGATGATAGAGACAGCAACTGTGATTGCCTACACCATCATTTGATTGACCCTTTGCAAGTGTCACTTTTAGTATCTTGACCACAACTGTCAGACTTGGTTAAATAATTTGTTCCAGGATAAACATCGACTATGCATCAAACCAACAGAGTCTGCTTAGTGCTGTATGTTTTCTCAACAGGTATGTGAAAGACGATAGCTTTTACTTTCTTCCTAGAGGGTTCAAAAGTAGTTATCATCACTTTTACTGTTTACAATGTGGTTATAGCCAAGCGAACAGGATGACACATGAAACTTAAATAAGGTGAGATTCCATCAACCTCACACTGTCCACAATTCTCACATTCCATTGGATGAAACATTGACAATAAGATCGAAAATGGAGCAGTGTGTGTACTTTTACAGCCAATGTATCTAAGCCCATATCCAAAAAGAACATCCACTTTTTACGTCACTTGAACTCCACCCCTCCTCACTGCCCCGACTTTCCTGATGCCCTGAAGGTCTAAAAACAAACTGTGAAGTTATATATGAGCCAATTGGTAGCTGCTGTATAAATCATATTAAAATAAATAGAATTCATGGCTAAGATTAAACAGCCCAAGGCAAGGCTCTTGTGTAAATAAACCCATTGTTCCTTTGATATTAAAATTGTATTTATCAAACAAAAAAAAAAATGAACAAAAATTGCATGAAAAAGGAAACTCATTTAGGACCAAATGTTGGTATGTAATAAAAAGATTTATCGTGTGACTAAAATGAAAATTAAATTCCTGTTAAAATATTTATGTATATGTGGCTGAAACATTCTGCTGGGAGATAAATCAGGGCGGCCTTTTGGCATTTCACAGGCATAACTCCTTTATTCTTCTGCCACAGATTTAGAGCTTACAAGATGATAATGGCACCTTGGTTTCCAGAACAGTCTCTGCAAACTGCTTTTACTCAGCAGGTGGTAAGAATTTGCATTCATATTTCAAATATACTTCTATCTCATTACTGGCTTCTTATTTCTTTGTGATTTATATCTCTATAAAATTCCAGCTAGTTCAATGGGGAATGGGATTTCAAAAAGGCAAAAACCCCATAATATGGACATTTATCACTTTCTTACTTCTTTAATTTCTTCTTCATCTCCAGAGAGATAGAATGAATGACAGGTAGCACTTAAAGCGAGGGTGTACTTTTCTTAAAATAATGCCACTTGAATGTTTTCAAAATTAGGACTCTTTCTCCAATTATCAGTAGCTAGTAAGTGGCAGTAGCATTTACATCCTTACCTGCATTTAACTGAACTGAGATCTTTACATAATATATATATATTAGAAAGTAAATCACTGGATAACAATTAATTTGTAAGACTCTTCATCAATTAAAATTTAGGAAGTGCTTTTTGTAATAAGTTTGAACATAACAAATCTATTTGGTATTCATGCAGATGTCACAAGCAATTTCAGGGTTGTTAAACTATAATTCTGTGCTACTTAATAGATATTAGGGTGGTAGCAGTTGCGTCACTGTAGATAAGACCCTTTCACAGTTCCTTTGTCAAATTCACCTCTTGCTGGTGTTTAGAATTTACCTTAAGTAAAATTACACGCTTGTGAAACCTGCAGGTTCAGGGATTTAGAGGCATTTTCCGGGGGCAAGAGAGAGCAAGCTATAATGAAATAAAGGCAGCATGGAGGATTTAGGTAAGGTAGTCGAATATTACTAGGATTAAACTTAGATTTGTAAATTTTTAATTTGTATGGTAAATTAAAGAATATAAACCCACATATTTCCTTCTAGGTCTTATTTTTTATTTCACATTCCATTCCAGAAGAGAAATTAAAACACTTAGGGAAATTTTATAGACCATATGCTAGAATACCAGGTACTAGGATGTCTATCCCATTTTAACAAGTCATTGATATTTTAAATAATTTTCGGGCTTAAATTTAAAACATTTTGCCATTCGACTTAAAATAGATTACATTTAATGAAGGTATTTTGCACTGAGGTACACAGAATTTTTTTATTGGATATAACAGAAAACTGAAATCAACAGTCCTAAATAATAGAGAATGTACAGATTCACATAATTAATGTATTCACAGAAGAGATTTGGTCCAGCAGCCTATAATATCACCAAAGACTGAATTCTATTGTTTCTCTTTCTCTGCTTCTTCCGACTTCAGCTTCCTTGCATGATGGCTGCCAGTGACAGCTACCCCTCATTTATATCCAACAGAGGTGAGGGATATTTCTTTGGGGAGTTCATGCAAAAGAATAAGAATCTTCATTCTTGAAGCCCGCAGAAAATGGTCCCCTCAGTCTCATTGTGTAAAACCATTCCATGTTCCATCTTTAAATCAACCTCAGTGTTCCAAGAAAACAGAATACTCTAAATTGCTTAAGCTAAATACGGCCCATCTCTCCCCCTGGAAATAGATGTCAAACCTATCAAAACAAAGTGCCTAGGAAATCCATGGAGGTTCTATTATGAATAGGACCTAGGATGCGGATGCCATTGAGGCTACCAGCAACATGTGCTGTGGACACCATGCACTTTATCTCCAGGATTTCATTTATTCCTCAGAGCAATTTTATGTTCTGAACATTGAAGACTCCCCATTTCTAAGGCATGAATAAATTGAAAAAAGTTTGAAATTCATTTTGATGTCAAGAATGGAGGAAAGCTTGAAACACACATTATTTAGGATCCAGATAAATGTGATTTATCCAGATTCTGTGATTTAACCATTTGATTGTGAGCTTTCATGACCTGATCATGTACCTTTCTGTCAGAACTTTATAACTGAAATAATATAGAAGACATGAGAATCATGTATTTATTTATTTAGAACTAATTATCTAGTTTTGGGTATGAAGCCAGAAGCAGATGTTGTTTGGTTGTTTTTTTTCTTTGTTTCACAAGAGAGCCTTTCACATAGACTTAGAAGGGAAGCTTTAAAGCTGCTTTCCATCCTCCTCAGATGCAGTGATGAATAACATAACAGGAAAGGTCCCTGACAACAGTAAAAGCTCCACTGAGCCAGAAATTCTTCTTTTTTAAAATTGTTGTCACCTTCATAATGCTATTTTTAAGAAAAATGCTTGGGAGAAAGTAAGGACTTGATACTTATTGAATAAATAAATGAATGAGGAAATAAATGAATGAAGATAAAGCAACTTAAAACCTGCTCTCTCATGAATCTAGGAAAAGTTGATGATTGCTGACGATGGGAAAGAAAAGGTCACGGGACCTTAGTTTTTCAGTAATGTGCAAGGTTTTTCTTTGTGCAGCTGGGAAGAAGCAAAACTTCAGTAAGTGAGTCTCAGCAGGTGCAACCAAAGAAGCCAGACCAGGTATGTGTTTTGTATCCCGGAGCTATTCAAAAAAGTCAGCCATCTGTTCTGCCAACATAAGCCATCCAGAGCATGGTCCTAGCTCCTTCCAGGGAGAGCCACATTTAAAAGTGAGATAACCACACACTAAGGGGGTGGGACCACCTCAGCACAAGTAGTATGTGCAGTCTTGAAAATACTCTTAGTTAAAACACAATCACAAAACAATATTTTGAACAAAACAAACAACTTAAATTTGGTTTCATGAAGCAGCTTTATATTAAGGCCTGAGGCTTTATCTTCTTTAAGAGACAGTCTTATAACTATAGAAAACTTAGTTTCAGGGTGGTTTATTCTTAAGCAGGTTTTAAGACCCATCAGTTTTTTAGGGATACACTCACCTAGATAGATGAGTTCCAGACATCTCATAAACGTGTGCAACCCAGTTAAATCTGGTACCATAGTTCTTCCTGACATACAGTCTCATTTATAAAGTGCATTCTGATAGTCAAGGGTAGTTAAAACTAACCATATAAGTTAACACCACCTCAGTATAGAAATAGAAATATTTCACTCTCCAGAAGTCTCCTGTGTATTCTCAATGAGTCATAACCCCTCTCCATCAAAAACAAATATTTTCTTGAATTTTATGCTAATCAGTTACTTTTTCTTACAGTTTTAAACTTATGCGCACATCTTTAAAACAGCACAGTTTATGCTTTGTCAATGAATTGACTATATATATAGTTATGTATATGTTACGTGTGTGTGTGTGTGTGTGTGTGTGTGTATCTTACTACAGATATTCTTTGGTGTCTTTCTTCTTCCCCTCAGATATATATTAATCATTCATATTGTGGTATCTAGAGCTATAGTACATTCATTTTCAGTATTAGTATATGTATTTGTTATCTGATTTTTCCATAATTTATTCATCTATTCTACTAGCAGTTGATATTTAGATTTATTTAGATTTACCAGTTGGAGATTTTACAAATCATACCATTGTGAACATTGGCATACACATCCTGATGTAAATATAGACAAATTTTTCTAAGGAATATAATGAGTATTATAATTCCTGGATTATAAGTATATTTCCCCCAGCTTTACTACATGTTGTGCATTAGATTCCCCAGAAAGCAAATTCTGAGACAAAGATTTACATGTAGGAAGTTGACTGGGGAGTGTTTGCAGACTTGACATCCATGGAAGACAAGAAGGTAACAAGATTAAGTGAAAACGGGCTACGGTTAACTCCACAGAGATCCCTGAAGCTGTGATGACACTTCAGAGTTACTGTAAGTTGAGACTATTAGGATAAAAAATTATACTCCCCACTGAACAGTAATTAGAGCACGCTTTGCCCAAGAAGAAATGATCATATGTGAAAAGTCGTTCTTTACCTAAGGGCAACTTCCAGGGAGGGCTGAAAGCTAAAAGATATTCCAGCAGCATGCCTCAGTAGAGCTGGAAAAATAAATCCTTCAGTTCAGAATATAAATGTGGGCCAGGTAGCAGAGTGTCCATTAGAATAGATAATACCAATGGGTTTTCCCATTGGTATTATTAAGGAAATTGAGAATACCATCAGTTGGCTGGTAATTCAACTTTTTACACTCTCTTGAAGTGTATACAATGGAATGAAATGCCTCATAATGCAAACATCTTCAATTTCCTTCTTTCCTTGACACTATAACCTAAGCTACATGAAGTGGAGATACTCTCCCAAAACGCTTTCTCCTTCACTCTTCAAACAAGGTCCTTCATGAAAGAAAGAAGGAATATAGACTTTGTGAAGAGTGATGGAGCTGTTCTGATACAAGGAGAAATGGGGAGTTTTTTCCACTAACAGAGAGGTTTGGAAAGTAAACCAGGGGAGAGACTCGAGGTAGAAGAACCATTGACAAGGACCTCGTGAGGGTCCACTGGGATGTACATAATTTTCATACTTGTTCTTTTCTTATGTTTAGTCATTACTTACCAAACCCTTCCCCACACCTTTACTCAAGGGCAAACTTCAAACCACATGAATCTGGAACCATGTTATAAACATCTTCTTATCAGCTTTTAGTATCTTACCTGTTGACATCCCACTAGGAGTGGGGTCTGTTCGCATTACATTTTGTCTGACTTTCCCTTCACACCTGTCATCCCAAGAAAATGATTTGGGACCTGTACACCTTTTAAGGCAATAACAGAAAAGCCTGGCATTTAGGAAAAGAGAACTAATATTAACAAGTTTAAAAAAAAATACTGAACTGTGAAAGTAATAAATGACACTCCTCTTTACATCATTGTTTTGTACTTCCCACCTTCTAAACACTGCCTTCTAAACCTTCATGCCCTACCCTAAACATTACTGTGACATCAAAAGTAAACCTTATTTACCTCTTGCAAGGGCAAAAAGAATTATGCAATTGAGTCATTGTTGTTAGGATGCAAACCGGGACATCTCGGGTCTGCAGGAATTTTCAAGTTTGATATTTTAAAAATGAAAGTATCAAAGTGTGTCTTCAAAAGTAATTTGTTAATTAAGGGATTACTGTACCTCTGACACTTCCATAATTGATCTGAGAGGCATGTAGAAAACTGATATTCATTTCCTCGTTTTTTTTTCCCAATTAAGAAAGAGCAAGTGAGTTCACATGGCTTGTCTAGGGTCACAGAGCAAGTCAGCAATGAGCCCCTATGTCCATTAATTCTAGTCAGACAGGGTGCATTGAGCATTGCTAGGAGGCTTTGCTCATTCGGTGACCACCAAATGGACAGAAGTCAGATATTTGCTACTGAGATATTTTCAGGGTGAGACCCACTGACCTGCAGAGGATTGATTTAGCCTTTGACATTGCCATAGCCCAATGAGGACAGCTCACTAGTAAATTAAACCTTGGCTTACATTTTTCCCCTCAGTTCTAAGCAACACCTTGGGATGAATCAGGAATGCACCACATTTTCAAATACAATAAAACTATTACAAATATTTTATAAGCCACATTTTGCTCAATTTCTGAAACCAAGAAGTAGACTGAAAATTATGGCATTATGCATTTAATCATAAAAATACCTGACATACATTCATATAACCATGAAGATCCTGTATGAAATTGATTCACCCAAGAACATCAGAAGTGGAGTGTTCTTTTTTCAATTGCAATATAATGAATAAAAACAAATGTGTTATAAGCAAATTTATCAATATGGAAGGATGCAAAATAAAATAATGAAAACTCATTTCTCTGTGATTATACTTTCCAGAGGTAACTAATCAAGGTGGTGTATATTATTTTAGATATTTTACTATGAATTATCATACTTTTTCCTGCAACTGTTCTTGATTCCCATTTACTGGAACTTAAACTCTCCCACACTCAGATTAAAACTCTTTTAAGTCATTCTCAATTTCTCTCACACCCAAACTGGCCCATCAGCAAATCTTACTGATTCTACTCTGTATACGTATCTGGAAACCATCCCAAGCCACCACCCTATTATAAATGATTATTGTATCTTATCTGGATTACCAGAGTAGCCTCTCAAATGCTGTTCAGCTCCTTCCCTTTCCTGCATCAGCCAGTTCTGATAACAGCAAACCAAGAGATCTTGTTATAATGTAAAGCAGAACCTGTGACTTCTTTCACTCAAAACCCCCAAAAAGTTTAGCAACTCAATCAAAGTAAAAGCCAACATGTGATAATCAAGAGCTCCAGGGCCCAACGTGATGTGATCCCCTTCCCGTTGCCATTCCTTCTCTGTCTCCATGGCATTCTGCTCTTCCCTCTCTCAAGTTCAGTCTCAACAGCCCCCTTTCTGTTGTTGGAACACCAGACACAATCCCACCTTAGAGCCTTTGCCCTTGAGGTTCTCTTCTCTAAGAATGCCCTTCCGCCAATTATCAGCATGGTTGGCATCCTACTGGTCTCAATTCTCAATTCACCATCACAAGGAAGCCTTCCCTGGCCAATGTATCTAAAATTTCAACGTTCACTAATGTGTCACAGCCCATTCCACACTCTCACTTCTTCTTAGCATGCTTCATTACCTAATACAGTATTGTTTAAATTTATTTGGTTTATTAAGTTTCTGCCAGGAGAATGTAAGCTACGAGAAAAGGAATTTTGTTTTTCACTATTGTAGCTCGATTGCCTAGGTTACACTCAATTTTTGAATAAATAGTAAATTTTAAATAATAGATTTTTTAAATTTAACAATTATTTCAAGCCTATCTTTCCATAATATTATATATAGAATTTCTATGGCTAAAGATATTTTCATTATGTGAATATATCATTTTTATTTAAATATTCCCACTTGATAAATGTTTATTTTTCATTTCTATTTGTTATTAGAAATAATAAACATGCCTCTTTCTGAAATGTACAATTCTATGTTATTTTCCTCATGTTTAACAGAGTAAGAGCTAAAGTCCAAATGTACCATGGGGTTTGCTTGTACTTAGAAAGGAAATGGCAGAGTTTACATCCCATTTTTAGATGCCAGGTCTAGCACTTGTAAGTGTATTTGATGTATTTTACCATCACTGTTTTTTTTTCCTTTGGTCCATTTCATTTAAAAATCGATTTAGTTCGGTCTCTACTAACTACTAGTGGTAAAGCATACTACAAAAATATCCAGAAGAGATAAAAGAAAAGAGAAGATCAACAATGAATTCATCAATGGCAAGCAAGAAGAAGGAAACGGATAGAAATAGGTCTCATAACTCAGGAAATAATGAAAAGTGGTCAATAATTCATACAAATATGTAAGTACAGTGCATGTAAAAAGGAGACGCAAAGAGGGAGTGGCTGTAAAATTAAAACAAGCAGATGAGAAAATGATTGTTGTTCTGAGGAGAAAGTATCTGGACACTAGGAAAGGTTGAATTAAGAGGTTTGTGTGCATAACAAGGATCTTCTCATCAAAGTATAAGCATTTGGCTGGGTGCAGTGGCTCACACCTGTAATCCTGGCACTTTGGGAAACTGAGGCGGGTGGATCACTTGAGGTCAGGGGTTTGAGACCACCCCAGCCAATGTGGCAAAACCCCGTCTCCACTAAAAATACAAAAATTAGCCAGGCATGGTGGTTCACATCTGTAATCCCAGCTACTCAGAAAGCTGAGGCAGGAGAATCACTTGAACCTGGGAGGCAAAGGTTTGGGTGAGCTGCAATGGTTCCACTGCACTCCAGCCTAAGCCTCAGAGTGAGTGAGATTTCCTCCCCTCTACCCACAAAAAAGGGCAAGTATTCCACAGTTAACTAGGTGTTCCAAGGAAAGCCTGATGATTATGCAAAGTCTGTGTCTATAAAAAGACACTATGATTTATCAAATAACACAAAATATTTGACTGGCCTGAATTCTGAATGTTCAGTCTCATTTACTTTGAGTGCCTAAGAGGTAAAGATTAGGGCTCAGCTCTCATGTGGTCTATAATTGAGAAAGTCTACCTGTGAAAGAGAAGACTGTTGTTTTCAATTGCTCATGCCCTCCTTGCTTTAGAGTTGTACGTCTACATCCTTTGCCATTTGTCTTTCCAGTTGCTCCTGCAGTGGTAGGCATCCTTGCCATCTCTTCTACCCCAGTATTGGAGCTTGGCTGTATCACTTGCATTTGTCAATGGTAAAGTATGTGAGTGAATGGCAGTACACCAGGTTTAGGTCAAGGGCTTAAGTGGCATTATGTGAATCTGTTCATAAGCTTACATTCCTGTGATCACCAGGAGGAAAGCAAATCCCAGAGAGGCACTCAATTTTCAAAATGGAACCCAGAATGAGACACATGGAGTAGACCTGAATTTGACCGACTTTGAAGCTAGAGCTGAGCTGAGCCTACCACCTTCATTGCAGACCAGTTAACAAAAATAAATGCTGGGTGTTGTAAGCCGTGAGGTTGGGGATGATTATTATATAATATTGTTGCTGCAGTAGCTGACTATCCAAAAGACTTATCTGGTTCTTACTTCCATACCTATATGACAGTAGAGATGCTATGTAACTGGCTGTTATCAAATATCAATTTCATCCTTTTCTTTCTGTGTGACCATGAATGAAATCTACCTGAGATTTGGCCTCTTCATTGTGTAAGCTTGGAGTAGTAAAGTTATGGAGGGACTAAAATAATAATCTATGAAAAACACCTGGCACACAGTAAATCTTCACTAAATATTCACTGTTTTTGTTGCTGGTGGTGGTGTTATTATTATTCCCACCACTCAGATTTCTACCATCCAAAGAAGGCTCGACCTTTGGCTATGTTCCTGTTTGTAGTTTTGAGCTTTCTGAAAAGAATCACTCACACCAGCTCCCTTACCCTGATCTGCCCCCATCTCAAAAGTCTTTCTGAAATCTGGGCTTCAGATCAACATCCAAAAATATCTTCTGCCTAGCTCTTGCCACCATCAATAGCTAGAAAAAGAAGGAATCAAGAAGGAGAAAAAGAATAGCTATTACTTGGCTTTTAGATCTAAGCACAATTCATTCCCAGATAAGCAACCTGCCTGCATTCAGCACTCTTAATTTTCATTTACCACTGAAACCCTGGCACACAGAGATACTCTTTTGGCAATCTCCAGGACTTCTATGAAATCGATTATCAATTAACCTCAGTTCACATACATGAGTGAATGAAGCTTTATCTAAGATGAAGTGTCCTGATTGGGTAAAAATAATTTCTGAGAAAGTTTTTTTTGTGTTTTTATCTCAAACAGTAGACATTCAAATGAGCATGTGGCCATAAACATTATTGAATGCAACTTCCACATGGTACAGAGTAAAATGCAGAGTCTTGTGAGGTGAGAGTGCTATATGGGGCTGTAAGTCTTCCTAATTCTGGCTCAGAGTCATTTTTACTGCTGCATTGCCCTCCATGTGGAAAGTTATTTGTAGTGCTCTTCTTACTTCTCCAACTGGAGGTCAGGCACTCTAGAAAAAAAGAGGGAGACCCATTGGAAAATGTTTAGAGGACCTCTGAGACTCAGGGTCACACAACTCTGCTAAATTCTTAGATACACATCTAGAGAGAAGCCTAAATTTAGAGAGAACCTGTTTGACTTCTCCAACTGTAAAGGAAATGCCAGTGAAAAATTAATTCACATTAATGTTTTAAGAAACACAAATTGCTTTTGTAGAAACATCGAGCCTACAGAGACTCCCTAGAGGACAATAATGAGGACCAAAACCTTTGGCTTTTGGCTGCATTATTTTGCATTTTAAAATTTAGCACACATTTCAGCCTTTGTTATTATTATTAGCTCCTTAAGGAGCATTTTTTTACTTTTTAAATGTTTCCCTCATTCCCTCTGAAATATTAGTACTGCATATATATTGCATATATACTGAATTTACAGCTGTGCTTTATATTTTAAAAATAGTCAACATTTTTTTGCCCCTTAAAAGCAAGTGTTTGCCCTCTTAGAGGTAATATGGCCCCCACTGAAGATTCCTGCTATAAATAAAGCACAGTGCAGAGGGCACACACTGAAACCATGTCAGGTAACAAGTGTGATCCAGCTATAATATACATGGGTTCCCCAACCCCTGAGCCAGAGACCACCGCCAAACAGCAGGAGATGAGATGCAGAGTGAACCAGTAAAGCTTCATCTGTATTTACAGCAACTTCCCATCACTGGCATTACTGCCTGAGCTCTGCCTCCTGTCAGATCAGTGGAAGCATTAGATTCTCATAGAAGCATAAACCATATTGTGAACTGCACACGTGAGGTATGTAGGTTGTATACTTCTTATGAGAATCTAATGCCTGATGATCTTTCACTGTCTTCTATCACCCTAAGATGGAACAGTCTCATTGCAGGAAAACAAGCTGAGGTTTCCCACTGATTCTACATTATGGTGAGTAGGATAATTATTTCATTACATATTACTATGTAATAATAATAGAAATAAAGTGTATGATAAATGGAATGCGTTTGAATCATCCTGGAACCATTCCCCGCACCCTAGTCAGTGGAAAAACTGTCTTACACGAAACTGGTCCTTGGTGCCAAAAACGTTGGAGACTGCTGCCTTATATTATTTGGGAGTTCTTTAAAAGCAATTTCTGAACATTTTGTATGTTCTTTTATTTATAGTATCATAATCTATAAACTTTCCATAACTCACTAATCACTTTGTTGGTAGACTTCAAGCAAAAGGATAAAGTCTCTTTATCTCTAAAATGAGATCAGTGGTCTTAGAATCATGGGTAGGGATATTTGTCAACTTACCAAAGTTCAGTAATTTCCCAGAATGATCAAAGTTAAAGAACTATTGAATGACTTCACTTAGATAACTTTTATTCATCTTAATGAAGCTGTCTCATTAACCTGCAAGGTCTAGAGACATTTGTCGATTTGAGAGTACCCAGCATTTATTTATTTTATTTTTTCTGATAACATCATTTCCTTTCAGAAAAACTGTTTTTGTCTTATTGTGTGCAGGATAGGTGAAATGGTAAATGCAGATACATAAAATGTATACTTTGTTCTTTCTACAGAACCAAGAAAAGCTGGAATCTTCTTATTTTGAAGGGATGGCATGTGACAGCACTTAGCCAATAAGGCAGTCTCATCTGGGACTTTGAAATGCAAGCAAATGAAACCAGGATCATATGGCATTTATTCACCCCAGGGAGCTGTCCAAAACAGACTATTGCTGCTAGTCTGCAATGAGACCACTGCTGAGGAAATTACTTTCTAGCTTTCTGGAGTTAGCTCAATCTTTCCTCATTTCACAAGCCCACCTGTTACTTCTATTAATTACATTAGCCCTCTGTTCCTTTCCAGCACCTTTTCTTTTATTGTGTTTGCTTAAATTATCCTAAATTACTTTTTGCTTCTACAAACCAAGAAATTTTAAATTACCAGAAATTTGATAAAAGATGAGTGACTCAGTTACTTTGGTAAGTCTCAGGAGATTTTTAAAGCTCTTACTTCCAATAAGGCAACCACTAACCCCATGTAACTATTTAAATTCAATTCAATTAAAATTAAGTAAGACAAAAATTTAGTCTCTGTCACACTGGCTATGGTTCCAGTGATCAACAGCTGCATGTAACTTGCTGTTATGCTATTGGACAGCACAGATATAATACATTTCCTTCATTACAGAAAGTTCTGTTGGATAATAGCACTGTTCTGAAGTATCTAACAGTCCATGACAGAAAATGAGAGGTATTAAGAAATCCTCACGGAAAAATAAAAGTTGGCTTGTGACAATGGAATCTGTTATTTCCCAGATTTACTAGCTATGATGAAATCTCTGGTATAAATTGGTATTTTGAGTCTAGCATAGTACCTGGTACATAGTAGTATGTAATTGATATCCATTGAATTGATGGCAGCAGTGTTAGATGCTACCTAAGCTGTGAGGATTAATAAACCTTCTATTTGTGCTATATCTGGGCTGTTTTGTGATTTAACTTCCATAAATTCCCATGGAAGAAATTAAGCAAACAGATACGACTTCTTTAGCTTCTATTATAGGAAAAAATCCAAAAATGAGATTGCAAAAATGAAATTGCAATTGTGAATGTTTTGGAAAGCACAATGGTCACAGATAGCAATGTTCAGAGTGTGTTCCACATATGTTCAGAGGTGTTGATTTATTTTTAATAGATTAAGGATCCTGGTAAAATAAATTAGGGAAACAAAGTGTATGTTAAACAAATACAGGTGGATAATATTTTTTCTATAGAAACCAAGATGATTTTCTGGACTGAGCTAAAGAGAAAGAAAAAAATAGAAATAAATTTCTGACACTTGTGGTTTCTGGAAAGAGGAGCTCTTGGCCTCACCCTGGAAGCTGCAATCCCCCTTGAAAAAAAAAATGCGTGTGTCGCTTGTATATTAGGTCTGTCTCAGTAGAGGAGGGCTGAGACAGCTCATGGAGAGCTCTCTGTCCCAGTGCAGGAAAATTACATCAAATGATTCCTGTGTAGCCACATTCAGCCTCAAATTGAAGGAGAGAACATGGGACTCAAAGGAGCGAAGCAGAAAGAAAAATTAATAAATACTGTTCAGTTGTTTACTTAGTTGTGACCTGACTTGACAAAATATGCAGGCAGCCAGATGAATGAAGGGTATGTCAGAAGATATTTTGCTTCGATATATTTCTAATAAAGCAAATATCTTTGCCCTTGGGGAAGAGAAGCCTCAAGCAAAGCAGAGCCCCATGTCGAGTGTTACTGTCCAGCAAATGGTTTGGGAAAACGTCACTTCTTATGAATTAGAACTAACAGACATTTGGTAGCTGCTGGAGTCAAGTGATTCCCCATCTTCTCAGCATCACATGGAGACTTGTCCTTGGGCAGGCACAGCTGGGCACATCATGAATAATGGTCCAGAGATGGGTCTTGCTCTTCCTTCTGATGCTTTATGTAGGACTTCCATGTGAGCAGCCTTGGGTGCTGGTTGTTTAGAAAGAATCATGACAGTGCTAGGGACCTGTTTTCTTGGAGCATCTTGAAATATAGAAAAATGCTTGTTCGATCAGTGTTATATTAAAAGACTAATAATAATTTCCCCTGGATGGCAGGTAGCACTAGAGTTTTAATCTTTCTATGCCTCTAAACTTTCCAAACTTTCCATAATAATTATTTACTCATTTCTTTTTTATCTTTATTTAACTAGTTGGATACGCATTGCTTTCATAATGCAAAATGAACTTTACTTGAAACACTATCTATACACTAAATAGTTTTGGGATTAAGACATTAATTAAGCAACACTTAACTAGGTCTGACACAATTAAATTTTAATTTTTGAATAATGATCCATTTACTATCCAGGTCATATAATATTAATAACATTCAGTTCATTCCCTTGTTTATTCAGCCATCCATATCTCACTTATACTTTCATTCAATTATTTATTTTTGAAGAATGTTTCATGACAGAGGTCAGCAAGCAATATAGCCCAAGGACCCAACTCAGCCTACCACCTGGTTTCATATACCTTGCCAGTCAATGATGATTTCTAAATTTTCAAATGTTTGGGGAAAAAAAAATCAAAGGAAGAACATTTCATGATGTGAAAATTAAATGAACTTCAAGTTATATCCAAGGTCATAGTTTCCTCATTTCTAAAAGGAGAAGATGGGTCCAAAATATTATTTTGTTTTACTTTCTTGACTCATGTTTCAGAAAACTTGAAGGCAGCAAATTCACGTGAAAGATCATTCATAAAAGCAAATATATAAACACTTTTCTAAGATATCACTTAATCTGTAAAGAAGACAAAAAAAAAAAAAAGAAAGATAGCACATGGTGGTTTTAGGGTTTCCTGTACTGTCTAGAATGGTGATGACTCCCCTGGCCACCAAAATGGGAAATAAAACACTGTATCATTAATTCTAAATCTTACTCCTAAAATTATCTACTTCATGATCTGATATAACTGGAATATCCCTGGTTTGCTATACCAAAATCAAATGAGGAGCTTAATTGATCTCAGAGCTTTGGGAAGCTGAGATGGGGTATTGTTTGAGGTCAAGAGACAGACACCAGCCTAGGCAGCACAGTGAGATCCTCTTCTCTACAAAAAAATTTAAGTCAATCAGACATGGTGGTATATACCTGTAGTCCCAGCTACTCTGGAGGATCATGCAAGGGAATTACTTGAGCTTGGGAGTTCAAGGCTGCAATGAGCTGTAATTGAGCCACTCTATACCAGCCAGGACAACAAAGTGAGAACCCATCTCTTAAAATAAAAAAGGCATAATTGAGATTACATTTATAAATTTCAGGCATAGTGCTGCAAATCTTAATGAACTCACCTGGAACTGCTTTCTACCGTAACTACACATACATTTAGTTCAGAACTTTAATTATCTGGAAACAGACCAGGTCAATAATCTTTAGGCAAATCCCCACTGTCGGACACTTCGAACAATGAGAATTTTCTAATGCCTACAGCTGCCTAATAAATTTGGAAGAGGTTTTTGATGTGTTTTAATGACTCAAATGGAGGCCTCAAGTTTGACCGTTTTTGTAGTTCCTTT
Source organism: Saguinus oedipus (assembly GCA_031835075.1). Classification (NCBI taxonomy): domain Eukaryota; kingdom Metazoa; phylum Chordata; class Mammalia; order Primates; family Cebidae; genus Saguinus; species Saguinus oedipus. The sequence goes on from CM063178.1 coordinate 72,794,280, forward strand.
CTGATTGTATTATCTATAATAATACTTTGAAGCACTTATAAAAAGAAATCTTGGTTGAAAACCAGGTGCTAGAAGAAATCTGACATACTGGTATGGATACAAGTTAACACACTTACGTTTATCAGAGATATGTGTGGAAGTGCGCATTTAGATAGAAATATTCCACCACATAGATCTGGTAAAAAACAAAAACAAGCAAACAAAAAAAAAACCACTTCAATTCTTGTTCCCGGTGAAAAACAGACAAAGGTTTCATGGATAGCAAGCTGAATAGACGTTCCTTTTAAAGCTCCTTGAATTACACTATAGGGGAAGTATAATTCTCTTCCTTTCTCTTAACCTTAGATCCTTGATTTCAATATAATGTGGGCTCCACCAGTACAGTCAGACCAGGTTTAAGCTCAGAAGCTTAAAAGGGGACCCATACTTGGTTTAATGCCATGTTGCCACACTCCCAAAATGCTTAACAATTTTGGAGAAAATTGTTAAGCATTTTAATTTTGCACTGGTTTCCACGAATAATATAAACATTCCTAGTCCCAACCCTCATGAAACATAAGAATTAAGACTATAATAAGAGCTTAGTGTTCACAATGTTAAGAGCTTATAAATCCATGTGCCAGTTATTCTCTATTTGACAGGGGAAATGCAAGAACTGTTTTTAACACACTCCTTTAAACTCACTGATTCACCCTGACATCTGCTCTAGGAGTCATATAGTTGGGGGAGGGAGGAATAAACATTAAAAGTAAAATTTCAGAAACTACAGAATTTACAATTTACATTTCTCATCCAGAATTACATTATGAACATGTCTGCACATATTTATATATCTTTGAGAATATGAGTTTTGAATGTATATGTAAAATTTTAAATAGTGAAAGTAGTATAATTTATTTAATCACTTCCCTGTAGTAGGATACTTGTTTCCAGTATTTCCTATTAATATAAATATAGTTTTTTATGCCTGTCTCCTTTTGGTTTTGTAAATTAATACTCCTAAAAGTGAAATTGCAGGGTCAATTTTATAAAATTACAATGATAGTTGATGCACACTGTCAAATTCAGAAAATTGATAACAATTTCTACTTCTATCAGTTGAGCATCAGCTTTATCAACAATATTTTTAAATGGCCAATTTATAAATAAAAATGACTTTTTAGGTTGAATTTATTTGAATATTAAAGTAAAATATTTTATATGTAATTGGTCCTACATTTTCATTCTCTATCTGTTGGTGTAATGTGTCTGTCTTTAGAGAAATTGGCATTTTCTTTTGTCTTATATGGGCTTCTGTATATGAATAACATCATATTTGTTTTAGGTTTGTTTCTATCGTATTTGTTTTAGATTATCACTTCAGGAAATCATTTTAGGTAATATTATGAGGCACATATTATATGTGAGATGATAATCTCATATACATGATGAGATAGTGATTTATTTACAGTGGAAATATAAGAATTATTTTTAAACCACTTCTTATTAAACCTCCTCCCTTGCTTGATAGTTTGTTGACTGAAGATTCTGAGAAGGCAAGAAGAAAAATATGTAATATCATGAAAATGGCTCCAGAGGGAAAGAAATATTTAAATAGAATGTGTTGTTTGGGTACGGTGTACGCATAGGTCTCGATTCATGAAGGGCTACTTCACTGCTGCACGCCAGCTGCTCACATGGACCAAACTGCTCCTGTACTTCCTTTCTCTTAACTTTAAATCCTTGCTTTCTAGTAATGTATAAAAATTGTCAAATAAATTCAAAAGAATTAACCCGCTTAAAATTCCAGTCACAAGAATTATATTTAAATCTGTATAATTTCCTATAGCCTCTGGCTCAAGCTACCAATCTTTTTAAAATGAGAGCTTCACTAGATGTGGGATGGGAGTGAAGAGTGGGGAGGGAATGTAAATCAGTGAAGAAAAGAATCACCAAGGCCCCATCTGCCCATTACCCAGCATGTAATGTTATGCACACACTGATGGGAGGTATTTAGAATGTACAATAAAATACAAAATTAATGAATGGTCCCATAGAACAGTTACTTTAATTAATGGCATGGTCTACTGATCCAGTCTGCACAACAGGAAGATATACATGCATGTGAAAAAAATATTACTGAAAAGAAAAGTCACCTTTTTCTTTCATTCACTTAAAGAATGAGTTCATGTCCTTTGCAGGGACGTGAACAAAGCTGGAAACTATCATTCTCAGCACACTAACACAGTAACAGAACACCAAACATTATATATCCTCACTCATAAGTGGGAGTTGAACAATGAGAACACATGGATACAGACAGGGAAGGGAACCTCACACACTGGGGCCTTTTAGGGGGTGAGAGGAGGGATAGCATTAGGAGAAATACGCAATATAGATGATGGGTTAGTGGATGCAGCAAATCACCATGGCACATGTATACTTATATAACAAATCTGCATGCTCTGTATATGTATCCCAGAAAGTACAATGATAATAATAATTTTTAAAAGATTGATGTAGTCCTTTTAATTATCAATAAAACCAGTCTTTTGGGGACGGAGGAGGAAGGGGTCTGGGGGAAGAAGGGCACGAACAAAGATGGCAGGATTTTGCTTTTCCTAAATACTACTCACATTGTTTGCCAGAAAGGATCAGTAAAGGACCCAGCAATACATCTAACACTTGGCAGAAAACAGAAAATCTGAATCATTTCCAATACATTTACATTTCGCCTATCTTTCAGGGATAATTTGTATTTGTAATTAATTACCAATCACACTATAAGAGTGAAGAAATAATTACTTTGTTAATAAACCTTTTTTGATTCTTTGAGAATTAAGATTCCTTAAGATAATACGTAAATGGACATTCTGCAGCTAATGTTAAATTTGGGTTTCTTTTTTTCAATTTATGGTAGGAAACACAAGAGTGCACAGGCAATGATACCTTTTTTTTTCTAATTACTATTGATGGGTAATTGATTGTGAGTTATTGTATAAAATGGAGCCATAGTATTGTGCAGTATTCACAGAAAGCTAATAACTTTCTAAAATACCAGGCAATTCAAATACTCCTGCAATCTGATATAATTGGGGAAATCATAGGATAATAGTATTAAGTGGCTGGTTGTGACCTTACCAATTATCTGGTGCAATCACCTCAAATAACAAATGAGAAAAAACAATGACCCAGATATGTTAAGTGACTAGGTCATGGGCATGCAGCTAATTAGCAGCAAACATTGAAGTTAAATTTGCATTTCCTAATAATTCATCTAGTGTCTCACCCATTGCACATGTTAATAATCCTCCAAAGACCAGAATAAAAATTTTATCTACATATTCAAAATACATTTTGATGAAATAAAAGTCATTCTAATGTTAAGTTAAAAAAGAAAGAAACAAAAGCATATAAAAACAGAGTACAATCTCAACAAAAAAGAAATACGTAAAATGATAATAGTAATAATCTCTAGATGAGGTAATTAGAGATAATTTTTGCTATCTTCTTTATGACTGTATTTTTTGTGACTTGTAATTAGAAAATATTAATGATATATGTGTATAATGCCTAAGTATTATTATATAGTAGAAGAAAGAGTTATACTATTATATGAGAGGATAATATACTACGATATGAAATATATTATTATAATATATGTATTACATATACTATATTATACTTACATTCTTATAAAAAGCTTATATCAGTGTTACTCAAAACATTCTCTGTTCAACCCAAGTCTATTAGGATGATTCTCAAAAAGAGAGGTTGGTGGGGAAATTCATTTTGGAAAATGCATACTCAATCTCCAACTCAATGATTCACAATGCATATTAGCATACTAATAGTTTTGAAACATACTGCAGTAAATTACTTAAGTTTGTATAAGACTGTGTTTTCCCAACTTACTTGACCACAATACTCTGTGTAGAGTTACTAAACAAGGTTTCATAGAACACATTTGAGGAAACCTCAAAGCTCCTTAAAATTCTAACTCATTCACTCAAAAGAAGGTCAATAATTTAAAGTCTTAACCGAGAATTGCTTACAAATATTTTTATGGTACACTTGTAAAATGAACCCTGTGTTTGAAATGTGTAAATATTGAGCCTATATCTAAGAGGCACGTTTTTAAAAACCTGTGATTATATAGTGAAATAGGTAATGAGAAGGAGATTTCTATGAATTATTACCACAAGTCTTCACACGGTTTTGCCTATTGATTTTAATTTTGAAGATGATTTATTTTAATTTTGCTGTTGCCTCTAGACTTTCTTACAGAACATCAATAATATTATAATTAGGAATATCCATTGAAGTAATGCTAGAGCCATGTCACTTTCTTTCTCTTGGTCTGAGCTCTAGTGCTTAAAATAAGGTTAGTTCAATGACTTTATTTCCATATACAGGGCATTAAATCAGCATATTGACTTCAAAACTCCATACAAATAATAACTTGAAATACAACTTGAATATGCACATCCTCTCCGTCTGTCTACCTTCTAAACACCCTGCATTTAAACGGTCCCCTTTCGATTCTTTCCATTTACCTCAACTGCACACATTTTTTAGCCTTTTTGTCTCTATATTTTTCAGTTTTCAGCTATAAAATAAGCAAAACAATGACATCTATTTATGTACAAGTTGAATAAAAGACTACATGAAGCACGTTTAGAACAGAGCAGGACATATAGTATGTTCTCAGCACATGGTGGGTATGAATCTGAAATAGGACATAATTATTTCTCTCCCTTTGTTCCACTTATGGGCAACATTGCTTCCTCTCAGTCATGCAACTTGAAAATTGTAGTCACATTTGGTTTCTCTTCTATTTTCCTCTTCTCAACGCCCCCCCAACAAAGACACACATCACGAAAGATGCATACTATGTGATCTATTTCAAAGTCCTTCAACTTCCTCCTTTGTAAACACTGTTAAATCTATCCTTTTAATTCCATTTTGGAGCCTCACTACTATATCAAGGCTTGTTTCCTCACAACTGGACTAATATAATGGGAGATTATATATTATATTATATTATGTTATATTATATTATATCCATGGTTTCTGTATCTGTAGATTCAACCAATCATGAATTAAAAATATTTTTTTAAAAAATAAGAAAATAATACAACAATAAAAAATAATACAAATGAAAAATACAGTATAACAACTATTTTTGTAGTATTTACATTGTGTTAGGAGGATTTGCATAGGATATAGGCAAATACTCCTGCATCTTATGTAATGAACTTGAGGATCTACAGATTTTGGTATCCACTAGTCCTGGTACCAATCCCTTATGGATATTGAGGGATAACTGTACTTGAAAATGATTTTATCCCCCAAATATTTTATAAACAATATGCTCTAAAAGTCTCCTTTGGTACAGTCTGTTCTCAGCTCACAAGTTATCAATAACTGTATTTCTTACAGGATAAGTCTAAGCTTCCATGATCATACCAGGCATTCTCACAGGTGGGCCACGAATTCTATTCCACACTCCTCAAATAAAGTCTCTACTCTGATTTTCATCTGTGCTATGCAACTGGTATGAAATAATAATCAGATCTCTCTTCTCCATCTTTCTACATGAGATTATCTGGTTTTAAAGACTCAGCTTCAATAACATTTATTTATTAATTCTTTCTGAATACTTTCATTCTGATGTAAACCTTTTACCATCATATGAATCTCTGGCAATTCCTACAAATTACTTATTTAACATATATCATATGTTTGGGGGAGAAGTATATGCTATTTTGAATATATGTAATGAATCTCCATATGTTTGTGCAGAAACGTGTGGGAAAGGCAGATCCACATCCAGAGTAAGTGTCTATTCTTATAAGAACAAAGCACTGCCTCTTCCATGATAGAAGTGATTCAGTGTAATCAATCAGTTTGCTGTTGGATCTACATGGAGAATAATGCCAGAGTGGGGACTCAGGGTTGGTATCTGCTGCTGAAAAACTGAGGATTCAGCTATGGCTGTGGCTGCTTACATGGTGGGTGAAGTCTTCGCTGCAGAGCTCATGCATGACTCCCATCCTTGCCACTGTGGTGGTGAGCCTCTTTCCCCAGCCACTCATGTCATTACCAAATGGGCTTTGTCATGAGCTTTTTCATGAGTCCACTGAGTAATGACAAGGGTGGCTGGGGTAAAAGGCTGACTGGTATCCACCAAAAAGATCATTCTAACTACGTAATTCATAACATTATTCTCTACTAAGTCACCTACTGGTGCATATTCACATGGGATACAAATATTTGAGAACATTTAAGTACATTATTTGCCCAATATGAGAAATCTATCCATATACCTCTTCCTTGGATCTCTATATCACTAATTCTCTAATCATATTTCTTCCAAGTACCTGATGATTTCTCATTCCAGGAAAAATAAACAAACAGGTCGGTCACTAGCTTGAATTCAGGCCCACGAGGAAGATTTCTCGTCACCACTTTACTCCAGAGATATCTCAGAAAACAGCTGAAGTTTACAGCTGTCCACTTTAAGGTGGTTTCTATATATCCAGCAAAACCACCTGTAAACCAGGCCTGAAATTTCCCTTCCTCATTCAATTGGTGATAGTGAATTCCTCATAAAACCAAAAGTGCAGATTGGGAGAGAGAAGGTAATGTAGCAAAAGTAGGAGCCATGGACATTGGAGCTACTTCTCACATAACTCACTTGCATCTTGAGGGCTTTCTTGAGTCCGATTTCACATACATCACTTTCATCTGATAATGGAGTGCCATTATACGGTCTCAACCTTATGGTCTAATTAGTCAGACAGTATCCAGTGCATGACAGGCAGCTCATGTCATATGCCAACTTAATAGTGAATAAGTCTTACATGATAAATCCACTTGTACATTTCAGTCTCCCTAAGACTTTGGATCAGTTAATCTTTCTCTCAGCCTTTCTCCTAGCCTTCCCCAAAGGGACCTGAAGAGACAACTGCTCCTATCAAGCTGGGATTCCAAAATTAAACAGGCATAATGGGATCCTAGGTGTCAGGGAACAGGTGAGAACACTTAATCTCCACAGATAAGGTGGAAGTGGACATGATTACCACAAGAGACAATGGCACCAAAGGAGTAACCAAAACTGACTCACAGAGACCTATGGTATTGGATAGTTGATCATGGTGTCTTTAGAAAAAAAAAAGATGAACAGTCTACTAAATTGTTGCTTCATTTGTATAAATAGAAGAGTTCTAGGTCTACTGAACAGAAGTCCAGCTTGAATCACCAAAACAGCCACAAGTCCTCAATCGATTCCAGATGTGAGCAAGTTTACAACACTTAACTTTTTGAATGAAGAAAGATGCTGGTGCTTTGAGGAAGGACCTTGTTATATTATCAAAATGAAGGCATGGAGGCCAGGACAAGCCAAGGTGATTCATACTTGATATCTTCTAAAGTGCTAAATAGCCCATAAGTATTTCTAATAAGAATATAACATTTATTTTGTTTTAATAATTATATTATCCATCTTAAAATAATTTCAGAAATTCTTGGGTCCTACTGCATCAGGCATCGATTATCAAGTACTTTGCAAAATACCTCTGAAATAATTTTTAATAAAGATTAATTTTACAACAGAAACTTATATTTATTCACAAATGAAAATAGCTTTGTGAGCCTTTTTATCACTTAGCTTAACATAACGTTTCATGATAACAAAGCCATCCAGGGCCTGGAGTGCAGCATTGAATAGGCATACCAGATAAAGTCAAATTATGTAGTGTGAGTGTACGCCTGTGCACGCATGCATGTGTGTCTGCACATACTGCATCTGCACTTGTTTTTTCTTAGAATCAGATGATATCTTAAGCACAGGTGATTTAAGCTATGAAAGACCTTGAAATAATCTCAAGAAAAGATAAAATGTCCTGAATTTTCTTTGAGGCATTAGACTTTAATGCCTTAAATGAAGTTTCCATTCTTTTTCATTTTTTGAAAGTAAACTTCTTGCAAAATAAAATTGCCTAATTTGCATAGTTGAGAAAAGTAGACAAAACTTAGATGGTCCGAGAAAACTTTTATTGCACTGAAAGTGTGATTTATATACTACTTTGACTAGTGTATGCTTCTCAGCTAAACTAGCTGAGTGACAACTATTCAGGTTTCCTAAAGGAGACCCGAGTCTGCTTCCTCCCAGCCTGAAATGAGACAGAGGGAAATATCTGCAGCCCCAGCAAAGCTATCATAGTCTCTAACAACTAGTTCTAAAAAGACAAGGACTGATTAAAATGTCAATGATGTTACTGGCCATAGAGTAAGAAATAATTGCTTTCTTACTCATTTACATGGGAACATTTGCACCTTACCATGTATGCATTACATAGATGTATCAATGTACCTGTCTGTCTTCCCTAGCAGTCTGTGAGGTAGCATGACCTTCTAGCCCAGTTTAAATCTTATGATTCATCATTATCATCACTACCTTGCATGAACCTTTGGTTTCCTGGCCCTTCTGAATTCACTGTAATCATTCTTGGCAAACCCACAATGCACTCATGCAGCTGAGTGAGCATGAAGAAAAACATTCCACCACATAGATCAGTTTCACTTTAACTTAATGACAATGAAGCTGAGTGGGGTGCTTGATGCTGCCAGGTTACTAAACCATTTTTCACTATTTCTTGCATTCTCCCAGTCTCCAATTTAATGCATTTGCCTATTGTACTAGTCTGCTTTGCACTGCTATAAATACTTGAGGTTAGATAATTTATTTTTTAAAAGAGATTTATTTGGCTCATGGTTCTGCAGGGTATACCAGCAGTTTGAGGCTGACATCTGCTCAGCTTTTGTTAGGCCTCAGGAAATTTTTATTGGTGGTAGAATGCAATGATAGCTTGTGTGTCAGATGGCGAATGAGGGAAGAAAAGGAGGAAGAGGTTTCAGGCTCTTTTTAACAACCAATTCTCTGATGAACTAATTGAAATACAACTTGCTCATTTTCACAGGGAGGGCACAAAGCCATTCATAAGGGATTTGTCCCCATGACCAAACACCACCTACTCGGCCTCACTCCCAAGATTGGAGGTCCCATTTTAGCATGAGATTTGGAGGGCACAAATATCCAAGCCATATCACCTTTCTAATCAAATCCTCAGCACAGCCTCTTCTAATCTTGTTTTCAGATAATGGTCTTCCTTCCTACTTGACTGAAAAAAAAAGGACTTCCACCACCACACCTACTCACCTCCTGGCCTTTGAATTCCCCAAATCTGTATTCCCTGTCATCTCCACAAATGAACCATTCATCCTCTTATCAAAGCTGATACTTCTTCTTGTGTACAAGTTCCCACCGCACACACTGATTCAAGGAATCCTCTGACAATTTCCTTTATTGTCAAATTTTTAGAATCTACGTGATTGTAACTATTAGCATAGAAACACGCTGCTGTTTCTTTTGACTGAAAATTTTTCTCTTTACTTCTCAAGTAACTGCATAGTGTCATAGCAATCCTTTCCGGAAATCTTTTTGAGAGAAATCTCTCCACTTGCCTTTCCAAGTATTATTCTCTCATTCACTCTTAAGTCCATTTTATAGCAGCTTTTACTCACTACTGCACTGAAACTGCCTATGTCAAGGTCCCCAGCAGTATCCGTACTGATTGGTCGGTCACTCATTCCTTCTCACTTGAGATTCATTCTTACTGGCTTCCAGGACGCCAGGCTCTTCTGGATTTTTCCTTTCCTCTCACTGGTTTTCCATGATCAGTCTCTTTTCCTTATTTCTCCTCTTGTCCTCACCCTCCTAATTTGTGAGTGTCCAAGTGTTTAGTCTTTAGTCTTCATCTCTCCTACATCTGTAGTTTCTTTTTTGGTGACTCTGGCTTTAAATCTTTGGGGTCATTCTTGATGCCTTAGTTTATATTAGGTGGATGAGTCAGAAATCTCTCTGCTCTACTTTTTAAAGATGTGCTCAATCTACTGGCTGTTACTCCTGCACTTGTAACTGTCATCATCTGAGTCCTCATCGTATGAGTCCTTGGATGATTGCCAGATTCCTTGATTGCAGCCCTATTTATACCTTTGTCCCTAGAGTCGATTCTCTGCACAGCAGCCCAGGGGATCCTATTAAAACAGAAGTCAATTAAGGTATTTTCTTTGGTCAAAATCCTCCAATGACTCATGATCTCAGAGTAAGAAAACGTCCCTGCAACGACCAAAGAGTCTATTTATGACTTCAACTCTCCACACTCATCTCCTACTGCTTATTTCTCCCTTCACTCTCCTCTCTAGGCCATTGCAGGGACTTTGTTTTACTCTGAGATCATGAGTCATTGGAGGATTTTGACCAAAGAAAATACCTTAATTGACTTCTGTTTTAATAGGATCCCCTGGGCTGCTGTGCAGAGAATCGACTCTAGGGACAAAGGTATAAATAGGGCTGCAATCAAGGAATCCGGCAATCATCCAAGTAAGACTCACGACATGGAGACATCATGAGGACTCAGACGATGACAGTTACAAGTGCAGGAGTAACAGCCAGTAGATTGAGCACATCTTTAAAAAGTAGAGCAGAGAGATTTCTGACTCATCCACCTAATACAGACTAAGGCATCAAGAATGACCCCAAAGATTTAAAGCCAGAGTCACCAAAAAAGAAACTATAGATGTAGGAGAGATGAAGACTAAAGACTAAACACTTGGACACTCACAAATTAGGAGGGTGAGGACAAGAGGAGAAATAAGGAAAAGAGACTGACCATGGAAAACCAGTGAGAGGAAAGGAAAAATCCAGAAGAGCCTGGCGTTCTGAACGAATTTCAAGTGAGAAGGAATGAGTGACCGACCAGTCAGCATGGATACCGCTGGGGACCTTGACATGAGCAGTTTCAGTGCAGTAGTGGGATATTTTTTTCAACCCTACCTGGAATGTTATTATCTATGGATATTTGCACTGTCTGTCCCTTGTACTGGAACCATTTTCCTCCTGATACTCTCACTGCTAACTTTTTCACCACCTTCAAATTTTTGCTCAAATTGATCTTTCTCAGTGGGGCCTTCCCTAATCACCCTATTTTAACTTGCAACTTAACTTCTCATTGCCCTCATGCCCTGCTCACATTTCTGACCTTCCTTACCCTCCCTTAATGTTTGTTTCCATAGCAATAATCATGTACTGTTTCTTTTTGGTGAGGGGTACCTATTTATGTTATTGTTTATTGCCTGTCTTCCTCACTAGAGTTTCAGGCTCAAGGACAGGGACCTTTGTTTTGTTCATTGCTGCATCTCTAGCACCAAAAGCAAGACCTAGAATACACTAAGTCCTTAAGCTGCTTTATTATTAAATGAACAAGATAGTATGAAAACCAATTTCCTGATCTCTTCCTCTTCCCCAGTAGACCACTCTCTTTTTTAGACTATCTCTGTACCTGCATATGTCTTGCTAGTACATTCCATTCTTAGTGCTTTTATTATTTGTGTAACTGTCTGCCTTCTCCTCCAGAATGTAAGCCGCGACAGGGCAACTGTAACCATCTCTCTCTCTCTCTGTGCCTTAGCACAGGGCCTGTCCTCTATTTGCATTCAATTAACATCTGTGAAAATAAACTTTTAAGAAAGGATTTTTTTTTTCTTTTAGAAACTTTAGAGATGCATGATAGAAAGTTAGCAAAATTCAGAAAAGTAAAGGATTAAAACAAAAAAGTAATACCCCCATAATCCAAGGTCCACATTTCGGAATGTAGTCTTCCAATTGCTTTCTCAGGCAAATATTTCAATGTTTGCTTAAAAGACTTTTTATTTAGTTAAATTCATACTTATTTCTATGCCCTATTTCTTGTCCTCATTATAAGAAGGATGAATGTGAAAGTTCAACAGTATTTTTTAATGGATTTATTGTATTTCATCAAGTGGATGAAACAGAATGCTTGCACGCTGTGCTGTGATTAAGTGGTTAGGTTATTTCCAGCCTTTTAAACAATTTTTAAGGGCTCCACTCAAGTTATTCAACAGATAGGCAACATTCTCAACTATGATGGGCTACACTAGATAGGTACCAAATTTTCCAGTTTAATTAAATAGATGGCACTATCCCAGTTTCACAGCATGAGAATATGGACTTAATTTGATGCCAGGTGAACCAAGGGAGAAGGTGCCCCCTTCTCCCAAACAATTGGAAATTTTAGTTTAAGGCTACAGACACTGTTTTTACGCTTTTACATTTCTTTCAGTAAATTTCCATCTGCCATCCAAGAAGACCTCAAATATTTGCAAGGGCACAAGTTGCTTTACATTTAAGAAAATAAGCTTCTGAGGGCCTTTGTTCCCCTCTGCCAGGTCTTTCTAAGCCAGGAGGAGTAAGTGACTCTTAACCTTTACTTTTTGACACAAGGGTCAGATTTATAACAGATTCAGACTCTTGGGGCAGCTGCTCACTGAAGTTCCTACAGAAATAGTGCTGACACACTTCAGTGCCCGAGGCTGTTGCATCTGCAGGTCTGGGTGATAAAGAGTGAGCTAGCTGGACTTTCTTTTCTTTTTTATTATCCTTAGATTTTAATCCTACTAATTCTGCAGAAGGAAGCTGAAATTAAAGTCCCAATTCAATATTGTATTGTGATATTTTTGCTTAATTTAACTTCCCTACAGAAATATGTAAAACATGAATATACAATTTCACTTCACACTTTCCAAAACAATTGTTCCAATTAGCTAATACAATATAAATTTTAATTACTGAATTGAAAATATGCATATAGGTTTTTCTACTAACTTATGGGGTTGTTTCCTTGAGTTAAACATAAGAAAGGTGGTTTTGATTTCCTAGAAATGAGATATTTATGATCTTTTACTCTCACGTCTAGGAGACTGCTAAGAACTGATACTTTATGACTAGTTACAAGAAACATAACCAGGTTTTAGGAGTTTTGACACAATATCCAAAACAGCTACAAAACTGAAGATGTTAGGAAATTAAAGTTTTGTTCTAGTTCCAAATGACTTATCTTTATTTTTTAATGTAAAATAGCATAATATTAATAGCTACCACCTATTTCAAACTTTCTGTGTATCTAGTACCATGACAAGCATTTTAAAAATATTGTTATTTAACTTCCCTAAAAACTCTGTGAGATAGGTATTACTTTACCCATTTTACAGATCAAAAACTCATGACAAAACAAAATCACAATGATTAAAAAATGGTACAACTATTAGACTTGGAGCCTACATATGACAATGTTCTTCCCCTCATTTCTGTCTCTGTGCCATTCTTTATCTTGATTCATCATTTTGTACTTTTTCTGAATATATATATATATATCCCTTTATAACACCTCTTAACAATTCCTTCCCTTTCACACTCTTCTTTTTTTAACTTAAGCTGACCATAATACAGAGCAAAAATGTATTGTAATTGTAACTTGCATTTGTTATTTTTATGTTTTATATTCTAACTTTAAACATGGGATAGCAATGTTTTAGAATACCTAAAACACTTGAAATCGATGACTTTCTTTATTGAACAGAACATTTAATTTTATTTCCCAACTTATCCACTCTTAAAATTTCTTGTCTTTTGATCGGTGTATTTAAAACATTGACATTTAACAGGATTGTTAATATAGCTGGATTAATATCTACCTATTTGCAACTGTTTTCTGGATTTGTTCTCTTTCTGTTCCCTGCCTCCACCCAACTGCCTTCTCTGGTTTGGTTTGATTCCATTTTATCAGTATAACAATCATATTTATTTTTTTAAAAAAAAATTAACAGTTGTCCTAAAGTTAAAATACGCATTTTAAATAATCTAAGTGTATTTTTAAAATAATATTATACTGCTTCACACACAGCACAGGTACTTTATAACAGAATGTCTCCGATTCCTCCCTCTGTTCCTTGGGACAATGCTGTCGTTCATTTCACTTATCTATATACTATACATTGTATTACATTGTATTATTATTACTTAAAATACACTGCAATATTTTAGATCAATTAAGAATTGTAAAAAGATTTTATTTTCATCTTTACTTATTCCTTACATGATTCTTTTCCTTTCCTTATATAGATCCAAGTTTCTGACTTGTATGATTTTCTTTCTGCCTGAGAACTTTTTTAAAGACATTTCTAACAAGGCAGTTCTGTGGGCAATGAAATCCTTTCATTTTAGTTTGTCTGAGAAAGAATTTCTTCTTTGCCTTTAAAAGATAAGTTCACTAGATAAAGAATTCTAAGTTTCTTTTTAACACTTTACGTTTCTCACTCCACTCTCCTTGCTTCCATAAGTTTTGATGAGAAGACTCATGTAATTCTTTTTATTTTGCTTTGTTTTAATCCAGCTTTTATTGGTTTGGTTCACATATTCAAACATTTAATATTTAAAATTATTTTTGGAATATCTAGTTGGCATATGTGCCATTGGGTATGTGCATGTAGTATGTGTATGTACGTTTGTGTGTAGATATGTGTACACATGCCTGGATATACATGCATGTAGGTCAGTGTGAATGTATGTATGTGTCTAGATAGGTGTGCATGTGTACATATGTGTGTATTATGTGCATATGATACTATTTGTTCTGCAATCTATGTCCAAACATCACAAATGTGACAAATGTCACAGCTACCACAGAATAAAAGAGTTCATGCAAATTACATTTTCAGAAAACAATAACTTCACCTTTCTGTACAGGGTCAATTGGAAGACATACAGTTAAAAAACAATCTGGTTTGTACATTTGACTAACAATATCATTTATTGACAGCTTTTATTAAATTGGATATCAGTTTTTCTTAGTCTTATATCAGTTAAGTGATAGCAGAAAGAAAATATTTCTTTTAAAAGCCACATTAATTTGAATAGCACTTGTCATTAGGTTTGAAAAATATATTTTTATACCCATGAGCTTTATTAGTATACTGACTTCTTATTTTTTCCATAATTATTATTTTAATTTTCTTTTTCTTTTTTTAACTTTTATTTGAGGTTCAGGGATACATGTGCAGGTTTGTTATATGGGTAAATCGCAGGTCATGGAGGTTTGGTGTACAGATTGTCACTGAGGTAAAATAATGGTACCCAAATGGTGGTTTTTCCATCCTCTCCCTTGTCCCATTCTCCACCCTCAAGTAGGCCCCAGTGTCTGTTGTTCTCATTTTTTTGTGCCCATGTGTTCTTGATTTTTAGCTCCCACTTATAAGTAAGAACATGAGGTATTTGATTTTCTGTTCCTGTGTTAGTTTACTTAGGATAATAGCCGCCACCTCCATGCATGTTGCTGCAAAGGACATAATCTCATTTTTTTTAATGGCCACATAATATTCTATGGTATGTACCACATTTTCTTTATCCAGTCTACTGTTGATGGCCATCTACATTGACACCATACTGTTGCTGTTGTGAAAACTGCTGCAATGAACATACATGTGCATCTATGATTTTTGGTTTTTTTTTTTGAGACAGAGTCTCACCCCGTGGCTCAGATAGGAGAGTAATGGAATGAACTTGGCTCACTACAACCTCTGCCTCCCAGGTTCAAGTGATTCTCCTGACTCAGCCTCCTGAGTAGCTGGGATTACAGGCACCTTTCGCCATGCCCAGCCAATGTTTTTTTTTTTTTTTTTTTTTTTTTTTTTTTTGTATTTTAGTAGAGATGGGGTTTCACCATGTTTGCCAGGCTGCTCTTCAACTCCTGACCTCAGGTAATCCATCTGTGTTGGCCTCGCAAAGTGCTGGGATTACAGGCATGAGCCACCATGCCCAGCCTTGCATGTATCTTTATGGTAAAATGAGTTCTATTCTTTTGGGTATATACCCCAAAATCGTATTTCTGGGTTGAACAGTAATTATAAGTTCTTTGAGGAATCACCAAACTGCTTTCCTCAATGGCTGATCCAATTTACATGAGTTCAGTGTGCAAGCAGTTCCATTTCAGCAGTGCATAAGTATTCCCTTTTCTCCACAGCCTCGCCAGTATCTGCTATTTCTTGACTTTTTAATAATAGCATTTTTTCATATGTTTGTTGATTGTGTGTATGCCTTCTTTGGAAAACTATCTCTTCTTATCCTTTAACCACTTTATAATGGGGTTGTTTTCTGCTTGTTAAGTTGTTTAAGTTACTTAAAGATTCTGGATATTAGGCCTTTGTCAGGTGCATAGTTTGCAAATATTTTCTCCCATTCTGTAGGCTGTTTGTTGATAGTCTCTTTTGCTGTGCAGAAGCTCTTAAGTTTAATTAGATCCTATTTGTCAATTTTTGTTTTTGTTGCAATTGCTTTTAACATCTTCATCGTAAAAGCTTTACAAAGGCCAGTGAGCCCAGATGGTGCCACTGCACTCCAGCTTAGGCAACAAGAGAGAAACTCTGAATCAAAAATTAAAAATAAAAAAAAAAAAAGCTTTACCAGGACCTATGACCATCCAAATATGAAGACAGGAAGTCAATCTAACCCTGTTTACTAACAATATGATTCTATACCTAAAAGACCCCATAGTGTCTTCCCCAAAGCCCCTTGAACTGATAAATTCTGCAAAGTTTCAGAATAAAAAAAAATCAGTGTACAAAAATCAGTAGCATTCCTGTACACCAACATCCAAGGCTGAGAGCCAAATCAACTACACAATTCCATCCACAATAGCCACGAAAAGAATAAAATACCTAGAAATGCAGCTAACAGGAAGGTGAAAATATCTACAAAACACTGTTCAAATAAATCAGAGATGATACAAACAAATGGAAAAAATTCCATACTCATGAGTAGAAAAAATCAATACCATTAAAATGGCCATACTGTCCAAAGAAATTTATATATGCAATGCTATTTCTATAAAACTAGCAATAATATTCTTCACAGAATTAGAAAAAAAACTATTTTAAAATATATGTAGAATCAAAACAGCACCCAAATAACCAAGGCAATCCTAAGCCAAAACAACAAAGCTAAAGGCATCATATTACCCAACTTCAAACTATACTACAAGGTTGCAGTAACCAAAACAACATGGTACTGGTACAAAAACAGATACATAGGACAGTGGAACAGTACAGACTGCTCAGAAATAATGCCACACAATCATCTGATCTTTGACAAAATTGGCAAACAAAAGCAATGGGAAAAGGAATCCCTATTCAACAAATGGTGCTGGGATAACTGGCTGGCTATAAGCAGAAGATTGAAATGAACTCCTTCCTTAGACCAAGCACAAATACCAATTCAGTGTAAAACGCAAAATTATTTTAAAAATCTGAAAGATAACCTAGGAAATACCATTCTGGACAAAGTCTAGTGTATTTCTTAAACTTGAAAATATTTTTATTTTGCCCTTCTGGCTTCTTTCAAGATTTTTTGTTTGTTCTTCTCCCCTTTTGACTTTAAACACTCTTCCGCAGAGAGTCTGCAGATTGCAGCTTTTTCAGCTATAATGCATTGCTATTATACTGCAGTCTGTCATGCTGGTAGAGTGTGAGGGGGAAAAAGGTTCTTATAATCTATGATTAAAGCCCAGTCTTTTAGTATGTCTGTGCTTTCAGCAAGTGTCCTTCACAATCCCTTCAGTCTTAGGTGAGAAAAAATAATTAGACAGGAGCAACGTCCTTACCTGAGATGGGATGACGCCTGGTAACAACTGCTAATGGAGAATAGGTGTCTGCTGAGGAAATGCTCTGGGTTATTTAATAAAAATTATTCTTCTCCTTCCCCTGCCAGAGCTATGAAGGGATTTCTCAGATCTTCAGAAGAGCCTTGTATTACTCTGCTTTCATGTTGCTGATGAAGACATACCGAAGACTGGTAATTTATAAAGAAAAAGAGGTTTAATGAACTCACAGCTCCATGTGTCTGGGGAGGCCTCACAATCATGGCAGAAGGCAAAAGCCACATCTACATGGTGATAAGCAAGAGAGAATGAGAGCTAAGCGAAAGGTGAAACCTCACATCAAACCATCAGATCTCATGAGACTTCGTCACTACCATGAGAACAGTAGGGGGAACTGCCCCCATGATTCAATTATCTCCCACTGGATCCCTCCCACAGCACATAGGAATTATGATAGCTACAATTCAAGAAGAGATTTGGGTGAGGATATAGCCAAACCATACCAAGCCTAGTAGGTTTCTTTGATGTAAATTCTAGGAAAGTGTGCCCCTACCAATACTACCACCCCCAAGAGTATTATACCCTCATGCTGGTCCACACACAACCCCCATCAATTAATCAATATTATCATTTAAGTGTTTCTATCAGCTTCTGCTCCAGGAAAACAAATCTCACCTGTGACTATGGATTCACCTGTGTCTTTAGATTTTCAGGTGGTAGCATGACCTGCAACCTCAGTTATCTAATCAGTGAAGGAAAGTTGTTTATTTTAAACTTGCCCAGCCTTTTCTCATAATAATAAAGAGATCAGTGATTTCCAGGCTTTTTAAATCAATGGATTGGAACTAAAACCAGAAGTTCTTCACAAAATTTATATTTTTTTATTGAACTAAATATTTTAAAATTGAAATAGAGATAAATAGAAAAATTTTTCTTTATTTTTGTTCCACTTAACTATCATTTTTAGTACTTATAACACTCAGAAATCTATCACAAATAAGTCAAACATCCAGGTAGAGACGCATCTAAACCACCAGGAATCTACATAGCTATCAGCTGTGGAATCCTTATAGCTTCTTTGAAGGAGATAAGTGTAGAACACTGATTGCATTAAATCTTACATCTCTTCATGACTCTAGGTTATTTTGCTAATAGAGGCGCTTAGACACATTTTGCTGGAAACCATAGTACTAACCTCTCTTAAGGTTATCCTCAAAGTGATATATCTAAAGCATGCCTTCCTATGGACAATCTATTTTAGTCACATTTATTATTTTCTCTTCATTGTTGATGAAAAGCAGCTGGTTATAATAATAAAGTTGGGTTTTCTTTGAATTTCCTCATTTTCCTTGTTGAACATTTTTGTTCAAGATACAAGTTACTATGGAAACTTGTCTGGACTGAATTCTAATCAACAATGAACAGTTAACTAGGAAGTAGAAGTTATGGGACCTGTATAGCTAAGTTGTACTCTGCATTTTAAAGTCAGGATGGTGAAAGCTTTACAGCTGTAGATGTTTATACCGGACTACAGAAAAATAAATTTTTAAAGGTTTAAACAGGAAATGCACTAGATTATATGGTATATTCAAATAGGGCTGATGGCTTAACAGAATTAAGACACTCTAAGAAGGCAAGAGAACAATTTAGAAAATATCCAGCAAAGCTATAAAATAACAAGACTTCATGTTTTATAAAAAAACATCTAAGAAACAAAGATTGTTTAACCCAAAGACAAGAAACTTGGGCAACGGAAAGCTGGTTTAAACTTCAAAGACAAGGACTGAAGTGTCAGAGACAGCTTTAGCACACTTAGTACGGCCCCAAATGACACCAAGTGGTAACAATAGTACCAACACTTAGAAATTACAGGAGTTACAGGAAGTGGTCAAGAGAAACATGCTAATAATCAGAAAAGTTCAAAGATGAAATAGGCTCCCTCTGCCTTATATCATCAGAGATATTAAAATCAAGGCAAATAATTACATGTCCTTTTTTTGGAGTTACTTTAAATCCTTCCTGAAAAAGGAAGGCAAAGCCATAATAAATATTATAAATATGATTATGTCTTTGTATCCCTAATGACTAGCAAGTTGCCTAGAACATGATAGGTGCCAAAATCATGTTTATCCTGCCAATTCAATTAATAGACAAAAAGCTACCTGACGAAGGGGAGCAAAGTTGTGATGGGGATTCAGGTTTTGAAAGGATGGTCAGATTGATGAACTGGGAATCTTTTTCCTCTGACCACAAGATTCCATAATTGTATATGTTTATGCAAATATTCTTCTAGTAATAAAGTAACAGCGGGCACTGTGTATTTCTGTCAGACAGTTTTAGAGTTAACTAAGCTCATATATATTCCATTTTATCCCTATTACTAACACTTAAAGTCATAAGAGGTGAGCCAGACACAGCCAGATCATTTAATTATTTTGTCAATACTATATTTGACAAACAGCAGAGGCAGGATTTGTAACTATGAATCAAAGGAGATCCAACTCCCTCTTTATGAGATGAAATTCAGAATAGTTAAAATAGTTGCTAAAACTTACTGAAAATGTATATCTGACTAACCTCTCTAGGTCTTTTATATGTATTATCTGAATTGATCCTCATATAATTATATAACAAAAATAACAGTTATATTGATTATCCCAGTTTTACCACTGATGTAAAGAAAATAGAGAGTCATTTGCGCAAAATTATATAATTTAATGTCAAAGTAGGGATTCCAGTTCAAGGCAGTCCGACGTTAGGAACTGTGCTCTTAAACACTACATTATAGCAAACTGCGATGACAATCTCTGGTATAATCTCCCATAGAAGTCACCGTTTAACTGATAAACCAGAATACTAACTCTACAGATCTCAATGTGAGCCTAGTGTAATCACTGCACATACATTGGGCAGCATACGGCCATCACTGCTTATTCAGTGGTAATACTACTGTGTGGTTCCATTACTCACTGTTTCACTTTTGACTTGTCTTTCCTCAATTTTTCAAAACGTGGAGTAGACCACAAACTCTTTGTGCAAAGTAATTTGCAAGTTCAATCTGCCTAGCCCATTGGCTCTACTGGATTTTGAAACCAAGTCTAGTTGATAAAGGCAATGTTACTGCCATATTACCAAATGTAATCTATGCGAATGATAACTAAAATAACAAAGAGAAAACAGGAGCTGTTCAATTTTATGTTGGCATTCACAGCTTTCTTTCCTTTCCCTTGAACCTGAACTAAAGAAACCTTCTAAAATTAAAATCCTGGAAAGAGAATATTGTCAGCACTTCTCCTCTAATAAAAACAATGTCAGCACCATCTGGACCTGTCTTAAAAAGCATCCCCTGGGCCAGGCACAGTGCCTCACGCCTGTAATCCTAGCACTTTGGGAAGCCGAGGCAGGTGGATCATGAGGTCAAGAGATCAAGACCATCCTGGTCAACGTGGTGAAACCCTGTCTCTACTAAAAATACAAAAATTAGCTGGGCATGGTGGCACGTGCCTGTATTCCCAGCTACTTGGGAGGCTAAGGCAGGAGAATTGCTTGAACCCAGGAGGTGGAGGTTGCCGTGAGCCGAGATTGTGCCATTGCACTCCAGCCTGGGTAACAAGAGCAAAACTCTGTCTCAAAAAAAAAAAAAAGACATCCCCTCTCCTGGTATATATTTACTGGTAATGGCCTTCCCAGAGAGCATGAAGAAAACAAATGTACTTTTCAAAACAGTAGTAAAGTTGCACTAAAATATTAGCCACAGTTATTTCTGACTTTTAAAGTTGTAAGCAATTTTTGTTTTTTGTCTTGTATTTCTCTGTGTGTTATGAGTTCATCAGTAACCCTATATCACTCTTGTAGTCAGACATATAAATGTTCTTAACAGGAAAATAAGAAAGCACCTACCTTAATCATTCATTAAATTGTGCAAACATGTCAAAAAAGGAGAATATTTTTTAAGGTTAGAAATACGTACTGAGAACATAGCATGAATTATGCAGTATTAAAACCTAAAGATAAAAAGATAAAGACAAAAATCCCTAATCATAAAAAACCATGTCTAGTAATTCTCATATAATTTTCCTCCTACTGTTTCTTCTATTTCTATTAATACCACACCATTCACTAATTTGCCAAACTTCTAAACTGCAATCATTTCTGCTATTGCTTTCAACCTTTCCCATGAATCTAATCAGGAATCATACCATATTTGTTCCACCTTCATGATTTTTCAAATACCTCCTTTCTACTTTGTTCTCTGTTCACTACTACTCCCATTAATTATTGCTATAATTTTCCAATCATAGAATATTTTAACTAAAAATATCTAAGAGAATTTTAAATAACTATTTCAACATCTTTCAGGAAAAAATAGAACTCACCAAAATTAACCTTCTTGACTCTGAATAGTAAGTGGTAAAACTAGGTCTTGAACCATTCTTCATTAGCCTGGATTTAATTAACTTTTCACCACAACTGTCTTAGCTCATTTTTTGTTGCTATAAAGGAATATCTGAGGCTATGTAATTTATAAGAAAAAAAGGTTTATAGTATATAATAACTCACACATCAGCAAATTGTACAAGAAACATGGCACCAGCAACTGCTTGATTTCTCGGATGGGCCCCAGGCTAGTTGGGGAAAGGCAAAAGGAAATTTCCAGGCAGAAATCATATGGCAACAGAGGAAATAAGAGCGAGTGGGGAAGGTGCCAGGCTGTTTTCAACAAACAGGTCTCTTCGGAACTAATAGAGTAAGAACTCACTGCCAAAGGAGGGTATTTATCTATTCATGTGGGATCCTCCCCCATGACCCAAACAGCTCCCATTAAGCCCACATCCAACACCACAGATCACATTTTACTGTGAGGTTTGGATGGGACGAACATCAAAACTATTGACACCATGATATCTAGTTTATAGGATAACTGTAGATGATTTACCGATTTTCTCTGGGTTATACTAAGATGGGACTACTTTTCAAATCATGTCTAGTGTTTTTCCACTTTTATAACTTGTTTAGACTGTTCTAGCTAATATGAATGTCTTTGAAGGCACCCTGATATCTTCAGCTGGACAGACTTGGTTATATTCCAGGATATTTACAACCGGTCACCTATCTACCTACAGATTATTTGCATCATTTATCCCAAAGTTTGACAGGTGCTATTTTAAGCTGCTTTAAGAATCCACGATGAAAAAAGGTGCTTCCTTTTCTCATCACATGTCTTCTCATTGCAATTTGTTAAGAAAGGTGAAGATCTCAGAAAGCAAAATTATTTGGTCATAAAAATGTCTTACAGATGAACTTTGTCATAAGCATGGGGAAATTTCGAAAAACCAACAATTGTGTTTCTACTGAGGAGGATTGTGCAGTTCTGATAGTTTCCTGATTTGAAATGCATGAGTCAGCAACCCTACAACCCAAATGTATCTTTCCTTCCCATGCTGGTATGTACAGAGTCTTTGACAAGGAATTCAAACTTTGATACTGCATTTTTATCTTTCTCTGCTATTCAGCCAATGTAGGAAACATCCATTTTACCTCTTGGTTTGCATCTCTGAAAACAACTCCCCTATTTGAAGTGCCTATGGATGGTTGGAAATGGCGACCTAAAAAAAGGCTAGAGAGAATCTAAGTGAGCAAGTCCTGATTGCTTCATGCAATTTAGGTTCAGTAGCAGAAAAACAAAATCTAGCTTTATATCATGATAGTACGTATACTACCTGAATGCTTTGGAACTTGTAGTATAATTTGATTTAATATGGTATTAAGAAATGTCAGAATTTAGATGGAAAAAATAGGCTCAACTATTCATTGAAGGAAAGAAAACTTTTTAAATATAGACAGTTGCTTATTAGATATTCCCTTTGGTTAAATCCAAACTTCAGATTTGCCTAAAGAAAACAGTTACAACTTTGGGGTCATAATATCCCATTTGATAGATTTTGATTAATAAATGTGACTTAAAGGCAGATTTAAAATATTCTATCCTTGAGAATTGTTCAATCAGTTGAACAAAAGGTCTTCAAAGATTTAAATTCACTGCGGTGATTTTATACAAACTTACCCAAAATACTGCTTTAATCCCAACTTTTTTTTTTCTAATAAAATAAAAGACCTTTCTGTGCTCAAAGGCACAGATCAAATACCAAGGATTAAGATTTAAATGAGAAAGCAATTAAACCCAGCCCTCTGACATAGGTTTATGATGGTATGGTAAAGGAGTTAGACACATTGCCATTGAAAAAGATAGAAAATAAGCTTTTAAAAATATTAATACTTTATTTTCCTGGTAAATAATGGTTCTGAATTTACAAGGCTATAAAAATCTCTATGAGAATAAAGTAATCACTGGGCCACCTGAGCTACACGTTTAAATGTCAGCAAGAAAAGCATACTGGAAACTGCACCCTTGGTTTGCTTTCACTCACTGTCTTACAAGCATGATCCTCAGAATGCAGTAAAACTGTTACGTAGGAGGGTGTGGGTATTAGTTAATTAAATTCCATGACTAACATAAAAATGATTAACTAACATGTTTGATTTTTTTACAAGAACCATTGCAACAAAGAAATTAAAAATACCTTACTTCACAGCCTTATTAAAAGGGTAAAACAATGCTGCTGCTGTTGCTGCTGTTCGTGATAATAGTAAGAGTAATAAGGCAAATTATTCTTGATGTCTTTGTGTTAACAGCAGAATGATGTATTTGAGTCGCGTAGCACCAAAGTATGTTACTAGCAATGAATCCATATGGGTCTGCAGCAACTTCCATTATTGCCTCCTCAAAAGAAAGAATTCTAGAGGGGCATAAAGCAGAAGGAGAGAAAGAGGTTAAGTTTCAGAGCAAGAGAGAAAGTTTATTAAAAAGCTTTAGAGCCACAATGAAAGAAGTACACTTGGAGGAGGGCCAAGCAGGCAACCCGAGAGATAAAGTGCATGGTTTGATCTTTAGACTTGAGGTTTTATATGAACACAAAACCCCATAAGTATTGGGGTCTTGTGTTCCTCCTTCTCCCCTGATTTTTCCCTTGGGTTGGGCTGTCCAAATGCACAGTGGCCTGCTAGCACCTGGGATGGGAGTATGTGCAGTGTTTACTGGAGTTATATTCATGCTCACTTAAGGAGTTTTACCATTTTCCTTTTCCCCAGGAGTGTTCCCAGAGGTAGATCATCTGCCATGTTGCCTCTTAGTGTGCATGCTTGAGACCACTCACCCAACTCTTGAGATCTTACAGGGAAGTTGCTCATCACCAGTTTCAAATTTATTTCTATCTAGTAGAAGATTGCCTTTCCCTGAAGCTGACTGTGACCAATTATTAGTATTAGTATTAGTATTTTATATTTATTATTTTTTATTGCATTTTAGGTTCTGGGGTACATATGCAGATCATGCAGGATTGTTGCATAGGTACATATATGGCAATGTCATTTGCTGCCCCCATCCCCCCGTCACCTGTATCTGTCATTTCTCCCCACGTTATCCCTCCCCAACCTCCCTACCCTGCACTGTCCCTCCCCTAGTTCCCCACAGCAGACCCCAGTGTATGATGCTCCCCTCCCTGTGTCCATGCGTTCTCTTTGTTCAACACCCACCTATGAGTGGGAACATGAGGTGTTTGTTTGATTTTCTGTTCTTGTGTCAGTTTGCTGAGAATGATGGTTTCCAGATTCATCCATGTTCCTACAAAGGACACAAACTCATCGTTTATTATGGCTGCGTAGTATTCCATGGTGTATATGTGCCACATTTTTCTAGTCCAATCTATCATCAATGGGCATTAGGGTTGGTTCCAGTCTTTGCTATTGTAAACAGTGTCAAAATGAACATATGTGTGCACGTGTCTTTATAATAGAATTAACAAATTATTATTTTAGAGAAACACTTAACCATCTGACTACAACCTAATGGCTGCCTGACATTCCATATTGAGGGTCGGGAGGACCCTTCTCCTGCCCTGCTCATGGCTGACTAGCTGACTGTAGCCCTTGCATAGAGATAGCTCATATCATCTTTAATTTTGTGATCTAGAAATATAATGTTGGATGTAGAAAACATAGAATATTCATCTTATTTTGTTTTATCTAAGGCTTTCCTCTGGGAATATTTTGTAAACCAAATTTCTTAGAGCGATTTATTTTCTTTTTATTTTGTTATTAGTAGAATATAGTCATTTTAAAAAGTTCTATATATTTGATTTTCATTAACCAAAGTCTATGACATAATTTCCTGGAACTGATAAAGATGTAATCCAATCAGTAGCATTAACAAAGAAATTAAGAACTTTATCAGAAAGTGTTTTATTTCAAATAATCTAAAGCTGACCTTGAATTGAATCCTTCTGCTATTATTAGGCATGAATTTAGATTAGGTACAAAGTAGATCCTGAAAGTTTTATCCCATTGTTACTAGATTTTAAAAAATGAGGAAGGAGTATGGAATAAAAATCAAATATTTGCTGTCTTCTATCTTGAAAAATGTGCATAAAAGTCAAGAAAAAAATCAGGTAAAAAGGGGTTTTATGTTTGTAGTATTACAATTCTAGAATATATAAGACAATAGAGATCTAAAATGTCACTCTCTATTGCCAGCAATGTCAAATTTGAGACAAGACAGATGAAAATGCACACTATCGTTTCCTAACAGAAGCTACGTGGTAATCTTAACATAGTGTACGTCAGAAAGAAGACAAGGGTGGTTGAAAACGCCACCTCTGAAGTGTGCATGCTCCCCTCCCAAATGTCACATCTGAAGTATCTACCTATTTTCCTTTGTTCAGGAACAGCTCTCTGAGTTTTCTTTGAGGAAACCACATCTCCCTCCTTTCAATCTTTGTGGAGCTAACTTTACCCCAAGTCTCCAGGGAAGATATGATTAGTCCCAATTACAGCATCATTGTGCTGAAAGCAATGAATGACATCATGAAGGGTAACCATGTATAACTTGTACTTGTGGTTACTAAAGGATTGCCAGGTGCTGCTATTCCACTGACTCTTGTGGAGCTAGTATTTAGTAATATATCAGGTGTGTATCTACCCATCTGATTTATGTAGTCTTCTCCAGACTGCTCTTAGAAAAAAATCCTGAAGTTGGAAATTCTGGCCTGAGAAAAAGATGCCCTTTCCTGATGTATAGAGAAGGGGTTCAAAGCAATCTAGGAGGCTTGTTGTGTAATAAGCCCCTAACTTCACCCCAGGTTGTTGGGTCCGAAAGAAAAGATAGTAAAACCTGTAGTCCACAAGTACAGAAAAACACTCTTGAAAGACACTAAGGAAATATGGTGAAACCCCATTTCTACTAAAAATACAAAAATTGGCCAGGCCCCCAGCTACTTGGGAGGCTGAGACAGGAGAATTGCTTGAACCAGGGAGGTGGAGGTTGCAGGGAGGCAGAGACTGCAGTGAGCTGAGATGGTACCACTGCACTCCAGCCTGGGTGACAGAGAGAAACTCTGTCTCAAAAAAAAGTCTTCACTTTTGTATCAGGAGCAATAAACCAATGTCCATCATCAGTGCTTCTAGTTAGCATTTTATTGGCAAAAATAATATAGCCAGAAAAAATAAAGGAAATATATATTTGGAAAGGAAGACATAAAACTATACTTTATCTTGAGCCACATTGTCTACAGACAAAATTCAAATACACAAATTATTAAACTAGTAAGATAAATCAGTAGGATTACTGAATATAGATTTAGTGCATAAAATCAATAGTATTTCTATAAGTCAACAATTGGAAAAGTGTAACTTTAAAATGGCTCTCACAATAGTAATGAAAACTATAAAATATCTAGCATGTAACAAAAGATATTCAAGACCTTTGCAAATATAAAAATATATGTTTATGGGGCCAGGTGCAGTGGCTCAAGCCTGTAATCCCAGCACTTTGGGAGGCCAAGGTGGGTGGATCACAAGGTCAACAGATCGAGACCATCCTGGTCAACATGGTGAAACCCCATCTCTACTAAAAATACAAAAAATTAGCTGGGCATGGTGGCACGTGCCTGTAATCCCAGCTACTCAGGAGGCTGAGGCAGGAGAATTGCCTGAACCCAGGAGGTGGAGGTTGCGGTGAGCCGAGATTGCGCCATTGCACTCAGCCTGGGTAACAAGAGCAAAACTCCGTCTCAAAAAAAAAAAAAAAAAAAAATATATATATATATATATATATATATATATATATATATATATGTTTATGAACATATGCTTTATTAAAAGGCATAAAATAAGACCTAAATAACTAGAGAGATATACTATGTATTTTAGACTAAAAAAGCAATTTTATGAAGATGTATTGATTCTTGAAAAATTCAAAGCAATTAAAATTAAAATATCTACATGATTTCTCCTGGAGATAATGAAGACATTCTAAAATTATTACATAAAAATAAATAATTAAAATTAAAACACTCCAAAAAAATCAATATGAACACAGTTCCGAGGATTGATGCAGATAGCTTGTCTTCTTAGCCAAGGCCAACAAACATATGAAAAAATGCTCACCATCACTGGTCATTAGAGAGATGCAAATCAAAACCACATTGAGATACCATCTCACGCCAGTTAAAATGGCGATCATTAAAAAATCTGGAGACAACAGATGCTGGAGAGGATGTGGAGAAATAAGAACACTTTTATACTGTTGGTGGGAGTATAAATCAGTTCAGCCATTGTGGAAGACAGGGTGGCAATTCCTCAAGGGTCTAGAAATAGAAATTACACTCAACCCAGCAATCCCATTACTGGGCATATACCCAAAGGATTATAAATCATTCTCTTATAAAGACACATGCAAATGTATGTTCATTGTGGCACTGCTTACAATAGCAAAGACCTGAAACCAACCCAAATGCCCATGATGATAGACTGGACAAGGAAAATGTGGCACATATACACCATAGAATATTATGCAGCCATAAAAAACGATGAGTTTGTGTCCTTTGTAGGGACATGGATGAATCTGGAAACCATCCTCAGCAAACTGACACAAGAACAGAAAATCAAACATGGCATGTTCTCACTCACAGGCAGGTGTTGAACAATGAGAACACATGGACACAGGGAGAGGAGCATCACACACTGGGGTCTGCTGGGCAGGGGCTAGGGGAGGGACAGCAGTGGGTGGGGAAGTTGGGGAGGAATAATAAGGGGAGAAATAGCAGATACAGGTGACGGTGGGGGGGATGGAGACAGCAAACCACCTTGCTATGTATGTACCTATGCAACAATCCTGCATGATCTGCACATGTACCCCAGAACCTAAAGTACAATAAAAAAAAAAAAAAACTAAAAAATAATTTTAAAAAAGAGAGAAGATGTTACAGAGCTACAGTAATTATGTTAGTGTGCTGTTGGGCCAGGAACAGACAAATAAAACAATAGAAGAGAAGAGGGAATATATATGATAGATGATGAGATGATGCTAAAACAAGTGACTATTCAAAATATATATACTCCCTACCTCATGCCATATACAAAAATGAATTCCACACCAGTTAAAAACTTAAATTTCAAAACCAACTTCAATGCAATTTAAATTTTTAGAAGAAAATTTAGACCTAGAGTAGAAGAGAATCTTAAAAACACAAAAATTTGTAAGAAAAAATGGTAAATTTGACTACTTTTGAATTCAAAAATATCTCTATAAAACATCATCAAAACATTAAAATTCAAAACTACATTGAGATACCATCTCATGCCAGGTAGAATGGCGACCATTAAAAAATCTGGAGGCAGATGCTGAAGAGGATGTGGAGAAATAGGAACACTTTTACACTGTTGATGGGAGTGTAAATTAGTTCATTGTGGAAGACAGTATATAACCCTATATATCCAAAGGATTATAAATCCATCTATTATAAAGACACATGCAAACGTATGTTCATTGCAGCACTGTTTACGATAGCAAAGACTTGGAACCAACCCAATGCCCATCAAAGGTAGACTGGATAAAGAAAATATGGCACAAATACACTATGGAATACTATGCAGCCATAAAAAAGGATGAGTTCATGTCCTTTCCAGGGACATGGATGAAGCTGGAAGCCATCACTCTTAGCAAACTGACACAAGAACAGAAAACCAAACACCACATTTTCTCACTCATAAGTAGATGTTGAACAGTGAGAACACATGGACACAAAGAGGGGAACATCACACACTGGGGTCTGCTGGGGGGAAGGATAGCAGGCTGAGGAAGGATGCTGGCTGAGGAAGGATAGCAGGAGGTAGGGAGATTGGGGAGGGATAATATTAGGAGAAATACCTAATGTAGGTGAAGGGGGGATGGAGGCAGCAAACCACCAGGGCATATGTATACCTATATAACAATCCTAAAGTTTTACACATGCACCTCAGAACTTAAAGTAAAATAAAAATAAATAAAAAATAAATTTAAAAAGTTAACAGTGGATCAATATTTACAGAAAAAGTGTTCAATATGTGCACTTGCTTAACTTATGAAAGTATCAGCTTTGTTTACTCTGTGTTTTTGTTTGCATTAAAAAATAAACTATAAAAATATAAACGAAAAACTCAAGCAGAAGGAGAGAAGATATATGCAGTGCTAACAATCATAAACGAATAGTATCTGGAATACACTAAAAATTGTTTAAATCTATTTAAAATAAAAGTAATAGAAGGATGAATAAAATTAATAAAGTCTATGTAAAAATAATACAAAGATAAAATATATGTTCCTTTTCAGTAACTAAAAAGGAAAGCTAAAATCACCAAAGTATGAAAAGATGTTTCACCTTAGTAATAAACAGGAAAATTCAAAATAATAAAATAAAACTACTTCACATCCAGTACAATAACAAAAATTATTACCTGTTGACAAAAATGCTGGGAAGCAAGAACTCATTCATTTCTGATGGCACTATAATTTGGAAATATCCACTCAACTTGAAGAATAGTCTGTGATCCACAATTCCATGTCTAGAAATTTACCCTAAAGGAACATTTACACATTTTCAGTAGGAGACGTATTCAGAAACAATAATTATAGAGCTGTTTGTAACTATGAACAAAGTGAAGAAAGGACCATATAGAGTAAGATTTATTTATTTATAATATCAACAATGACAATGAGCCAAATTTCCATGAATAAACAGAGACAAATGTCAAAAACGTTATGTTGCATGAAAAAACTGGTTTCAAAAGATAACAACCAGAGTAATAGAATCTGTATAAAATTTAAAGAATACAAATTATATAATTTTTATGTATATATTTCATGTGAGACATTGTTATTTACCTGCCCCACATTTATTTACTCTTTCTTGATTACTAAAGGATTCCATTTTCTTCAGAGTGGTGGTGTGTTTGCTTAAAAACACTCATAACCCAAACTCCTTGCAACTAGGGTTGGGCATGGGCCAAGCCTAGCTAATAAGAGGTCAAAGAAGCCTATTAGTAAAGCTTCTGGTTTAGAGTATTATTATTCCTGACAATCAGAGCAATCAGCTACCACATGAATTTGCCTAATGCCCCACCTCCAAGTTTCTCTACAACACAGATTCAATGCCCAAAAGTAATCTTCTGACCATTAGCATCAAAGCTGAGTGATAAAATGATACAGTAGGAAACTAGAAGCTGTGTCTGATTTCAACATAAAGTCACTGATTTGCATCAGGTTCCCTTCAGTAACTTCTAACCTGTATTTCTCATACGTACTGTCAGAGATAATCACTCGAGACTGCTTGGTTGGTTTTATTCCTAGGAAATGTGAGAATAGCAGAAACAAGAAATAAAGAGAAGACAGACACCAAGATTTAAGGGATAGGGGCTTTTGTTTTCACTATAAGCTGTAACTTTTTTTCTCCACAAATTATAAAACCAATTAAAATACAGTCTTCCCCTTTCTTTCTGCCAGAGTGCTAGCTCTAGGCACTTTTGATTCAGAAATTCTAAAACTACTCTGAAGCTGAAGAAGAGAGGTGGAGAACATGGGAAAGTGACAAGGAGCAGTCAAGATGCTTGCAAAAGGAAATGTCAAGTAACTTATGGATTCTGTGAGTGAGAAAAAATTCTAACTTCTGGCAAGTAACAAAAACAAATCAATCTGAACAGCCAGCAACCGAAGTGCATGGGTTTCTTGCGAGCTGATATAAGAGATGACCTCAAACCTGGTTTCTACTCCATTTCCTTCTCTATTCCTCAGCAACTGTAACTCATGCAATTACATACTTACACTCCTTGATTGCTGTCTGTCTGTCATAAAGATTTGAAATGAAATTTTGAGGTTGCAAAATTACTGCTTTTAAATTTGCTTTATTTTGCTTCAAAAACAGTAACAAGCCAGGCACTGTGGCTCACGCCTGTAATCCCAGCACTTTGGGAGGCCAAGGCGCGTGGATCACGAGGTCAAGAGATTGAGACCATCCTGGTCAACATGGTGAAACCCCGTCTCTACTAAAAATACAAAAAATTAGCTGGGCATGGTGGTGCGTGCCTGTAATCCCAGCTACTCAGGAGGCTGAGGCAGGAGAATTGCCTGAACCCAGGAGGCGGAGGTTGCAGTGAGCCGAGATCGCGCCATTGCACTCCAGCCTGGGTAACAAGAGCGAAACTCCATCTCAAAAAAAAAAAAAAAACAGTAACAGTATTAGAACTTAGATCCTTGCCACAGATTGTAGTCTCTAGAATCAGATATTGTAGCCAGGCACAGCGGCTTACTCCTGTAAGCTACTTGGGAGGATAAGGTGGGAGAATCCCTTGAGACAGGAGTTTGAGGCTACAATAAGCCATGACGCATAATCAGATGCTGAGGAAAAGTGTGGTGTGCAGAATATTTACTAGGGATCAATTGCTGTGAAAATGGAAAGAGAAAGAGAGGAGATAGGATTAGAAAGAGGGAAATATTGAAATGCAGTGCAGAGCCAACTAAGCCTTGGCTCATCAGGGAATTCTGGAGGTATATGGTTCATCAGAGTCAACTCACAGAGGTCAGATAATGGCTGATCCCCATGCTCCTGCAGTCTATCCCCTTTCAGCATTGAGGTGAGCATCCTGGGAAAGACATGCTTTTGGATAAGGGGAATCTCTAAAGCTGAGGTGAACCCTAAAGGAGCTGAAAACTGGGGGCTCTCAACAGATTGTACTCTCAGTAGCTGGGAAAATACACCCTTCATTGAAGAGGGATGAAGGCGGTACATCTCAGGTCTCCACAACTCTTATCTGAGCTTTACTATAAATATCTGTGAGCACTTGGATAAGCCATTTAATAATCTATGCTTCAATTTCTTCATTTATTAAATGAAATAGCTGAACTGGGTGATGTATTAGGTTCATAAAAACTTTAAAATCATTTTGTTCTTTATTTTTTGAAGTAGAAAAACCACGTTTTTGTTTCTTTTCTTTTTTTACAGACAGACTCTCACTCTGTCACCCAGGCTGGAGTGCAGTGGTGTGATCTTGGCTCACAACGTCCCAAGTAGATGGGACTACAGGTGCATGCCTGTAGTCAGCTAATTTCTTTTGTATTTTAGTAGAGACGGGGTTTCACAGAGGTATCCAGGCTGGTCTGGAATTCCTGAGCCCAGATAATTTTCCCACCTCTACCTCCCAAAGTGCTAGGATTACAGGTGTGAGCCACATCTGGCCTTTTTCTTTCTTTCTTTCTTTAACCCCTACCTTCCTAAAAGCAACTACAGTGAATTTTGACTTCTACTAAAGGATTCATCATTATGTACATTTAAAACCACAAAATTAGGAACTAATTTAAAGATAATGATAATAGTAATAACATCAATAACAATAGCAATGATGGCTACAACTTACTAAACCTTTACTACATGTCTGGCATTGTGCTAATTATTCCAATTATGTCATTTCATTTAATCCTCACAAGCCTACTACACAGTATTATCAATCTGACTTCACAGATGGCAATGACTTTTGCAGAGGTAAGACACTGGACAAAAGTCATGCATTGTATACATTAAAGAAACAGAACTTGAACATAGCCCTGGCTGATTGTGGAACTTGCAGGGCTCAATGTTATACCATCCCAGGAGTACATTTCCCTTCTTAATAGCGGCATATTTTCATGTAAGTGTCTAGGTTATTTTTAAAGACCCCCAGAAAACTGCAATCTCAAAAAATAATCCAAACCCATATTGAAAAACCATCATGATTTTTACACTGTGATGATTGATTACCTACCCTCTTCTAGTTATTCTTCTCAGCATATTTGATATAATCCATTTTGCTGAGCAGGCAACTTCTGTGCTTCCTCTTTTTAATCTTATTCCTGTCAAGCAATATCAATAAGAGTTTATAAAGAGAGATTTGATTAAAATGCATCTATATGCTGACCACTTAATTCTCCAGCTTGCATGTTAAAAATCTCAACTGGCAAGCTAAAAACATTAAAGGATCTCTCAGGGTTAGATATGATTATTGATGGAAGCAGTGATCTTCCTCCCTTGATTTTCTTTCTGAAACCTCTGTAATAATCTTTGCTTCCTGCTTTCTACTATAGTGGATACCCTTGGGATGATTTAAATTCATCCCCTCTGTTCAAAGATGTTAGCTCCTAGCAGCCAGCCATGCTGGACTTTCACCCTCTGACTCTGGTCATGGCAAACTGGTCTAAGATGAATTCAGATTCAAGTCAGACTCTGGATCCCCTGAATTTAGAATTTAGAAGAAAGTGTCAAAAAAGACTGCTAGGCATTTGCAATTGAGCTATTTTAATGGAAACAATTTACAAAGAAGGTCCACAGAATCATACTACCAAGGTCATAAAACCAACCTGACTTCAGGATTTCTGAAGTTTTCAGTCAGTTTTCCCCATGCTTATTTTATTGAAGTTCAACATTATTACCTCCCTTCCTATCCCTCATTTCCCTTCAAAAGAGCCAGACAAGTATTAGAGAATACTTTCATATGTATTATCTTATTGATGCTTGCAACAAGTCAAGTAGGTTGGAATAATGAGTAGGATTTACCCCATCACATAGATGAGTAAACTGAAGTTGGAGGGGTCTCCCCCTTCACAAACAACAGGCAGACAACAACAACTTTTAAGGTTAAAAGTTTACTATGGACAATCTGCAACCTCAGTGTTGGCCATTCTTATAAATAATCAAGCTTAACTTTTCCTGTAATAGTGGGTGATCTGCCAGCAATACTTCAGCAAGAAGATTTACGTTCCACGGCCCTTTTATTTTGGGTTTTCTTAAACATTCTTCCAAATGTCAAGACATCTTGCTTTAATAATAAACATTTAGTAGTTAACAGATTTTATCCTCAGCACACACCTCCTCTTTTCTATTCTTTCTCCTCTCAAAGGGAAGTCTCATCCATCCTTCTAACCTCTTGTTGCCAAGGCTATTATTTACCTTGCAAGATTGCCCTTGGAAAAACATGGCTGGATTTAGGGGAGACAGAATGAATTGCGCTGATACCACTTGCTACCACCAAGACTCCTTCATCCCTATGCTCATGGAGGAATAGCCAGGTCAATAGAAATTAGTTCTTTAGTAAAATGTTCCAGATACTTAGGAGAATGTAAGTACCGAAAGAGCAGCTTTTGTCTTTTTGTTCAGCACTGTCCTCCAAGGTTCTAAAATATTACCTGCCACAAAGTACGTGTCAATAGATATTAATGACTACATAAGTAAATTTTAAGTATTGATAAACCAAAACAAAAAAAAAATTAAAGCAGAACAAACCTTGCAGGAAGTTGAGATTGGAATACATATTCTAACACTTGCTACATATTTGTGTTGTGTCAAGCAAGTAATTAAACTTTATTGGTCCTGAATATTGAAATAGAAAAATGTCATCTACTTACCAGGAATATTATGAGGGTTAAATGAAATATGAGAATGAGCCTAGTATATAGAATATTCTCAAAAAAGGTGTGTTGAATAAATAAACACATGCACATATAAATAAATGTATAATTTATTAGCTCAATTTAATAATTCAGAACTGAAAGTTTATTTTATAAAATGGCAATATAAAAATAGAAATCTAACTTTTATTGTGAATTTCAATGGAGCAGAGCTAATCATATATTTATCTTTTCAGTATTTCTCACTGGTTTCTGGTTCTTATATTCTCTAATTTATACCCTGCATTACGCTATTCCTAACTATTCCCAGGCACCCAAGTACATACTATGCTCATTTCTCTGCTTAAAATACCCTCTTTACATCTCTTTCTCTGGTGCCTATTTTTTTAAAGACTAAACTTGTGTGTCCTGTTCTCCAGGAAGCCCTCTCATGTCACCCATATGGGTTGGATTTTGTCTTCTCTTTTTGGTAAACATAGAACTTTTACCTCTGTGGTTATATTTGCAAATGTTAGACAGATGGATCTACTTACTTTTATAATGCTATACTAAAATCTTATATTTGCTTGCCTGTTTTCCCCATGATGTTTTAAGTTCTTTGAGCCAATAAATCATATATTAATAAATGTTGAATTACAAGGACTATGTGCCTAAAAATAAAAAGCTAAGTAGGTGCATCATAACATTTATTGAAAGAAGAAAAAAATCTACTTCATTAAACAAAATTATAGGCCAGGCAATGGGCTAAATGCTATAGATAAATGAATGATACAGATATATGTCCCTTAACCTCATGGAGTATATAATCCAATGGGGAAAATAAATAATACATATTTTTATTCAGAGTGTGATGGTTATTTGAAAGGAGAGAGCTGGGGTACCCAGCAGACAGTAAAGGAAATTAACTTAGTCTATGGGCATGATTCTCCAACTTTATAGCCCATAAGAGTCCCCAGAAATGTTCATTCAAAATATAGATACATGGCCCATACTTCCTAATTCAACAGGATTAGAGAAAAGCTCTGAAATCCCACTTTTAATATATACTCCCAAATAATACTCATATAGGGAGCCTGAAAAGTAACACGAACATAGGAACCAAGATTTTTCTCTCTGAGTAAGGTAATTTTAATTTTAATTTGAGATTTACATTCGGAGTATGATTTAGCTAAGCTAGTAGAGATGGGGGGAAAAAAGCTAGGAGTTTTGGTTCGATGAAAACTATGTGGCCTAAAGGAAACAGAGAAAAATAAAATCATGTCCTAATAGGGAACATGAGTGATAAATGAAAGACTAGGGGAGAATGGAGAGGTCACTGAGAAGGTCTGAGTCACCCTCCTAAGAATATAGGCCATTAACCTAAGGGCAATGGAAAACCCCAGAAAGGCTTTAGACCCGACAACCTCTCTGTGCCTCGGCTACTTTACCTATAATTGCACCTACATCACAGACTCTTTGTAAGAATTAACTGACAGCAGTGCCTGACATATAGAAAGCATTTAATATGTATTCTAGATTATCATGAGGATAATGTTTGTATCAGGATTGTTCTTAAAATCTCCAACAGAGCTGAGGATGGAGTTCAAATGTAATGAAATGCTGAACAAATTGTAGGGCCAGCAATCCAAGCAACTCAATGAGTCTGAGGAAGGAGGGCATGAGGCCGTAGTGCAAATGACAGGAAAATAAGCACTGCTTAAAGAGACAGAAGGTTTCAGGTGAGGAGCAGAAGTTTCTCAGACCATAGTACATGAGAACGAGAGAGAGGACCAGAAATGATTTACTACTGACAGTGGCAGCTAGGCACTTTTTAATTAGTAGAATTAGAAGAGTGCTTAAAGCTGGCTTTGTGAGAAGAATTTAATTACTGTCTTTGAAAGTACAACCCTAAAGTCAGAAAGAGGTAGCTCAGTAAAAAGGTGGCTTGTAGTCTGGGCTTAATTCTCAGTTAGGGTGAATTAAACCATTATAACACCAGCTAATCCTAGAATGTGCACTGAAATCGCTCATCATCACTTCTTCTCTGGTGAATCCCAGGGGAAGGCAACTTTGGATTTCTGGCCACCTGCACCATCTCACTCATCAGCTAATTCTTCTCCCTTCCAACTGCTTGGCTTAAGATCAAGCAAGCACTATAAAGGCCAAGTAGCGGCATCCAGCCTTTGGCAGCTCTCACCTAAAAGCATCTTAAAACACTTGCAGGTGGCAACCAGAGATGCTTAGCTAGGATTTCTCCTAGCTAAGCTTTTGCTGGCCTACTTGCATGAATTTTGTGTATCAGAAGGAAATGGGAATTTTGTGCCTCTGAATGAGATGGGCATATCTTCTCTGTTTTCCATCTTCAATTCTATGAGTGGTTTTTAACTACATTCATTTGTATTTGAAGATGTTTGTGTTTTGCGTTTTCTTGTTTACTAAGATGACAAGGTTCCAGCCATCAAAGATAGCCAATGAGAATGATATTCAGAGGTTCCCATTTGATAATTATGAGGACCAGTTCAAGAATCTTTTTTTTTTTGAGACAGAGTTTCGCTCTTGTTACCCAGGCTGGAGTGCAATGGCATGATCTCAGCTCACCGCAACCTCCGCCTCCTGGGTTCAAGGCAATTCTCCTGCCTCAGCCTCCTGAGTAGCTGGGATTACAGGCACTTGCCACCATGCCCAGCTAGTTTTTTGTATTTTTAGTAGAGATGGGGTTTCACCATATTACCAGAATGGTCTCAATCTCTTGACCTCATGATCCATCCGCCTCGGCCTCCCACCAAGAATCTATTTTTGAAGGCTTGCAGATGATTCTAATATTCAGCCAGGGCTTTTAAACTGCGGAATAATATGAAGTTTGTTTAAGGATCTCCTGTTAGCTGCAAGTACAGAAATGCACTCATCACAGGAGAATGATACAAACTTGAATTCCTAAGATGCTAAAAGAGAAGAAGATAACCAGAAAAACATATACAGATTGGGGGCTCAGCACATACTCAGCTACAGCCAATTGTTAAGATGTGGAAATGTTTGCCCAGTATTGTCAGATGATCTCATTTTTCAAGAGCAGCTAGAATTCTAGATGTTTGTGGTGTATAAAAATACTGAAATTCAAACATTGAATTTTTTAAACTCTCATGATATTTACTAAAATAAAATACGTAACAAAATCCCAATTTCAAAAAGACTGTGATAGCCCTCCTAGGATCAGGTGTCTGGCCCCAGTCATATTGATTATGGACAATGGGTAATGTCTCATAATTAATCACTATCACCTCTCTTGGAAACTGGATGAGTAACCAGTTGCAGACAAATGGGAGAGGGTTTAAATTACCCGAGAGTATCCATTCTAAAAATCAGAAAAATAAAATAGAGAGACTAGAGAGACATTTATCAAAGCAGAAACCTAGAGTTCTGCGAGGAAAAGTTGCAGAAAGAGATTTTGATTCATTTGAGTTCTTTACCTATTGAATAGCCTTCTTTGTGAAGTGAGGAGTCTTCAATCACTGCAGCATTCAAGCAGTGTTTGAAAAAATCACCCAATGAGGCTCCCTTCACATGCATGTCCAATGACCACTCATGCCTCTTCCACACTAATATTGTATTCATATATATCATTCTGCTGGTTTAAACTCTGAACATTTCTTACCTCATCTTGTGAAATTTGTTAAATAAAACTTATACAAGGTCATTAGTTTGGACTTCTCCCACACGAGGCCCAACAGACCAAACCAAAATCGAATTCCTCATGCTGAAATCGTATACTACCAAGCCAAAACTAAGCTGTTTATCCGACTTTCCAAGAAATCAGGAGAGGGAAATAGTCAAATCCCCAAACAGGCCAGTTTAAGCCAGTAAGATAAGGCACTCCCCTTTGCTTTAACCTTTACAAGAAACATAACTGAAATGACCAATCTGTTTTTTGTTCTGTTTCTGGTTTCCTCAGCCCTTTTCTGTCTATAAAGCCAACCTCCTCTGCTCAGCTCATCAGAACACTCATTTTATTTTGGAGAATGTGGTGTTGCCCGCTTCTAGAATAGCAAATTAAAGCCAATTAAGATCTTTAAACTTAACTTGTAATTTTGTATTCTGGCAAATGGAATGTATCCCAAAAGAATATACAGATTCATTTTCCAATCAGAAGAGACTTACCTTAAAAGATGCCTGCAGGAATACGTTCTAATATACGCAGAAGAAAATTTGTTATCAACGTAACAGGCTTCACATTTCATCATGTGTTAATTTTTCCTTAGCACTTCTTTTTAAAACTTGGCAAGTTCCTTCACCAAAGGAGATTACTAATCTTCCTTTTAGAGAATCAGTGTCTCAGTGTCAGGCCTTTCTATGAGATTTACTGGAAAGAGAAAGAATCACCACCGACCAGTCTGCCAGAGTCCAGGTCAGTTTGGAAGATACTTTCCCTGCAAATAAAAAGATGACAAAAAGCTCCTTTTTAATAAAAAGAATACTTTCCAGACTCCATGAGAAATAAGTGAGCTGGGAATTTTCTAGATAAAGAATGCAGCTGGCCAAGTACACCTGGAACTCCGAGGATAAAATCATAATTAAACTTATAATGGCCTAATGGTTGAATGTCCCCATGCATTATCTCATCTTTGATCCGACCCTTTAAAGTAAGCATAATCATCCCCATTTTATACATGAGTAAAATGAAGCTTATAGAGACTTTAATGAAAGGTTGACCAAGAGGCAGAGACCTGAGTTTGTGACCTGAATTTTCCAGTTACTAACTATATGATATAAAGAATTTTTTGTGGATATTAAATAAGATTATCTTAGCACATAGAAAACTTTTGATATTAGCTGCAATTGTAATAGCCAAGAAATAGTAAAATAAAAACTAATTCCTAAATCAGTTGTCTTGGACTTAAATTGACTTCAATATGGGTTCAGACTCTGCCAGGACAACTTCTCTATAGTAGCAGTGATGATGTGCTTTATTGGCTCCATCTGAAACTCACTGACCCAGTCAATGAACCAGACACCACTATCTACAGGATTGACTTACTGTTGCCACCTACCCGCAGGATTTTTATACAAATCTTGGCATCTTACTTATAAATGGCTTGTTCTCATCTCTGCCCTACACATACCACCTGGCTGTATAAGTTATATCTCACCATCATAATGCTGTGCAACACATAACCACAGGACCTCAGTGGCATACAACTACAAAGTGTTTTTTATGCTCACAAGTGAGCATGGCTGGCTGGCTGGCTGGCAAATTCTGCGGTTCTGGGCCAAACTTACCTAGATTGTTTGTGAGTCTGTGGTCAGGTGGCATGTCAGCTGGTGCCCTACTGGTCTAGGATAGTTTGCCAGCAGTCATTTGTCTCTTCTCCAAATGTACAGTGCTCTAATTATAAGCAGGCTATCCTGGGCTTGGTCTCATGCAAAGGCTCAGGATAAAGAGGAAACAAAAGCACAACAGGCCTTTTGAGACCCAGGTTCATTATTGGCATATTATTTCATCTAGCATCTATTGACCAAATAAGTGATAAGACCAAGCCAATGTGTAGGGTTGGGCAAATAGACTCTACATTTTAATGACAGGAACTGTTAAGTTTTATTGCAAAAAACATTACAATGATGAAGCCATTTGTGAAATCTACCACACTGCCCCATCATTGCTTGAGGTTACAAGTTCAATGGCAAGGCCTTATTGCCAAAGGAAACAGAAGACTCATTATGAATTTGTAAAAGACATTAAAAATATGTCGTTCTGATACCTAGTTAGGACTAGTAACTAATTAGTACCACAATCACTGTAAGAATCACCTTTAATTTAGGGGCAATGGAAAGAAGTCATAACGGCTTCTGACCTTTTATGTTCTACCAAAATCAAGGAATTGTTCCTGGAGTGAGGTCAATCTGTCCATTATTCTGAGACTTCTACTCTCATTGAATGACTTAGTCACCTAGTCCAGGAAAAATAAAAATGCTATTAATCTACAATTTCAGGAATAACTGACACAACCCTATGGGTTTAAGATTTTTTTTAATCAAATATCAAACTTACACCAACACATTTAATATAAAACAGCTCTGTAATATGTCAATCCAGAGCTTAGAATACATTTCAGTTATAAAACTTTAACTCCAAAGCAGTTTGAGTCCTGAAATAGGCTTACACATAAAAATTCTGTTTTTTTTTTTTTTTTTTCATTTCTAAGCAGAATTGCATAAGATCTATAATCTCAGCTGTAGATCAAAATCTGCTTTAACTTACTGGGAGACATGCAAAATTATGCAATCCTCTTCAAGGCTTTTCTTACACCGCTCTAAAGCTCAATTTTATTTAGCAAATGTTAACAACACCCCTTAATAAATGCTTAAGGCTGTGCAGCATACATAGAATAAGGTGCAGTATATGCCTTCAAGAAGTCAAAAGTCCTATAGCTTTTATTTTCTCATAATTTTTCATAGCTCTACCTGTATCTACATTCTCATTCGTGTATATTCGAATCATCTTTCACTTGGACCATTACAAGAGTCTTTTTTCTTTCATTTTTCATGTCTCATCACCATCTATCCTACACACCATTGCCAGATTAATCATATTAAACACAACTCTAGCCACGTTTCTCCAGCACATAGAAAACCACAATGGCCTCCATTGCCCACAGATTAAGTCCAACCTTCTCTCCATGATGTAAAAAGCCTCCTATGATCTCTCTAACCCTATTCTTTTCAGCTGACTCACAATCATTTCATTTCACAATCTATGTTTTTTCCACTCAAAACTTCTTGTTCTTCTCTACCCACTCATTCACATTGTAATCTTTATTTCTGTTGGCCCCCCTTTCTGCAATGACTTTCCCTTACATCATCCACTTTCCTCTCCACTGCTCTCTTTTTCCTTTCACTTAATAATCATCTTCTTTGGTTCACTGGAGATGTTCCCTCAGGCCTCTCTTCTTCTCGGTAATACTGATCACTCCTCCTTTGTAGATGCAATGCGACCTGCTCATATTTCTATCATAGCACCTGTCTGACTGTGCTTATTCCCATGTTCTACTAAATTATAAATAGGATTTCATTCAGTCATGTGTCTTTGGCATCTTCTACAGTATGTGGTATGGAATATATACTCTGGGAATGTTTCGTCAATCAATGAGTAAAGGAGAGAATAAATGAGTATCTGTTGGGACCATGAGACACTTATGGATATTTGTCTTAAATGTGTTGCCTGTATACTTAATGCCAAATAAACAATATGGCCAGTAATATGGAGAAGGAATATGGCCACATGAAGGGCAGGAGGCTATGGGTTACTGCCATATAATGTATAACACTTCAAGTAGGTCTTGAAAAGTAAGTAGGCTTTCATATATAGAGAGAGAACTAGGGATGACATCAAAGGAGAAGAAAATCAGAGCAAAGCAGAAAGAAGTAGAAAGGTGGAAAGGGTTTTGAGAGTAGAATTGTTGCTAATCTCTGTGTGGGCTTCCTGTGGGATACTAGTGACATGTAACAGGATGATAAGTTAGAGTAGTGTTTAATATATTGAGCTTTGACAAACTGGAAATCATACATATATTTTCATGAATAAGCCACGTCAATGCTCTATTTTAATCTAGTTTTTCTACTTTGTTCCTTTTTGTATGCTGCAATTCTTTCACACTGGCTGTGCATGAAAACCAAGAGGCCTCAAGATTATAGCCTTTGGAGTTTAATGAGAAAGGAAGAAATTGATAACATTATTCCCTTCTTGTTAAGATCCTTTACTTCTAAGGGATTAATGTGGGGGGAGGCCATTTGGTATTCCTCTCGGATTGTTATGACCAAATGAGATATCAGGCTGTTAATGGGTTTTATGCTCTCCCTCAGATAGCCTGTACATCACTGACCTTTCAAAGTTTGGTAACATAATTGGCTGGCAGTGTTTTCTCTTTCCCCCAGGGTTAGTGAAACTCTCAAAGACAAGTAAGAGAAAGGGAAAGTTAAATATTTGCCAACAAAAAATAGAGAGAGAGAGAGAGAAGCCAATCATAAAAGATCAGGATGGATCAGAACAGGAAAAATCCGTCACTACTGCCAGAAAAGCAAGTATTTTCTCAGCTGACTGCAAGTCCATCTTATGATTTGCAAAGCCTTGAAAACATGATCCATATATCGCTTGACATCTATACATTAATAAATGACACATTTTAGTAAAACATTTATTCAAAGACTAAAAGAATGGAGGATTTATGGTAATAACATTTTCTGATTACCTGGGTAATCAGAAGTCTTCTTTCATTTCAAACATTTCAAAATTATTGTAAGCTTCGTTAGAATATAAAATACTCAGTTACCTCATTTGTTGAATCAGTACTTTTTTTCTGGTGTCTAGAGAAAATAGGTTAATGTTTTGTTGGTGGTGCATGAAAGCTGCATTCATATATTGTATAATAATGCTCTGAAGAATAAATACCATTTTCCATGATTATATTTACAAAAAATAGTGATGAAACTTTACAGCCTGTCTTAATTCTAGAATTAAAACATACTAACAAGTGTAGTTAAATTGAATCATTTAGAATCAAACACATACATTAAGGGCTTGTGTTAGACAGTATTCAGTTGCCTAAGATTAAACTTTATGATGAGAAAAGAAGGAGGGGAACATGCTGGGATCACGAAACTCACGAAGCAATCTTCAACACCCAACCGAGTGTGGCTCCTACAAAAAGCACAACTAAAGGTGAATGGAGATTTCTGGGTTTTCCTTCAGAAGGAAACACAACAACTTCCCCTAGATGGTATGTTCACTACTATTTATATATAAATATGTAATATTTGGCTTTGTTTTAACATACTTTTAAACTACATAGAAATATATGTCCCTGTAATAACACAGGGTCATCTATCTATTCTGGAATGTTTATATTGCAAAGCTAATGTTCTATTTCAAATGAGACTTTAAAAAAAATATATCTGCAGGTTTGATGTTCACAGAATGCTGGGGAAGAA
Organism: Saguinus oedipus; assembly: GCA_031835075.1. Classification (NCBI taxonomy): domain Eukaryota; kingdom Metazoa; phylum Chordata; class Mammalia; order Primates; family Cebidae; genus Saguinus; species Saguinus oedipus. The sequence goes on from CM063178.1 coordinate 72,838,593, forward strand.
ATAAGGAATCTTTCCTACTCAGATTTTTGTTTTTCATACTCTCTTTTTTTTTTTTTTTGAAATGGAGTTTCGCTCTTGTTACCCAGGCTGGAGTGCAATGGCGCGATCTCGGCTCACCGCAACCTCCACCTCCTGGGTTCAGGCAACCTCCTGCCTCAGCCCCCTGAGTAGCTGGGATTACAGGCATGCGCCACCATGCCCAGCTAATTTTTTGTATTTTTAGTAGAGATGGGGTTTCACAATGGTGACCAGGATGGTCTCAATCTCTTCACCTCATGATGCACCCGCCTCGGCCTCCCAAAGTGCTGGGATTACAGGCGTGAGCCACCACGCTCAGCCAACACTCTCATACAATATTAAAATCTGGGACAATTGTATTGTTACATATGTATCTGTGGATAACTGCAGTTCATACTACTATAAAGAACTGTTCTAGACACGGTAATTTACAAAGGAAAGAGGTTTAATTGACTCACAGTTAAATATGGCTGAGGAGGCCTAAGGAAACTTACCATCATGGCAGAAGGTGAAGAAGAAGAAAGGCATCTTCTTCACAAGTCGCCAGGAAAGAGAGGTGCAAGCAGGGGAAATGCCAGACACTCATAAAACCATCAGATCTCGTGAGAACTCACTCACTACCATGAGAATAGCATGGAGGAAACCACTCACATGATCCAATTACCTCCACCTGGTCCAGCCTTTGGCACATGGGGGGTTATGGGAATTATAATTCAAGATGAGATTTTGTTACACTTTCCAAAGTTGGCTCAAATAGCCTCTAGCATCTCACAGTGTCTTTTTATAATGTAACTTTGACTCTCCCATCTAGTGGCAAGATCTATATCCCCTCCCCTTGAACCCAAGCAAAGCTTTGCACCTGCTCAATCAAGAGAGTGTAACAGAAACGAAGCTCTGTGACTTTCAGTATTACATAATAGCATGCACTGCAGTTTCACATTTTTCTCTTAGGACTTTTTTCTTTTGGAAACCAGCTTCCATGTTGTGAAACAGCCCAAACTATCTTCCATGGTGACACTATATGGAAAGGCCTCATGGAAAGGCAATATTTAGGTGTTCTGGATAATAGATAACCTTAAGTCCCAGACAACAGTCCACACCACTGTACATGTGAGTAAAAATGTTTCTTTGGCTGGTGGGCTATTAATTACCACCTCAATTTCAGAACTTGTTGTTGGTCTATTGAGGGATTCCACTTCTTCCTGGTTCAGTCTTGGGAGGGTGTATGTGCCCAGAAATTCATCCATTTCTTCTAGATTTTCTAGTTTCTTTACATATAAGTGTTTGTAGTATTCCCTGATGATAGTTTCTGTTTCTCTGGGATCAGTGGTGATCTACCCATTATCATTTTTTATTGTGCCTATTTGATTCTTCTCTCTTTTCTGTATCAGTCTGGGTAGTGGTCTATGATTTTGTTAATTTTAAAAAAAAACAGTTCCTGGATTCATTGATTTTTTTGCATGGTTTTTGGTGTCTCTCTCTCCTTCAGTTCTGCTCTGATCTTTGTTATTTTTTGTCTTCTGCTAGTTTTCGAATTTGTTTGCTCTTGCTTCTCTAGTTCTTTTCATTGCAATTGTTAGGGTGTCGATTTTAGATCTTTCCTACTTGCTCCTGTGGGCATTTAACACTGTAAATTTCCCTCCAAACACTGCTTTAACTGCATCCCAAAGATTCTGGTGTGTGCCTTTGTTCATGTTAGTTTCACAAAACTTATTTATTTCTGCCTTAATTTCATTATTTACCCAGGAGTTATTCAGGAGCAGGTTGATCAGTTTCCATGTAGTTGCGCAGTTCTGAGTGAGTTCACAACCAAATTCTACCAGAGGTACAAAGAGGAGCTGGTACCATTTCTCCTGAAACTATTCCAAAAAATAGAAAAAGAGAAACTCCTCCTTAACTCATTTTATGAGGGCAGTGTCATCCTGATGCCAAACCTGACAGAAACACAACTGAAAAAGAAAATTTCAGCCAATATCTCTGATGAACATTGATGCAAAAATCTTCAATAAAATTCTGGTAAACCAAATCCAGCAGCACATCAAAAAGCTCATCCAACACAATCAAGTTGGCTTCATCTCTGGGATTCAACAGTGGTTCAATATATGCAAATCACTAAACGCAATTCATCACATAAGCAGAACCAATGACGAAAACCACATGATTATCTCAATAGATGCAGAAAAGGCCTTCAATAAAATTCAACACCCTTCATGCTAAAAACACTCAATAAAGTGTATTGAGGTATTGAAGGAACATATCTCAAAATAATAAGAGCTATGTATGATAAACCCATAGCCAATGTCATAATGAATGGGGAAAAGCTGGTTTTCATTCCCTTTGTAAACCAGCATAAGACAAGGATGTCCTCTCTCTCCACTCCTATTCAATGTACTATCAGAAGTTCTGGTCAAGGCAATCAGGCAAGAGAAAGAAATAAAGAGTATTCAAATAGGAAGAGAGAAAGTCAAATTGTCTCTGCAGGTGACATAATTGCATATTGAGAAAACCCTATCGTCTCAGTCCCCAAACTCCTTAAGCTGATAAGCAACTTCAGCAAAGTCTCAGGATACAAAATCAATGTGCAAAAAGCACAAGCATTCCTACACACTAGTAATAGACAAGCAGCCAAATCATAAGGAAACTCACATTCACAATTGCTACCAAGAGAACAAAATACCTAGGAATGCAACTTACAAGGGATGTGAAGGAACTCTTCAAGGAGAACTACAAACCACTACTCAAGGACGTAAGAAAGGACACAAACAAATGGAAAAACATTCCATACTCATGGACAGGAAGAATCAATATCATGAAAATGGCCATATTGCCCAAATTAATGTATAGATTCAACGCTATTCCTATCAAACTACCATTGATTTTACTCAAAGAATTAGGAAAAAAACTACTTTACATTTCATATGGAACCAAAAAAGAGCCTGTATAGCCAAGACAATCCTAAGCTAGAAGAACAAAGCTGGAGGCATCACGCTACCTGATTTCAAACTACATTACAAGGCTACAGTAATAAAAACAGCACGATACTGGTACCAAAACAAATAGATAGGCCAATGGAACAAAACAGAGGCCACAGAAATAACACCACACATCTACAATCATCTAATCTTTAACAAGTCTGAGAAAAATAAGCAATGGGGAAAGGATTCTCTATTTAATAAATGGTACTGGGAAACTGGCTAGCAATATGGAGAAAACTGAAACTAGACTAGCTCCTTACACCTTAAACAAAAATTAACCCAAGATCAATTAAAGACTTACATGTAAGACCTAACGCCATACAAACCCTAGAAGAAAACCTAGACAATACCATTCAGGACATAGGCATTGGCAAATACTTTATTACTAAAACACCGAAAGCAATGGCAGCAAAAGCCAAAACTGACAAGTGGGATCTAATTAAACTGAAGAGCTTCTACACAGCAAAAGAAACTATCATCAAAGTGAACAGGTAATCTACAGAACAGGAGAAAGTTTTGGCAATCTATTCATCTGACAAAGAGATAATATCCAGAATCTGCAAAAAGCTTAAACAAATTTACAGGGAAAAAAAAAGACCAAAAGGTGAGCAAAGGATATGAACAGACACTTCTCAAAACAAGACATTTATGTGGCCAAGAAACATGAGAAAAAGCTCGTCATCACTGGTCATTAGAGAAATGCAAATCAAAACCATATTGAGATATCATCTCACATCAGTTAGAATGGCGATCATTAAAAAGTCAGGAAACAACAGATGCTGGGGAGGATGTGGAGAAAAGAAATGCTTTTACACTGTTGGTGAGAGTGTAAATTAGCTCAACCATTGTGGAAGACAGTATGGCAATTCCACAAGGATCTAGAAATAGAAATTCCATTTGACCCAGCAATCCCATTACTGGGTATATATCCAAAGCATTATAAATCATTCTACTATAAAGACAGATGCACATGTATGTTTATTGCAGCACTATTCACAATAGCAAACAATTGGAAACAACCCAAATTCCCATCAATGATAGACTGGATAAAGAAGATGTGGCATATATACATCATGGAATACTCTGCAGCCATAAAAAAGGAATGAGTTTATGTCCTTTTCAGGGACATGGACAAAGCTGGAAATCATCATTCTCAGCAAACGGACACAGGATCAGAGAACCAAACATTGCATGTTCTCATTCATAAGCTGGAGTTGAAAATCAAGATTACATGGACACAGGGATGGGAACGTCACATGCCAGGGCCTGTTGGGGGTTGGGGGACAAGGGGAGGGATAACATTAGGAGAAATACCTAATGTAGATGATGGGTTGATGGGTGCAGCAAACCGCTATGGCACAATTTATATTATGTGTCAAACGTGCATGTTCTGCACATGTATCCCAGAATTTAAAGAATAATTGCAAAAAAAAAAAAAAAGAAAGAAAGAAATGTTTCCAGATGAATCTGGATCCCAGTCTTGAGTCCTCTGAGCTTCATGGAGGAAAGATAACTTCTCATTGCTGTTCCTCATCTAAAGCTCTGACCCATAGGATCTGTAAACATAAAAAAAAATGGTTTGCTTTCCCACTAACTTTGGGATGAGATGTGGTTTATTATGCAGCAATAGATAATTAGAATAATTTTAAATATTAATCTCACTATTTTATTTTTTTCCATAAACATATATTAAATAACTACCATGGACCAGGCACCATGCTAGGCATTGGAGGTGAATCAGACAGAAAAGACAGCTGTGATGTATGCTTTTGTCAAGATTACATGCAATGACCCAGATGCTAAGTGGGGGAGACAGACACACACACACACAAAACATAATTACAAACTGTATAAGTACAATAAAGGAAATAGCAGACTAATGTGTTAGAGAGCTTCCTGGTAGAAGTGACACTTAGATAGAGGTCTCTTGGAGATAATATTCTAGCTGAGACCTTGACTCTGTTTTAGACTACCCCTTGTTTTACAGATATGGAATATGTGGCCCACACTATGGAGGGGACAGATAGGACCCAGGCCTCCTGACTCCTATTTTAATATTCTTTGTTAGTCCAGCCTCTTCCAGAGAAGGAAATACTAACATATGAAGATATCTTTGGTTATTCTTTTTTTTTCATGCAAGAAAATACAAAAGCATGAGGTCCATTCCAATTATTTTTTGTGTGTATGGTGAGACAAAAATTACTTGAGAAGGAGAATAGTAATAATGATAGCTAACATGTATGGAATAATTCTGCTCCAGGCATTGCAATAAGCCATTTCTATTGCTCAGTTTGAATCCTTCAAAGAAGAATCTCAGATGTGAGTTACTGGAGGGAAAAGTACAGCAATGCTGATGGAAAGGGACACAAAAATGGAAAATGAAAATCTGAGAGATCTGGTGGAGCACCAAGAGCAACCACTTTCACTCCACTCTTTGCCCCATTCAATGGACTCACATCTTGTCATCCTCTCATGATTTCTTCAAGATGGCAGTTTCATAATTTCTAGAGAAAAACTAATAATAGGATGGTTAGTAATATGAACTACAGTCTCTACTACTGCATTTAGCTCTGTAGCCTTTACTGATATTTATCATCTCCCTTCTCTACCATCCATTTGAGATCATTTTCATAGTTGGTGAACACTTATGTTGGTTTAGATTGCTTGACAGGTGCAATGACCCAGATTTTTATTTCTGAAGGGTTAGGGTTCCTGGTTATGATGCCATCTATTCATAGTTAAAATGAGCAGGAGGAATGAGAAACACAAAAGATATCAATTTAATATTTTTATAATATTATTCTCATTACATGATTACATTTCTAGCAATGAAATAAAGATGAGAAAAAAATGAGAAGTTTTTTTTTTTGCCTCTATGGCTTTCATCATTAAGCTTCTATAACTTTACTATATATTTTCACAGGAAAGGGAATTAGAACTGTTCTGTTTACTTCCCTAGAGGCAGAAATAAAACCATGAAGTTGAAGATACAGGAAGTATATTCTGTACAAAGGTCTATAAAATTTGAAATAAATTAATATGAGAGGATATGAGTTTCTTATTCTCTTATGTTAATGTATCTCAGGAGAGAAGGAAACCCACTTAAAATACTTCTAACCCATGAGTCCAAGACTCTAAGAATTACTACTTTGTTTAACTTCATGTGCAAAGCCAAAGAAAGCAGGTAGATAGAAGCAAAATGAATATGACATTTATGTTCTATAACTAGTTTTTCCCAAACCAGAAATATACAAGAGGAGCTCATCATAAAATGAAGTTAAAGCAAAAAAGTTTTAAGGTAGTTCAATTTTGTACTCAGATGTCTTTCAACTACCAACTCAGAAACCTTGCCATTTCGATATAAAAACGTATAATAAGATACTATATCAAATAAATAAGATTTATTAGACATAAGACAAATAAACTGTTAAAGAAATAGAAAACATTAATCTTAAAAAGCAGGCCATCTGAAGTGGCCCAAGCCTGTAATCCCAACACATTGGAAGAGCAAGGCAGGAGGACTGCTTCAGCCCAGGAGTTCAAGAGCAACCTAAACAACACAGTGAGATCCCTCTCTAAAACATAAACATTTAAAAAATCTAGCTAAGCATAGTGACACGTGTCTGTAGTCCCAACTACTTGGGAGGCTGAGGTGGGAGGATCACTTGAGCCCGAAAGTTCGAGGCTGCAGTGAGCCATGATCACACCACCAGTGCACTCTAGCCCAAGTGACAGACTGAGACCCTGTTTCAAAGAAAAAAAAAAGGAAGGGTGGTTTATCACACTGGATTATGTAAGAAACCAGAAACTTGATGCATTTCCTAAGAACTCTGTCCAAGGTTTGATCTCACCCATGGAAAATGAACACTTCTCATTGAATAGTTAACAAAGGTTCGTGGAACTTAGAAAGGATACCTAGGTGTGTAGTGGAAATGAACAGGAAGTCAAGAAACAAAGTCCAGACACTGTCACCGTGTAGTGATTTGAACTTATACAAACGTCTTACCTCTCAATTACCTCTCAGAATTTGGACAATATGACCTGTAGCTTCTATGTAAGTTTTAATATTCTGTGTTTCTAAGTACAGCTTCAGATAAGTCTCACGATATCATCTAATTGCAGAAATCTATATCTAAACTGTCAGTTCTTGAAAAAAAATGCATAATGATAAACAGTCCTAAGTTATTAGGCTAAGTCAATCAAGAATTCTGTCCTATTTTTAGCACTGGAGGAGAAGCAATGCTTCTAATATTTATAATTTATTCATAGGAATCCTTAAGCTTTAAAATTGGCACACCTCTGTCATCATGATAAACACTCATTTCATCATACACAAAAAAATTATCATTTATTCTGACTTGTGAGCAAACTCCAATCATTTTAATTGTGGGGGAATCATAATAATCTCCCCTACATACATTGCACTTCTCAATTCTGTAAAATTTTCTTCTGTATTGTCGGTAAAAAGAGTTAAACTTTGTAAAATACTTGAAGGGATTTATCGTGAGCAAAATAGGAGTGACCATGGCTCATGACACAATCCTCAGGAGGCCCTAAGAACACATGCCCAAGGTGTTCTGGTTGCAGCTTGATTTTATACATTTTAAGAAAACATGAAAGGAAGGACAACTGAGCATGGGGGGACTGTGGAGGCTTCCAGGTTATAGGTAGATTCTTAAAATTCTCTAATTGGCAATTGGTTGAAAAAGTTATTATCAATAGAAAGGAATGTTTGGGTTATGATAAGAGGTTGTAGAGACCAAACTTTTATCATGCAGATGAAGCTACCTGCTACCAGGCCTCAGAGAGAACACACCATAAATATTTCGTACCAGACTTAAGGTCTGTGCTGATGTTAAATGCTGGTTAACTTTTACTGAATTCCAGAAGGGAAGAGGGCATAATGAGGCATCTTCCCATCTGGAATTCAGGAATCTGATCTTCCCATCATGACCTGAACCAGTCTTTCAGGTTAATTTTAAAGTGCACTGGAGGCATTCTTGGAGGTATTTCCAGGAGGAGGGAGTTCATTCAGATAGTTGTGGGTGGTGGGGATATTGAATTTTATTTCTGGTTTACAATAAGTATACTGAGGAGAAAGGACCATATTTGAAAATTTTTCATTCCGTATCAGGTTCACATGGATCAATTTCTCTTTGAAAAAAAGATTGATTGTTCTTTTTTAGTACATGAAGACTAGGTAAATATTCAAATACAGCAAAACCGTTTAATGACCATTCAGATTCACTAGCTGTCAGATACAAAAGAAAACCAAGATCATTTCTAATATTTTGACTTTCAGGATATTGCATCTGGAATTCCTGTCCACATTCTCCCTTTACCTATTCTCTTCAATTGGCTGCTGTTGATCACCCAGGTCTCAGCTAAGACATCACTTCTTGCCAGAAGTCTGCAAAGCCACCTTCATTTAACACAAGTTCTCACCTGTATGCAGTTTTGCTCCTTTCTCCAGGGAACATTTGGCAATGTCTAGAAACATTTTTGTTTGTCAAAATGTGGGAGGAAGGTGCTACTGGCAACTAGTGGGTAGAGGCCAGGGACACTGCTAAGTATCTTACAATGTACAGGGCAGCCATTCCAGCAAAGATTATCTGTCCCATATGTCAGCAAGGCTTCTATTCAAAAACTTCGATTTAACCCATGGAAGCACTTATCATACTGTATTGGCTTTGCCTGGTTCCTGCTCCTGCACAACAAGAACATGCTTTGTTTTTCATTATGTTTCCTGTGTACCTGGTATGCATTAGGTAGATGGTAAAATTGAAATGACTGGCTGGCTGAATGAATAAATGAAGTTACTATGACAAATGAAAGAAACGGAAACAAGACCACAGCAATTTTTATTGTTAACGAAGTATTTCTAGATTGTCTAGTTAAAATGTTCACAGTTTACAAAACACTTTAAAATCAAACACTTTAAAATCATTATTGTGCGTGATCCAGCAATGCAGCTAAGCAAGTAGAGCATAAATTATTAACCCCATTTTTACAAAGAAGGCGCCAATTCTCAGTGGAGTTAAGAGGCTTGCCCAATGTAAATGATAAACAGTGATCTAGCATTGGAGGCTTTTCACAAACTCCTTATTGATTTGTAACAACATTTAGGCACTTGGAAATAATCACTTAGCTATGGAGTGGATATTACACTATCTCTTTCCTACTTCCAAAGAGGACAAGTTTTACCTTTGGGCTATCAGAACCTAATAAACCACTCAACTTCAGCTAACAAAAGCAAGGGTCATTAAGAAAAAGACAGTTACTGGCTTTTAGAAGTGTCGGCCTAATAATACAGTACAATTATAGGATAATGTGTCACTTAGCAATTCCTTTACAGGTAGCTTAAAGATGCCAAGGAAATGTCTTAAGTTATGACTAAAATAAACCATTCTTTGTCGAACCCCAAATCAGCCAGATTTGCTGCACATTTAGAACACAGAACATGTACAAGGTGGATTTCAAAAACAGATTCCCTAGATTTGAAACCCAACTCTGCAACTTACTAACTCTATTTCTTTGGGCAAATATCTTAACATCTGTGTATGTACCTTCATTTACTTAACCATAAAATGAGTGGTATAACAATAACCATCTCATGGGATTGTTGAGAGAGCAAACTGTGTTCATATAATGAAGCATTTAGAACAGTGCCTGACAGAGCAACTGCACAATAACTAACTTCCTTTCTTTTCTTTTTTCTTCCTGTTTTTGTTTTCTTTTTCTTTTCTTTCCTTCTTTCTTTCCTCTCTGTTTCTTTCTTTCATTTTTTTCTTCTTTCTCCTTCTTTCTTTCTTTTCCCCCACCAGCTCTCCTCCCTGTCCTCCTCCTCCGCCTCCTCCTCTGCCTCCTTCTTCATTTCTGTTCATTTTTCTATGTAAAACTAAATATTTCCATGTAAAGAACTTCCTTGGAAATATATAAGTTATATTAACATGCTATATGTTTCTCAGATATTTCAAATATATGTTTAACAATCTACAAATCAACTTTGACTAATGTAGTGAACATTTGTACTTCTTGGCTCCTCAGCATCCTACTCAACTGAACTTCTTTGGCAATAAACCAAGTTATTTTGTGGGAATTTCCCCACTTATATGGTGTAAAATTTTTATGGAACTGTATGTAATGGCATCCTGCCCTCTGACAATCTGGGGGTTGGATGTTGGATCCAAGTTTAATGCATAGACTTTTCTTCCAGGGACTCTGAATCTCGAAAGATGTAAAACCCAAAATCAAACAAAAGAAGTCTGGAATCTATTTGTTACAGTAACAACTACATGAGGAGACTAGCAAATAAATAATTCCTGCTATCTAAGCTTTGGAAGCCATCCTGGCACCTGGCTGTATTAGGTTGCCAGGGCTGCTATAACAAAATATTACAACGTGGGTAGTTTAAACAACAGAAATGTATTGCTTCACAATCCTGGAGGCTAGAAGTCCAAGGTCAAGGAATTGGCACAACTGTTCCCTTCCAAGGGAAAAATCTCTTCTGTTCCTCTCTTTCCTAGTTTCTCGTGGTTGCCACAACATTTGGTATTCCTTGGCTTGTAGGTATGACAGTCCAACCTATGCTTGGTGCCCATGCAGCATTCTTTCTGTGTGTGTTTCTTCACATGGCATTGTTTGCTAAGGATGCCAGTCATATCTTATTAGAAACCCACCCTGCCCAATGTGACTGCATCTTAATTTAACTAATTAATCTGCAATGATGCTATTTCCAAATAAAATCACTTTCTGAGGAACAGGAGGTTATGACTTTAACATATGAATTTTGAGGGGACACTATTCAATTCATTACACTGGCCTTTATACCTTTGATAGGACTAATACCATCACTATTCTGTGAGCAGTTTAACCTTCTTTCAATAAATTTCTCTCCTTCTTAGTACCATTTTCTTCTTAAAGTCTATTTCTGTTGCTTGCTATCAGGAAATCCTAACTGCCACAAGTCATATCACAGATAAGTTTAATCCCAATAAAATTGTTCATTGGTAGTTTATTATTCAAAATAAAATTGATACCTTTCATGTTACCTAGAATTAGCTCATGCTATGAAGGAAAAAAACAAAATTGTATAGCTTAAAATTACTAGAGCAAACTTAAGTAAATCATATTACTAATTGTAACAAAATAGAAAAACATAGGTATGAAACACAATGTGCACTTTTTTTATATTTCAGGCTGAGAAAAAAATTGAAAGTCAGGTTTATATCTAAAGAAGATAGTAATGATGAGAATCTCATGAATCTTTTGATTGACATTTAAATTAGTGCAACATTTTGGAGGACAATAATATCTTTCACTATCTTCGAAATGTGTAACTTTCAATCTTGCAAATACATTTCTAGGAATTTATTCTACAATAATACCTGTGCACATGCTCAAACATTTGTGAAGGATGTTTTTTGCAGCTCTGCTAATAATGGTAAAATTTTGGAAAAATATAAACACTCATGATATATTAAAAAGTTAAGAATGAAGTAGATTTACATGTGCTATTATGAAAAGACATTTTAGTTGTCAAAATAAAAAGTTGAAGACTGCTATAGGCAATGATGTTCTATTATTACAAAATAAAAGTTCTATAGGCATATGTACCCATATATATGTATATTTATAAACATATCTAATGGGGACCTGCAATTATAGTCTAAAGCTATTAATAGTGCTTCCATGAGAGAGTGAAATTGGTTACAGGAATGCTCAGGAATCCTTTAGTATTTCAGTTTACACATTTCTATTTTTTTTTCTTTTTTTTTACAATGCACATCTTTTTTTCTTGAGACAGAGTTTCACTCTTATTACCCAGGCTGGAGTGCAATGGCGCGATCTCGGCTCACCGAAACCTCCGCCTCCTGGGTTCAGGCAATTCTCCTGCCTCAGCCTCCTGAGTAGCTGGGATTACAGGCACGTACCACCGTGCCCAGCTAATTTTTTGTATTTTTAGTAGAGACAGGGTTTCACCATGTTGACCAGGATGGTCTCGATCTCTTGACCTCATGATCCACCCGCCTCAGCCTCCCAAAGTGCTGGGATTACAGGCATGAGCCACCACGCCTGGCCCACATCTATTTTTTTGCATAAAAAATAAATTAATGTTGTTCATACTTGAGTAATAAAAAGAGCTCTTTTCAAAGAAATTATCTTTGACTGCCTTGCCAGTCTTGACCTATATGTTAATTATAATGTCATAAAAATGTATGCAAACATAAAATAAATCTAGGAGGCATTCACTCATTAAGCTAAATTGAATATAAAATAAAAAATAAAATTCTGTTTTAACTAAAGTAAAACTTGACACTGGATCATCAATGTTGGGTTTAACAGCATGTGGTAAACATTAAGCTACACCATCCAGGTCACCTTTCAAGAAAGGAATTGCTGACCAGCTCTGAAGAGTGCAGTCAGCAAGTAGATTCCAGCTGTCACCTTCTTCAAAGTCTGCCTCAGCTGTAGCCTTCTGGCTCAAGGTCATGCCTCTCCTGGAGCAGACTGCATCTGGTGAGAATGGATATAAAGGCCCACCAATCAGCTTGATATGAAACAGCTGTAACCATCAGCGCTTGCCAGGGATCCCTTCCAGGGTGGCTGAAGTATTACTGGTCTGCACCAAAGTTCATCTCCTTCTTGTTCCGGTCCGTGACTTGTTCTCCTTTCTTTCACGGATATTGACCTCAGATGTACGTCTTGCACCCCAAGCTCTGTGATTCCAGAAAACTTAATCTGCAACACAGTAGAAAAATAGAGTCTATGCTTCTCTAATGTGTACTTTGATAACACTAATACCAGCAATGGATATTTACTTAACAACACTAAACAGTATTAATGACATCTAGACTATGTTTGCCATTCAATAAAACAAAGAATAACTTGTGCACTTAATACAATTCCTTTTGGTTTCCATTACTTAATTAGTGATGCAGCTGTGCCCAGTAGTTAAAAGCTCCAACAGCTCATCTTCCCATTATGCAGAAGAGAAAATATTTAACGAAATATTATACTAAAGAAGAATCAGAGCAAATGAAAACATAAACAATTGCTGATCTGCAGCAATTGTTTTTATACATTTGCATACATTGACATGACATTATAATTAACACTATATAGGTCAAAACTGGTGAGGCAGTCAAGAAGAATTTCTTTTAAAAGAGCTGTTTTAATTACTCAAGTATGAACCATATTAATTCATTCTTTTGCAAAAAATCTGCATTGTAAAAAAAATAGAAATATGTAAACTGAAATACAAAACAATCCCTAAACATTCCTATAACCAATTCCACTCTCTCATGAAAGCACTATTAACAGTTTTAGACTATAATTGCAGGTCCCCCATTAGATATGTTTATGAATATACATATTTGTAATAATATCTGCAAATAAAATCTGCAAAAACATAAACAGTTGCTGGGTGAAAAATATTGCACTTAAACAGGCAGTTATTTCAATGAGGCATTGTACCAGCTACCAATTACTTCATAAAACATTGCATGAATTGCGGACAATAATTCAGAAACATATCTCACGAGATAATTATTCAAGGCTGTTCAATAAATGTTTACTCCAAACTGGCAATTATTTCTTAACGATGATGATACATTCAGAAGGAGTTTGCAAAAACAACCATGAATAGATATGCTGAAGGGAACCTAAGCTCATACCAGAGTCTAAGGTTCAAAATCTTTTAAGAAGATAAACACAAACGAAAAACAAAAATTCTTTTTGCTGAGCGAGCTCTTTCTTCTATATTTGTTCATTTCTTTTATCCATTTATTCATGAATTATAGGTTACCTATTTTGTATTTTAAACTATTGGGATAAAGAAAAATAGTTCTTATTCTTTTTTTTTGAGACAGAGTTTCGCTCTTGTTACCCAGGCTGGAGTGCAACGGCGCGATCTCGGCTCACCGCAACCTTCGCCCCCTGGGTTCAGGCAATTCTCCTGCCTCAGCCTCCTGAGTAGCTGGGATTGCAGGCACGTGCCACCGTGCCCAGCTGATTTTTTGTATCTTTAGTAGAGACGGGGTTTCACCATGTTGACCAAGATGGTCTCTATCTCTTGACCTCGTGATCCACCCGCCTCGGCCTCCCAAAGTGCTGGGGTTACAGGCATGAGCCACCACGCCCAGCCAAATAGTTCTTATTCTTAAGAAGGAGTTTAAAATAATTCTGGGAGTGTGCAAGAAAGATACAAAAAGTTGTCCCTGACCTTCTCTCCAACTTCATTCCTACCATTCTTCCCTTCAGTCAGCCAGCTCTAGACTATTTTCATTTTCTCAACATTCCAAATTTGTCCATAGGTAGGCTGTTTATTTCTGCTGTATTCTCCATTTATATTTGTACTGTCCAATAGAGTAGTGACTAATAATGTGGCTATTGAATCCTTGAAATGTAGTTACCCTAAATTGAAATGTGCCGTAAGTGTAAAATATTCATTCAATTTAAAAATTTTTTACCAAAAAAATTCATGTAAAAGAGACTGCTAATAATGTGCTAATATTATTACACGAATAAATAACATTTTGGAAATATTGGGCTCAAAAAAATTTTTAATTAATTTTAGCTTTTTTACTGCGACTACTAAAAATTTTAAAATTATATAATGTTTCATATTTGATTTTTATGACAGATCTGGTCTAGAAAATTTCAGCCTATTTATGCTTGCATCTTCACTTTCCAGTATCAGTTTATCATCCTCTCTTTAAAGAAGTTTTTTCTGACTACCATTCTAACGAAGACACACCAGCCTCACTTACCTAATCATTCTCAATTTCCCTTTATTGTGCATTTGTTAAAAAAATAATAATAACATAAAATTTACCTGAAAATGTTTTAATGTATATTACAGTGTTGCTAACTACATGTACATTGTTGTGTAGCAGATCTCTAAAACTTTTTTATCTTGTGTAACTAAAACTTTATACCCATTGTACAGCCACTTCCTAGTTCCTTCTTTCCCTGGCCCCTTCCCCCAGGCGCTGGCAACAACCATTATAGCTTTTACTTTTATGATTTTGTCTGCTTTAGATATGTAAGTGAAATCATACAGTGTCCGCCTTTCTCTAACTTGCTTATTTTACTTAATGTCCTCAAGGTTCATCCATGTTGTCATATATTAAAAAAAGATATCCTTCTTTTTATATGTGATATCCTTCTTTTTTAAGGTTGAATAGCATTATTCACAATAGCTAAGAGATGAATGTTTTATCTCTTAGCTATTGTGAATAATGCTGCATGAACAGCCAATTGTGAAAAATAATGTATTAGTTCTTTGAAAAATTAAAAATAAAACTATCTGGTTTGGCAATTCCACTTCTGGGTATTTATCCTAAATAATTGAAATCAGGATCTTGAAGAGATATTTGCACATCCACATTCGTGTAAGTTTTTCTCAGCATTTATTATTATCTGACATTATCTTACTCACCCATTTTTTTCATCATCGCTACCAGAACATAAGCCCCGTGTGTACAAACCTTATACATCTTCTTCACCATTGAATACACAGCTACCAATACAATGCTTGCGACTTACTAGATATTCAAGAAATAATTACTGAACAAGTGAATAAAGATGCACCTCAAGTCTAAATCAAGGTGTATCCAATCTAACTGTGAAAACAGAGGAGGGAGCATCCAAGATTGAGGGTAGTTGGCTAAGTTCACAAGTCAGAGGAGAATTCATTCATTCTTCTATACAGGCAGCCATCTTTCTATCCATCTTTCTACCACTGATCCATTTACTCAGAAAACTTTTTTTAAGCATGTCTGTTTTCATCACTGTACTATTGACGAGGGAATACAGTGGGAAATAAAATTAACTGGGCCTCTGACATTAGCTATTTTACAATCTAGATGGAGAAATAATCTAACATAAATAGTTATTTATTACATAAAACATTAATATTTATAATGTTGATGAGTGCGAGAGAGGGCAAGGCATCTAGGAAGTCAGAAAAGGTTTCCATGGATAGGCAACATTTATGCTAAGATCTGAATCATAAGTGAGCCTGAGCAAAGTCCCAAAGAGACAAGGGAGAAAGAGGAATTCAGAGAAATTCAAATAACTCTGTTCTGCTTGGGGCACAAAGTATATATATGAGACAGATAGAATGGCCAGCAGAAATGTAGATAATTTTACATACAGAATATATAATAAGCTAAATAAATATATGTTTATATAGAAGGAATTATTCAACAGTGACCTTAAACTTTGAAGTTAATGGCACATGACACTGGGCCAATTATGAAATTTAGGAGTATCGGATTTAAATGAATGCGACTAGCCTTATATCAAATTTTCACCACTTTTTAAATTGATCAAATAAAGGAATAGAAGTTTATTTATAGAATGTTTGAAAGTTCGGAAAACACCACTAAAAGAAAATTAAAATTATCCCTGATCATACTTTCCCAACATAAGTACCATTAAGATTTTGGTCACCTACCTTGAGGGTTTTTTAATACATATATACACATATTATTTACAAAATGGGTTAACTATAGCAGTTTTTATATTCTTATGGATACCTCAAAGAATAGTAGGACCAATGACCAGAGAATACCTATAACTAACTCTCATTTTTCTAGGAATAGAAATGATAATCAAAATTTGTTTTATGTACTACACTCTCCCCTAAAATTCAGAAAGTAAAATCAGTAGTTTTCATGACATTTTCACAAAACCAGTAATGTCACAGGAAGTCTTTGATTTAAATCTAAAGAAAGATGCTTTTCCTTTTTCCAAATACATGGCCAGACACTTAGAATATTATAAAGTCTTGCTATAAATAATTAAACATAACCCGCCTATGCCTCCTAGTAAAAGACATGAACCAAATATATTTATGGGATGCAGAACCTAAGCTGATTATCATGTACTTATTCCCTTACCTAATCAAGACTGGTTTGTAATTCAAAACAAACATCACAATCTTTAGAGGGAAAAAAAAAACTGATAAGCATGAATGGTCTATAACTCTAACTTTTTAAAAAGTAAACCATTTTCAATCAAACCATTTTCAGTCATACCGTAATCCTCTCAAAATTGACCACTTTGGGAATCAAAACATTTAGCTCTTGATAATTTTCTATATTGTATTCTTCCCAATAATGAAAAATATATATAGTTTGTTACTCAAAATTTCTTATTTTCTTAATTATAGCACTTATCAGTTGGCAACTGTAGATTAAGGGCTCCCATTCTTCATCCACCCTTGTCATTGCACATTTCACTGTATAACTTTGCAGAGTTCTCCTGTTCTAACTGAATGTTCTGCCCCACCCCTTGACTCTGACTCAGTCATGTCAACAAGCAAATGTGAAATCAGCAATAGCTTGATAAACTATTTGCATATCTTGACTTGCTCTGTTGCTTGTCTGTGATTGCCACAAATACATGTTTCAACTAACTTGCCGGAGTAGAGCTGAATAGTTACAATCATCCCAGCTATGGCTATCCTAGATGAGCCCAAAGCCAGATGATGTCCTGGTGGTGAGCACACATCAGACTCAAAGAACTGCCAGACTAATGGTAACATATATTGTCAACTTGCAGACTCAGATCTGTAAGCAAAACAATGGACAGTTGGTAGCCACAGAGCTTTGGGGTAATTAGTTACACAGCATTATTGAGACAATGGATGACTGATACTACAATTATACCCTAAAGTAACAATTATCTTCACAAGCATTATTTTTACTTCTCAAAAGAAGACAAAATGTATTGGAAAAGGTAATAAATTAATAAATATTATTTTTCTTTCTAAATAAATAAGTTTTTACAAAGACACTCCTCTGCCATGAAATACAATTAATCTACTTGAAAAGGTAAGGGTAAAAACTACTCACCATAGTTTTTGGCCAGCTCCAAGCTTCTGTGATGAGTGTACAGAGAAAAAAACTATTACTCCTATTAGACTGATAAAGTTATTTTTATAATTGTTGCTCTCCAAGTTGGTTTTTCTTAAAACTAAAGCAAGATATCTGGTCACCAATTTGAAGTTAGAATTGTTCAAGCACAGGCAATGGAGAGATGTTTAGAACAACATTGCTAACAGATATTCTAAAAGCATGATACCACTATTGCAGTATTGTATTAGTCCATTCACATGCTGCTAATAAAGACATACTCAAAACTCAGTAATTTATAAAGGAAAGATACTTAATTGACTCACAGTTCAGCATGGCTGGAAGGCCTCAGGAAACTTACAATCATGGTAGAAGGGGAAATAAACACGTCTTTCTTCACATGGTGTCAGGAGAAAGAAGTGCCCAGTAAAATGGGAAAACCCCTTATGAAACCATCATATCTTGTGAGAACTCAATTGCTATCACAAGAACACCATGAGGGTAACTGCCCCATGATTAAATTATCTTCCACTACATCCCTCCCATGACATGTGGGGATTATGGGAACTACAATTCAGGATAAGATTTGGATGGGCACACAGCCAAACTTTATCAACCATTAACAACTATGGGAATAGAAAAGAACCTATGTAGAATCCACATTATGAAAGCCCCCAAAAGATGAAATTTACCAGGAATAAATATCATATTTTGTGCTTGGGATTAATCATTTACACTAAGTATGGTATAAGGTAGATGTAACTTAGCACAGCAATTACTTGAAATTCAATTACAGTTAACATGAAAATACATGATGGAAAATGCAAATAAACTGAATTAAGTTTCCAGCATTGACTAAAAAAAGGAAGAGTACTAACTTATATTTGACTATAATGCATCAAGATTCAAATTATGATAAAGGCACTAAAAATGAGTAAAATAATTTATAACTAACATATTAATAAAAAGAAAATATGAAATTAAAAATAACTGAATAATATACAAGAAGTATGTAAAAAAAAACATAAAGCCTGTGAGACTAATTTAAAACAAATACTAAATATTAACATAGATGCCAAAATATGTTAATTATTGTATTACATATAAGAATCTTAAAGATTGTCAGCCTAGAAAGGAAAAGAAATGGTTTGCAAAATCACATCTAATATATAAAGACACAGAAAAATAAGAAGTAAGGTTAAAAAAGATATACCAGACATTTCTAACTAAAAGGTAGCTCACATCACAAGACTAATAAACAAAGTAATCTTAAGACAAGAACATTTTCCAGAGATAAAGGCAGTGGTGGTGGAAGGTGGGAAAGAATATTTATGATGGAAATAGGATCAATTCACTATGAAGATATTACATTAAAAAGTAAATCAACAAATAACAGAATAACAGATTCAAAACACATAATACATATTGAGGGAAAAAAATTAGATAAATTTGTAAACATACTGGAAACATTTAATAAACATACTGGAAAAATGTTCCCAGCATGTTTAAAAAAATTAGATAAATTTGTAAATATACTGGAAACAATTTTCTTTCAAAAATTGCAAGAAAAACCAAAAAAGAAAAAACTAGTAAGGATATAAAAATTTTTCCAATATGGTTAGCAAACCTGAAATAATTAAAATATATAGGAACCACACTAAACAATGACAATATACATTCTAGTCCAGTGCTCATATTCACCAAAAAATAATATCTTAAAATGAGACTGAATAAATTTCAGAAATATTATGGCATTTAAAGTATGTTCTCTGGCCACACTGAAATTTAAACTAGAAATCTGCAACACAAAGTCAGCCAGAAAATTCATAATTATTTGGGAATTATGCAAATCATTTTAAATAATACAGGTAGCAAAAAATCTTAAGGAAAATTATTTTAAAAAATTGTAATTCTGTGATACTAAATATACAGCAAAGCAAATCTTGAAGGATTCAGCTAAAGCAGTGCATAGAGGAAAACGTATAGCCTTAAATATATAAATTAAAAAGAGAAAACATTTATAAATCAATAACATAAATATATATTTTAAAAATTGCTAGAAAAACATTAAATTATCCCGAAGTACAAAGCAATGCCTTATTAAAAATAAAAACATAATTAAAAATAAAACAGAATAAAAAATCAACAGAGTCAACAGTGGTTCCAGTAAAACACTAATAAAATTGATTAACTGTTAATGAGACTAATAAAGAAAAGTAAAAGCACAAATTACCAATATCAGAAATAAAAAGGAAGTCATTACTTCAGATCTATATACAGTAGAAAGAAAAAAAAACAATGTTGTTCAAATACACCTATGGCTTGTATACTTACCTTTATATATATTATGTTTCAACAACATTTTACTTTTAATAGTGCAGGATTTTTAAAAATGGAACTATTATAGTGTTCGAGTAGCACAGTTCTTCCCTACTAAACTCTTAAGTTCTTAAAGGAAGGTACTGTTTATATTTTTTTGTATTACTAGCTATAAGAAGACTAGGGATAATATATTCTTATTTTAAAAAATCCATACTAGATGTAGACTAAGACTTATCTTTTCCCAATGTGCCTAGTATAGCATGGACATATAATCTTAGGTAATATTAATTGATTAAAATGATTAAGTTATCTGGGAAACAACTTATTGGCTCATACTCCAGTTCAGCTTGTTCACAATTTAAGTTTTAATAAGCCAAGAAATATAAACCAGGAATCAGTCACTTGCTAATTTGGTGGCTATAAGAAACTGAACTGGAAACAAAGAAGAAACTTAAAGTAGATAATGTCACAAAAATATTATTTTAATTTGTTATATGTATCAAAAATAATACATGAGCAATAAATGCTTATTGAGGGTAAAGATAATGTACATCCTTTTTCATTACTTCATCATTTACACTATCTTAATAAAGACAGAAACTCTTATTCACCACTGTATCCCCACTGTCTATCATAGCCCATAGTACTGTATTAGAATTCGACAAATATTTACTCAATAAATAAATGTATTGCTTTGTGTACATTATTTCTAATATTGAAATGAGTATCACTGTATTTATGATAATGACTTACTGTGCAAGTTATAGATTTAAATATTATAATAGTAATATTTTTGCAAAATGCTTATTTCTATATGAAATTACAAATATGCATTCATCTAATGGTACTTTAGAAATTCCTGAATCTGTAATATGATTAAATTCTCTGAGAATTAAACTGAGACTATATTCTGGAACTATGACCAACTTCAAGGTTCAATTGTTTTAGCAATACAATAATGTAAATATATAGAATTCATGCAGGCAGTGAGATTTCTCAATGAAACTACAAATCAATTTGGATAAACTTATTTTTTATAAAATTTCAAAGATTATATGGCTAATATATATATATTTATTGAGATATTTTGCCATCACTGTGAGGAGTAATGCAGTGACTGAATTAATTTTGAGATAAATATATGAGCTTAACAGTTATTCCCAATAGGAATAATTATAGCACAACTTTTTCTAAGAAAAAAACTACAATAAAATGTGATTCAATATATAACATACATATTTCGTAAAGATACATATATATTTTTTTGTGTGTATGTATATTCAGATATATGAATATATTTGCTTTAAGCAAAGCCAATGCATGAAAGAAACATTAATTTACAAAACAAGTTAGTGGTTAATTATTTATATTTCTAAGATTTACTATAGGGTGCATTTAAGTAAGAGGAAATCCCAGGTCATTTAAATGTGACTCTTATTTGCTTCAGAGTCAGCTTTCCAGAAACTTTCTTCCATCACTACGGGTGTGCAAATACAGCAGGACTATTTTCAAAGACAGAATTTCTGTTTGGAGAAGGAGAAAAACAGCACTTTCCCTAAGATTCTTGGATTCTATTATCAGTATGTAGCTCCTTGAGGCCAAGTCCCATGTCTCATTTCCTTTCGAGCTTTTCACCTGGTTAACATAGGCTAAGACCTTAACAAATTACCTGAGACAGGTGCAATGGTATACACCTATATGCTCAGCTATTCTGGAAGCTGAGGCAGGAGGACTACTTGAGCCTAGGAGTTCAAGACAAGCCTGGACAATATAGCAAGACCCCATCTCTAAAAAAGGAGCCAAAAAATAAAAGTTATCTGTCAAATTTGCAGGTCACATATCTAATAAAGGGTTAATATCCAAAATCTATATGAAACTCACACAACTCAATAGATAAAAAGCCAAATAATCCAATTAAAGACTAGTTGAAGGACATAAATAGGCATTTTCCTCAAGATGACATACAAATAGACAACAGGTTTGTGAAAGGTATTTAACATCACTAATCATTGGGGAAATGCAAGTCAAAATCACAATAAGATATCATCTCATACATGTTAGGATGGCCATTATAAAAAAGTCAAAAGATGACAAATATTGTCAAGGGTGTGAAGAAGGACCCTTGTGTACAGTTGGTGGGAAGGTATATTGATTCAGCAACTATGGAAAACACCATAGAGGTTCCTCAAAAAATTTAAAATAGTACTAACATAAGACCCAGCAATCTACCACTGGGTACTTATTGAAAGAAAATTAACACCTCTTAGAAATATCTACATTCCCATGTTCATTGCAGCATTACTCACAGTAGCAAAGACATGGAAACAACCTAAGTGTCCATGGATAGATTAATGGATAAAGAAATCATGGGCCGTGTGTGTGTGTGTGTGTGTGTGTGTGTGTGTGTGTGTGTGTGTATGTGTCTATATACATACACAAACACCTCACATATATATATGAAATATATATAATAAACAATAAAAATATATATGAAATATATATATGTGCATATATATATTTCACCCTTATATGTGAAACCTAAAAAAAAAGTCAAGAAGATAGAAACAGTACAATGGTGATAAGCAGGGATTTTTTGAGGAACCTCTATGGTGAGAAGGAGAGGAAATGAAGAGAACTAGGTAACCTGCAGTTATGTAGGATAAGTATCTCTAGCTATGTAATGTATCAAAGAGGACTACAGTTAATAATGTAGTACATACACTGAGAATTTGCTGAGAGTAGATTTTGAAACCACCTTTGTAAAAATTATAACAGGGAGAATATTATGACAGTGAAGGAGCTCTGATCTAACCAATTTCATTTTGTCTTTAACCTCCAAACTACCTTTGGTCATTCCTGGGCATGCGTCAAGCTAACTTTGGGAGATATTTAGTTTACAAGTTAAATGATAATAGCTTTTCCCAAAAACTAAATCATCTTTGTAAAACTAATGAAAGGACACCAGATTAGGAAGAGAGAGAGAGGGCTTGAATTCTACTAAGATATAGGCTTAGTTAACAGAATGCTAGCCATTATTCCAGATGTCACAGGATTTACAACCTCCCAGTCAGTCCTGTAATTAACATCACTATTATAGAACCTAATATTGTCCTTTTGAGATGCCTTTTAGGCTTTCTCCTTTCTAAGAATGAAATATCTATACTCAGACCCTCAACTCTGGACCTAACCAGTCCTGTAACTCTCCACACAGAACCGAAATAAGAGCATTTTTCCACTGTCAGCCAAACTATCTTTGAAAAGGCCTCTAAATTTTCCAGGAGGCTGATTTGAGTAATAGTAAAACTCCAGTCTCTCATTTAGTCAGCTCTATATGTATTAAACCCTTTCTCTACTGCAATTCCTCAGTCTTGATAAATCGGCTCTATCTGGGCAGCAAGCAAAAAGAACATATTGGACAATTACAATTTTAGGTGTTCTTACCATACGCACGAGCATGATAACTATGAAAGGCGATGGGTAAGTTAATTTGCTTAACTGTAGTAATGCTTTCACTGTGTAATATACATCAAAACAACATGTTGTACACCTTAAGTATACATACTAAGAAAGAAAGTAAAAAAGTCTACTAGCCAGATTCAGTAAGTTGTATGTCTGCATGAGTAGCCTTGTAGTTCTGTTGTGAGAAAATGCTTTAAAATCTGTCTCTGTGCTCTGCTTTTTGTTTTTTTTTTTTTTTTTGTACTACCTGCTATTCAGCAGAGACATCCATTGCCTCTGGAAGAATTAGAATTGTTAGAGGTGGAAAGCACAGAGAAAGAAAGCAGCACTATTCTGTATTTGACTTCCAAAACAGTCACTTGAAGCTTGTTTCAAAGACAGTACTCTTGAAAGCCAAAGTATTTAAGTTAGAATTGAAATGTTAAAGAAGTTTAAAAAAAAGTGAGAAAAGATTTTGTGTCACAGAGGAAAGTCCTAAAGAAGCAGAACTAGCTGGGCACGGTGGCTCACGCCTGTAATCCTAGCACTTTGGGAGGCTGAGGTGGGCGGATCACCTGAGGTCAGGAGTTCAAGACCAGCCTGACCAATATGGTGACACCTCATCTTAAAAAAGAAAAAGGAGCAGAACATAAAATTCATTCACAAGAAATACATTAGGAGAAATGCAGATGAACAGCAAAATAACTTAACCCAAAAGGGAAAATTAAGGTTGCTCTATCCAGGAGGGTAGAGCAAAAAAGGACACTTGAGGAAGACCAGGAGAACCAGGAAGTGGAACACATGAAGAGGCAAAGTGTAAGACCTCCCACCTCTGCCTGAGCCATCAGGAAACCCAGGTAACCCCCACAAGCCGCCCTTGTCATTTAAATGAGTGCCCAAGTGTAGCTGGAAAGGAATCCCAATCCAGATCCCAAGTGACCATTCTGGGATCTCACACAAGAAAGAATTTAAGGCAAATCAATAGAGTAACATGAAAGCGACCTGAAAGCAAGTTTACTGGAGAAGTAAAGAAATAAAAGAATGGCTACTTTTTGGCAGAACAGCAGCATGGGCTGCTCAGCTGCTTACAATTATTGTTACTTCTTGATTATAATGCTAAACAAGGTGTGGATTATTCATAAGTTTTTGGAAAAGGAGTGGGAAATTTCCAGAACTGAGGATTTCTTCTCTTTTCCAACCATATAGAGTAACTTCCTGACACTGTCATGGCATTTGTAAACTGTCTTGGCACTGGTGTTAATGCAGCATTATAATCAGTGTATAATGAGCAGTGAGGGTGACCAGAGGCCATTTTCATTTCCATCTTGGTTTTGGTGGGATTTAGCCAGCTTCTTTATCACATGCTGTTTTACCAGCCAGGTATTTGTGACCTGTATCTTGTACTGATCTCCTATCTCATCCTGTAACTAAGAATGCCTTATCCTTCTGGGAATGCTGCCCGCTAGGTCTCAGCCTTATTATACCCAACCCCTATTTAATATGGAGTCGCTCTGGTTTGAACACCTCTGTCACAAGTAGCATAGGTTGAGATATAGTATCGGTTTTCCTTCTCTTTGCCACAGGGTGAGAGCATCTCATCAATTACCAATTGGATGTGGTGGCCAATAATGATGTAAGACATTGCTCAGCCCATGCAGGCTACCCTATATTTATAATGCCCTCTCCCATGCTTAATTCTCTAAAACAGATGTAGGAACTCTAAATTCCCTGAAGGGGCATTATTAAAAAGAAAGTACTCAGCACCTAGAGGTTGGAATTAACCAGAATCAGTTTGAGATTCTTCCAAACTCCAAATCAGGACACGGTGAAATCCACCCACATGACACTGTTATTTGGACATGGACATCTCCAAGTCTAAAAATGAACAATTCCTGAAGATCTACAATGGTAGCATGTTTTATGTAAAATTATAAGAGCAGTAAAAATAGTTTTCTTTTTAACATAAGTAAATAAGTTAAACAAAACTATGAACAAAGGAGGAGAAATTTTAAATAATAAGGGTCATATAGGTTTAAAAAATTTATGTTGAGATGGGTCAGATTATTACACATCATCTCATGGACCAACTGCCTCACTTTATACATTAGGAAACTGAAATTTAGAAAGGCAAATCAAGTTTCCTAAGGTCTAGTGGTGAGACAAACTCAAAAATCTGTTCCTCTCTGTCATTTATGAGGGGGGTTTCCAAAATTTGACTTTATTTCTCTGTATCTTTCTTTATTCTCAGCTAGACAATCAGTTTGTAGTCTTTGCATAGATTGCTAACCCCAACTTGCTATGTAAAGATAATTCCTACATCAGGTTCTTTTGAGTTTATTGGTGAGACTTTCCTTTTGCAAAACAATCTTTATCTCTGTTCTCTTTTTTAGGGTAACATTTCCTCTGGGTTTCTACCTCCTTTAACCCTAGTTCCCACTTGGTTTTGACTGTAGTTTTATATGAGATTACTCCATTACCCCATCTCCTTCTAATTAACTTCCAGGATGTTTCCCTAAAATGTATTCAGAATGATGTAACAACTTTAATTTCTAATAGTGTCATACTAGTATTCAACTGACATAGCTGAAACGTAATCTACTTGCAGAATAACATATAAATATGTGTATGTCATTTTACGATGTATAAACTGATTTTGTGTGGCATTGTTTTGTTTTCTTCAAAATATGTATTTATATTTACTTTATTTGAAAAATACAGCATGTAGAGGTAAGAAAATTAAGTACCTATTGAATACCAAGTTGGAGAGCAGGGTCTGGAATTTAGGTCTCTGCTTCAAAATTCCATATTCTTCCTTCTATGCCAAAACTTCTTCAGAAAAAATTCCTGGGCTTGGCCCTTTTGTTGCTGGAGAATCAGAATTCATAGACGCTGAATAAATTAATGTATGAACTTCTGGTTTTGGGGAGTGAGCAACCCAATCATAATACTGGCCTCCTGCTTCTGATTAGGAACATGACAAGCAGCAATATATGGTGGTCAATATTAAACATGCTTTTGTCATCGACAAAGACAGAACAACGCTAAGTGCCTTGGGAACTTATTGGGGTCTGAAAGGAAAGGAATGAAGAGGCGTCACACATGGGTAGACAATGATTGGAGAGAAGGTTCCTAAGCAAGTCATTCCTGGCAATGGAATTTTGTAAGGAAGAACTGAAATCGGCCATGCCTCCCACCCCTGGGAATTAACCTTAAGAGAGATATGGCCCTGTTGTGTCTGGAATCTTCTGACCCCCTCCTCCTTTCAATCAGAATGGATCTGAATATAAAGTAAGCCTTGCTCTTCAAGACAGGAAATGATTCTAAGAATCTGAAGAAATTATATTTTCTAAGTAACTTATGACATCTTTAAGATCGAGGAGGAGTGCCCGTGTTGCAGGAGGCACATCAAGGAGTAGAATAGGTGGCTCACACACTGCACACATCCCCCCGACATCTGAAAGCTCATGAATTCACCTAAAATATGTAACCATCTCACACAGGACACAATTCAGTGAGTAAGAGGACAGGTTTTCTCTCCGACGACCCCGCAAACTCTTTCTGCTCCATTCTGAAGTCTAAACTTTGCATGTCCTATTTCTCAAGAAGGTTAAAAACTGCTTTTAATAGGTGCAACCTCATTGAACAGTATCTGCCCCCATGAAAGTGAAAGGGTTTGAGTTTCCCAATGGAACAGCCATGAAAAGGAAACTGCAAGTGCTTAGGTTGAACAATTAAGTCACAATTCTCATTCTCAACCTTTTTTCTCAAACTAAAAGATCAAAATCGCATTGCTCTACATCCTCAATAGATAACTCATATAGACAAATCAAAAAGATAATATATTTTCATTTCCCTCAGGAAGTTTTTAAGAAATTTGTAGTTAAATCTTAACACTTCCTTACAGTCTTTCAATTAGTGACTGGGCTCCCCCTATTGGAGCTTTGAGGTGTTGTATGCATCCTCTGTCATTTCTACCAATGCTCGTAAATAAAGTCTTTTGATTTTTCTTTTGACTCTTCAAAAACAAAGGACCTCATTAGGGAACTTCAATGCTTTACATTTTCTTCTTGTTGTTCTTCTTCTTTTCTTTGATTTATTGCCTCATTGATCCATTTATTCTTTTATAAGTGTTTTCTGAGCACTGCTATGCTAAACTCAGTAAAAGCACATATGGGAAATTTTGCATATTTGAACATGTAATTACGAACAGGACTTTGAGAAATTAAAGGATGTCCCAAGGAGGGACTCTGGAGGCTGCACATTGAGAACAACAATTGAAGTAATTACAAATGTAATTACAAACTAATTACCATATTTAGTATAATTACAAATATTTAGCCTGAATAAGAAGCTGAGATTATGACTTCACATATCAAAAGGTCTCTCATGCAAAGAAGAGATTAGATTTATTTTGTATTGTTTACAGCAGGATTTCTTGGCATTGGCACTATTGATATTTTGAGCTGGATAATTCTTTGTTATGGGAGGTTTCTTGTGCATTATAAGCTTATATTTATTATAGAGCCAGCATCCCTGAATTTTACCCATTTGATGCAGTTGCACTCAGTTATAACATCCAAAAATGCCTATAGACATTGCCAAATAGATCCTGGGGGGCAATATCATCCCAATTGGAAACCACTACTCTGGAATCTAGATTCCAAAGGAATTTCCAAAATAGATATTCAACTGGCAGGACTCTGAACACCATCTTACCAGTGGCTCCATACTTACATAGTTTATGAGATGGGAGTTGCTATACAGATGTCATACTCAGATCAATTCAAGAAAAAAAAATTTTCAAAAACCAGTGTTTGAGCACAAGTGGAATTATGAGGCTTATATTTTAATAAATTCCCTTTCTCTGGAATAATGCAACAGAGGTATGGTGATATCAGTAGGAAAATCTAGAAAAGATTCTATGCAATGAGTAGGTGCTAAGAGGGGTGATTCCTAAGGTCTCCATAATTGTGGTTCTTTGTCATGATTCTATATGGTTTTGTTATCCAGACCCAGATATTGTGACCACACAGAACATCATTAATTAGTGACAAACTTGATCAGCTGTTTCCTTGAAGAATTTAAAGACATGTTTGGCCATAATTAAAATTCTGCCATTTATTTTTTTGTCTGATCATCCAAAATGCCTAATCCTTTTTAGAATCTATGATTAAAACCCATCTGCTTTCTTTTCACGTTATCCAAAACAGTGGAGACTATTTTATACCTTTTTCTTTTTTAGCTGTCTCGGAATATATACTGGAATTACAGAGAGAAAGAACAGAACTGCACACATTGACCCCCCAATAGCAGATGTTTTGGATCATTGATGTAAGAGTATGTTGGTTACACTGTATTTTAATATCTTCCTGTGCTGCTAATTATACAATTATTCCAGAATGTTGTCAGATATGCTCACACATCTTCCAATGGAGAAATATCTTTACTTTTTTGGCACTGCCCCTGCCTTTTTGTTTTTTAAACTACCTTAATCCCAAAGCTATTTTCAAGAGGTTAGACATTTCCCAGCATTTCCCTCAGTACCCTCAGGCTCAGGAATATCAGAAAGATACTAATGCGTAGGGGCACCTCTGGGCAATGTATTAACTCGATCATGAGCACAGTTTAAAAAGCTGTTCAGGACAGGCGCGGTGGCTCAAGCCTGTAATCCCAGCACTTTGGGAGGCCGAGGCGGGTGGATCATGAGGTCAACAGATCGAGACCATCCTGGTCAACATGGTGAAACCCCGTCTCTACTAAAAATACAAAAAATTAGCTGGGCATGGTGGTGCATGCCTGTAACTCCAGCTACTCAGGAGGCTGAGGCAGGAGAATTGCCTGAATCCAGGAGGCGGAGGTTGCAGTGAGCCGAGATCGCGCCATTGCACTCCAGCCTGGGTAACAAGAGCGAAACTCCATCTCAAAAAAAAAAAAAAAGCTGTTCAGTATCACCTAAAAATGAGACATATACTTTACACTGACAATTAGAAGACTGTATGCAGGCCAGAATTTTTAAAAATAATTTTAAGCCCCAGAAAGCTTTTAAATAGTTGACTAGACCTATTACTGAGTTATTGAATGCATCAGTTATTAGATCATTTTTTAATTAAAAAGACAACAGAGAGTTCCACTGACTAGACCTATATTAGCTCCCCAGGTTGTTTCAAAGCCTCAAACGTTACTGGTTTAGGTTGGCTTTCCTCAAATGGTCAAAAATGGTCATTCTTAGAAAATATGGATAAAGTCTATATAAGACCATTCATATCTGACTGTTTCTTTCTATCCTTAAACCACAAGGTATAGGTAGAAGCCACTATCCAAAGTGTTAACTCTCTTTGTTTATTTAATAAGAAATCACTCATTTCTGAGTTACTCAATGCACTAAAAAACTCAAATTAAACTTAATGCTTCACATAATGTTTTCAATATATAAAACACTGATTGATATTACCATTGATCAGTTAACCTTGATTTTCATTTCCCTTCTATCATCAATAAGTTGTATGATTTTAAGATAACATTCTTTCTTCTGGTTTAGTTTATCTACCTTAAAATTACCAGATAGTTCTGTTTAAATAAAATTATGGAATTTCACACTTAGCTGGCAAAGTAGGAAATAGAACAAAGAGTGCTTTTGAAAAATAAGTAGCATAATTATATCTCAGTATTAAAAATTTTTTCTATAATCAACTCACTCACTTAACTTGTGTTCTTCCATGGCTCAAGATATAGGAGAAACATTTGAAACTTAAGATACAAGTCAAGAAAAAAATCTTTCACTGGTGTTTCAAATCAGTTAATTGCCATTTGACTTAGATTGTTAGATTACTATTTTTTTATTTTTATTTATTTTTTTTAGGAGCAGTTTTTAATATGACTAATGACAGAGAACCACAGTTACCACTGGGTGAGACATGCATGGGCAAACAAATTCCATACAAATGATAAAATACAGCAACCTTAATTTCACCACTGAGTCTTTCTCTGGGCACTTCTGCCTCTTTATACCCATTTGTATTTCCTAATTTTTTAAAACAATTTTCTTTTTTTTGAGACAGGGTCCCACTCTGTCATCCAGGCTTGAGTGCAGTGGCGCAATCACGGCTCACTGCAGCCTAGACCTGGGTTCAAACGATTCCCCCACCTCAGCCTCCCAAGTAGCTGGGACTAGAGGCACGTGGCACCACACCCCGCTAATTTTTTTTTTTTTAGATGGACTCTCATTCAGGTGGAGGCAGCTCGATTGCTTTAGCTTAGGATTACTGTTTTAAATAAAGAAGGCTATGCTTGATGGATGCTTCCCACTCTGGCTGGGGTATATATTAATAGCTGGCCTCCCCTCAGTGAATTCAAACCAAATTTCCTAAGACCAAGCAAAACACCCTGCTCCCATTTCCAAAGACTTACTGAGTGAATGTGTTATGCTGTACAAATTAATTTCTATCTGTTCTCACTGTTATGGTAAAATAAGAGACAACCCATAGGTTGTCCTAATTTGGCGGAATGTAGAATTTTAGATATAGAAATAAAGAAGAGGAATGCACACAACACACAAACACACACACACACACACACACACACACACAAAAAAAAAAAAAAAAAAAAAAAACTTTTTCAACACCACTTCTGTATCCATATAAAATGTTTCTGAATGCCTAAGGGGAAAATAAACTCATCCTCTGATAAAAGTAGATAGAAATTTGAATAAAATGTAGTGACAGCAAGTTCATCAAAATAGACGTAATTTCTAAATAACTACTCCAGCTTTATAAAATGCTCACAGTTTTTGTGTCTTTTCTCTATACTTAGCTATGTTTCTTCATAGGTATAGGAAAAAAGTTTCTGACTTAGCAAGGTTCTATTTATTATTTTATTTTATTTTTTTAAGATGGGGTCTCACTCTGTCACCCAGGTTGGAATGCAGTGGCACCATCTCAGCTCACTGCAACCGCCTTCTTCTGGGATCAAGGGATTCTCCCACTTCAACCTCTCAAGTAGCTGAGAACATAGACACATACCACCATGCTCAGCTGTTTTTATATTTTTCATAGAAACAGGGTTTCACCATGTTGGCCAGGCTGGTCTCGAACTTCTGAGCTCAAGTGATCTACCCACCTTGGCCTCCCAAAGTGCTGGGATTATAGGCATGAGCTACCAGGCCTGGCCACAAGATTCCATTTTTTTAAAAAGTGGGCAGTGGGTGGGTGCTCGCCATAGGAAAGATGCTTAAAGTGTTCTAACTTAACCTATAAAAGAGCTGCTGGTTCTTCCCACCAAAGCCAAAGCTTAAAATCACCTTCAAAGGTTGAGAGGAAGTGGTATAATAATTACTATTGAGTATACACTGTGTGCATATACCTAAGCAATTTTCACATATTAGCTCATTTAATCTTAACATTAACCTTATGAAATAAGATCAATTATTAATGCCAATTTATAGATTAGGTACATACAGCTTCAGTTATTTGCCTTTGATCACACAGTAAAGGTAACACAAAAATCAAAAATTCAAGTTAAATCAGCCCTACTTCAGAATAGTCCTCATTCTTAACCACTAACAATAATAACAAAATAACAAGAATAATCATCAGTACTACTATTAGTCATTACTGACAATAGTAGAAACTGTGTTACATTTTTTTCTCATTTAATCTTCATTTTTTTCTTATGGACTAAGGGTTAGTACTCCCATTATACAAATTCTGAGAGGTTAACTAAACAGCCTGTAAATAGGAGTGCATAAGTCTAAGCTCTGCATTTAAACCACTGCCTTGCACTGTTTTATGTAGGTATGAGGAGTGCCATATTCTGTAGTCAACCAGGAGTTATAAGAAAAGCAGAGGATGTTGGGTAAAGTTCTAACTGGCTAAGAGTTAATCAGCCAACAGACTCAGTGTAAACTAGTCAGAGGGAAGAAAAGCTGAAGCTAAGGTATAAATTAAGAAATTTTATGGTTGAGAAAAATTTGCTACCACTCAGACACAAGCAAGACCCTTTTTCAGCCATGTCCCACGTCATGCTCTAAAAGGACCTGGCCAATAGAAGTTGATGCCCCTCTTCTTACACATGTTTTGGTTATCTAGGACTTCTGAATTTCCTGCCCCAATGGCCTAGGGCTCTGGATCCTGGGGAACTCCCCAGAATGAGCTGCACCAGTGATGTACACAGTCAAAGGTTGGCAGGGACAGTGGCTTAAGTGATATAGGTGGAGCTTGGATATACAAACTTGGGTATCTGTCTTTGTATGAAAAGGAGCTGGAAATGGAAAGATAAAGATGGCAGGCCAGGAGCTGAGGAACAAAGGATGGCTCTCCCTACATTACTAGGTTTCAATATAGAATTATAATTAAGCCCAAAATGCTAAATTTGAGTCTGGCATTCCAAGATAACATAAAATTATAATTGGCAACAAGGATGGATCATATTCTATTGTATACTTTATGTAAACATTTGTGAGTATGATTTGTAACTTCTAAAGACCTATATCCTCTAGGTCATGCATGGTGGCTCACACCTACAATTCCAACATTTTGGGAGGCCAATGCAGGCAGATCACTTGAGATCAGGAGTTCAGACCAGCCTGGCCAACATGGCGAAACTCCATTTCTACTAACTATACAGAAATTAGCCAGGAGTGGTGGCATATGCCTGTAATTGAAGCTATTTGGGAGGCAGAGACAACAGAATCATTTGAACCTGGGAGGCAGAGGTTGTAGTGAGCAAGATTGTGCCACTGCACTCCAGTATGGATGACAGACAGAACAAGATTTTGTCTCAAAAGAAAAAATAAATAAATAAATAAACAAAGACTTATGTCCTCTAGACCTACATTTGCCCTCTTTCCCTGAGTCCCACAGATATGAAGGGCAAGCCTGGGCCAGGTCATGTCTTACTGTTTTTTCTCCCACAAGAAGCAAATATGCTTCTATGAGCACATAGGAGTTTAGTTGATATTGGTAAACCAACTTACTGTGTGGCTTCATGAAGGATACTTGCAATAGAGTCTCCTCAAATCAAAGGAAATGATGACTTCCTATAATCCCATTCCTCAGCCTCTGCTGAAGACAAGGGAACAAATCATCTGGTGTTGTGCAGGAGTTGCCATTTACATGACACGTTAGTGTTTCCTTCATTGGAAACAGATGTTTCATCGATTCATTTCAATGTTCATTAGCTTGACATGTAAGATTACGGTGTGCTGTCTACATGATGCCAGAACAGCCAGATGATTTAATCAAATTCAGCCCAACAAGCAGACGATTTACTTTGAAAGAGAAATTAGTTAATTTTGTTTGCTTGCTTGTTTTATCATTGTTTGTTTTTTTAACTATCAATTCTATTAAATTAATAAGCAAATCGGTTTTTTTAACCTGTTCTCTCCACAGCAGCCAATGCAAATCATGTAACAATGAAAGAAAAAAAATTCAGGTAAAAATGTAGGCTACTAGTCAGTTAATGTTGTTTCCAGTACTTACCTTCATTAAGCACGTAAGGAGATACTTCATATTGTTAAGACATCTGTGTAGGACTATACCACATAGCATGGGCCAGAAAGCCAAAGCAAATGGATGTACAAAATGCACTGAAACAGACACACATTCTAGGGAGGAGCATTTAATGGAGATGGCTAAACTCATCAGGCATAATGACTATGTTCACTTCTCATTCTGACATGCGTACTCTCACAAAATCCAAAATGCCTTCATGTCACATTCCTACAATCTCCCAGCATTCCTCCTCTTGTAAAATATAGGGAAAGGTTAATAAAGGTCATCTTGTAATAATTACGTGAGCCATCATTTACTGTTCGCCTCAACCCATTTCTTCCTTGGAGGGAAGGGGCAGAATGTCATGTTGCCAGAGATGTACAAACAGGCTCTGAGACTCAGGATCAGTTGTTTCGATACTGTATAAGATTCTCATCACTGACAACCACACAGTAGCATATTAATTAATTGACCATCTAACTGAAACCCATGTGTGAATCCACCTGACCCATTTTCTGTGGGTGGCTACCAGAAGCAGTATAGAGTGACGGGAAGTCATTGAAGTGGTGGCCCTAGCAGCCACAGCAGAAAGTGCCACCTGATTTGGGGAAGGCATGTTGGAGAAGTAAGGTGCCTTCATGGAATGACAGAAACTACTGGCCACCTGTAATCCCAGCTCTTTGGGAGGCCGAGGAGGGCAGATCACTATCAACATAGTGAAACTCCGTCTCTACTAAAAATACAAAAATTAGCTGGGCGTGGTGGCAGTTGGCTGTAATGTCAGCTACTTGGGAGGCTGAGGCAGGAGAATCACTTGAACCAGGGAGTCAGAGGTTGCAGTGAGCCAAGTTCGCACCACTGCACTCCAGCCTTGTGACAGAGTGAGAAAAAAAAAGCTAGAAACTTCTATTCTGGCCATGAGGAACAATTTATTTTCCAAGGCAGCCAACAAGCCATTTGGATCATAGTACAAATTTGAAGACTGGATAAAAGGAGTGAATTTCTCCAAGCATTTCCCTTTCCCAAGCAGCATCATCTCCCAGGGCTGCTTTGTTAGCACACAGTAGATCACAGCTTGTGGTAGGTAAGGCCGCAGCCCATGCTAAATGATTTCATTAGGCACATGCTGGCTTAGCCCAGATTGTTCCCTTCAGGTCCTGGATACTACATGGAATTGAATAATCTTCCATCATAATTACTGGAAGCATCAGAAGCAGCTGTTGCCTCCTCCCTATTGCTTGAGCCAGACAGCAAAGAGCCTGAGGGTCCCATCATCTGACAATGATTCGCTTCATTTCAGTGTGCGTGTCTGTGAATTCCACTGCCTGGGCCAGGAGCCATTACCTGTCCACTTGCTGAGAAACATGGTGGCAAAAGTTCTAACTACAATAGAGCATAGGAATAGTACTACTGCTAAATATAACAGACTTATGAGCACTAACCTTCACCAAGATATGAATTATAGACTATTACTATTAGTATTACCCATCAGTTATTTGTCACCAGTATGTGCTAGGCATCACACTAAGCACTCTATATACATAGCTTCACTTCATCCTCTAAAAGCATCCCTGAGATTAAAAACATGCCATCATCTGCCAGGGATGGAGGGAAGGTAGAATAGACCCTGTTCTCTGCACAAAGTCTGTGAAAATAAGAAGAAAAGAGAAGACACGGCATCACAGAACCAGAAATTCTAGATCGAAGGAGAATAACTACTGACAATCTATAAACATTTGTGATCAATGTTTATTATGTGGTAGGTCCTGTACTAGATGCTGGAGACACAATGGAAGATGGTGACATGGGCTTTACACTGGAGAATTACAAAGGAGGTGATTTTTAAAGCATTTGAGGAAGAAGGGGGTCAGTGTTTGGCAGAGAGGAGTAAGGAGGATGAAGGGCCAGCCAGGCACTGCTGCACCCCACAGGACGTCTCACTGTGGACATGAAAAATTTTTCTGATGGGATAGAGAAAGAGACTGATAAGGAAGGATAGAAAAGGTAAGAGAAGTCAGGTTTTATGAAGATGTGCTTTCCCACGCCCACATTAGAAGAGAATCAAGAGCCCCTAGCTCTTCAAAGACCTATTCCTACATAATTGCTATAGAATACAGAAATGAACACTAGGAATGATTTTTAATGTTTTGGAGGACAAATGACAACTGGAGAATTGGCAAACAATATGTCACTTCTTATTTTAAAATGCACATGTAAATACTTGTATATATGCACAAAAATACACATAAATTCTTTGATGCCTACCCATGTTCTAAGATCTCTAAGACCAGAGAAATGAGCAGGATCAAAAATGTCCTGTAAGCTTCTCTCAAAAACGTTGAGAACAGCCCAATTACCAGAAAGTATGTAGACACATGAGAAAAGCCAGCAGCCCCAAAAATCTTAGTATGTGGGCAGCAATGATTGTATCGGGTAGATGATTCAGAAAGTACTGGCTAGTTCTCCAAAGGAGAGACTCAAAAATGACCTGCTGACCGAAGAGGAGAAAAGTTTTAGAACAGTCTCTAAGAGGTATGCCTGAAGAATGCTCAGAAAAGAGCCCTTATTGGCAAAGGCAACTCTATATGCCTTCATCCATGATGTGAGTTCCTATAGAGACAAATAAGCATGTCAGTGTTTATTTACAAATACCCAAGGAAATGGTTAAATTGCAAAGCTCTTAATTATCCTCTTAATGCTCTCCAGAGGGAATGCAGGAAGACCTGAAAGCACTGGAGTCCCAGAGTCTGGGGGTTGAATTAGCTATACATGTGTCAAAAATGCAACCCCAATATTTCCATTGTATGATGTTGGCCAGGAGTAAACAAAAACAATGACAAAACAACTTAGTCCTTCTGACAGCTGGAATGAGATGATTGTCCCAGGTTTAATAATGAGAAACTAACCTACCCAAGGAAATATATAGGAAATGACAGAGCTGGGCAAATTCAAGTCTCCATGTCTCCAGAACCTGTTTCATATTCACCACACTCTATTGTTTCTCAGGCAGAGGATTCCAGGCAGGAGAAAAATTGCATTTAGAAGGTGGGATAAGAATCTTCTATCTTCTGTCCTTATTCCTTGCTTCCTCTATGGAATAGACACACTAGGGGCATTTTCCTTGATTCAATTCTCTGCATTGCCGCCAAGTTGCCTTCTGATAATACAAATCATTCCCGCATGCTACCTTCCCCAGACTATTTTCTTTGTTCCTGCTGAATGTGTGTTTTTCTCTTTATAAGGAATGTTTATCATTAATGCAGAAATTCAATTACTGTTTGGATTTATATATTCATTAGCTTGATGCATGGCACACACCATACAGTGCTACACTTGTAATGAAGTCACCATATTTGACAGAAGGAGACAGTTTACATGTTCAGGCTAGACATAAACTAAGCGGGCGCAAGCCCAACACCCTTGCATTATTGCTTCCAGCACACTGTAATAATCATATGGCCAATTCTTTATGTGTGTGCAGTGATCAATATTGACAAGTATTGTGGCTGCATGAGTTGAGGCTAGAGAAAGAAATGCCATTTCTGAGACTTCCTGCATATTGGGCAAATGAAGCAGAAATGGTCTTGTCCTGTATTAGGTGAAAAGGGCCCCCAGGGGAAGGTAAGAGCTTTTGCCCACTGAGGCTTTTGCAAAGTAATGTGTTTTACTTCCAAATAACAGGTTGACACAATGATATCATCACCACTTAGGCCTAAAATAAAGAGAAGAATTCTGATTTTGCCTAAGTTGTTTTCATATTTATTCAGGGCCTTGTATACCCAACTTACTTTGCATTTCTCAGGGCATATGGTATATTTCTTCATGATAGGACTGGCACAAACAGACCTGGAAATATACTAAGTCATTAACAAGAGCATGTAATTAGGTTTCAGACACAGCAGTCTGGAATAGAGGCAGCACCCAGGGTCATTCTTGTAGATGTAGTCTATAAGAAACCTCAGAGTCAGATACACCTCGGTTCAAATATCCACTTCACCACTTAACTTGCTGTGTGACTTTGGGCAAGTCACTTAATTTTTCTCTCTTATGAACTGATAATAGTGCCTTGCCTGGATGAAGAGGGTAAAGATTAGAGAGGATGTGGAGTAAGTCCTCAATCATTCATCATCGTGATGATGATTCCACAAAAGCCATTACAGGAAGGTGACATAAATATGAAGGTTAGGGGATAAGCAAGAAATGTGAGCCAAAGACCACACATCAATTAGTGAAAACAAAAGCAAATAAACCAACGGCAATTCACAGAGAGGAAGGGAAGTCCGAATCATTCTATTCACTGCTCACAGGGTGACTCCTATTGAAGGAGACTGGCTGCATCTGAAGCTACAGGTGTTCTGTCTCTCTTCCAGGATGTTATCAATGAGTCCTGACCACTCTGATTCCTGAAAGCTCACCCTGGTCCTGGTGGTAGCAGTATAGTCTTTCTTCTTCTCTTGAAAACAGAAGCCCTTTATTATGCTGAATTTAGGAAGAGCAAAGAGGTACAATAAGATTATTTCTATTCTCATAAAGAGTTTCTGCTAAGATTCTGAAGATTTAACCATGGTTTTAAATGATGCCTGTTCTACTTGGATTCAATATTTTCTAAAAAAAAATCCTTTCTGTGTCAAAATTCTAAAAATTATATTCCTATAACTAAGTCAAAAATCTTATTCTTCTTCCTGTTAAGATCTTGTACAAGACTTGAACTTATGTCTTTTGTTATATGATGATCTTTATTTGTACTTCTGTTCATCCTCAAGACTAAATTCTTTGAGGGCAGAGATAAGATTTTTATTTTTTTAGGACTTAACCTGCTTCCTTTAATAAAATAGGTATTCAATAATGCAACTTTATTACAATAATGGATGCTGAGGACCAATACACAGTGACATTGTAAATGTGGCAATGTGTTCCTAGTTTCCTTTTCAAGCTAAATATCTAAAATCATCTTGGGAGAAGGGCAGCACCAAACTAAAAATATTAGGATGAGAATTGTTACCGACTTAGTCATTATTATCAAATAAAGCTCTAAGAATTGAAATTGTGCCTGTAGAAAAATAAAAATTACTGTTTTTATAAGCAGAGGTCTGTAACATATTTACAGTTCATATGAATTAGGAATACTCAAACAATCTAGTCATTCCTTCTAAAATGACTTCTTTTGCAGTTTTCTTTACTAGTTCCACTGATGAGTAATAACTCAATCTCCAGCTAAACTGTGCAACACCAATCTTCTTTGAGATTTCACGTTACATTTTTAACTAAA
Source organism: Saguinus oedipus (assembly GCA_031835075.1). NCBI lineage: Eukaryota > Metazoa > Chordata > Mammalia > Primates > Cebidae > Saguinus > Saguinus oedipus. The sequence goes on from CM063178.1 coordinate 72,877,966, forward strand.
GCCAATCACCTTTCAACTATAAATCAATCAACCATAAGATGAATTATTATTAATAATCATAGCTATCACTTACTAGTTAAATATTACATGCCCATCCATAACTCAACATGAATGATCTCATTTGTTCTTCAAAATTCCCCTCTAAAAGGACAGTACTGATAGCCACTTTTCTAGATGAAGAAACTGAAATGCAAAGGGATTATTTTATTTGTCCCACAGGCAAAAGCATGTGGATGATGCAGCCAAAATCGTCTGTATAAATGGGGCAGAGAAGGATATAAAGGACATGAACAGCAATGGCTGGTGACTACATCATTTTTCAGAAACTCCCTCAACTGTGTTATTTGATATGATTTCATAGTTATGATCCATCTTGGGATTTGCATATTCTATCAGAAATAACTCTCAGAAGCAAAACAACTTTACCAGAAACAACTCTCAGACATGATACATTTTAATACAAAGCATTGGTACATTAATTAGTTATCATCCATGAACCTATCAACTATGAGGAACTAAATTTCAAAATTTCCAAAATTCCAAGAATGGTCACAAGAGAAATATGCCAGAGAGAAACATAGTATAGAAATGCACAAATCCCCAGATCTTGCAGTGGAGGCAGGACTATTTAGACAATGGACATACTTGAAGTGAAAAGAAAATTATACTTTATATCTAATCCATCTTTTACATTTATGAGCCTCATTGTATCTGAGTTTCTGCCAATCATAGTTCCAAAATCTTAAAGGGATAATCTTTGATACCAAGCTGTTTGTTCTTGCTAAGACTTATGCTGGGTGAACCTGATTGAAGGAATCCTACCTTTTCAGAGAAAAGTGACACTGTTGGCACACAGTAAATCTCTGCTGGACATGGTTTGTTTGGTTGTAAAAAGGACTTTTGTTTGATCTATCAACACTCTTAAACAGTTCTTCAGGGACTGCCTGGTACCTGCAATACCTACAACTAGATGAAGAAAATTAGAGCTAATGGGATCAAACCTGAAAATATGGTTTAATTCACCCAAGCTCTGATAATCCAGTTTTAAAAGTGATGAATGTTACAAAGTGAAAGAAGGAAGAGTTAGAAATCTAATCAGCAGCATAGAAAAAGAAGTGCTTGTTTGTATTTTTATAACCTTTTATCCTAACTTGCCCTTATTTTTTATTGTTTTCAAATTTTCAAAATCAACTTGAAGAAAGCAGCAAAGAAAATGTTCTGTAGAATCTCTAAATTCTGTTTCTAACTTAAGCCCATGTTCAGGCTTAACCTATCTCATAGCAGAAAAGATTCAGAACAAATATTCCTTATTCTTTTTAGAGAAGAACTTTAAACCACATTGACAATTGGTACCTCACTTTCTGACTTCCTGAACTTGCAGGCCCTGTTCTCTGCCTTCCTGATATTTTCTTCCAACACTAGACAATTACTTAAGTCTTATTTGCTGTCTGTGATCTCTTACCCACTGACAGAGATAGGATACGGGGAAATTAGAACCTTGAACAAGCAAGTAAAAATAATGCAGATGCCACATGTCAAAGTCAGCCTAGAAGCCAATCAATGAGGTATGTGATATCAGTCAGTTATTGGCTATCTAAAGGGCAGATGTCAAAACTTCTATGGAATGCATAGAAAAATGAAAGGCTAAACCAGAGCAAATGAAGCACAGAAAATGGTAACTCAAGGTGAAGATTTTGGCAATACAAAAAATTTGGCAAATGAGGTATAATTAATAACAATAATAACAGGAACATACACCATTTGTTAAGTGCCTATTAAGTGTCAGGCACTGTTAGGCATTTTAAATAGTTAGGTGATTTAATCCCTTCATTAGCTCTATGAGAGAATTATTATTCTAACTTTAAAAAGGAGGAAAATGAAATGAGATAGATGAAGAAATTTGTTCAAGGTTATACAGGTCTTAAATGAGAAAGAGAGAAATCAAAACCATTTCTGTCATACTTAAAGGCCCATTTTTCTTAATAACATACAAAATTCCTTCATTCTTTTTCCTATTTCTAAGTGTAATGTGTCTCTTTTTAAAGATATACCAAGAATATATTTCAGTGTTACTTTATCTTAAAGGTTCAAACCCCTTCAGCTTAGCTGGACTCTTGTTCCAGCTTTCTCAAAACTAGCCCTGGCTAATTGGGAACTGTTTTATTTTTGCTGTTGGTTTTGCTTTTAGTTCTTTGTTCAGAGGTTAACCCCAAATCCATATTTACATTAGCCAGTGTCATTTGCTCAGAGCAGTGGATTATTCCAATTTCCCATTTTCTGGCTCTCTTTAGAATCTCTTTAATGTGTTAATTCTGGACCAGCTCTTCACTATGACAATATGTAAAGATCCGAGCATCTGCCAGCTGTCTGCCAGATGGTTGAACTCCAGTGAATGGCCACTGTCTTATGGACTACTGAGGAGCAGGGGATATTTCTCTGCTTAATTCAGAAGCTCCTGAAGAATTTCACATGGTACAAGCCTGAGATTCAGCTGATCTCTACATGATGCAAACATCCTAATAATAATAATATATAATAACAATAATGTAAAACATTTACCAAGTGATCCAAGTGTATATCATGTTACCATGTGCTCAGCACTGCTCCAAGCATTTTAAATGTTCATCATTTAATCTTCATAACAACTGTAGAAGCAGGTATTATTATTTGCCCCATTTTACAAGTGAATACACTAAAGCACAGAAAAAATAAATTACTGAAGTCCATCCAACTGGAAATAGCAAAGCAGGGAATTTGAGTCTTGACAATCTAATTTCAGAGTTCCTTATTGTTACCTGCACCATGTTCTGTTTGGGAAGATGGGTTTTATTTGTTACCATTTATTTGTACCACAAAAAGGAGCCAAGACTCAAAGCTTCAGTAAAAGCAAAAGATCTCTTATACAAGCCTTGTTTATTCATGGTGAAAAGAAAATAATCATAACAACTACATCATATTGAGTTCCTCCTCTGTGCCATTTATGTACATCCATCATGTAATCTTACAGCAATCTTGTGAGGTATACCAATTAAAAGAGGAGGAAACTCAGATGTCAAGAACACAGTTGGTAAAAGACAAAGACTGTATCACTTATCTACTACCATACTGATTCTGCAACACAAATCACACTAAAACTCACTAGCATAAAACAACTACCATCTATTTAGCTCACAATAGTCAGATCAATACTTCGGCTTGGTATGGTTGGGCAGTTCTTCTGTTCTTCCTAGGAGTCCTTGTGCATCTGAGGTCAGCTGGGGGTCCAATATGCAGTTACATTGATCTTCACTGGCTGTTGCATTTCTAGGGCTCAACTAGAACAACTGAGCTGAATCAGCTCTTTTTTTTCGATGGCAGACACAGGATCCCTAGAGAGTGTATAGATATATGCAAAACCTCTTCAGGGCTCTTCTTAGAATTGGCACACCGTGCCTTTGCCACTTTCTATGAGTCAAAGCAAGTCACAATGCCAGCTCAGATTTATAGATGGGAAGAGCTGCAAAATCGTATTGTAAACGATACATCTCCATAAAGACATGGATAATTGTGGCCACTTTTGGAGTCAGCTCCACAAAAACAGAATCAATTTCTGACTAACTCCAGAGTCCTTATTGCTATGAAAAACATATATTGCCAATAAAAAATTCAAGTTTGCATGTCCTTAAATAGTACATTCAGGAAGTACATTTATATATCTATTCTCTCAACATTTTTAAGTATTTCACTTCACTCTCTTCTTCCTTGCATGATTTCTAAGAATTTGGATATGATTCTTGTTTTGCTTCTCTATAAGTAAGGTATTTTTTTCCTCTGGCTTCATTCAGGATTTTTTTTTTATCTTTCATTTTCTACAGCTTGAATGTGATATCCCTAGATGTAGATTTTTTTGACATTTATCCTGCTTGGTGTTCTCTGAGCTTCCTGGATCTGCAGTTTTATGTCTGACATTAATTTGGGAAAATTCTTAGTCATTGTTGCTTCAAATATATCTTGTTTCTTCCTTTCTTCTCATTCTTATTCCCATTATGAGTGTGTTATGCCTTCTGTAGTTGTCCCTCAGTTCTTGAATATCCTGTTTTTTTATAGTCATTTTTCTTCTCGATTTTCAGTTTGCAGTTTCCATTAAAACATCTTCATGCTCAGAGATTCTTTTCTAAGCCATGTCTAATCCACTAATGAGCCCATCAAAGATAATCATTACAGTGTTTTTCATCTCTAGCATTTCTTTTTTATTCTTTCTTAGAATTTCCATCTCTCTACTGACATTACCCATCTGTTCTTTTTTTAATTCGACACATAATGATGATAGTTATGGGGTACATAGTAACGTTTCTATACATATAGAGTAGGCAAATCAGGGTAATTAGCATATCTATTACCACAAATATTTATCATTTTTTGTTTATTTTGGGAACATTCAAAATCTCCTCTTCTATCTATTCAAAAGTATATAGCAAACTATCATTATTTATAGTCACTCTACAGTGCTAGAGAACACTAGAACCCACTCCTCCTATCTAGCTGTAATTTTGCATTCTTTAATTGCTCCCTATCCTCCTTTCCCTTAGCATCCCCCAGCTTCTAGTAACCACAATTCTGCTCTCTACTTCTGAGATTAACATTTTTTAGCTTCCACGTATGAGTCAGAACGCTTTTTTCACTTAATATAATATCCTCCAGGCTCATCTATGTCACAGCAAATGACAGGATTTCATTCCTTTTCGTGGCTGAATAGTATTTCATTGTATATGACTTTTTTTTATTATTTTTTAGAGATGGAGTCTCACTCTGTAATCCAAGCTGGAATACAGTCACATAATCATAGCTTATTGCAGCCTCAAACATCTGGGCTCATGCTATTCTCCCACATCAGAGTCCAGAGTAGCTGGGACTACAGGGTGCACCACTTTGCCCAGCTAATACCACATTTTCTTTATTCATTCATCCATCAGTGGACACGTAGGTTGATTCCATTTCTTGGCTATTATGAACAGTGCTGTAATAAACATGGGGATATAGATGTCTCTTCAATATCTTGATTTTCTTTCCTTTTGATATATATACACACACATAGAGTAGTGGGGTGCTGAGTGATATGGTAGTTCTAGTTGCGGTTTTTTGAGAAATCTCCACACTGTTTTCCACAGTGATTTTACTAGTTCACATTTTTATCAATAGTATAAGAGTTCCTTTTTGCCTGCATCCTAATCAGCATTTGTTATTTTTTTTCTTTTTGATAGTAGCTATTGTAACTGGTGTGAGACTGTATCTCACTGTTGTTTCGCTACCCTTCTGTTCTTTCATGCTGTCCACATTTTTCATTAGAGTCCACAACATATTAATCACAGTGGTTTCCCAGTTTGATAATTCCAACACCCCTGTGCTATTATGAGTCTGATTCTGATGCTTGCTCTGATTCTGATTCTGATTCTGTCTCTTTGAACTGTGCATTTTGCCTTTTAGTACACCTTGTAATCTTTTGTTGAAATCTAGATATGAGACACTATATAAAAAGAAGTCCAGTAAATAGTCCAAGGCCTTTAGTGATGTGGTGGGAAGATGAAAGGGGATGGGAAATATTTCATAGTTCTGTGATTAGACATCAGTCTGTCAGTAAGTATGTGCCTTTGGGCTGTGAACTTCATAAATGCTCTCTAATTCCACTGACACTGCCCCCTTTACATAAGACAAGATGGCTAGAGGAGTCTAGAGTTAAGTATTTTTCTCCTCCCAGGTCAGTTAGGCTCTAATGAAATCTTAATAAGTTAGATTTCTAGTTAAATACCTTTGCTTGAGGACAAAACTTGTTAAGAACAGAAAGTTGTACTGTATTTTGATATGGTTCTTTTTCCACTTCCTCTGCCAGAAACATAAGGAGATGTTCCCTTGATATTTACTGTGAGATCCTGGTAGGCCTCCTAGAGGTAAAACTCTCCAAACTGTGAGGTCTTCCTTTTACTTGGCTCCCAAAAGTTCTTAACTTTCAGACTTGTCTACACTGAGCCCCTGGCAATACATCAATTACAGTTTAGGTTTTCCTACCTCAGAATTGCTTTTCAAGGAGCCTTCTGTTCATAGATTTCTTCTCTGGTAATTTGCAATTATCTGTATTTGCCTGTCTCTCCAATATGAGGAGCATTGCTTTTTCCTATGACCTCACTTCTCTGACATATCTAAGAAGAGTTATTCATTTTTCAATTAGTTTTGACCTTTATTTATTGTTAGGATGGAGTAACAAATTCTAAGCTCCTTACATGTTACACTAGAAACCAGATTTCCCAGACTAGAAACCAGAAGTTATCTTTTCAACAAACATCAACCAAATTTATGCTATATATAAGTATCTTATAAGCTGGATTTATCTTTCCATTGGCTTGTTGAAAGACCCAAAGAAAAATGGACACAATAAGACGTAGGGTAAGGTTTTAGTTTTGCGAGAATGAATCTGAAAATATTTTCTGTGGACTTCGTAAGCTTTCTGTAGAAATCATCTAGATATAATAGAGAGAAAGTAATAAAACTAAAAGAAATTTTCACAAATGGAGAAGCATCCCAGGCCTTTGTTGGGACTAAACTAGTGTATTCAGGAGAAACCCAGAAAAATGAAAATTCCTTGAGGTCTAAACAAAGAAGCAGCCAAAATCTTATGGGAGTTTCAATTTCTTGTCCCCTCTCAGTATCTGTGTATACTAAGCATTAAGCGTTTCACATTTACTCTTATTATTTAACTTACATTTTATGTTTAGGAAAAGCCACACTGAGACAAGAGACAGCCCCTAGTCCTCCAATATTCCTACACCTTTGGCTGCCTCAACTTGGACCATCCATTGCTCATACATCACTCAGAAGTATTTCCTCAGCCTTGATTAAAATGAGAAGTAAGTTAGAAGGACAATTTTGTTTAGTTCATTTCCACTTTACTCTTTAATATTATTGCTATTACTTGTGGTTTTAATGAAGGAAGAATTTTTCAAAAGAGAAGTAAGGCTATGAGAAAACAACCTCTTGAAACTCAGATAATGGAAAAAGTAACCAATGAAGGAAGGGCAAAACTCAACTAGCCAAGGAAATAGCTTATTCTACGTCTAAGTCTGCTTTTCTCTTAAGTTTGTACAAAGCTCACTTTAACTGATAAGCATCTTCATTCAAGGAAAGGAGCATTTGTTTCAGGTAATGTTCTCATTTCTGGAGGGAAAAGAAAGGTACATTCTGAAGTGAAGGATATCCTGGGGAAATAGTTTGGCAAATGACATGACAATTTCCTACTCCTGTGTAATATCATAGAGCAATAAATATGGGTGACATGGAGCCAAGTAAATGAAAGGTTCTTAGAATAATAGTTTGTGAAATCAAAATAGTTCCTCAGAGATCAACTGGTCCAACTTTCTTATTTTCCTGATGAGATTTGAGACCTAGAGAAGTACATTTTATTGTTCAGTGTTACCCACATGGTTAGTAGCAGAATTGAAGCTGGAGCCAAAACTTAAAAACCCTATTTAGTGTCCTTTGTAATCAATTTTACAAGACTTAAAGATTTTTTCACCAAAGTCAGCCTCTATCTGTCTATGAACTTCTATCCCTTCTGCTAAGCTACTGTAGATAGGCTAAATTCTACCCTCTAATAGAAAGATGACAGGTGAATTACATGGGCGTCTCCTAGCGAGGTGCATGAGAGAATTTGGGGTATGTGAACTGCAGTGGAAAAATATGTCCCTCTTATCTTCACTAACTTGTAAGTGAGAATAAGCATTTATACCAATTACAAATGGGTGCAACAAAAGACACTCATATTAGTAGTTCCTGTGGTCACTATATAAAACAGATATTTTATATCCTATATAATTTGCATACATTTTAAAACATTTCTGTTCATAATAATTTTGAAATTATATACTTATCAGATATGCTCCTAGATATTAATAATTAATGTCTTCATAAAAAGACACATATATTGCTATTTCATTTTTAAAAATATTTGGTCTTTAGTTTCCTTAGTGACTGTATAAAACTTGTTTTATGGCAGGCTTTGAATAGGTAATGATATCCTATGATTCAGGATACCTAAGAACACTTCTGGGTCTAGTTATATCTCTGCTTTAAAGGGGCCCAGGACCTCCAGGAGCCAGAGAGAATACTTTAAAATGTATCCACAACTGGGGAATAGACAAAGGTGTGATCCCCTGAGAAGAAATCTCTATGAAGAATTAAGAAGTCTGCTTGAATTAGCTAGATTCAGCAACAAGGTATGAAGTTTAGGGTTGAAGGTAGGACTTACGAATTCAAATCAAGACTGTGCTTGTGAACTCTTCCTGTATCTCCCTCTCTGCTACCCCTCTTCCTTTCCCCTTAACCTGGGAGACAATGCATCCAGGAAATTGCTAAATCCCTGGGCTCCGAGTAGCTCTCCTGTGAGATACCAGCATAAAAGCTTTAAACCTAAGAGGAAAACCTAAAGGGTTTCCCTACAGTAAAGAGAATGATAGCAGCAATCTGAGCTAAAGCCTTGAACAACTCAGAGATGATTCTAAAGAGAATAGAAATACAAATCAGAGTGTGGACCGTGGACCATAATAGCTGAACACCAATTAACAATTCAGCAGAAAGAAATCAGCAGCATAAAAAAATCACAGCAGATACAATGTGTCACACAATGAAAATTGCAATTTAAGAACACAGAAATTGGTCCCAGACGGTCTGGGGTTGAATTGATTCAGCCCCTTCCAACATGTGTGATCCTAGGCAGGTTATTCACTTTCCCATGCCTTAGTCTCCCTATCTGTTAATTATAAACAATAACTATACCTACTTCATAGGGTTTTGAGAGGACAAAAGGAATTAATTTGAAAATGTATACGTGATAGTACCGGGTGCATTATAAGCATTCAATGAGTGCTTGATATTAGTGGCAACAATCACTCCAAACTTATACATAGGAACACTGTGTTCTCCAATATATCGTAGAACTATTTTTAAAGGCATAAAAACTGCTATTGGCATCAGTAGCATGTTTAGGTTGCATATTTAAGACCCCTTAGACTCCTTAGGGATATTTAAGGGAGGCATTTCCAAGAAATAATTTGACTCCTTACTAATCAGTTTGATGAGGCCTCAAGGCAGCAAATTTGAGGTTATTATTTGAAAGGTGAAACATGAAACCTAGCAGTTTATCCTTCAGAATGATTTGGTTATTTTTGAAACTCTACAATCAAGAATAATGGCATTTATGATTTGTCAATGTAAAAGAATAATTTTTTAAAAATTGGATAATAAAACAGTGATAATTATTTGTACAATAAGAATATTTAGCAAATTTCTTAACTTCCTTGCATTTTAAAGCATGGATTTTAGGGCCAACTGTGGTGGCTTACACTTGTAATCCCAGCATTTTGAGAGGCCAAGGCGGGCAGATCACTGGAGGTCAGGAGTTTGACATCAGCCTGACCAACATGGTGAAACCCCATCTCTACTAAAAAACACAAAAATTAGCTGGGCATGGTAGCACACACCTGTAATCCCAGCTACTTCAGAGGCTGAGGCAGGAGAATCGCTTGAACCTGGGAGGCAGAGGTTGCAGTTAGCTGAGATCATGCCATTGCACTCCAGCCTGGTACAACAGCAAAACTCTGTCTCAAAAAAAAAAACAAAGAGTGGATTTTAGTATTCCAAGTCACGTATTATATCCAGAAAACTCAGGCCTGCAAGAAAACACTTAAGTCTGTGATATGGTTTGGCTGTGTCCCACTTAAATCTCATCTTGTAGTCCCCATAATCCTCATATGTTGTGAGGCACCCGATGGGAAGTAATTGGATTGTCAGTAGTTTCTCCCATGCTGTTCTCATGATAATGAGTGAGTCTCATGAGATCTGATGGTTTTATAAGCATCTGACATTTCCCTTGCTTGGACTCACTCACTCCACTCTGCAGCCCTGTGAATAAAGTGCCTGCTTTGCCTTCTGCCGTGATTGTAAATTTCCTGAGGCCTCCTTGACAATGCAGAACGATGAGTCAATTTAAACCACTTCCTTTAAAAATTACCCAGTCTCTGTATTTCTTCATAACAGGGTGAGAGTGGAATAATACAGTAAATTGGTACCAAGAGCAGTGGTCACTGCTGTAAAGATACCCAAAAATGTGGAAGGAACTTTGGAATTGGATAATAGGCAGAGGTTGGAACAGTTTGGAGTACTCAGATGAAGACAGGAAGATATGGAAAAATTTGGCATTTCCTAGAGACTTGCCAAATGGTTTTGACCAAGATGCTGATAGTAATATGGACAAGGAAGTCCAGGCTGAGGTGGTCTCAGATGGGGATAACGAACTTGTTGGGAACTGGAATACAGGTGACTTTTGCTATGCTTTAGCAAAGAGACTGGAAGAATTTTGCCCCTGCCCTAGAGATCCATGGAACTTTGAACTAAGAGAGATGATTTAGGGTATCTGGTAGAAGAAATTTCTAAGCAGCAAAGTGTTCAAGAGGAAGCAGAGTATAAAAGTCTGAACAATTTGCAGCCTGGTGATGCCGTAGAAGAGAGAAAAACCCATTTTCTAGGGAGAAATTCAAGCCAGCTGCAGAAATTTGCATAAATTATGAGGAGCCAAATGTTAATCACCAAGACGATGGGTAAAATGTCTCCAGGGATTGTCAGAGACCTTCAGGGAAGCCCCTACCATTACAGGTCCAGAGACCTAGGAGGGAAAAACGGTTTAGTGGCCCAGGACCCCCTGCTGTTCTATACAGCTTCCAGACTTGGTGACCTGTATCCCAGCTGCTCCTGTTCCAGCTCTAGCTGTGGATAAAAGGGGCTAACATACAGCTCAGGCCATTGCTTCAGAGGGTACAAGCCCCAAGCCTTGTCAGCTTTCCTGTGGTGTTGGGCCTGCGGGTGGACAGAAGTCAAGAATTGAGCTTTAGTAACCTCTCCCTAGATTTCAGAGGATGCACGGAAATGTCTGGACATCCAAGCAGAAGTTTGCTGCAGGAGCAGAGCCCTAATAAAGGTGTAGGGACCCTGCTAGTGCAGTGCAGATGGTAAATGTGGGGTCAGGGTTCCCACAGTGTCCCCACTGAAGCACTGCCTAGTGGAGCTGTGAAAAGAGGGCCACCATCCTCCAGACCCCAGAATGGTAGATCCACCAACAGCTTGCACCAGGCACCTGGAAAAGTTGCAGACACTGAGTATCAGCCAGTGAAACCAGCCAGGAGGGGAGCTGTACTCTGCAAACCCACAGGGGTGGAGCTGCCAAAGGCGATGGAAAACCACTTCTTCTATCAGTGTGACCTGGATGTAGGACATGGAGTCAAAAAAGATCATTTCGAAGAGTTAAGATTTGACCACCCTACTGGATTTCAGATTCGTATGGGGCCTGTGGCCCCTTTGTTTTGGCCAATTTCTCCAATTTAGAATTAGAATTAGTGTATTTCCCCAATGCTTCTACCCCCATTGTATCTAGGAAGTAACTAATTTGCTTCTGATTTTACAGGCTCATAGGCAGAAGTGACTTGACTTGTCTCAGATGAGATTTTGGATGTGAACTTTAGGGTTAATGCTGGAATGAGTTTACTTTGGAGGACTGTTGGAAAGGCATGATTGGTTTTGAAATGTGTGAACATGAGATTTGGGAGGGGGCCAGGTGTGGAATGATATGGTTTGTCTGTGTCCCCACCCAAATCTCATCTTGAATTGTAGTTCCCATAATCCCCATATGTCATGGGAGAGACCCAGAGGGAAGTAATTGGATCATGGCAGTGGTTTCTCCCATACCATTCTTGTGATAATGAGTGAATCTCACGAGATCTGATTTTATAAGCATCTGGCATTTCCCCTGCTTGCACTCATTCACTCCATCTTGCTGTCTTGTGAAAAAGGAGTGTGCTTTGCCTTCTACCATGATTGTAAGTTTCCTGAGGCCTTCCCAGCAATACAGAAATGTGAGTCAATTTATAAAGGAAAGAGGTTTCTCTTTCCTTTGTAAATTGCCCAGTCTCAGGTATTTCTTCATAGCAGCTTGAGAATGGATTAGTATACTCTGACACATTGTAAGACTCTAATTAGTGTTGTTGAGTAAATGAAGAAAGAGTTTGAGTACTCTGGATAAAAAGGGAGTTTTTTGGAATTCACAGACACCTGTAAAGTCAATATTATCTTTCATTTTAATGGCTACTGATAGTCTGGCATAATATGAGCACTTATACTTATGTTAAAAATGTATACATTTATCTGAGATATAAAGAAAATATTGTTTATTAAGGTACTAATTCTTCCATGCTGCAGATGTTATCTATAGCATAGTGCTAGGAATTGGGGAATTATCTCTGGATTTTTATTCTAATCGCATGCTGTCATGTAACTTTGGTCACAATACTCTGTGGGTCCATTTCTCTAGAAACAATAGCTTACATCCGATTTATATTAGTACATTTTCATGCTGCCAATAAAGACATACCCAAGACTAAGAAGAAAAAGAGGTTTAATTAGACTTAGAGTTCCATATGGCTGGAGAGGCCTCAGAATCATGGCAGGAGGTGAAAGGCACTTTTTACATGGTGGCAGCAAGAGAAAATGAGGAATAAGTAAAAGTGGAAATCCCTGATAAACCCACCAGATCTCATGAGACTTATTCACTATCATGAGAATAGCACAGGAAAGACCAGCCCCCATTATTCAATTATCTCTCCTGGGTCCCTCCCACAACATGTGGGAATTCTGAGAGACAGAATTCAAGGTGAGATTTAGGTGGGGACACAGGCAAATCATATCACTGCATGCAACAGGGACACATACACTTCTTTTTCCACCCAATTCCCATGGTGACTTTGGTTTCTTCTCCTCCATGCAGGAGTGATATTAGCAAGTCTAAACCAATTGTTACTCACTTCTCAACTTGCTACTCAGAGAGACCCTAGTGTTCACAAATGTCCTGGATTATAAATAGAATGCTTAATCTCCTGGGTTCCTAGAATGCCTGATTGACTGGAATATTGATGGCTTTTATTTCTAAAATATTTGTGTGATCAAGGCAAAGTTACAACATCTCTGGGAGAATTGCCACTTGTTATGTGAGGTCTGCATGGTTCTTCCACCTGTTGTGTGGCACTGTTGTACTACAGCTACCTACACTCTTTTCCACTGGTTCCAGCACCCCACAGGCTGATAAGCACTCCAACAGGTAGGCACTAATGGACCCAGGCATCTTATCTCTCACCAACTCAGAGCCTGAACACTTTTCTTCCTTATTTTGCCTTAGAGATCTGCTATATTTCCTTTTAAGCTCTGAAAAAAAATTCTAAATCCTAGTAAATTATAAAATGTTAGGGAAATCACATCTGATATTCTCAGTGCCAAAGGGGAGCCATCATCTTTCTAGCCAGAGAAAACAAAATTACAAGTTTGAATTTTGATAATCTATTTCGCTACAAATGGGATAATATAAAATATTCTAAAAGTAATTCAAGAAAATAATTATTGAGGGCTGGGCATGGTGGCTTATGACTGTAATCCCAGCACTTTGGGAGGCTGAGGTGGGTGGATCACCTGAGGCCAGGAGTTCAAGACCAGCCTGGCCAATGTGATGAAACCCTGTCTCTACTAAAAATGCAAAAATTAGCTAGGAATAGTGGTTCATGCCTGTAATCTCAGCTACTATGGAGGCTGAAGCACAAGAATTGCTTGAACCTGGGAGGCAGAAGTTGTACAGAGCCAAGATCACACCACTGTACTCCAGCCTGGGTGACAAAGTGAGACTTCATCTCAAAAAAAAGAAACAAAAGAAAATATTTATTGATAACCAGTTCTGTGCTGGATATGATAGAAGCTATAATAAAAGTATCTGACATTTTTGAGGACCTTAGTTTGAGTGATAAAATTAACATGAATAAAATACTCAGCTATTCTTGATTAAGGGTAAGTTTATTGGTAGTGATACAAAGCAAAGAGAGACTTATCTGTTGAGTTGGACATAGATCAGTGAGTATAATGGACATACACTTATATTAGATTTTTAACTGCATCATCAAATTTGATTCTAGATGACATGTAGCGAATTAAAAAATTAGAATTAATTCCTCAGTCACTGAATGCGTGCACACACACACACACACACACAACTGTGTTTTAATAAACCTTATATCACACGTTTCCTTAATTGCACTTCTGACCTTTGATAATCCAATGTATTAAGACACCTTAATGTTCCTAATAAGTCTGGTGGTCTGGGAGAATTAAGAGTAAGCGTATGTTTATTTAACTATTTTTTGCATGGAGATGCATACCTGATATGATTTAGACCTGTGTCCTCACTCAAATCTCATGTCAAATTGTAATCCCCAATTTTGGAAGTGGGGCCTGTTAGAAGGTGACTAGATCATGAGGGTGGATTTCCTCTGGGTACTGGTACTGTTCTCATGATAGAGTTCTCATAAGATCTGGCTGTTGAAAAGTGTATAGCACCTCCCTCCTCCCTGCTCTGGCCATGTAAGATGTCCCTGCTTCCCCTTCACCTTCCACCATGATTGAAAGTTTCCTGAGGCCTTCCCAGAGGTCATCATGCTTCCTATACACCCTACAAAGCCATGAGCCAATTAAACCTATTTTCTCTATAAACTACTCAGTCTAAGGTATTTCTTTATAGCAATGAAAGAACAAAATAATACGGAAAATTGGTACCAAGAAGTAGGACATTGCTATAAAGATACCTGAAAATGTGGAAGTGACTTTGGAACTGGGTAATGGGCAGAGGCTGGAAGAGTGTAGAGGCTCAGAAGAAGAGAGAAAGATGAGGGAAAATTTGGAACTTCCCAGAGACTTAAATTATTGTGACCAAAATGCTGATAGTGATGTGAACAATTAAGTCCATATTCAGGAAGTCTCAGATGGAAATGAGAAATTTATTGGGAAGTGGAGCAAAGGTCACTTTTGTTCCTTGGCAAAGCAATTGGCAGCACTATGCCCTGCCCTAAAGATCTATGGAACTTTGAACTTGAGAATGATGATTGAGGGAATCTAGCAGAATAAATAAGCAGCAAAGCATCTGAGATTTAACTTGGCTGTTTATAATAACCTACTTTGTATGTATAAGGAAAGAAATGATCTGGAACTTTAAAAGAGGAGCAGAACATAAAAGTTTGGAAAAATCTGCAGTCCAGCAATGTGGTAAAAAAAAGAAAAACCCATTTTCCAGGCGGGGGGAATTCAAGCAGGCTGCAGAAGTTTGCATAACTGAAAGGAAGGCAACTGGTAATAGCCAAGAGAGTAGGAAAAATAACTTGAAGGCATGTCAGAGACCTTTGAGACAGCGCCTCCAATTATAGGCCTCAGGGCCTAGGAGGAAAGAATGGTTTCCTGGGCAAGGCTCAGGCACTGCTTTGTGCCTCAGTTGGGACACTGCTCCCTCTATCCTACCTGTTCCAGCTTCAGTGGTGGCTAAAATATTCCCAAATAAAGCTCAGGTCGCTGCTTTAGAGGGTGCAAGCCATAAGTCTTGGTGTCTTCCACTTGGTGTTAAATCTGAGACTTGGGAGGCTTTGCCTAGATTTCAGAGGATGTATGAAAAAGCCTAGATATCTAGGCAGAAACCTGCTGCAGGGGTAGAGCCCTCACAGAGAACCTCTATTAGTGCAATGCAGCAGAGTAATGTGGGGTTTGAGTCCCTCCAGATTGTCTCCACTGGGGAACTGCCTAATGGAGCTTTGAGAAGAGGGCCACTGCCCTCCAGACTCCAGAACAGTAGATCCACCAAATAGATTGCACCATGAGCCTGCAAAAAGCCACAAGCATGCAAGGCCAGCCCTTGAAAGTAGCCTCAGATACTAAACCCTGCAGAATCACAGGGGTGGAGCTGTCCAAGGCCTTGGAGCCTACCCATTGCATCATTATGCCCTGGATGTGAGACCATGGAGTCAAAGGAGTTTATTTTTGGAGGTTTAAGGTTTAATGACTGCCTTGCTGGGTTTGGGACTTGCATGGGACCTGTAACCCTTTCTTCAAAAGCTTCCTTTTGAAATGGAAGTATTTACCCAGGGCCTGTACCCTTATTGTATCTTATAAGTAACTAATTTGCTTTTTATTTTACCAACTTATAGGCAGGAGGGACTAGCCTTGTCTCAGATGAGACTTTAGACTGTGGACTTTTGAGTTAATGCTGGAATGAGTTAAGACTTTGGGGGATTGGGAAAGCACAAACTGTATTTTGCAATTATGAGAAGGACATGAGATTTTGGAGGGACTAGGACAGAATAACATGGTTTGGATCTGTGTCCCAGCCAAAATCTCCTATCAAATTGTAATCCCCAATGTTGGAGGTGGGGCCTGGTGGCAGGTCATTAGATCATGGGGGCAGATTTCCCTCTGGGTTCTGTTCTCATGAAAGAATTCTCATGAGATCTGATTGTCTAAAAGTGTGTAGCATCTCCCCTAACTGTTCTCCTCCGCCTGATCTGGCCAAGTAAGATGTCTCTGCTTCTCCTTACCCTTCCACCATGATTGAAAGTTTCCTAGGGCCTGCCCAGAGGCCATAATGCTTCCTGTACAGCCTGTGGAATCATGAGCCAACTAAATCTCTTTTTTTATAAATTACTCAGTCTCAGGTATTCCTTCACAACAATGCAAGAACAGACTAATGTAATACCTATACAAATCCATCATCTCCTCACTAGACTCATATCTCCTGAAAGACAAACCTG
This sequence comes from Saguinus oedipus, assembly GCA_031835075.1. Lineage (NCBI taxonomy): Eukaryota > Metazoa > Chordata > Mammalia > Primates > Cebidae > Saguinus > Saguinus oedipus. Next base: position 72,894,645 of record CM063178.1, read on the forward strand.
GCTGTATTGCAATCACAACCATTCATACTGAAAGTATGCTCACAAGAATTCAATTAATAATAATAACCACTTGGCTAGGTCTAGAGTATGTTGCCTCCATTTTCCTTTCAGAATTCTACATGCTTAATATTTTAAAAACAATATCTTTACTAGCATCCTATAGTAGCAAATAATAGAAACTCTTTGGAGTCCTCACTATGTGTTAGGCCCAATAAATTAGGTTGCCATTATTATCCCCATTTTACAGATAAGGAAACAGAAGCTTAGAGAGTTTGCCTTACTTGATCAAGTACACATTCCTATTAAGTTTCAGAGCCAGGCTTCAGAACAAATCTTGTCTGAACCCAACAGATGCTCATTCCTGCTACTCGTCATGAGAGGACACTGCCTTTAACATGACTCACCAGTTTTCATTAGGAGGTCTTGTCCCTAAAATCTACAGTACCAAATTCTTAGAACACAATGGTCTCAGCAAACTAACACTGGCTCTCAAACTAAGACAAATCTCCACTTAACCACTACAGAAAATCACAATAATATTTTCAGTTTCTATTGCTCTGATTTGTCTTATTTTTATATTGACTCAGAAATCAGGCAGGAGATACATGCTGTTTTGTAACCTATTGCTATATAAAAAAATCACCCAAATTTTGGTGACTTAAAAACAATCATGTTTTTGTCTCACAACTTTATACTTCGGGCAGAGTTTAGCAGGGTGGGCTCATCTCAATCCCATGAGGCATCAGCAGCCCAGCTGGTCCAGAGAATACATTTCCAAGATGGCTTACTTACATGGCTGTCAAGTTGGTGGGAGTTGTCAGCTGGGAGTTCATGTGGGGCTGTTGGCCAGGGTCCACTCCCTGGGGATGGTTGGACTTCCTTACAGTATTATGGCTGGGTTTCAAGAGCCAAGTGTTCCAAAAGACCCAGATGGAGGCTGTAAGACTTCTTATGAACCAGACTTAGAAGTTCCAGAATATTCCTCTGCAGTATTTTATAATCAAGCAAATCTCTTAGGTGAACTTAGATTCAAGGGAAAGAGAATCACCATCTTTCAACAGTAGGGTAAGCAAAAAGTCTGTGCCCCTTGTTATTCTACCATAGATGCTATTGATTTTCTTCTAAAGATTCAATGCCCTGAAAAGTAAAAGTATACAAAGAGTAAAATATGAATCATAGAGGAAAGCAGAAATCATAATCATACTGCAGCTTACTTGTTTTTCTGGAAAGTTTAAGAACAGGTTTTAAAATATACAAGTCTATTCCTAAGTTCAAATAATTTTGAACCTGAAGGGTAGTGACTAATTCATGGAAGAACCCAGAACTAAGGAGAATTAAAAGTTCCAAGGTCTCATCAGACATCACCATAAAACTGATTTTCTACTATTACCAAAATATTTATTGCCTGATTTCCAATTTCTAAATTGGTCCTGTGAAGAACTGTAACCAGAATGATTTTAATTGTTTCTCATCTGCATAATATTTTTCTATTCACTTACAATTCTTTCCAAAACATTAGAGAAAAGTAAGAAAACAAAAAGAAAATAAAGCCCCAAAATTGAAGATGCCATTTTAATTGCCTAAATTAAAGAGGCTGAAACTGTTAATCAAAAGATTCTCTGAACTCTTGTTTTCTTACAATTTCAATTAACTCCAGCATAACTACCAAAAATTCTCACCAGACACGAGCAGCATTAGAAGGAATACGTTATGCCCTCACAACAGGGCTAGGTGGACACCCTGGGCTGCTAACACTCATCTATTTTGTCACTAACTCTATATGTTTATGAAATTTATCAACAGTCAAAGACCTATTGTATCTTCTTTTAATAAATAGTGAGATTTTAAAGGTGAGACCATTATCTCAGAGATATGTTCTGATGTGGGAAAGAAAAGAATATGTCTTCTTATTCTTTAACTTTACCAAGTCAAGGAACAGAAGACTTTTTGCCATGTGGAGCTTATGCAGCTACTAGAAGGATAATTTGCTCCATGACAGCTTTTTAACAGAAGAGAGGAAGCATTTTTCCAAGGGGAAATCAACAAGGCCTGTCTAGGAGATCTAAAGTCATCTGAGAGGCATCTCACATGTCTTTCACTCCCTAAAATTGTTAGGAGTTAAAAGTCACAGACATTTTTTCACATTTATTACTGATGTTATTTTTTTTAATATACAGAAGAACTTTAAGTATCTACTGGCAATTATACCAACTAACAGTCAAGGGGGCAGAAGGAACTTGTAACATTTTGCTGCTTATTTCATTTAAAAAGCAGAATTAGCAATATATCAAATAATCTAATAGCTAGCTAGTTCAAGCTTTCCTCATTTCAAGAAAATATGGTACATGAATTTCAGCAGTAAATACAGAAGGAACAATATTTGCTTGTTTGCAGCTTTATCTGCCTGCATATTTTCAGGAAATATAGAAAATGGCGAATCGTGAATTTACAGTTAGCATACTGGACCAAGAATATGTATTAAAAAAATTCTAACTGTGATAAATGGGTCATGGTCTATAAGAGACAAAATGTAACAAAAAGAAAGGAAGGGATGAGGAAACTATAAATTAATAAAATAGGCAAGATTGTGATCTAGAATTACAAACTGGATTGCTTAAACTATTAAAAAAATAGTTTTACCCAAAAAAGGTAATGGTCATTTGGGGAAGAGGAAGGGCACATGGAGGGTCCTCTGGGGTGACTAACAGATTGCTATTTCTTCATCTGGTTGGTAATTTAAGGTGTGTTGGCCTTTTATTTTATTAAGTTACATATTTTTAACATGGCTTTTTAAATCATTGTCATATTAGAATTAAAAAGATAATAAATCATTGAAAATTTATACATTTTTATTTTTTAAGTTTATGTATAATTGAGTTTTTTAAATTTAGTAATTAAATTTGAACTGAATGATAAATGCTTCATATCAAAAATTCTAAGATGCTACTAGTAAAACAAAATTAAAGAGAAATGTATGAACTTCAATACTTATTCTAGAGAAGAGAAAAAGTTAAACATTCATGAGTTAAATTTCCATATTAAAAAGTTTAAAAATCTCCAAAGAATGAAGTAGAAAAACAGAATAAGATCAGAAATAATTTAAATTTTTAAATCATACATTATAGAGAAAAACTAAACTGACAAGACTAAGACTCAAAGAAAAGCAATAGTGAAAGTTAACAGGGAACCTAATCATACCTATAGCAGATACTGAGATAAAATTAAATTACACACAACTTTATGCAAAAACCCTGAAAACATACAGAATGGCAAATTCTTAGAAGAAAATACTACATACTAAAATTGATTCAAGAATGAATAAAATATTTAAATAATCCCATATACATTAAAGAAATTTAGTTTTCTTTTTTTTTTTTTTTTTTTTTTTTTTTGTTAATCAATGAGAGCTTGTAACGTTGCTCAGGTTGGCCTTGAACTCATGGTCTCACTTCTTCAAGTGCCAGGACATCTGGTCAGAGCCACTGCAGCCCCTGAAATTTAGTTTTCAATTTAAAAAATCTTTTCAAGAAGGAAACTCCAAGCTCAGAGATTTTTACATGATAGTCCTACCAAATATTCAAAGGTGGTTCTAATTTTATATGAACTCTTTTATTGAAAATAAAATTAACAATGCTCAAATCATTTTATAAACTACATACAGTTTTGACACCAAACCCAATAATACATTAGATGAAATGAAATTTTTAGCCAGTCTCACTCATAAATGTAGATGACTAAATATGAAAATATTAGCAAGTCAAATAGAGCAATGTAAATTAAAAAATAAAGCATCATGATCACCTTGATTTCATCTCAGAAATGTCAGGTTGATAAATTCTGGGAGTGTTTTCACATATTTTACCGCAATAGAAAATTAAAGAAGAAAAATCATGTAATGTTCTCAATATCTGTATAGAAAAATTATTTAAAAAAAACTATAGTAAGAAAAATTTTGAAGGAACTGAAAATTAATTCCATAGAAAGCAACATAATGATTAAATTTAATAAAACATTTTCTTTTATTGTGAAAAGACAAGAATATTCACTATCACCTTTTTTATGTGCCCTTGTAATGGAGGATTAGACAATGCAAGTAGGGAAATGAATAAATGACATAACGATTTTAAAAGAAGCACACCTTCATTATTCCCAGGTGAAATATACACACAAATATATGAAACACCTTCAATGTGTGTGTATGCATACATGTATACAGAGACTGGAAAGATTTCTTGGCATATGATTAAAAATTAAAATTCAATTGAATTTCCACATATCTGCAAAACAAGTAAACAACTTAATAATAAAAAAAAAAAAACACTAAATTTAACAGCAAGAAAAAAACACAATTATTACCTAGGAATTGATTAGCAATGTATCCTAAGAATGTATTTATCAGAAAACACCAAATACAGAGTGAAAAGAAAAGCCACACTTCAAAAGAAAATATCTGCAATACATATAATAACTACATTTTTAATGAAAAGATTAGTATCAAGAATATGTAAAGAACTACAATTAATCAATAAGAAAAGATAATAGGAAAACAGGCAAAGACATAAACAGTCATTTGAGAGAAATCAAGCATGGACAATCAATTGTATGAAAAAACATATAACCTCATCAGCATTTGGAAAAACAGAAAATAAAGCCACAATAATATGCAATTTCAGACTCTCAAGATTGGCAAAAATTGATCAGCCCAATACCAATGTTGTGAAGAATGTGAGGCAACAAAAGTTTTCACACATACCTACTGAGAACACAAATAATATGTCATTCATACACTTAAAGATGCTGATCCTTGAGTTCTCCATTCCTTGTTTTCCTCAACTGAAAAAGGGAGCTAATAATATTTACCTCACAGGGTGGTTTTAAAGATTTAAATGAGATATACATGTGAATTGTTATAATTCTTATGGTACACGTAAGCCTTCCATAAATGTTAGTTGGTGCTGTTATTAATATTATTGAATAGACATGCATCTCTTTAGTGTAGCATAATCTTAAAATCATGAATGCTAGAGTGAAAGACACAGCTTTCTGAAACTGTAGCCAGACCTAGATGAAAAGAGAGTTTTTTACCGAAGACTAGAGAAGCAGAGCCCAGGGATATAGTGAAGCAGAAAGATGAGGCAGTAGCTTTTCCAATGGAGGAGAGTCCAAGCAATGAAAAGTGGCTATGGTCAGAGAAGAGATGTATGTAACCACCTCTATGGAAGGGGACCAACTGAAAATTTCTCTGAGAGTTTGAAGTATATTGGTTGGTGTACAAATTAGTGTACACTTTTACACCAACTTAATATAAAATGGTAAGCAATGAAATAAGCCAACTTAGTGAGTTTACATTTCAGCAAAGAGGAAAAAAGAATAAACAAGAGAAACAAAGAAAGCAAGCAAGCAAAACCTAGAGAACAAACAGCTCAGGGAGGGGTGTGTCTGATTAAAGAGGACTTCAAATTCTTTAACCTTCTTCCCTCAATGAGGGAGGGGGTCCATGACTCTTCCCTTGAATCCAGGCTGCCAGCAAGTGCTTTGAACAACTGCATATGGTGGAAGTGGTGCTTTGCCAGTTCTGGGCCTATCCTTTGAAAGAACTGGCAGTTTCTCCTTTCTTCCTATTGGAGCCCCAATGTACCAGGAAAAAAAGTCCAAGCTATTTGGACTAAGAGGAGAAGCACCAAGGCATCCAATATGTGTTGAAAAAGCCATCTTGGATGTCCAGCTGGGTCAAGCTTGCAGTTGATTCCAGTCCCAGCTCTTCTCTAACCATATTCCATGAGCGATCATAAGCAAGAATCATCCAGCTTAGTCCATCCAACCCACAGAACCATGAAAGGTAATAAATTGTTTTTTAAATCACTCAATTTTAGAGTGTAGTTTGTTATACAACAATAGCTAAGCAGAGCGAAGTACAGACTGGCAGTGGTTTTACTTACAATTTTTGACTGGACAATGGTGTGAAGGCAATATAAGCAATTCAGTAGAAAGCATATTTTGAATGCCCATACAACCATTCTGTTTTTCACTTTTAGTAAAGTTTTCAATTTGTGTTAGATAATTTTGCCCAACTCTGGGCTAATGTAAGTGGTCTGAGTAAAGGTAGACTAGGCTAAGCTATACTGTTCAGCAGGTTAGGTGTATTAAATGACTAACATGATATTTTCTACTTACAGCGGGTTTATTAAGACATAACTCCATCATGAATTGAGGAGCATCTGTTTATAGTTAGGAGAAAGAGGATATTCTGTTGAGAGGAAGACAACATGAAGATGCAGTCTAACCTTGCCTAAAGGTAGCATTGAGGTTATCTGGTGCCCTTACCTCTCTTTGAGTTTCCTTTTAACTGCAGGATTCTAGTCTTAGATGCGTTAGGTAGGTTTCTTTTATTGCACAAGGCAGAGAAAGTATCCAACCAACCAGCTGTCCACAAGAGAATGTCCATTAACAGTAAAAATCTTTTTCCTGGTCTCATGAAAAGTGAGGCAAAAACTATTTGGAGATTTTTTTTCCTGATATTTCCTTATAAAAGTCTATTGTGCGCCTACAAATACACTCATTAAAGTCTCAGAATTCAATTTACATAATTGAGGCCATTCTGCTAATTTTAGGAAAATTACAAGTTTTTGAAAAATAACTGTTATATAGTAGTTATCGCAAAGATATTCTGCTTTGTGTCAGGCACAAGGAAATCAGTATGTTTAAAAATTAAGAACAAGCGCCTCTAAGCTCTCAACGTCATTTTAAAAGTGAGAGAGAGCTGTTAAGAAACAGCTTTGCATGTTAATCACAGAACTTGGGAACACTCTGTGTTAAGATATATGATTTCAATCCTTGTTAAAAGAAATATTGAAATAGGGAAATTGATTTTTTTTCCCAGAAAATTTGCCTGTCACACTCCAAGATAAGTTACTGTTATATGTGTCCATTAAATAAGTATATTATATGAAAAGTCACAGTCTAGAAAAAAAAGTTCAGACAGAATTGACTTCTTCTAGGATTTATACAATCTTTTCATTCAAGGAATCAAGGTTAACTGAATTGATTCTCTTTCATGTGTAATTCAACCAGTTGTGGACTAGACAGCATATAGAGTAGGCACAAGTTATAGCTGCTTTTAGGAAATTGTACTGGCCACAACAGACACAGATGCTTGGAAATAATATATTCATGAAAAGTACCAATGTTATATATGCTAAATGTCTGCTACACTAGCATGCAATATTTAGTAGAGGAAATCAGCGAGATACTTTTGTAAGTGACAGAAAACAGTCCAGAGGTTCTCAAACTGTTTCCAAAATTCTTTGTCCTACTGAGATATTTGAGGATGGGGAAAGAGGGAAAGAAAGGCAGAGTAGACACCCCTTCCATCTCCACACCAATCTCTCATCCTAACAATTAGAGCAGCTATGCTTTTATATGTTTTCTGTACTGAGGTAATCATAAGATTTTATTTAAAAATAATAACTAACTCAGAGCCTCTATAAACTGTTTTAGGTTGTGTTCCCCCAGAAACTGAACCAAAAGTGATTCCTAGAAAGCAACAGAAAGGGACTGGTCAAAGTCAGAGGATGAAAGAAAGAAAACCAAGACACACATGATAAGACCTTTAAAAAGCAAAGCCACCAACTTCCAGACAGTTTTTCAATGTTCTCTTATTTAAGTAAATCATTTCTAGTGTAAGCATATGGACAAAAATAATTGTCTAGGAAGGGCAGTGAAAGTAAGTTAACATTTTGTGCAACTGAGGCTCAGTCTTACTTGGGACCCCTAGGAGATAACAGCGAACACATAACTGTATGATTTCCTTTACAGGGGTAAAGAAGCTGGAATATTTATTCACCAACTGTCTTTCATCATGGATTGAAGGCTGCTCCTAGGGACATTAATTTCTCATAGATTCTGGCTTGTGCATGTACACAGGCTAAGATTTTACCTTTTTACTTTCAACTCCCTTTGTCCTACCCAAATAAGCATCCACACACATGGGTTCATTTAAAAAAAAAAAATAGTCATTACCTAGAACAAATGCTCAATGCTCTTAAAGATACAACATTTAACAACAAGGATTTTAAGGGTTAAAAATCCACCTACTTTTTGTGGTCTCCTGTTTAAAAATTAAAAGTGAGAAGAAAATAAAGAAGTAAAGAAATGAATAAATTTAGTGGTTCTCTCCTCCATGATTTACAATTCCAATATATCTTTAGAAAACTGAAATATTCTATTTTTGTTTAAATTTATTAATAGACACAACCAGTTAGAAATCATTAGGGTCTATACATTTTTGACACTTGGAAATTTGGGGCTACATAGCTGATTAAGCTGTATCATGTCATAATTAAGATAGTTGATATATTATGTAGGCAAATGTTTAGTTTTACAAGTCTGGTAAATACCTGGGGATTAATTATTGTCTTTTTTACTTACTTTTTATTCAAAAGAGTAATTCCATTTGGTTGATTTGATGGTAATTAATATAGATTATTTATATGTATACTGAAATGTAGTGTATTTTTCACATTAATTCAACAATAAAGGTGAGACAGAGAAGTTACTAAACTACCTAGATAATTGCTTTTTCTTTACATATTTCAGTATTCAGAGACATAGGTACATTTTGTGCTGATAATCATATGGGTAGTGATAAAGTGGTTAATTTCTCCTTAATTAAACACTTATGGAATTCTAACTCACTGTTACAATTTGGTTGCTTTCCAGAAAACTGTGCCATAGATATCCTAAGTTTGCAACTTGCCAAAGTACAAGGGCATCTAAACATGTTTCCAAGTTTACTCTCTCATTTATGAGACATATCAAGCACCCAGTCTGATTAAGGTTAATCAGTTGGTATTATTACAGAATCCACTATTCAAGTGGAATGACCTGCATCAGGCTTAGAGGAAAGTTGTGTGAACTCTTACCATAGATACTACCATTCAAAGTCAACTCTGCTACGTTTCAAATCTTAGAAATTCTCATAGAATTATAAAAGTTCTCAGAATTTTGAATATGACAGAGAAAGGGGTCAAAAAGACACCAAACTATGTTGCCAAGTAAGGGCATACATACATAAAAAAATGAAATTATCATCACCATCATCATAAAAAAGGTTATACACCAATAAAGTAGTAAGGACAATTTCAAAATGAATAATTTCTATCTCATAAAAGGATAATTGAAAGAATTTAGCCAGAACTAATAAGTTTCCAAATGAAAAATTTTGGGTGTAGAGGAAACACTTGATTTGATTTCTGATATTATTTTTCCTTTAACTATAGCATTTGTCATTCCTATGAAGTTTTTATGGTTCATTTAGGAGTACTAGACTTATTTTATATCATCTAGTAGGTTAAGCCATTCTAAGTCTAGTTTGCTGCTAACTTAAGTAAAGCATAATTCCAAGTGATATATAATATCCTTTTCACTTGACAGCAATGAATTTTAATTGTATGATATGCTTATTTAGAAACATAATTATAAAAATCAAACTGCAATAGAACTGAAAAGACTTACTGTTTTTTAAAGAAGTCTCTATGTTTCTAACTTCTCTGAACACTTATTTGCTTCTCCAAGCAAAATGGTGATAATAATAGTACTTCTATATATAAATTAGTGAAGATTTGATAATATGATACATGCAAATCATTTAGCATAGTGTTTAAAATGTTCAGTAAGATAGCCTTAATTATTGCTATTATTATTACTAACCATGATTGTTACTAAACAATGATTATTGGAGATGATTGAGCCTTACATAATAATGATTTCTACCCACTTTTATAAGTATCCCTCAATGACAAATGATTAATACTATTCTGATAAAATGTTTATGAAATAATATCTCACTGAAGTATAGACACTTAGCATCCCTTAATCACATAAAATTCACACTTTTCTATTCTTTGACATTTTACCCAACAAGAGGCTTAGGCTGACCCAGATTTTAGGACATGAACAAGAATGTGAAATTGTAGGCCAAATTTTATCTGATGGTTCATTTACATGGGGAAAGAGAGTACATGATTGGAGAGTTTTCACTCTCAAAAAGGAGAATCGGAGGGGAGAAGATGGCGCTGTAGGACCAACTCAGGATAGCAGCTCCCAGTGAAAACGCAGAGGGTGAGTGGACGTTGCATTTCCAGATGGATCTTTATTGCTCACAGACCAGGAGATTCCCAGGTGTAGGAGCCCCACAGGCTGCCAGTGCGGCTGTTTGGGCCGGCGTGGCTGTCTGGGCCGGCTCGGCTGTTTGGGCCAGGGCTGCAGCGCAGCAGCACTCCGTACAAAATACACTGGTTTGGTTGCCCTGTTAAACCAGCAATTGGAGATTTCGGAAGGCAGATTAGCACATTCATCTGATTAAACAGGACTTAAACAGAAAGCCAGGCCAGGAGATTCCCAGGCAGCAATGTTGTTCCAGCCAGCGCAGTGGGTCACTGCACAGGAAATCACACAGATCCCAGTGCCCTTTCAGCAGGTGACTGGAACACCTGGGAGAGAGTCAACCTTTCAACTTAAAAAAAAAGGGGGGGCTCTGGGGCAGGGAGCCAGGTGATCAGGCTCGGTGGGTCCCACCCCCACAAAAAAAAAAACAAACAAAACAGCAATTGGAAATGCTTGGGGTTGAGGGTTGCATGGCAAGCACAGCTGAACCCAGGATGGTGCAGCTCAGTGGGGGACAGGCATCCATCATTACCGAGGCACTCGACCCCTACAGAGGTACTCTGCCATTGCTGACACAGCCTGCCATTGCTAAGGCAACCCACCATAACAGAAAGAGTCTGCCACTACAGAGGCAGGCCACCATCACCACGGCAGCTCTAACCACACCCATATAAACAGAACTACAGAGAATTACACACAGCAGCAGGGCAGAGCCCATGACAGCAGGGTGGAGCCCATGGCAGCAGGGTGGAGCACATGACAGCAAGGCAGAGCCCACGGCAACAGGACGGAGCCCACAGCAGCTCAGCATAGCCAATACAAGCAGGAAGTGATTAGACTGCCTCCCTGCTGGGCAGGACAGTGCAACATATACTCATAAATAAAGCCCTAACTCCCCGGGACAGAGCACCTGAGGAAAAAAAGGGGCTTTATGAGTACTGCTGCAGCAGACTTAAATATACTTACCTAGCAGCCCTGAATGAACAACGAAGCTCACAGCTCAGCACTGGAGCTCCTATAAACTACAGACTGTCTCCTCAAGCAGTTCCCTGACCCCCGTATATCCAAAGAGTCACCTCACAAAAAACTGATCAGACTGACATTTGGCGGGCATCATTCAGGGACAAATATTGCAGAAGAAAAAACTGGTAGCAAACCTTACAGTTCCACAGCTGCTACAGGTGTGCCCCAGGCAAGCGGGGCCTGGAGTGGACCTCAGCAGTCCTACAGCAGAGGGGCCAGACTGTTAGAAGGAAAATTAAGAAACAGAAATACTTCATCATCAACAATCTGGACGTCCACTCAGAGACCCAATAGAAAATCAGCAACTACTCAGACGACAGATGGATAAATCCACAAAGAGGGGAAGAAACCAGCGCAAAAAGGAGGAAAACACCCGAAACCAGAACACCTCACCTCCTACAAGGGACCACAACTCCTCACTAGCAAGGGAACAAAGCTGGATGGAGAATGAGTGTGATGAAATGACAGAATCAGACTTCAGAAGGTGGGTTATGAGAAACTTCCATGAGCTAAAAGAATGTGTTATAAATCAATGCAAAGAAACTAAGAATCTTGAAAAAAGATTTGAGGAAATGATAACAAGAATGGACAACATAGAGAGGAATATGAGTGAATTGAAGGAGCTGAAAAACACAACATGAGAACTTCTCGAAGCATGCACAAGTTTCAACAGCCGAATTGACCAAGCAGAAGAAAGGATATCAGAAGTCGAAGATCAACTCAATGAAATAAAACAAGAAGCCAAGATTAGAGAAAAAAGTGCAAAAAGGAATGAACAAAGTCTCCAAGAAATGTGGGACTATGTGAAGAGACCTAATCTACGTTTGATAGGTGTACCAGAATGTGACGAAGAGAATGAATCCAAGCTGGAAAATACTCTTCAGGATATTATCCTGGAAAATTTCCCCAACCTAGCAAGGCAGGCCAATATTCAAGTCCAGGAAATAGAGAGAACACCACAAAGATATTCCGCAAGAAGAGCAACCCCAAGGCACATAATTGTCAGATTCACCAGGGTTCAAATGAAGGAGAAAATGCTAAGGGCAGCCAGAGAGAAAGGTCGGGTCACCCACAAAGGGAAGCCCATCAGACTCACAGCAGATTTCTCAGCAGAAACCCTACAAGCCAGAAGAGAGTAGGGGCCAATATTCAACATCCTTAAAGAAAAGAACTTTCAACCCAGAATTTTATATCCAGCCAAACTGAGCTTCATAAGTGAAGGAAAAATAAAATCCTTTACAAACAAGCAAGTACTCAGAGATTTTGTCACCACCAGGCCTGCTTTACAAGAGCTCCTGAAAGAGGCACTACACATAGCAAGGAACAACCAGTACCAGCCATTCCAAAAACATAGCAAATGCTAAAGAGCATCAACAAAATGAAGACTCTACATCAACTAACAGGCAAAACAGTCAGCTAGCATCAAAATGGCAGTATCAAATTCACACATAACAATATTAACCCTAAATGTAAATGAGCTAAATGTACCAATCAAAAGACACAGACTGGCAAATTGGATAAAAACCCAAAACCCATTGGTGTGCTGTATCCAGGAAACCCATCTCACATGCAAGGATACACAAAGGCTCAAAATCAAGGGATGGAGGAAGATTTACCAAGCAAATGCAGAGCAAAAAAAAGCAGGAGTTGCAATTCTCATCTCTGATAAAAAAGACTTTAAAGCAACAAACACTAAAAGAGACAAAGAAGGACATTACATAATGGTAAAAGGATCGATACAACAAGAAGAGATAATAATTCTAAATATATGTGGACCCAATACAGGAGCAGCAAGATATATAAGGCAAGTTCTTAATGACTTACAAAGAGACTTAGACTCCCACACAATAATAGTGGAAGACTTTAACACTCCACTGTCAATATTAGACAGATCAACCAGACAGAAAATGAACAAGGATATTCAGGGCTTGAACTCAGACCCGGAACAAGCAAACCTGATAGACATTTACAGAACTCTCCACCCCAAATCCACAGAATATACATTCTTCTCAGCATCACATCACACCTACTATAAAAATGACCACATAATTGGAAGTAAATCACTCCTCAGCAAAAGCAAAACAACTGAAATCATAACAGTCTCTCAGACCATAGTGCAATCAAGTTAGAACTCAGAATTCAGAAACTAACTCAGAACTGCACAGCTTCATGGAAACTGAACAACTGGCTCTTGAATGTTGACTGGATAAACAATGAAATGAAGGCAGAAATAAAGAAGTTCTTCAAAACCAATGAGAACGAGGACACATCATACCAGAATCCCTGGAACACATTTAAGGCAGTCTCTAGAGGAAAATATATAGCAATAAGTGCCCATGTGAGAAGAGTGGAGAGATCCAAAATTGACACCCTAACATCACAATTGAAAGAGCTGGAGGAGCAAGATCAAAAAAACTCAAAACCTAGCAGAAGACAAGAAATAACTAAGATCAGAGAGAACTGAAGGAGATAGAGACATGAAAACCCCTTCAAAAAAATCAATAAATCCAATAGCTGGTTTTTTAAAAAGATCAACAAAATAGACAGACTACTAGCCAGATTGATTAAAAAAGAAAGGAGAGAATAACCAAATAGATGCAATAAAAAACAATAAAGGGGAAATCACCACAGATTCCACAGAAATTCAAACCATCATCAGAGAATATTACAAACAACTCTACGCACATAAATTAGTAAACCTGGAAAAAATGGATAAATTCCTGGACACTTGTGTCCTCCCAAGCCTAAACCAGGAGGAAGTCAAAACTATGAATAGACCAATAACAAGGTCTGAAGTTGAGGCAGCAATTAAGAGCCTACCACACAAAAAAAGCCCAGGTCCAGATGGGTTCACAGCCGAATTCTACCAGACACATGAAGAGGAACTGTTACCATTCCTTCTGAAACTATTCCAAATAATCCAAAAAAAGGGAAGGATTCATAAAATGATTATCCAAATCATTTTATGAGACCAACATCATCCTGATACCAAAACCCGGCAGAGACTCAACATGAGAAGAAAACTTCAGGCCAATATCCATGATGAACATAGAAGCAAAAATGTTCAATAAAATACTGGCAAGATGATTGCAACTGCACATCAAAAAGCTTATCCACTATGATTAAGTAGGATTCATCCCGAGGATGCAAGGCTGGTTCAACATACACAAGTCTGTAAACGTAATTCACCACATAAACAGAACCAAAAACAAAAACCACATGATTATCTCAATTGACGCAGAGAAGGCCTTTGACAAAATTCAACAACCCTTTAAGCTAAAAACCCTCAATAAACTCGGTATTGATGGAATGTATCTCAAAATAATAAAAGCTATTTAGGACAAACCAACAGCCAATATACTGAATGGGCAAAAACAGGAAGCATTCCCTTTGAAATCCGGCACTAGACAAGGATGCCCTCTCTCACCACTTCTATTCAATATAGTACTGGAAGTTCTAGCCAGAGCAATCAGGCAAGAAAAAGAAATAAAGGGTATTCAAATAGGAAAGGAGGAAGCCAAATTGTCTCTATTTGCAGACGACATGATAGTATATCTAGAAGACCCCATCATCTCAGCCCAAAAACTTCTGAAACTGATAAGCAACTTCAGCAAAGTCTCAGGATATAAAATCAATGTGCAAAAATCACAAGCATTCCTATACACCAACAACAGACTTAAAGAGAGCCAAATCAAGAACGAACTGCCATTCACAATTGCTACAAAGAGAATAAAATACCTAGGAATACAACTTACAAGGAACATAAGGGACCTCTTCAAGGAGAACTACAAACCACTGATCAACGAAATAAGAGAGGACACAAACAGATGGAGAAACATTCCATGTTCATGGTTAGGAAGAATCAATATCGTGAAAATGGCCATACTGCCCAAAGTAATTTACAGACTCAACACTATCCCCATCAAGCTACCATTGACTTTCTTCACAGAATTGGAAAAAACAACCTTGAACTTCATATGAAAACAAAAGAGAGCCCGCATAGCCAAGTCAATTCTAAGCAAAAAGACACAGCATGAGGCATCACACTACTGGCCTTCAAACTATACTACAAGGCTACTGTAATCAAAACAGCATGGTAGTGGTACCAAAACAGAGATATAGACCAATGGAACAGAACAGAGGCATCGGAGGCAACACAACATATCTACAACCATACAATCTTGAATAAACCTGACAAAAACAAGCAATGGGGAAAGGATTCCCTATTTAATAAACGGTGTTGGGAAAACTGGCTAGCTATGTGCAGAAAGCAGAAACTGGACCCCTTCCTGACACCTTACACTAAAATTAACTCCAGATGGATTAAAGACTTAAACATAAGACCTAACACCATAAAAACCCTAGAAGAAAATCTAGGCAAAACCATTCAGGACATAAGAGTAGGCAAGGACTTCATGATCAAAACACAAAAAGCATTGGCAGCAAAAGCCAAAATAGACAAATGGGACCTAATCAAACTCCACAGCTTCTGCACGGCAAAAGAAACAGTCACTAGAGTGAATCAGCCACCAACAGAATGGGAAAAAATGTTTGCAGTTTACCCATCTGACAAAGGGCTGATATCCAGAATTTACAAAGAACTAAAACAGATCTACAAGAGAAAAACAAACAAGCCCATTCAAAAATGGGCAAAGGATATAAACAGACACTTTACAAAAGAAGACATGCATGAGGCCAACAAACATGAAAAAATGCTCATCATCACTGGTCATCAGAGTAATGCAAATCAAAACTACATTGAGATACCATCTCACGCCAGTTAGAATGGCAATCATTAAAAAATCTGGAGACAACAGATGCTGGAGAGGATGAGGAGAAATACGAACACTTTTACACTGCTGGTGGGAGTGTAAATTAGTTCAACCATTGTGGAAGACAGTGTGGCGATTCCTCAAGGACCCAGAAATAGAAATTCCATTTGACCCAGCAATCCCATTATGGGGTATATATCCAAAGGACTATAAATCGTTCTACTATAAGGACACATGCACACGAGTGTTCATTGCAGCACTGTTTACAATAGCAAAGACCTGGAACCAACCCAAATGACCATCGATGATAGACTGGACTGGGAAAATGTGGCACATATACACCATGGAATATTATGCAGCAATCAAAAACAATGAGTTCGCTTCCTTTGTAAGAACATGGATGAATCTGGAGAACATCATTCTCAGTA
The DNA here is from genome assembly GCA_031835075.1 of Saguinus oedipus. Lineage (NCBI taxonomy): Eukaryota > Metazoa > Chordata > Mammalia > Primates > Cebidae > Saguinus > Saguinus oedipus. The sequence goes on from CM063178.1 coordinate 72,911,032, forward strand.
AACCGACACAAGAACAGAAAATGAAATACTGCATATTCTCACTCATAGGTGGGTGATGAATAATGAGAACACATGGACACAGGGAGGGGAGCACTACACACTGGGGTCTATTGGGGGGAATGGGGAGGGACAGCGGGCAGGGGGAGCTGGGGAGGGATAGCATGGGGAGAAATGCCAGATGTGGGTGAAGGGGAGGAAGACAGCAAATCACACTGCCATGTGTGTAGCTATGCAACTATCTTGCATGTTCTGCACATGTACCCCAAAACCTAAAATGCAACTAAAAAAAAAAAAAGGAGAATCACTGATCACATCCAACTCTGTGATTTTACAGTTCAAGAAATGGAACAAAAGAAGTGGAGGATGTGCTCAAGAGCACACACAGAGCTAGGGATAAAACTGCAAGTGGAAGTAACGTCCTTGTTGCTGTTCTTGGTGACCTGGGCAGAGCCTCTGGTGACAATACAGACAGGATTGTTGGCAAGTATGGCAGATCCCCACAGAGATGGACCTCGTCAAAGTTTCCAGACAGCAGTGTTTCAGTGTCCATGTCCAGAAGTAAACGCTAGTTCATATTTTAATTTTACCACTCATTTCTTGACTAAATTTCGGCGTGTTACTTAACTTTGATGAGTTCTGGTTGCATCATATGTAATACGGTTATAAGGAACTGCTTATAGTCAGGGTTCATTGAGGATTAAATGAGATAAAATGTATAAAGAAACTGAAACAATGCCAGGTGAGTAATAAATAGAAGTTATTATTCTGGTTGCTTTACCCTATCTTCCTTTTTTTTATAAAGTCCCCTTTGTACCAGGCTGCTCAATTCTTTCATTTCTTTCTATTCTTTTCTCCTATTAACATTTAATTTGGGGATATAATTTAATGAGCATTTGCATAACAGTGTTTATATGACTGCTGACTTCTCCTTAATGACTTCCTTTTAACTCATAAGTGGAGCCCAAGCCACAGCATGAAGCCTAGTGATTGAACTTCAGCCTCAGCAACTGGATGAGAGAAAAATTCATATCTTTATTTTGCAATAGAAGAGGGGAATTTCTAAGCTTCTCTTCCAGTAATCACACTGGTAAGTGGACACTTTCTCCCACTACTTGTTATGTGATTGTGTACTCAGAGGCAAGTGAAAAGAAGCAAAAACCATCCCTGGCTAAAGAGGCCTTTCCAGGAAGGCAGGAAGCATCTGAGCCAGGTTGATGAAATCCATGTAATAGCAGATGTGACTGACATACCTGAATTATCCTTAGCCTGAATGATTCATTACCACTGTAAAGCAGCAATGCCCTCAGTCAATGCCGAATACTGTAGCTATTTTGTTACTGGAAAACATTACCATCTCAAAGAAATACCAGATGATTTGTCCCCCATATGCTTGACATCCCTGCCCAGTTTATCTGCAAACTGAGATCTCTGCTGGTTTTATAATTCCAGCTATATTTATTTTAAGCTTTTTGGAAGATGAATTTTATCTGCTATTCATAATTCAAATATAACTTCTAGTCTTGGAATAAGAAGTGAAAAACTCATTTTTACCCCTTCCCTGGTGTCTGTGTGTATCTGATATATAGATATTCCTTACCCAGTAATTCAATTAACAATACACAAAAGCCACATGAATTATACAGTGGTTCCTAAAAGTGAATTAGCAGATTACCAGCTTCGTTTTATAAAAATCCTTATCATGTATGCAATGTGTTCTTACTTAGGTTAATCCTTCTCAATTCATGGGGCACAAGGTGGTACAAATGTGGTTTTAGGCCTCTTTACATAGCTTACCTCTTGCTGATGCTTTCTGAATATAAGTAAAGCCTACAGATAAGGGCTGGAGGGAGGAAATAGGAGTTGCTAAGAACTCATTCTAGATAAAGTACGAACACAACTGACGAGCTGTAGTTAGATACAAATACTCGTGTTTACCCCTTAAGCATTTAGCTGCTTGATTTGCTGTCTATCCAGAATTGATTAGTGTTAGATTTATTCAAGGATAATTTAATTGCCAGCTTCAAATGGCTGGGTTACCTACACTAGTAATACACTAATACTGTCGTCCTCATGAAAAAAAAAATGAGGACATCATCCTCCTCAGCGTAGAAAATTTCAAAAATTACTGGGAAGAGGAAGAAACAATATTGGCATCATGTTTTCTACCTTCAGAAGAGAGACTGTATACCGCACTGCTCTTGGAACTATCAAAATGAGTATCTGCTGCTTATTTTTTAAACGAATCTAATATACTGGGTATTTTAAATAGTAGGCACATTTGCATAGTGATTCATCAGACAGCTAATATACATGAGAACTCATTTTCTCATTAAAGCGTCATCATGAGGAAAAGGAAAGTATATTTTAAATGGTCTGTCATCTAGTAATCTCATAGCCAGATAGGATAATGGATACTCACAGCTCACAACTCCAAGTCACTGCAAGATACTAATGTCTTTTAAATTTTAAAGGGTACCTTGTACTTTACAAGGTTTAATGAGAAAAATGAAAATAACTGGTGGGCATTCCCTCAACTTTCATATACTTGACCTCAATCTAGTGAAAATTTCCTGCAGCAGAAGAGACATGCCTTTACCAAACTGCTGTGAATGTCTCTCAAGCCCTCCTGGGTCACTATTTTCCAGCATCAATAGCTCCTTCTCTGCCCATTCCTACATCTCAACCTACATAAGAATTTTTTATTTCGCATGCCCCTTAACTAAAACACTTTACTCTTTTCCTCCTCATTCTCATTCACTGCCGTACTTCAGTGATTTGCTTCTAAATCCAAATAGTTATGCTGTTTCCTGCCTTAGTGCCCAGGCATGTGCTTCCCTGATCCACTAATGCTTTTCCCAGTAAATGTCCACCCTTTTTTGTTTGCTTGTTTTACAGTCAAGAGTCTTACCGTGTCTCCCAGGCATAGTTCATAGATCAAAGTAGCCTTGAACTCCTGAAATCAAGCAGTTCTCCCTCCACAGCCTCTGAAGTAGCTTGGACTTACAGGAAGGTGCCACCACACCTAGCTTGCCTATTTATGTGTTTGTTTGTTTGTTTATTTATTTATTGTAGAGATGGAAGTCTTGCTATGTTGCCCAGGCTGGTTTGAACTCCTGGCCTCAAGCAATGTTCCTGACTCAACAATGTCTGGAAGCATTGGTATTACAGGTGTGGCCACGATGCCCAGCCAAAGCCCCAGTTAAAGCATCCCCTGTAAAGTTTTCTCTTCTCTACCACACATTTGGCCACTCAGGTTACAAAGGCCCATTCTCCTTTTGCATCTTCTTCATTTTGGCATCACACAGCGCATCACAAGTACTGTGGCAGAAACTACGCATTGCCTCATAATATCAATATCTCATTTATTATTATGCCAAAATATAAATTGTGGAACTCAAAAGGAGAGAAGAGAATATTATATCCTGAAGTGAATAAATGACAAGAAATAAAAGGAGGGATATATTATAGTAAGCCTGAGCTGAAATGAGAAAATTCTACATCTTTAAAACAAAAGGTGGGAGAGATATTCCTGGAAGGCTAAGAGAATGAGAAGAGAGTGAAATGGAATATGATTTAGGGATAAATGAAATAATATCATTTTTCATCCTTGGAAGGAAATTAACTATATTAATAAATTCCATGATATTTAACCTTCCTTATATTCCCAGAATATGACCTGCTTCACTGTAGTGGATTTTTCTTTAACAAATGTATTCTTTTCAAATATAGCTGAATATAATTTACATCTTTAAGGAATTTTCTTTTGCTGCAGCATCATAAGTGAGATTATTACTTGTTTTGCTGTTTTTGTTAGGTTTCGCATGAAGCATTAGGCGTCTTTCATAGAGTTCATTTTAAAATCTTTCCAATTTAAAACAGTTTAAATATTTGCCCTTTAAAGACAATAAATTTGTCTATGAAATTGGGACTGTTATCTCTTTTAGAAGCTTTAACAATCCCTTTCAGTTTCTTTTGAGGTTATTAATTTATTCATATTTTTACCCCTTTTTGAATTCTTGAATCAAGTGTGAGACACTTTATTAGCCTAGAAATTCATGAAATGTATACAGACTTTCAATTTATTAACAAGCAGTGCATGTGTATGTGCATGTGTGTGGTGGGGGGATAAATCAGGCATACATTTGTAATCTCTTTTCTATCACAGTTATAGCCCCTGATGATGTTTAATGGTAGGTATTTTTGTTTTCTCATTCTTTGTGACTCCTTTCCATTCTGATCACAATATTAATAATCCTACAGTCAAGGCATCCTTGTAACTGTCCAGCTTCATCTTTACCTAGAGAACTCTTTTGCCTCTTACAAAGTTTATTTCACTAATCTTTTTATCACATGTTTCTGTGAACACTCTAATTAATTAAACTCCTCTTGTAATGCCACTTATCACAAATACATTTGATATCCTGATTTCATTTCCTTTGAATATATGCACATCATAGAGATTGCTGGATCATATGATAGTTCTATTTCTAATAGAAGCCATTGAGATTGAACTAGCAGTGGGATGGTCTGGAGACTGAGTCCACCACAAAGACCTGGAGCCTGAGGCTTCAGGACCTAGCCTAGCATGAGGTGAGCATAGAGGTTTGGTCCATAGATATTGGCGTGGAGTTTAGGGCTATGGAGGTCTACCTGGCACTGGGTTTTACTGAGGTGGCCCTGGGTTTAGTGTTTGAAATAAAGTCCAATGCTCACTTTACTTTCCTTCCCCCACATGAAGGGTCTTTCCCTCCACGCTGTGCTTTCTGGGGTTGGGGAAAGGGAGACAATATAAAACTGCCTTCATATTCTCTTCAACCCATCTTTTCTTTTTTCTATGCTATATCCAGGTGTTCTTGCCTGGTGTCTTTAGCTCTTGTGAAGGTATTTTCACACGTAGATAGTTGTTTTATTTAATGCTTCTGCAGGATGAGTACTGGATAATCCTATTGTGCCACCTTGCTCCTCCTCACCCTAAATGTTTTTATTGAATCAATATTATTGTGGCTACCATGCTGTTTTCTTTTTAAAAAATATATCACCTCAAGCACTTATCATTTCTTTGTGTTGTAAACATTCCAATTATACTCTTTTAGTAATTTTTAAATGCAGAATAGATTATTATTGACTGTAGTCACCCTGTTGTGCTATCAAATACTGGATCTTACTCATTCTATCTGACTATATGTTATGTACTTATCAACCATCCCCACTTCCCTCCCCACACACTTCCCTTCCTAGGCTCTGATAACCATCATTCTACTCTTTATCTTCATGCATTCAATTGTTTCATTATTTAGATCCCACAAATAAATGAAAACGTGTGAACTTGATCTTTCTGTCGCAGGCTTATTGCACATAACATAATGTCCTCCAGTTCCATCCATGTTGTACATTCTGTTTTATTATTAGTATAAGTAACATTACACATTGAATTACTCTACAGTTAAGTCTCTGCTCACATCTGTACTTAATAGCAAAAAGTGATTTCTGTTCAACACAGAAGCCTTGAAAAGCACAGAAAAATCCCACTGTAATAAAACTCCCGAAGTTCAGTTTTGAATCTATCTTCTAAAGATAATTACATATGAAGTTTTGTTGCATGACTTCTTAGTATTCTCTTCATTCTCTCTCTCCACATAAGTGTGTATAGAGTTAAAAAAAAAAAATATCAAATTGCATATACGTCTAAGCCTGTTTTTTTACCATTATATTGTGAATGTGTCAATGTTTTATTTTTAATTTGGTTTTATATCTTTTAGTGAGCATGTCTTACATGCCTCACCACATACCCTCAGCCACAAATGTCTCCTGACGCTCACTTCTCTGCTCATCTTCAGCCACTGCTTTGACAAATGATTCTAGAGGAACCAGCCAGCTACAAACACAGAGTCACTGGCTCCTCTCACCATTTCCAAACTTGAACGAAGCACACCCAATACATGGAATCTGGCTTCCCGTTTGGTTGAATAAAGAACCAGGGATAAAACCTAGGTGTGTGAGGAAGTTAACTCCCTGAGGGATGCACTTTGCTCAGGGGTAAACAGGAGATAGATTAAAGCCAAGAGGTAAATTCTTTCTCAAGTCTTTTTTTTTTTCAGATGACCTATTTTAAGGCAGTTTTCCAGTACAACATGCCTGATGGAAAACAGTGGTTAAATCACTTTAACCAGTGGTTAAATCAGTGGTTAAACAGCAATAAATCACTTTGTACTTGCTTCTCATCTTTTGACTCACTCCTTTTGCCTCATGCTTGCTGTTCTGGAATTTTGCCTTGCAATAAGGATTGATACAATCTTGGCTTACTGCAACCTCCACGCCCTGGGCTCAAATGATCCTCCCACCTCAGCCTCCCAAGAAGCTGGGACTACAAGTTTGCACCACAATGTGCAGCTAATTTCCGTATTTTCTGTAAAGATGGGATTTCACCATGTTTCCCAGGGTGGTCTCAAATTCCTGGCCTTAAGTGATCCACTTGTGTCAGCCTCCCAAAGTGATAGGATTACAGGCATGAGCCACTGTGCCCAGCCGGGATCTCTTTTCTATGGACTACAGGCTAGGCACTTGCATACTGTTGTAGCATAAGGATATTTTAACTCAGTAATTAATCTCCCATTGATAAACATTCAGATGTTTTCAAAAAATATTGCTTATTACAGATAATGTTGTTATAACTATCTTTACATTTAAATATTTATGCATATCTCTTATTATTTTCTTAGGATAAATTCATAGATGTTGAATATCTTACAAAATGGCATAAACCTTTTTGAGGAAAAAGAAACTTTTTAGCAAATCACATTGAAGTTCTTTAACTCTAGACTTCATGAGTAAGCAAATAAATTAGTTGGGAATTACTGAATATACAATTTGAAATAGGAATCTTTTATAGTTAAATGTGGTAAAATTTAGAAACTATGTAGAATATATAGTCAGTTGTGAGATGAACTTCTCCTCTAGCTCCTGACTCATTAAGAAACAAGCAACAAATTGTAATGTTCATAAAAGGCTCCAATATGTTCAGTGAATTTTCTTCATTTTCCAGATAAACCATATCCCATTTGTACAGGAACGCTTTTTTCTTATGTTAGGAATTATCTTCTTTAAAGTGAATAGTTTTTGCTTATGTGCTCATTTCATGTATACCTTTTAGCCTTTTTGTAATTCATTCAGAAAATAATAACGAAGAAATTTTGTTTCTTTTAAATAATCATCAAAATGCTACATGCTCCTCTACCTGGCTAATGGGAATATCTGTATGATAATGCAGTTCATTATTTCTCCATAACTTCTTAGAGGACACAGAATTATTACAAGGGTCCAAGAATTTACATTTGTTCTCAGCAATGCATGATACACTGCATAAATAAAACACATTTGCTACTTGGCTTCATTCTGTTATGTACTTTTTTCAGATTACAGTCAACAAAAGTATCCCTATGGCAGAGGGTATAAGAAGTTTGGGAAGTTTAAATGAGCATCCCCATATCGATAAACATAAGAAACTACTATTCTAATCTTACCCCTGTTCCCGGTGTTTGTAAGATTTCAAATTCTACCTGTGACCAAATTTCTTCTGTTAATTTCAGGATATTTGTTTTCTCCTTGAATTCAAAATTGAAAAACACACATAACCAAAGCATTGTGGTACTGCATATCTATTGAATAATCCTGTAATCTACCCAGATATGCTGTGTCCCAAATGCACTACCATTTAGTAGATAAAGTTGGGCTCCAAAGTAAAAATTTTTCTGTTCAAATCCTGGCTCCACTTCTGTGTCACCTGTGCAAGTTACCTAGAATCTCCTCTTTTATAAAATTGGGATAATAGTTTTATCTATTATACTGAGTTATCATGAGAATTGATTGTGTTAATATAGGTGAGTTAGAAGAGTGCTTGGCGCATGGTAAGCATACAGTAAAATAAAAAATGTATTAAAAATAAAATTGTAATTACATCATGCTCAATATCATATTGACTACCTGTATAACACCTGACTTAAGTTTTGTGACCTTGTACCTCCTTCCAGATTTCAAAAGGTTTTCAAGGGAGAAAAAAGAGTGAAAAATAATTGACATTCATTCAATACCTAACACATTCCAAACACCCTGCTATTTCTTATCCAGAGCTCTTCCTAAGCTTGTTAATTTTGGATACTCCACATGATATCATTTTATACTTATTAAAATGGACCCACATTCAACATTGTATAATTTGTCACACTTAAGAGATTGAAAGGACTTTTATAACTGTGGTCTCAAACTCACTCTCAATTTCAATTTTCCAGCATTTCAATTTAGAACTTAAGAGAAAAAATATTTTATACCTCAAACATCTTAAAAGGCCCTTGAAAATATTATAGGCTGCAGGCACTCTGCCTGTAGTATCTAATGGATAATGCAGCCCTCTTTCATCTCATATCTTTATCCCCAAAATTAAATTTTCTGTTCTGTTGGTGAGGAAACTGAGGCTCTGCCAGGTTAGCAAACTTTACCAATGTCACCTTAGAAAAGCATTAAACCTAGAGCTAACCAAGAACAGAGCAGAGGCATCTAGTCCTCCACATCACGTGGCATCTAGTCTTCCCATGCTTCTCACCTCAAAGTGGGGCAAAGGACCTTGTATGGTCCGTTGAAGTAAACACATGTGCCTCAGTGTTCTTCTTCCCCTGGAAGGCAGTGCTGAATCAGAAATCTCCAGTTCTAAATCCTTTTTTGGCAGAAAGCCCAGATTTCTGGAACTTCATTTAATGTCTTGTCAGGCTGCCCATCAAGAATTAAAGCTCCATGATTTCATGTGGCTGAAGCCCAAAACTCTTCACATTTCATTTTATCTTTAAACACACTTTTGTTTCCCTTCTTATCAGTTAGATGTGTGTTTTATGTCCTGTCCTTTAAGTGTTAAACCCCTTCTCCTTCTTGGAGTCTTTTTCTAGTTATTGGTCTGCCTGGCAATGAGAAATAGCCACGTCCCTTAGTTGTGTGAAACAAATTCTGATATCAGAGTCTGTGGCCTGGAAATTGAAGAAATAAAATATAAGTGATGTGTGATAAGCATCAAAATACACCCATATTTTGGTTCTTTGCCAACTTTTTCTAAAGTATTAAAACTATTTCTCTTAGCTCCATAACATGTTTAATCTGAAAATGATATTTATCTTACATGCACAAATCAGGAGCATATATAGGATGATCCATAAATATATCGATGATGCGTGGTCTTAGCCATCAGAGACATCAGATAGGTCTAGGCCTACAACAGCCATTAATATTTATTGAAGACTTTATAATGCTAAACACAACTCAAAGTGCTTTGCATGTACTAATTCATTGCATCCTCTCAACAAACTTAGGAAGTCTTATTCCCATGTAACAGAGGAAATTGAGGCATAGAGGGATGAAGTAAGTTTTCTAAAGTTACAATGCAAGTAAGTGGTAGGGTAGCAATTTGAACTCTCAAAGTTCAGCACCAGCATCCACAGCCTTAACCACTAACAAGTAGTACCTGTTCCATCTGGGAGGAGAAACTTTAAGGAAGGAAGGACGGTGGAAGAGATGGTGATATGATAATGAAGGTGAAAAAAGAGGAAAAGTATTTCTTCTGCTGCCACCCAAGACTGAGGATCCTATAACAAAAACTGCCAGGAACATTTTCCAGAGGATTCAGTGCCTATGAAGGCAGAGAAAGAGATAGAAAAGAAGACCTTCCCCCACTTAGGGGCAAGAAACCAATGATGGGGTTTGGTGGCATGTGGAACAGTCGAACCTGAAATTCTTTGTAGAGATGTTGGCATTTTCACAGTTGGTACTATTAGTAATGGCAGCATTAGTCATGTTTAAGTGACTTCCCAGGGAGAGCTTATCATATTTGGAGGTCTGAATGAGAAAAGAAGTATCTTATGCCATCCAGAGACCATAGCTGCTAGATGATATGAGCACAATGGAAACCATGACCTGGACAGGAAGTGCCAATATGAACAGTTACAGGCTTAAGTCAGTGAAATTTGATTATCTTCTTAAGGTATTGACTTGGCAAAACTCAGAATACTAATAAATAGATTTCATTGTGTCACAAAATTGGAATCATTAACAGTACAAAATATAAAATTATAACCATAGGCAAAGTATTTTAAAAATAACCAAAATCAAGATTTAGAAATGTTCATGAATTACCCAGTATAGTATATCCACTGAAAACCACTGTTTTAGAAAATACAAATTTGGGAAGATGGGTGATTTTTGCCAATTTTTTTTCCTTCAAGTCTAAGAACTGTTTTGATACCTACTTATAAGATTCCTACAAGGAATGCAAGACATGAAAGTACAGTTCATAAATAGTATTGAAAAACTGTGAACCATTGTATAAATGCTAAGCTTCATGCTGCAACTTGAAAGCAAAATTAGGGAAAAAAGAAGAAGAAGAAAATCGTTCCTGCCTCCCACTGGGTACTTTTGTGGGGCAAGAGTAGGAGAAGTAAGACCAGCAACTAGACCTCATTTTTTTTTCTGAACATATAGCATATTTTTTTTTTATTTTCTTACAGGCAGCCTCAATAATAAAGTGAATCATTAGGATTTGTAGCCTCACCACAAGACATTATAGTAGACCTATCTGTCAAATCAAGACAGAAAGATCAAGGAAAACAGTATACAGAGCATAACCTCACCAGAACTATACTAGTCTTCTTTTCATTTTTCCTGTTCTCACTTCCCCTACTCCCTAATCTATTCTCCATATAACACTTGAAGTAATCTTTAAAAACCACAAGTCCTTTCTGCCACTACCATGGTTAAAGACTGTTAGTGGCCTAGCATTCTCTTGGGACAGGATTCACTGACTATAGCAAGACCTAAGAAACCCTGCTAAGCCTGTCTTCCTCTCCAGCTTCATCTTAGGCCCCTCTTCCTCTCCATCATGAAGCTCCTAATCACATTTTTCTCCCACTCTGCTTGCATGAAACTCATTCCTGAATTCAGTCATTTTAATGTGTGGTTCCCTCTACCAGAATTCTCATCTGTTAGCTTTACCTTCCTTGCCTGGATAACTCCTTGTCTTTCATATTTCTGCTTAAGTATAATGTCATCCAGAAGGTCTATAATGACTACCCTCCCAACCCCTAGACTAAGTGATAGCATCCTCTATTCTGTGTTTTTGTGATCGAATAGCCCATGAATGACTGCTTTGCAATTTGCAACCAGCTTCTTCTTTCTTATGATGTGAAGTGCACCTGTGCCTGACCCAACTCACATCACCTTGGATATCTTCGCCTGAAATTCATAAGTGATTGTTCATAGGCACATCTCCTATGGGCCTGATCAGTTCAACTGAGGCACCAAAACTTGCATTGTCTTTGCATGGAAGAGACTGCCAGAGCCTAGTTCGCACTGTGGGAGTAGATAAGATAGCTTGTGGTGCCAGGCGATGAGGCAAGAACAGTAGTCACGGCAAGGGATCTCTATCTAACAGTTGGTCCAGCACAGGGCTGAGCAGATTTGGGGAGGAAAATAGACTGGGTCTTCCACAAATAGCATAAGTCTTTGTTCTTGGTTAATGTGTTAGATACTTTTTCAACTATTTATTGGTCTCTAAATGTACAGTATGCAAAAACCTCAGAAAGCTGCAGAGGACTGTTATATGAGCTTCTCTACCCGTTTACAGTGGCAAACCCCTCACTGTACACAGAAATCCAAATACCAATGGACATAAAAATCAAGTTGAAAAATTAAAAATGGCCAGCACAAAAAAATAGGCCACCATGTAGTAAACCCCTTTCAAATGTGTTTATTCCAGATGTCCATTCACACTTTAATAGAAGCAAAACATAAGTGCCACAAAGGCAGCTGAAAAAGCTCTTCTCAAAATATGTATCCTCAGTGAAAAGCAATTCAGCAGTCATTTGCACAAATACAAAATCTCCAGTGCAAATACAGGATCATTTCAATTACCTCCTAGAACTGGCAAATGGTTATCAACACCTGAAACATGACATTTCATTCAAAACTATCAGGGACCAAGAGTGTAGAGGAGCAGGAAAGAACCAGCCAAAGACTCAGGAAGCTCCAGAGACTCAGGAAACACAATTATGCCAGCCTCTCCAGCTCCACAGCTGAAATGCCCGTAATGACAGTGTATTTTTAAACATCTCTGCCTGGGCAGCAGAGACAGACAGAGGAAAGGACAATCAGCTCAAACAATTCATTCAGCTGCCACTGTGGCCCATGGCACGTGTTTCTCTGCAGACCAACAACTGTGAATTGAGGGAGACATGGGTTTACTGCTCAGACTCCTGATTTAAAAATAGAAGAAAAGGCCTCGGCCCCTGCTGGCCTCTCACTCTCACCCAGCAGGATGCTGATTAGCAGTGCCTTCCCCATTTGAGCCATTCCTTTTTAATATCCTTATTGGCCATTTTCTATATTCATGTTTGGAAACTGGCTATGAGATCACATTTGTGTGGAGTCCATGCCCTGATGCAAGGTCTGCAGGCTTAATGAGCTCGAGGCTGTATGGAGTGCATGGTGTGATTTTAACTGTGAAAGGCATCTAGTGACACAAGAGATAGCAGACAGAAGTTGTTATCAGTTTGGGTTTGGCAGTATGCCGCTCCATCTTCAGGAACTCAGATACATAAGCTGTATGTGTACTTGGGACATTTTCTGAAGCCATAAAGGAAAAAAAAAAAAAAAAAAAAAAAAAAAACATGCAATTGGTCTGTGCCAATGTTGGGCTGAAGAAACAGATGCTTAGGTCTGTGAAGTCTTTCCTCTCCCAAGAGTGATGATCCAAAAATCAGTTGAAACTAGAAAAAGATCACCACTCAATTTCAGGATAAGTTTCTCAAAAAGTAGATAAATATGGTGAAAGAAGCTATGTTACTGATGTAGTTTGACTGTGTCCGCACCAAAATCTCACCTTGAATTGTAGTTCCCACAATGCTCAAGTGTTGTGGGAGGAACCGGAGAGGAGGTAATTTAATCACGGGAGCGGTTACCCTCATGTCGCTCTCCTGATAGTGAGTGAGTTCTGAGATCTGATGGTTTTATAAGGGACTTTTCCCACTTTTGCTCTGCACTTCTCCTTGCCCGCCACATGAAGAAGGACATGTTTGCTTCCACTTCTGCCATGATTATAAGTTTCCTGAGCCCCACTGCCCCCTGCAGCCATGCTGAACTGTGAGTCAATGAAACCTCTTTTCTTTATAAATTCCAGTCTCAAGTATGACTTTATTAGCAGTGTGAGAATGGACTAATATGGTTATCTTGGACAATTTACTCAATATCTGTGTAACTGAGTTCTCTATAAAATGTGTATAATAACTTGTACCTCATAATATTGTTATTAAAATCAGTGAGATTTATTTAAGGCTTTCATATAGAAAGTGTCATCTAAGGGTTCAATATAATGAATGAATGAGTGATTGGGTGAATAAACAGAGAATTCATTGTGCCTCTTTTTCATTCTCACTAGGGAAAATAGATATTTCTATCTTCACTATAAGCACTCAATTATTCTCACTCTTTAGCTTATTAGTTCATATGCTAATTAGGACACTTTGATTTATCTGGAAAATCATCTTTGGATAGCATTTCTGTGTCATGACTTGTGTGTGTAGTGACAGCATGGATAGTCTTTCTATTATAGTCATGACTTGAGTATGCAGTGATCTGCCAGATGCTCTATTCCCCCACACACCTGTCTTTTTCTTTAGGTTGGATCCACATGACTCTGTCCTACATAATCAAACCTAGAGTTTCTGGAAACAGGTATTTTCTTAATATGTAGGCATAGATATAACCCTAATTTCAAAGTAAACTGCAAACTTTTTTTTTTTTTTGAGACGGAGTTTCACTCTTGTTACCCAGGCTGGAGTGCAATGGTGCTATCTTGGCTCACCATGACCTCCGCCTCCTGGGTTCAGGCAATTCTCCTGCCTCAGCCTCCCGAGCAGCTGGGATTACAGGCACATGCCACCATGCCCAGCTAATTTTTTGTATTTTTAGTAGAGACGGGGTTTCACCATGTTGACCAGGATGGTCTCAATCTCCTGACCTTGTGATCCACCCACCTGGGCCTCCCAAAGTGCTGGGATTACAGGCTTGAGCCACTGCGCCTGGCTGTAAACTGCAAACTGACATCAGATTGGTAATCTATAAATCTTGAAAGAGTGAGTGAACATGTGCTCTGCTCTTAAAACCCAATTATCATGACTAGGATCTGCTTTACCTGGAATCAAAATGGTCCCCTTACAGAATTTCATGATAACTTACCATCCCCTCACCACCTCCCATCATCATCTCCCAGCCCCACACCCATCTTAGGTTTTGTTGGTTCCTGCCCTTCAGAATTCATTCACAAGCATTCCTCTCCAAAGTGAGGCCAGTAGGACAAGACTTCCTACTCTATCTTACCAACTTTTCTCATGTTACCAAAAAAGCTATTTTTAATGCTTTTACATCAGGTGGAGTGGTGGTAACTGAGGAAAGATGTCATTTTTTTTCTTGAAAGAGCCATTCTGGACACTTCTATAGCTTATTAAAAGAGGCCTTCCTCTGTGAAGCAGAATAAATCACTTCTTCCATAGTCTCCCTAGTACTTTGCTTACACATTTATCACTATTTAAATTTCCTGCAGGAACTGGGATTGTGTCTTACTCAATGTTCTAACACATTGCCTCACACTCAAATCCTTGTTTGATGAATAGCTCTATAGCTAAAGAAAGTCACCTAACACGTTTTCAAAAAAAAAAAAAAAAACTGTTGTTGTTTCTTCTCTTTAGGTTTGACTTTGCCAGAAACAATAAATCTCTGTGTCTTAAGATCACTGTGTTCATTTTGTTAAACTGTGACAACATATTAATTTAAGAATTCTATTCCCTGGCCAAGCTCACAAAAAGCCATTTTGTTGACAGGCCATAGAGCAGGCATTTGGAGTAAGAAATACCTGGGTTCCCACCCAGCTCCACTATTTACCAGCTCTGAAAATTTGGAGGAGTTATTTCATCCTTTGGATCTTTGCTTTCTTTGTCTTTAATATGGAAGTAAAAATGACATCAGTTGTCTAGGTATGTGGAGATGATACAAATAGACCACAGAGATACAGGGGGCATCGTGAACAATAAAAAGTAGCTGCTGGTAATTTATTTATTAATAGTACTGTCATTAATGAAGTCTCAAAATTATTAAATAATTTCAAAAATAAGTTCCAAAGACTAGAAGCCCTTGAGAACTTTTGCTTTTGGAGACACACAAACACAAACACACACACAGTCATTTCTGCCTTGCTAATGTGAAACTGGTGCCATAGAGCTGAATCCTAATATTACATATCAAGAACCAAAACTTAATTGACATGCAAAATTCCCTGACAGAATTAATAATTATGATTAAGAAACCATGAACAACCAATTTTAATGATCAGATAAGAAATTTATTTCTAGCCACCTGCTATGAGAAGCTAATCTTCCCCCACATCCTAGTCTACTGACACACAGACACTGGGCTAAAAGAAGCTCTTAATAATGAATAATCTAGCCATGGATATAATTCTTCTGAGCAGAAAATGGAGGATTATAGAACATTTTGGAAAGAATTTTTTTTCTTTTCCCCACTTCCCTTCCCATTCAGATAATTTTCTTTAAATACCATTTCAATTGTTGCTGCCACCTTAAGGATGTAAAAGGTTGTGCACACGAGTGTAGAAAAAATATTCAATATTGCCCCAAAGAAAATGTACAGAGAAAGGTGTTAGAATACATCAGAAGCACACAAGACTGGCTGATATTTATACTAAAAACTCTGAAAGAAAACCATCTGCTAATGCAGAATTCATTCATTCGAAAGTCTTAGGATAAGGTAATAAAAATACAACATGTAATTATAATTTTTGCAAATGAACCTGCTCTCTCTCTCTCTCTCTCTCTCTCTGTCTCTCTCACACACACACACACACACACACACACACACACACACACACACACTGCACCCTTTACACCATGATCAGTCATGAGTGTTCTAATAATTCTAAGTATTCCACATGAGAATGCAAAGAATAAAAGCACAGCTTTTCTTGGATTACTACGGGTTGTCTCAGGTACATTAGGCAGCTCGATCAGTAACTTTGAGACAAAATCTCAGAAATTATGGTCATGAGCTCATGGTGATGCTCATGAAAGAATTAACCTGCTATCCTTCTGATGTGGGACTTCACGGGTTGTATCAGACAGTAGCTGAAAATAACTCAAAGAAAGCAAGATGGGACCCTGGAACTTGAAAAATACAGTCATAATATGAGCCAAAGTTTGATGGAAGAGAAGGGAGAGGAAGCTGGAAAGGTGGGAGGGTCAAAGATATGAAGAATTATGTGCTCCATCCTACAGTTTAACAGGTCCTACCGAGGTTATCAGGCAAGGAGATACTGTAAAAAGACAAAAAAAGAAAAAGCAATGAAAAGAAGAGAAGGAAGAAAAAGAAAAGGAAATGAATGACATAAAGTATTTATTTATGCCTTCACTTATCAAATATTATTAAGCACCTACTATGTGCCAGGCACCATGCTAGATAAAAGGAGACCGTCTCTAAATTAAAGAAGCTGAAAATCTCATAAGAAAGATAGCCAAGCAAGGAGGGAATTTTCCCCAGCCAGAGTCTAAGGAAGTTCCCCGTGTCTCACCCTGGTTCTTCAGCCTCCTGGTTAAAGTCTCCTATGGGAAAGAACTCTGGTTTGGGTTTTGGAAAGGCCTGGGTTTAAAACCTTCTCTCCATCTTTACCTCTTCATCTTGGCCAAGTCTCTCAACTTGTCTGAGCTGTAGTTTTAGCTTCTGTAAAATGGGAATTTGAAAAGCTACTTAGTAGCGTTGTTCTGAGGATTGGTCATAATACAGAAGCAGCTGGCAGACTTCTGGAATAAGTTCACCGGTCTCCACTGCCCTCATGTGCCCGTGTCCTGAGCAGCCTATGGGAAGGCCCTATCCCTACAGCCAACATCCTCACAAGCAGAACTCTGGAACCCACCATCCCACCAGACAGAGAACGCTAGATCAGAGTCAGAAGAGCGTCAGGACCAACCCATCAGGTCTTGCACCCTGTTTACCTCAATCCCTCCCAAAAGCATAAACCACTAGGATCACTTATTATATATTAGCCGGCTTTCTTCCCCTTTCCTCTTCTGTACATTCCCTAACTTGGCTCAACCTTCCTCCCCCTCCTTCCTTTCACACACACTGTGCCCTCTGGAATAGCCCATCTACAATCAGCAAATGTCCTTACACCTACAAACTCTACCATCGCCTTGGTCCCTTCATCTCCTTGCTTGACTTTGCCTATAAAATTTGCTTGCCTTTCATACCTTTGGTTTTTTTTTTTCTTCTTATCCTTCTCTCTTTTCTGGGTTTAGAAAGGGGTGTGTCTTCTTTTTCCCACAGCTTCTAACAGATCATTTCTCCTGGCTTCTTCTTTATCTTACAAGTTTCTTTGCTGCTTTCAAGCGTCTCATTGAGCTCTTTGACTCTCTTCTACTCCAATCTTCCTGAAGTTATCTGCTGACTCTCTTTGTTGTTGAGATATTTTCCTGCTTACACTCTCTCTCCATAAACAACCCCAATGACTTCAATAGGTGTGTGGAGGGTCCACCCAATGTTCATCCCTCAATCCCTCCCTTTCTTGCCAACAGGGGGTCTTTCTTATGTTCTCGCAGGACCCCATCCCACTGGCGTAACTGGCCTTTCATCATCAGAAACTGTACAACCTCATATAATTTCAGACATACCTCTCATCGGCCTCAACTTCCTATTTTTTCTAGTTCACTTGCTCAAATGCCCACAGTGCACAATTCTGCAATCTGATTGATCCTGGTGCATTCTCAAAATCAATCAGCAACTTTCTGTTTCCATTTCCTTTGTTATTCAACTTTAAATATAGGCTTTATCATTAAAACCATTCATTGCAAGGACTCTTCTCCCCTTTCAAACGTCAGCTCTCAGAAGCAGTCAGAGAGATTGTGAGCCTTTCTGCTCACAACCCAACCCCTCTGACTGTTTCTGAGAGCACACATCTGGACTGATAGGTTATACCACATAAAAAGTAGATTCTGTTTCTCGAGTAAGCTCCCTTTCCCATTCTGTGACATGACCACTTTTTCTCATTATCATCTCTCTACCTTCCAGCTGAAATCCCAGTTTCTTTTCTTGCTTTTTTCCAGTCTTTTCCCACACTTCACTAGAGAGATCTTTTAAAAATATAAACCAAATAAAATCGTCCTCTTGTTTAAAATACTTCGTTGACAATGTTCTGTTAAACTTGGGATAAAATCCAGACTCATTACTTTTACCTCCCCTCTACCTCTTTATCCTCATGCTTCATAACTCTCTTACTCAGCTCCCATTACTCTACCCCACTTTCAGTTCCTCAAACACACCAAGTTCTTTGCACTGGGTCTCTGCACACGCTGTTCAACCTGCCTGGAGGGCTCATCCCTGGGGATGTGCAGGGCGACTTACTCTCCCCCCTGCAAGACTAACTCACAGGCCACCATCTCAGGGATATTTCTAGGCCATCCTCTCTGATGGTGCTGCCCCAACCACTACTATTCTCACTCGTAGCAATACGATTTCTTTGTAGAACTTATCCCACTCAGCCAAACACCATATATTTCTTTGTTAACATGTATTTTTTCAGTGTCCCTCTCCTCTCTGTAAGCTCCATGATGGCAGGGCCACACTGTCTTACTATAACTGGCAGATAGCAGTTACTTAACACATATTTACTGAGTAAATGAATAAGTGAATGAATGCTGGATGAGTCAGAAGAGCAATTCAAAGAGAAACTAAATCAGTTTCACAAATTTGCTGATTTGATTGTTGAAAACAAAGTTTGTTTCCATCTTTTAGAAAGAGACAGTACATAAATATGCACTTAGTGCTTCTTAAATGTTTCCAATGAAGAACCCAGAGGGGGTGTAAATATATACACCTGAGAGATCATGCCTACAAACAGCTAGATTTTATGATTTTCCTAACAATTCTGCAAATGATATTTTCAATTATTCATATGTAAAACTGCTGATCCAGAAAAAGAGAGCACAGCCATATTGTGGCTTAGAGATCTCTCTTGCACACTGCAGTTAACTCCAGCTCGAGTGGCACAGATAAGCATGAATTTTACATGCTCACACCTCTTTTTCAAGGAATTTAACATATTTTTGTCTGAATCAGTTTCCAATAGATAATAACGGTCCCGCCCACATTCTCTTTTTGAAAATTCCCTCAAAAAAAGTTACATGGCACATAAGATAGTGCCAAATTATTCTATTTATTTTGTATTATTTTTTCTTAAAATAATTTTCAAAACTGCTTAAGTTTCAGATCCCGTGAAACCTGAATCGACTATATCCACCTGTCACCTTAAGAAACTGAGGTATGGAGAAGTAGCCAAAGGTAACAGAATTGAAAAGTGGAGCCAAGATTTAAACTAAGGAAGTTTGGATCCATTATGTTACATCATTTTTTGACATGCTACAAAACTTGACTCCACTAAAATAGCTGATATACATTTTAATGACTTTGAGGTGTTTACATACTTGTTTACCTGATCAGAATCTGAGCTCTTTGGGGCACAATGTATCCTTATTTGCATACCCAACAATTACTTCAGTAAAACACAGTAAAATGCTCATTAAAAGTTTGAACAAGGATCTGAGGTGGCCAAATAGGAATAGCTCCAGAGTGCAGTTCCCTGAAAGAACAACACAGAGGGTGAGTGAAACCTTTTCATTCCCACTGTTCAGGTGACACATGCTGATTCAGCGGAAGAACAAACAGGAGCTGACAGCCTGGAGAAAGCCACACTAAGGTCTTTGGATCCATGATTCCCAGTCCTCAGGATGAGAAGTCAAGACACCAATGCTGGAACTGTAAAGTGCAACAGTATCTATAAATAAATGAGTGCATAAGGCCCCTTAGGTGAAGGAAGCCAAATTTATTAAAAATCAATGTGTCTCCTTATATATGGAACAAGTCGATAACCACTGCTTTCCACTAAAATTCAACGTTTTTCCCCTATCACTCTGAACTAGGGAGTCAGAGTGAGATAAAGTCGTTTCAGCCCCAGGAAAGGGTCAGCATAAAGGGTTGAGATAAACCACTGTGTCAAGCAAGGTAGACAGCCTGGGGCCAGGGAGAACAAACTGGGTCATCGGAGAAGAGAAATTCAGAATCAAGCTAACAAAAGGAAGCATAAACACAGCAGAGGCCAGTACACAAAAAGTGACAGAATATGTGATAATATCTAGAAACACCTTTTAAAATGGCTAAAGTGCTATCAAACGTTGTATACCGCTCTCCACCTTTGCTGTTTCTAGAAGTACGTGTGATGTGGTGGAGGAACGCAACAGCACAATTCCCTTGACAAACAGCCGCAACTCGCAGGACCTTCCTTTTGGACTCACAGGAAGGCACATGAAACCTGAAGCTTGAATCAGTCAAATTGGGCAGGGGAACCAAGTTTAACAGCGCAGCAGGGAAGACCCAGACAAGAGGATACCAGGCTTCTGGTACGCAGGGCTCCAGACTGTCTGACAATCTTTCCTGCATCAACTAGCATTAAAGTCAATCAGTGTGGAAAACTGTCAGCCCTGCATGACATTTTAGTTTTATTCCCTAATGCCTTTTTTTGTGCTTATGTGAGGAAAATAGATAGAAATATGGTTAACTTGTGGTTCTTTTTTATTTGGAGTTTGAAGGATTTTCCAAGTAATGAAAAAGCCTGGCCTCCCGGGGAAAAGATACTCATTCAGTGAGCAGAAAAAATATTGCTCAGAGAAAAATGAATTGAGAGCTCCATGAGAAAGGACCTACTACTGAAGACAATTCTGTTCCTAGAATGACATTAAACCCAGAGGATAAAGCCCCAGAGGAGCTGTGGGCCGCGAGCCCTGTGAAGGAGACACAGAGACAGTCATTTAAGTTATGTGAGCAGAATTCCCAAGCCTGTGAGGGCTCTTCCTGCAACCACGCTTAGGCCAGGTGATATGGGTTCAATTGTAATCCTACACCCAACAAAAGGGCATGTTAAGTTTCCAAAGCTCCGTGCTCCAGAACGTGACCTTATTTGGAAATACGGATCATTGCACATGTTACTAGTTACTATGAGATTATGCTAGAGTAAAGTGGGTCCCTAATTCACTATGACTGGTACCCTTATAAGGAGATGGCCGTGGGAAGACATGGAGACACACAGGAAGAATGCCATGTGATGACGAAGGTAGAGATAAGAGTTATATGTCTGCACATCAAGGAACTCTGCAGATTGCCAGTGAACCACCAGAAAGTAGGAGAAGGCAAGACAGTATTCCCCTGTAAGTTTCAGATGGAGCATAACCCTGAGAACAGGCTACTTTCAACTTCCTTTCTAGCCTCCAGGGTAATGAGACAATAAATGTCTATTGTTTTAAGGCACCCAGTTAGTGTCACTGCATTATGGCAGCCCTGGCAAACTAATAGGGTAAGATAAGGCGAGTCTAGATGGCCTGGACCAAGGAGAGGGGTTAGGAGGGGAGTGTCTGGCTGGAGGAATGGTGTATGCTCACTCTAGGTTAGGAGGATGGAATAATTATCATAGTTACGCATGTATGTAACATAAATTATATTTCTTTAGGAAAGGAGGCTAAAGCAAACCACAGCAAATCCCAGGCCTTTTTCTATCAAATTGCTTATATAACCTCATTGCAACAATCAGTTTCAAATAATTCAGTGTTAAATAAAAGAACAATAAAATTTTCCCAAGTGCAATTTTAATTTTTTCTCTTAAGTGTTTGCAAGGCAGGTTAGTATCTTAGAATCACAACTCTGAATAAGAATTGTCAAACAGTACGTTGTTAGTGACCTAATGTAGCAAACTAATAGTTATGGGCTTTAGATTTAAAGACCCAGGTTCAAATCCTGACTAAACATACCAATGACCGGTATGTCACTTTAGGCAACTTATAAACTCCCTATGTCTGTTATCTAAAGTTAGAGTAATTATATGTGATCAACTGTCATTTATTCTTGTTCACGCATCTGAGGATCACCCAGGGGTTGACTGGTCTAGGGAAGGTTGGGCGAGGCTCAGCTTCAAGCTGCATGTAGGTGAGGTTCATGTTATCTTCATGTGTCTCCTATCCTGTTTGGACCAGCAGACTAGTCAGAATGTCAGAAATACAGATGCACCAGACCTTCTTTTGGCCTTGGCTGGTAATTGACATGTTGTCACTTCTGCTCACATTCTGTGGGTTATAGCAAGTCAATTGGCCAAGTCCAACATTAATGGGTCAGGGAAATGTATACTATCTCTAGTTAAGGTAGAAAGAATTTATAAGCTGAATATCTGCTGAATAATTCAAATTATCACATTCCCTGAATATGTTTCCTTACCTGCAAAATGGAGACAATAATTGGACCTAATAGAGCTATAGAATTGTCTGCATTTAAAAACTGAAAGATTTCACATAAAGACTCAGATTCTTCTCTTTAAAATTAAAAAAAAAAAAAAAATCCTGGATACTAGGTTAACCATTTCACTTGGTGATAATTGACTGGATATTAAGTGGATTTTGCCCAATTTTAGAAAAAATTGCCAGATTCTCTATGAAGTACAACAGTTCATACATTTAAGTTGCCTCTTCAGCACCTGTAAGCATCCGAGCTGTAGCCTTTGCAGTAAACCAAGCCAGGTATGTGTGGAGTGCTGCTGTGCTATAAAGCTCCCTCTAGCATATTTTCCCCAGAGAACCTCACAGATGAACACTGTGAGGCCAGAGCAAAAGACAAGAATGAAGTTCAAAGTGACTTCACTATGAGGACATCTTCCTCCCACAGGCTGGGCTCCCAACTTACATGATTGGAAAGGATATTTTATAACATAGATTCAAGGGAGCTTTTGGATCCAATAAATCTTTAGTGTTCAATTCTCAAAATTCTTTTGGAAATTTCAAAATATAGGGTTCTTCCAGAATCTGCAGTAGACTGCTATGTACTTTAATTTCTCTTCCCAAACAGGATTTTTAGTGTTGTGACCTGAAAGACCAGGGTACATCACAAAAAATAAACAAACAAGGAGATTTTTAGGACCCCATCCATATTGCATTTCTTAGGATAGTGTACTGAAAATCTGACTTCTTCTTCCTGATGATTTTCATGAGCAGGTAAATTTAATAACTGCAGGTAAAGATCATCCCAAAAAATGTTGTGATGCAGGAAAAAACTCCTAGGATAAAAAGCAAAGGTTTCTCTTCTGTACTACAAATGTCACGGACAGGCAGCATTTGATCTCCCTTTTAGTTGAAGTCGATTATCAAATTTTTGAGCTTATAAAGAGTAGGTGAACAGAATGTTTCCCCATTTGCACAGGAATCTAAGTCAACTGCAGTCCTTTATGATAGCCTGAGTGTGACTCCTCAAAGAGTAAATAAAAGGTAATTGGATTAATTTTCAAACTGTTATTGGCTGCTATGGGCATTATCCAACAAAAGCTATATCATAAGATCTTCTATTACCTCAATAGCAGCAAATTACACATGAGAAGATCACAAGCCACAGCATAGATGTACACTGGGTTGTGAGCCTGGATACTCATCATTTGAGTCATGAATCCATAAAACTACAATTACCTGAGTATTCAAATGTCTTGGGATTTGCATTTCTTACTGGGAAGCAAACATTTAAATTTTATTTTTGTAATCTAACACCTATAGACAAGTTAAATAGCAATGAACTCAACTCTGAAAAGTCAATGTTACCTTACAAAAGTAATATCAAAAGCTATTTAATAATACAAAGCTCCATCCCTCCTGCAAGTCCAAAACTTTTTCAAGAAGTTTCAAAAATCAAAATTTTCTTCATAATTCATTTGGCAGCAAAACCTGACCTCAGCTGAAATTCTTTTGTGGCAAAACCTGACCTGTGGGCCGGGCGCGGTGGCGCAAAGCCTGTAGTCCCAGCACTTTGGGAGGCCAAGGTGGGTGGATCACGAGATCAAGAGATCGAGACCATCGTGGTCAACATGGTGAAACCCCGTCTCTACTAAAAATACAAAAAATTAGCTGGGCATGGTGGCGCACGCCTGTAATCCCAGCTACTCGGGAGGCTGAGGCAGAATTGCCTGAACCCAAGAGGCGGAGGTTGCGGTGAGCTGAGATCGCGCCATTGCACTCCAGCCTGGGTAACAAGAGTGAAACTCCGTCTCAAAAACAAAAAAAAAAACCTGACCTGTACTGATCTGAGGCTATTCATGGTCTTCGTATAAACCATTCAGTGCAAATATTTACACATTTCACTAAAGAACTGTTAATGTGCTTAACTATGAGATGTTTCTTCAGACCCACTAATGGTATCACATCCAGCCTATGTATTACTTTTATAACAGCTGGAAGTTTTTACATTGCTAAATACACCTGGCTCCAAGAGTTTCAGAAGGAGACTGGGGACCTGTATAAAGTAAACATCATTTCAGAATTGGAAGTCAGGCATATCCATTTGATCATACAGTCATGAATATTATCTGGCACTTACTCTTCAGTGATGAACAGGCAAACAAATTCATTGTCAGAATCAACAAACCTTAATTGGGTGCCTACTATGTGTAAGAACCTTTTCTCTGTGTTCTTATATTTATTACCTTATCTGATCTATAGTTCTTGACTAAATAAGATATCCTTAAACTACATTATTAAGGATAAGAAATTGAGGCTCAGTGAGGTGTTGTGACTAATCCAGGATCATGCAGCTGATAACAAACATAGCTTGACTTAAAAACTAGGTCCCCTAATGATAATTTTCAAGATCATTAAGGAGGTAGGCCCGAACTTAGATAATATTCACAATACCCAGAAATGCTAGGGGTGGGGGCATGTAGATTTCTGTGTTCTGCCTTTACTAAATCTCTGTCTAGTCATGAGCCCTCATATTCTACTATATTATATGTGGCCATCTTCCATTTAAACACAACCACTTAATCTCCAACCTCCACTTTCCACACTTCTGGTCAAATATCTTAGAGCAAGGGAATAATACTGCCTTGACACTAATGGCAGTCCAAGAATTTCATGAAACTCGTGTACCCTGCCATTAGCCATTCTCACTGCCTTCTCATTTTATTTTAGGAATTTTAAAATGCAAATGTGAAACTTGCAAATGTACTTAGACATGGCAATCAAACAAAATCATGGCCCACTGAGCTTGAAAACCCTCTCCCTAAAGCCACTGCTCCTCTTATGGTCTGAATGTTTGTTTCCCCCCCAAAACTCATATATTGAAATCCTAACCCCCAAGATGATGGTATTAGGATATGGAGTCTTTTAGGAGATGATTAGGGCATGAGGGTGAAGCCCTCATGAATAGAATTAGTGTTAAAAAAGGTGTCAGAGAGCTGCCTTGCCCTTCAGCCATGTAAGAGCACAGCAAGAAGGTGTCATCTGTGAGAAAGCAGTCTCTCACCAGACACTAAATGCGCAGGTACCTTGATCTTGGACTTCTCAGCCCCTATAACTGTGAAAAGTAAGTTACTGTTGCTTATAAGCAACCCAGTGTATGGTATTTTGCTATAACCAGCCCAAGTGCTAGCATGCTCATGCTCATGTGCACACACACTCTCTCTCTCCCTTTCTCTCTGCCATTATAACAAAAGTGAGAAGTCGGCCATCTGCAAGTCAAGAAAGAAGAGCCTTCACCAGAACCTAGCCATGCTCACACCCTGATCTCAGCCATCCAGGCTTCAGAACTGTGAGAAAATACATTTCTGTTCTTCAAGCCACATCATAGTCTGTGGTATTTTGTTATGGCAGCCAGAGCAGACTCGACATTTGGGATGCCGAAAGACGGCTGAAATATGTCACTAAGATGTACTGCTCCAGTCTAACTGAAACTTTGTAACTCTTTCATCAGATCTCCCTTTTTCCTAACCCTCCTCCACATCAGCCTCTGGTAACCACAGTTCTACTCTCTATTTATATGAAATAGATCTTTTAATACTTTTATATAAAATGTATTTTTTATACTTTTATACTTTTTTATACTGAAATCATACAGTATTTATCTTCCTTGCCTGGCTTACTTCACTTATAAATTTTAGTGATCTATTGTACTACACGGTCACAGTTAATAATGTATTATATATTTCAAAATTGCCAAATACTAGGTTTTTAATGTTTTTACCACATAAAAGTTGATGAGGTGATAGATTTGTTAATTGGCTTGATGTAATCTTTCTATAATATACGATTGGGCATACTATCACATTGCACCCTATCAACATACATAATTATCAATTACCAATCTAAATAAATTGTTAAAAAGACTTAAATATGTTGGTTTTATTAGAACTCCTTAGGTACCTTACAAACACTAGGAAATATTCCATGAATATATGGCTTTCTGAAATAAAAATAATTATTAAAGCAGTAATCATCACTGAATGCCTGCAATATACCATGTAAGTCATATTATCTCTGATTTTCACGACATCCATGTATTTCATTCTTGGGATTCTTTGAGTCCAGATGCTTTAGAAAGTTGTCCAGTAGTGACAAGCAAGTCAGCAATAAGGTAGGTATTCAAGCCCAGGTTGGTCTGAAATCAAAGCCTATGTTCGTTCTCTACTCCTATCAATTTTGCCTTTCTATAAAAAGAAAGAGCACACACAATGGGTTTTAGCAGAAGTCATAGGCAGCCTTTACTGTAGGCATAGAGAAAGCTGCTCACCTGACATTATAAAACAATCAACTCAGCTCAAAATATCTTCCATTACTCATATCGAAAATTCCCATCACAAATTCACTCATTACATTGAGCTTTGGCCATTCCTAATATCTCTTTTAACTTTCTTCACCTAGAAATAATAAATGAAGCTCCAGATAGGTGGGGTCCAATATGTTTGTCTGTTATGTTCAACTAACAAATACTAAATATCTACTATGTACAAGGGACGGCATTAAACTTGCCAGGAATGCAACGAATTTCATGGTCCCTTACAATACAGAGTTGTCAGCTATTGTGAGAAGGAAGCTGGCACTTACAATGTCTAAATGTACAAAGTACTTTCAAGTAAATTACACCAAAAAAAAAAAGCTAATACTGGTTAAGAAAATGTCCCCCATCTATCAGGACTCCCTACGAATGTGATATATACCTATTAGTCTTTATTATGTGAAATTGTTACACAGACATGTTCTATTTTTAAAAATTTTAAAGAGTAAAAAATCCATGTTAATTAGAATGAAATCTGAATTGAATCTGAATGTCTCCACATGATATGCTGATTTCAACATAAAATGTTTCTAATTTTCTTTTACCTTGACCAATATGTACCAAGAAGACAGAACTTTGTATTTGCTCCTCATCATGCATTTATTTATTTAATTTCATATTCTCCAAATCTTTATGAGATCTTTATGGTATGTGTAAGGCCATATACTAGGCACATAGTAGCATTCAAGAATAATTCAAATAAATAACAGATTTACCAACAATGTGCTATAAGTTTACCCAAAAGAAGGAAGGTTTGTACCTAGTTAGAATGCAATCAGGCTACTCTTCCAGCCTACCTGTCTGTGATGAAGCTGAGATGCACACTGGCATCTGAGTGACCCCACCCAGAGCATACCAGCACATGACTACAGCATATGGAGCCAAAATACTAGCAATAAATCACTATCACCCAACATCCCCGGCTCTCCTTATACTGTTATCTAGAAAAAAAAAAAAAGGCTTAGGTATGCAGTAAGCTAAATAAGTCAAGATGACAATAGAAGAGATGCTCTGGGTGCACTGTTAAGACAATGTTCCCTGTGGGAGCTGAAGGAGGTGCAGATGGTTGTAGGCTGATGCAGGCAGGCAGAGACTTTTTCCATTATGAACCAGACACCCAGGTTTACACAGACATTTTCTTTTCTAACTGGAGGAACAAGATTGCTAAGGTTTAGTTTTCATCTTTCCCTAGTGTTATTCTCCTGACACTTATTACAAGTCAAGCAGCAATATAGCACTGTCCTCAAGGGAGAATATTCTCTCATTTTGACTGTCATGTGAGAGAGAAGGCAGAGGAAGGAGGTTATTTGTTCTTGGTGTAAATTTCTTTTCACTTCCTTTATGACCAAGTCAGAAAAGAGCAAGGCCATAGAACTTGCAAGTGGGCACAGCCGGTGAAAGGACTCTGGGTTTTCTGCACACTCACTCCACTATCTAGCAATTAATTTATAAATTCATCATTTAATTATTAGCCCTAAAGGACACTGAAGATGAACACCACTGCAGCATTTACATATTTAATCAGATTAGACTGCTGACTTTCAGATCCTGGCAATTAACTGGTCTCCATGTCCCTTTTACAATACTTCAATGACTTTTCTCTTATATTGGGGTGCCTGTGTTCACTCTGTGATATTTTATGTGGAAAAAGTAATTGTTCTATTTCTGCATCATTATATGGGTAGGCTATTGCAAACAAACTTATCTCTTGCTGTCCTAAATGACTTCATGAAGAAACTGCAAGTTCCAGCTAATGAGATATATGTTTATAACTATAAACATCCTATTTTCCCTTTAAAAGAGAAATCAATTAAGTGAAATCAGATAAACTGGTTTCTTTCCATTTACGTAAGGTCAATAAGGAAGGCATCCTTCCAACATAATATCATTTTTGCTTGTCTATTGGCTAATTAAACCAGCATGTCATACAGTCCTCAAATGTAGTTCTATGTTTCCAGGTGTTATCTAAAAAGATCTATCAGTTTTAACTTGAACAGGCTAAATTTGAGACTCAAAGCAACATTGAAAACAAAGCAAAGCAGGTTTAATGTTTTCTTATTGTAAAATAGCCCTGCTGATGGCAAAGTCTCCAAATCTTCCTGGAATGATCTCAAATGGGAACATTTGGGAACCAGAAGACATCAGGAATGTGCATAAAGTAGGTTGTTCCTTTAATGATGAATTAAAATGTATAACAGGCAGAAAGACAGTATAGAATGGCTTAAGAAGACAGGTTCTACAGTGGAAGAGAGCTGGCTACGTGTCCAAGATGTTTCATATTAAGTCCACATGTGTGACCTCAAGCAGGGTACTAATGTTCCCTAAATGATAGGTGCATCATCTCTAAAATGGGAATACTAATGGCAACCACTCTGGAGGATGGCCAGGAGGATTAAGTGAGGAAATGCGAGTAAAAATCTTAGCCCAGTGGCTGGTATATAGCAAGAGGCAATGTAAGGTGGTTATTTTAATATTTCATTGATAGGCTATACATCCCACTGGCCTAGGCCCTTATTAAATTTTAAAATTCTCAAAATTTATAAAATCTCAGAAGGCAAGGGTAGTAGCAATGGTTTTAGTACCAGCTCAACACTCAGAAACTGTGTGATCTGGAACTCAGTCTGATTCTATCACAAAATACACAAGCTGATTCCCACATTTAAAAAAATAAATATTACTAACCAGGCCATTTTCATTCATTCTTATCTAATCTTATCTAATTCAAAGGAAAAAATTCATTTGAGTTACCCCAAGATCTTGAACTTGGGGTAACTCTCATGGTTTTCCACAAAACCACTGATCAAGTCTTTCAACCTGGAGCCAACAGGAACTACTTAAGTAAAGAACAAGCCATGTGTAAGTTTCCAACTTTATTCATTTCCCTTAACAAGGATGTGTCGATGGGCTACTTTATGCCAGGAGCTGGTGGTTTTTTTGCTTTTTTCTTCTGAAGCTCCAAAAAGTTCAACCCCATGCTAATCAAGCAGAAGAAATTATCTGGATACTTCTCAAAAATCTCAAGTGCCAAGTTTCTGTTGCCCTCAGCAGCTGCAGCAAATTAGAGCAGAAAGATAGGCTTTCAAGGAAGGTTTTGTAAGCTCAAAAAAAAAGATCTATTTTTAAATAAAATTACTTTTCTGAATTTTAAAGAAATCCATGCTTATATTTAAATTTTTCACACAAAACAAAGGTGTAAGTAAGAAATAAGCCCCTCGTTGTCTCCCCCACCCAAAGATTATTACTGATAGTCTATGGATTTTTATAAGCAAATGTATATAGATACATATATATAACTAAAAACTGCTTTGCGACATGATTTTTTTCACTACATATATAATTTCGTCTTTCCATATCAATGTAGGGATTTAAATGTACATCATTTCCTTTAATGGCTTTTTTTCGTCTGTATGGAAGTGCTGTGTTACATTTTACCAAAGTTTCTCTCTGGACATCTTTTTTATTATTATTGATTCATTTAATTATTCAACAGCTAAGTATAGAGTACCTGCAATGTGTCTGGCATTATTTCAGGTTAAGAAAATACAGCCATGAGAAAGAGAGGCAAAATTTCTGTCCTCATCAACCTTACCATCTGGAGGGGAAGACAGTAATAAAGCAAGATAAGGAGGCAAAAGAAGAGAGATGACTATGTTTGATAGTCAGGAGATAAACATATTTTGCAAATGCTTCTTTGTGCATTTGTCCAGTTACTGAAATTGGAAGGTCTTTTTAAATTATTAAGTTATAACTTAATAATTTTTCTACTTGTAGTTGATAACCTAGACAAAATAATCCTGACAATTATACAATGCCTTCCAGGTGAGCTGTCATCGCCCATGCCATAAAATCCTCTCTGGATCAGGTTGCAATAAGAGGAAATGAGTTTTCCTCAACCTCTGGCTCCTCGCTGCCTACTGTCTTTCAATCATCAGCCAGATGTGTTCCCAGTCATTCTAAATGGAAACCCAGAGTGTTTTCACAGGTATTCTTCTCTTTCCAGAATAAAAGGTTACATAAGCAGCTAACATACTGTCTCTTACCCAAACACCTACTACTGTTAATGAGTTGAGGTGGTGGCTGTGGTTAATATTTGACAGCCATACACCTGTCTTTGTAAAATATTTGGTTTTCTTTTATTACTAGTAGTGCATACTGGAGTGCTGACTTCTTCATTAGCCCAAACAGGTATCTAAAATTCCAAGCCATTCTGGATTTTGTGTATTGTCAAAATCTACAGTGAATTCAAACATGAATAGAGCAATGCTGGAGATCAGCAAGGATCCATTCTCTGTTAGCCCGGATCTGACGGTGCTATAATAAACTGTCACTGCCTGCTGCTTCAAAGGTGCTATCAACTAGCAGAAAGGGCAGAGAGACCTTTAAACATCACCAAAAACCCAAGTATAAGTGATGTAACAAAACAGCTATTATTTACTGAGTGTCACCTATGTACTAGGCATAGTTCCAAATACCTAATTTATAACATATCTTTGGGGTAGGCACTATTATTACCCTACTTTTTAGAGATAAGGAAACTAAGGCACAAAGGTGTTATTTGCTCATGTGGTGAAGACAGTAAATACCTAATTTATAACATATCTTTGGGGTAGGCACTATTATTACCCTACTTTTTAGAGATAAGGAAACTAAGGCACAAAGGTGTTATTTGCTCATGTGGTGAAGACAGTCATTAGTTCCAGCATTTGTTTCTAGTGCTGGAACTCTTAAATACTGCAGTACAAGCGCCCTCTCTCTCTCTCTCTCTCTCTCTCTCTCTCTCCCCCTCCTCTCTCTCTCTCTCTCTCTCTCCTCTCTCTTTCTCTCTCTCTCTCTCTCTCACACACACACACACACACACACACACACACATACACACACTCGAATACCACTCATACATATACAAGGAACAGACCACACCACAGACATGTATTAAGTATCTATGTTTGTATTTAAACATATATGTGTGTGTGGTATGTGTATATACAGAACATATATATACACCACACAACATACACACCTGCCACATACCACCACATATCACATAAATATCACACAAATACATGCCACAAACACACGCTACACACACTTATCCAAACCCTCATCCATACATTCTCTATCCATCCTCAAATTGAGTCAATTGATAACCAAAAGGTGAACTGCTTACAAAAAAATCAGCAAGACATGCTAAGTCCATTCCTTCTGTAAGGTGGAGGTGGAAGAATAGATCCTTCACACGTGTATTAGTCCATTTTCATACTGTTATGAAGAAATATCCATAATTGGTTAGTTTACTTAAAAAAAGAGTTTTAATGGACTCACAGTTCCATATGACTGGGGAGGCCTCACAATCATGGCAAAAGGCAAAGAAGAAACAAAGACACTTCTTACATGGTTGCAGGCAAGAGAGCATGTGCAGGGGAACTGCCCTTTATAAAACCATCCGGTCTCATAAGACTTATTCTCTATCACAAGAACAGAATGGGAAAACTCGCTCCCATATTCAGTTACATCCTGCCAGGTTTCTCCCACGACATTATGGGAGTTGTGGGAGCTACAATTCAAGATGAAATTTGGGTGGGGGCACAGCCAAACCATATCAACAGGGTTGGCTTGAGAATTATATGTGATATATGGGCAAAGGTTTAGTGACACAAAGGTGTTCTACAAACGTGCTATTCTGCTACTCAGAGGTCTAGGTGAGCTTTGGGCTCAGGAGGATAAGTTACAACCACATCCCTCACTCAGGTGTCTAACAGCTCGCAGCAAGTCACAGAGCACGTCTCTGCAACTGAAAAGGTGGCCCTAACTTTTCAGGCTGCCATTCAAAGCATTCAGTTACTACACATCTCCGGGACTTTCCCATATGAATGTTCCTCTCTGGCATGCTGAAGGAATCTTTTTCTTTTGTGCACTCCTGCCTGTGCTAGATATGACACCTTCTTCTTTTTTTCCCACCTAAACCCAAACCATCCACCCTGGCCTAGCTCAGTTTTCCCAGTACCATGAAGTTTCCTCTGACCCTATCATCCCCTGAAATCCTCTCCATCCTCTAAATGTCTACAGCATGTGTTATCTGTACCACCAATTTGGCATTTTGATTGTTAACTATATATCCTGAGATTGAAATGCTAGTTTTTGTATTCTAGTTTCCCAGAGACCCTTTCCCATTTATTATTCAATGACTTCCATTGCTTTAGAGGGATGGCAAAACAGCATTTATTGACTTCAAGGTTCAAAATTGAATTTCGAAGCCTAGAAATAAATGAACTCTTAAAAGACAGGTGCTTTTGATTTGTGAAACCCTAGCTTTTTAAAAAAGAGACTGGGCATGGTGTCTCACACCTGTAATCCCAGTACTTTGGGAGGCCGAAGCGGGAGGATCACAAGGTCAAGAGATCGAGACCATCCTGGCCAACATGGTGAAACCCCATCTCTATAAAAAATACAAAAATTAGCTGGACATGGTGGTGCATGCCTGTAGTCCCGGCTACTCTGGAGGCTGAGGCAGGAGAATTGCCTGAACCCAGGAGGCAGAGGTTGCAGTGAGCGGAGATTGTGCCACTGCACTGCAGACTGGCACCTGGCAACAGAGCAAGACTCCATCTTAAATAAATAAATAAATAAATAAATAAATAAATAAATAAATAAATAAAAGAAAGGATTTGTTGCATTCTGAAAGCTTGCCTTTAGCTGTTAAGAACTAAGACCCAGAAGATATATAAAGTTGATTTCATAAACATAGTTTCAGGATAATTTCATAATGACATAAAAGCAAGTTTTCCCATTCAAAATAAAGTAAATGGAATGACTGAGAAAGGATAAAAACCAGAGAGAAGTGATAGCTCGAACAGCAGGATAACGCTGTAAACTCCCTGCAGTCTTCAGCCTGAGCCTTGGAAATAACTCCAGAGAGGCTTCAGCGACTAGGAGAGTAGTTGTGTCTCACTTTTCAGGAGCAGAAGCCTTATAGATATACAGAAAGTACTGGAGCATTGACATCAAAATGGTAGTGCAGCAGGTCTACCATGAGAAGGATGAGGATCTTCCTTATAAGTCTACTAACAGATGGCCATCCTATGCAGCCTAACTTACTTGATTTCTCATGCACACGTCTCAATAAATTAGCTTTGCAAGAAATACATCATTTACGTTCAAACAAAAAAGTGTTCATTTAGATGATTTCATCTCTTCTCCTCAAGATGACATATGTGTATAGACAGCCTAAAATGTATCTGGTTATACATTATAATACATACATGATTAAGCATACTGAACTGGGTTATGTAAAGTGAATTCTTTGTGGTTTATAGTTGAAGGATGGATTTTGCCAACTTATGAATGATTTGGCATAATTTGCCCATGACTGAATGGAATTGGCCATTTGTCTAAATTTGTATACTTCGCAGATTGGCTAGTTTGAGGTATTTTTTTATCTCACTTCTATTACTGTTCTATTTCTTATACTCTTTTTCAAATAATCTATTCATACATCTCTACTAATCTCTGATAGTGCAAATAAAGCCTTTTCCACAGACTAAGAACTGTGGCAGGCTTAGCTCTCCAGGCAGGGGCCAGGAAGAAAATTATTTTTAAAAAAGTCTTTAAGTATTTATGCATTGACATTCTTGCAAAGGACTAACAGCCCTTTCTAGAGTCTTGTTCTTACATATTACAATAGGTTTAGTTACTTGGTTTTTTAGATCACATAAATCCAGAACTCAGAAGTTAGAAGTTTAAGGAAGACTAGAAGGACACACAATGATGCAGTAGGGACAGCTGATAAAATGAAAATTCTGGCAGAGGTTTTGAAATCTTGGCAATAATGTCATAGTTGCTAAGTGGTCCTATAGTCTAAGTCTGGTACAAGGCTGCTAAGATTACTGGCTAGATGATTGTAAAGACAAGTTCAGCTGGCAGACACCCTGCATTCTCTTGGAGAACATGTACGAGTTGACGGGGAATGGCTTTGAGAGACAGGATTTCTTGGGAGAGGGTTGTCACTGCCTTGTGCATTTCCAGACCCAGTGGTGAAGAAGGCGAAAGATCTCTTTTTCACCCTCAGTCAAATTAGAGAGGCTACAGAGCTTGCTATTTGTCACTTGGATTTGAGACTTTGATATCTGTGATGATGGATGTAATTCTTTCACATTATCACGGCTACTAGCCAGCCATATGTGACTACTGAGCACTTGCAACATGGCTAGTGCAGCTAAGGAACTGAGTTTATAATTACATTTAGTTTTTATTAATCTGCATTTAACTTTAAATGACCACACATGACTATGGGATACTGTACGCAACAACACAATTCTACTGTATTATTTATGAATACGTATAAGAATAATAGCTAATCCATATCAATAATGTACAATGTACCAAATATTAACAGGAAACCCTTTCCTGCTATCGTTTTTATTCTTCCTATAGCCACTTGAAATAAGTACTGTCATTATCTTGATTTTATCTATTAGGATATCAAGGCACACAGAGGGTAAGGGACAGATTTAGATAGAACTTAGAAGATTGGATTCCAGAACCTTTGCTTTTAAACATTGCTCTCTCTTTTGTAGACATGTCTCTTTGATTCCCTCCCGCTTGCTCATTCCTCTTGTTAATGAGAAACAGTAGCAGGGACTGTCTCCAAAGACTTCATTTGTAACTTTTGTAATGTATTTTCTTTCAGTTACACAAACTTCTGATCTTTCGCAACTACTTTGGTATATATACATGTATTTTTATATGGCACCTGTGAGGCAGAATAACTCCATTTGTCTTGTTTTGTAATCATCTTCGTTGAATAGTAAGTTGATTCTTAGAAGATGAAAAGATATTTATCCTTGAAATAAATGTTTGGGAGGTCCCTGAGTACCCTCATATGTTTGATATTCAGAAACCTGAGAATATATTATCACCTCTACCTTGGAAAAATCTCATTTGGTCCATAATGAGAGTGAGACTTGGGGGTTTTTGACATGGTTCTCTATGCCGAAGGCACTTTCCTCTTTGATACATTAGCAAGCCACAAAGTTTCATTTGTATGTTTTATTTTCCAGATGGGATAATTATATAAGAAGAAAGATTTATGTTTTAATATTTTTATTTTTATTTTATGGAAAGCCACTGTTGATTCTATATAAGCAGGGATATCCAGCTGCTGATTTGGGGTTGCATATTATACTGCCTCACTCTCCCTATATATGTTAGGGGCACAACACCACATGATTCTATCATAGCAATGATATAGCTTATGATAACCCATAAATCAACAACTAAGCTGAGTTTAAGATGAAGGCCTAGAGTAGGATGAAAGGTCAGCTGGACTCAAATCCTGGTGTTGCTGTTCATTATCAATATGACTTTTAGGTAAATGCCAAAATTAGGCCAGTGCCTAAATTTTCTAATTCACAAAATGGAGTTACTAATAGTTCTTGCCTATATAATAAAGATTATATATATAACTTCTTTGTTATATATATAACTTCTTTGTTATATATAACTTCTTTGTTATATATATAATCTTTATTGAGATCATTTACATACCATTAAACTCATTCCTTTGAAAATGTAAAATTCAGTGGATTTTGGCACATTTTTAGTCATACACCTATCAACATTATCTAATAGTAGAGCATTTTCATCACTGCAAGCAAAACTCCACACCCTTTACTATGCCACTGGTAACCAATAAGCTAGATTTTATCTATAGGACTTTGCCTATTGTACATATTTTATGTAAATGTCTACAATGTCTTTTGTGACTGATTTCTTCAATTTGGCATAAGTTTTTCAAGGCTCATCTGTGTTGTGGCACTATTCAGCATGTTATTCCTTTTCATTGCCAAATAATTAATATTGCATTGTAAGATGACATTCTCTTCATTCATTTATTAGTTCATGGGCATCTGGGTCGTTTCTACCTTTTTGTTATTATGAATAATGCTACAACAAACATTTTAGTATAATTTTGGGGTAGACATAGATTTTCATTTTTCTTGAATATTCATGTATGAGTAGAATTTCTGAGGCATAGAGTTTTCATTTGTATTTCCCTAATGACCAATAGTATTGAATATCTTTTCATGTGCTTATTAGGTACTCATATATATTTTTGAAGAAATGTTGATTCAAATCCTTTGCCTATTTTTAACTGGGTGATTCACCTTTTAATTGGGTTGTAAGATTACATATATAAACATTTTTTTCTGGATACAAATTCCATGTCAGATATATAACGTGCAAAGATACTCTCCTATGTGTTGTTGTAGAAATCTAGATTAATGTTCTAGTTCTGAGCAATTATCCTGAAAATCCTGCCAGGTGATGGTAATAAACAGGATGTCCATCACTTGGAAGTTTCCTTTTGGTAAAGTAAGACCAAGGGAGCTAACCAAAGTCAAGCATCATACACCCAAATCCTAGCAAGCATAATTATAGCTACCAGTTTTCTGGATGTGTCACGAGACATCCTTTCCTCTCCCTTGTTGGAGGAGGACTCACTTCCACAGCCTCACCTTAGCATTTGGCTTACAATAAAAAGTCCATGCAACCCCCTAGAGACATATTTTTGTCTCAGACTCAATTCCAAGCTTTGGGTCAAAGCCCTAGGAAAGAAACTGGATCTGAGGGATCCAGAGGCAAATGACAACAGTCGTTAAAAGGCACAGTGCATGTGAGCGTAGCTGATTCCTGCAGATTACGCCAAGCCTAAGCTTCCTATTCTATGGATAAAGGTCACAATAGTATCCATGGCATAAATGAGGTCTAGGGAAATAGTATCCATGGCATAAATGAGGTCCCCCTGCTTCATGGGTACAAGCTGCTTTGACACTAATGGCAGTGCCTGCCAAGATCACTGGAACTCAAGTATGCAAGGATGGAAGAGGGAAAGAGAATGCTCTTCACTCTCTCCCTCACTTGTCCCAGGTATCTGCTTGGAAGAGAAGGGAACCAGGGATTCCTGCTCTCCTCTTTCTTGATAGGTAGCCATTTATCTTCAGTCTGTATCCCTTTCTAATGCATCCTAAACCCCTGGGACTCCTTTAAAAGGTGCCTTTTTTTCCTTTCTTCTCCTCTGTCCTCTCTTTACCTACAGGTAATTTTGTCTCCATACTATGAGACACTCCCCTCAGATGCCTCCTCCAAACTGGAAAGAGTTAATTTCCCAAACCTTAAACTGGTTGGCTTAGAATTGGGCTCAGGGGAAGGGAACCCAGAAGCCCAACATGCTGGCAAAAAGGTAACTTTTTTTTACCAGTCAAGCTTTTGGCCTCCCTATGCAATCTGGTAAAAGTCTTCAGAATTTTTGAAATGTTCTTATCCCTCCCCTTGTTTCATTGTGATACATGCTAATAACCTGGTTTGTCTGTTCTTACCTTCAGGCCGTCAAACTCCAAACAGTCATGTAATCAGAGCCTCTGACAATGGCCCCTTCTACTAGGAACCCTGACCTCTGAAGGAGCGCTGACTGCCATTTCCCCAAAAGAGTGCCCCCCATCAGCAGGAAGCAGTTAAGATGTGTGTTTGTCCTTATCCTTAATCTAACAGCAATTAGATGTACTTGTTAAGAGGGGGGAATGAGACAGCCCCTGTGGATGTGGTCCCTGGAGACACTCCAACCAACCTGCCCACTGAGGTGGAGCCTCAGGAAGTTCATGCCTTTTGCAGCAGGGAGGAGCTTGGTCTCTCCTCTTCCTGTTTGGAACCTGGGATTCAAATTGCTAGGTGACAGACACTCTAGCAGGGATTCTGGCCTTGCTAGAGTTTCTTCTAAGATTTTATAGTTGTAGCTCTTCTATTTAGAGCTATTATTTACTTTGAGTTGATTTTGGATAAGATGTGAGGTAAGGAGTCCAAACGTATGCTTCTTTTGTATGAATATCCAGTTTTCTCAGCTCAAATTTTTAGAAAGACTATTAGTTCCCAATTCATTGAATTGTCTTGGTATGCTTGTTGAAAATCAATTGAATAAATGTAAGAGTTGATTCCTAGATTTATAATTCTATTCTGTTGATATTTATGTTTATCGTTATGCCATTACCACAGTGTCTTAATTAATATAGCTGTATACTAAGACTTAAAACGTGGAAGTGAGAGTCCGCCTACTTTGTTCTTTTACAAGATTGGTTTGGTTATTCTAGGTACCTTAGATCATTTTAAGTTCAGCTTGTCATTGTCTACAAAACAGACACCTTGGATTTTTGTAAAGATTGTGTTGAACCTATTTGTTAAATAATTTTTAAGAAGCTGAATGATATGAGGAAAAACTACTAGGCTAGAACTTTTACAATGTGGGTTCTCACCCTTTGAAAAATCACTTTCTATTCTTACGACCTCATTTTCTTT
Organism: Saguinus oedipus; assembly: GCA_031835075.1. Taxonomy (NCBI): domain Eukaryota; kingdom Metazoa; phylum Chordata; class Mammalia; order Primates; family Cebidae; genus Saguinus; species Saguinus oedipus. Next base: position 72,950,146 of record CM063178.1, read on the forward strand.
ATTTGTAAATTATGGAAATCAGGTTATGTTGATTGAAAGATCCCTTTAAATTCAAGATTCTATGGCTCTCTATCTCAGGCCTGAAAAGAAGCTCAACTATTTGGTAGAAATAGGCCGAGCGTGATGACTCATGCCTGTAATCCTAGCACTTTGGGAGGCTGAGGCAGGTGGGTGAAGTCAAGAGTTTGAGACCAGCCTAGCCAACATGGTGAAACCACATCTCCACTAAAAATACACACACAAAAATTAGCTGGGCATGGTAGTGCGTGACTGTAGTCCCAGCTACTCAGGGAGACTGAGGCAGGAGAATCACTTGAACTCAAGAGGCAGAGGTTGCAGTGAGCCAAGATCGCATCACTGCACTCCAGCCTGGGAAACAGAAGGAGACCTCATCTCAAAATAAAAAAAAAATTAAAAAAAAAAGAAAGAAAGAAAAAGAAAAGAAAAGAAATAATCCAAGCTTTTTTAAAAAAAAAAAAATCAACTATTTTGTTTGACCTATCAACATTCCTGGATACCTGGCAAACACAATAACCATGGAGATGGAGGAAATTCTTAGTTTTAAGAAATTCTTTCTTCTACTAGACTAAGTATAAGCTCTTTTCAACCAAACAATCTGTTAAGAACCTGTAGTTACTAACGGGCTCTTATACTGTTGTTTCCATGAATGTCCTTGTTTTGTAAATTATATTTGCTGTAGAGCCATTTAAAATAAAATCTAGCTATATGTCAAATATCTATAATTTCACCAATCAGAACATCAAAGCCAAAAAGAACATATGCCAATTACTGTTTTAATAAGCATAGATTATCTCAATAAGTAAATATATAAATATTTACATATATAATTATATAACCCATTTCTCCTAAGTTCTAGGGTGACAGTCATAATAGCAAACACAAGTAGTGACAAGTATCCTTTTTTTTCTTTTTTTACTCTCCAAATAAACTCTAGTATTAACTCACTAAATATATTGGAGAGTCATGTTCAAATTTTTTAAAGGTTTAAATATCTATTAAGCATGTAGCATCTACATAAAAGATACCAAGATTAAATAATTATAGTTTTTACTCTCAAGAAGCTCACTATCTAATACACTTGGGAGACCTAGATATAAGAAAAGATAATTATAATACAATGTGAGAAGTGCTATAACAGAGGCATAAAAACAGTTTGGGGGATACAGAGGCTAATAGATACTGTAGGAAGAGAAGGTAGTGGTGGGAAATGGTGAAGAATCAGGCAGACTTCAGAGCTGAATGCACATCTGTACGGATGTGGGACACGGGAAAGCAGGAGGAGTTGGGGATCATTCCAAGATGTCAAGCTTGGGTAACTTGCTGGACAGTGATGGAACTTTAGACAAGTCAACCTCATCAACAAGCAAGCTCTTATTATTTCACTGGAGTTGAACTCCAGATGAAGAAAAACTCAAACCCATATTGTTCCCTCCCTCACCCCAAACTAGAAGCAGAATTCCAAAGTACAACTTTGAAGTGGTTTTTTAAAATATTTAATCCACACAACTAACACCTCACACAGCTATCCAAATCCCTGACCCTCAAATACTCTACCCCTACTGACCAAAATTCAAATAAGAATCAAGCTGTAATAAAAGTTACTTATTCCAAATGATACAATATTTATTTATCTAATGTAAACTTTCTCTCTCCTCCCATCATGAATTTCTAATATAGAGATAAAAATGATATTGCCTTTTATACAATATCAAACCAACAATTGTCAATCTTCCTCAAAAGTATGAGCAGAAGTGACTGTAGCAAATCAGATTGAACAGATTTTAAAACAAAAAAAAAATGTATTAATGAGAAAATTATATAATGATAAAAGTGTAATTCCATCAGGAAAACATATCCTTATATATGCGCCTAACAATAGAGACCCAAAAATGCATCAAGCAAAAACGGATAGAATTAAAGAGACAAATAGAAAATCCTACAAAAATAGTTTAATATTCCACTTTCAAACATGGATAAGATGATGAGTCAGAAGACAAACAGGGAAAAGGAAGACCCCAGCAATGTATTCATATGATCATGTTTTTGTAAAATCTGGAAAAATATTTTAAGTGAAAATACTATAGTTAACATTGTTGTCTCTTCCCACTTTGACTTCCCCTCTGTCACACGTGCTCCTATGTTGGGTGACAATGAACTGTGGGCATCTTGGAAATCTAAGGCATGGTTGAGTCTAAGATACATGTAGTTTGAATAGAATATATTTATGTGGTTTATAGTCATCTCTAGCTTTTCCAGGTTGGAATGGCTTTCAGGAGAACTCCTCCTGCCCACTATGCCAACTCACCCACTATCAGAAACACAAAGGCACAGAAGCAGAGGTTGTGCTAAAAGTGAATCTGTTCTGCAGCACCAGGAAGCAGAACTGTCTATAGTCAGGAAGAAACCAGGTTTGAAACTGGAGAGCCAGAAACTAGTGTATGGAAAATACTTCAAATTATCAAAAATGTAATATTGTAGAGGAGACAGAGAAATTCTCTTCTTTTAGAAAAATAATAATGCCGCATTTGCAATTATAAAAGAACCATATCTTTTGATAGGAAATAGACTTTATCAGAATTTCTTTGGTTTTAAGGCACAACTCTATAAATGATGACTGTATCTTTGAGATAATTCATATATTGTCACATCACCATTATTAATAATAAAATACACACTTCAACCAATTATATAAAGACTGAAAATATTTAGAAAAACATGTTTTTATAGAGAAGTGATCAAGCTATTCAACCAACAATATGTATAAAAAATGGTATATATAATATATGTGAAAATATACATATAAAGATATCCTAGTCTTCTTGAACTACCATAACAAAATACCATAGATTGAGTGGCTTCCACAACAAGAATTTATTTCTTGCAGTTCTGGAGGCTGGAAAGTTCAAAATCAAGGTGATAAGAAGATAGTTTTCATTATTAGCCTTCTTTTGGCTTGCAGACTACCACCATCTTTTACTCTCTGAATGGCACCTGAGAGATGCCTGAACAGCACCTCAGGTGTTCACAGGATCTCTTCGTTACATGTGTGCAAGACAGAGATTATGCTCTCATGCCTCTTTATAAAGACACTAATCCCATCATAAAGCTCCATCTTCTTGAACTCATCTAATCCTAATTACCTCCCAAAGGCCCCATCTCCAAAACCTATTACATTGAGGGATAAGGGGTTAGGCACATAAATTTAGAGGGGACACAAGCATTCAGTCCATAGTAAAAGTGTGCAATAATAATTAATAAATGTATTATGCATTCAGTGACTTTTGCGATATTTATCAGCTCTTTTTTATATATACTTTAAGTTCTGGGGTATAGTGCAGAATGTGCAAGTTGGTTACATAGCTATACAGTGCCATGTGATGGTTTGCTGCATCCATCACATTGTGATTTATTATTTTTGCTAAATAAACATTCAATTTCACACCTAATTTTTTATAATTTTGCATTCCGTCTCTCAAAGGGGGTCTCAATTATTGTATAAGCTTCCAGCCCCACAAAATCTGGACCATTTCCTGCTCTTACCATCACCTTCCCTTATCCCTAAATCATCCAGTCCAGTTCTCATCTAAAGTTCCCATCTTCAACACAACCCTCAACTCAACACATCACTCCCCGTGTCATACTAGCCAACCATACATTTCTATCTACTCTCAAGATCATAAATCACAAATCTCAAGAACAACTTTGGTGAAATCTGAAATCTTTTTAGTATATAGAGGAGAAAAGAAGTTGAATAAGCAAAGACTTATCAAAGATTGATAGATATCAATCTTGGGAAATGATAAGGGGAATGAGATTAGTAACACATGTATGTTAATATTTATCTTCTTATAAAGTATACATTTCTATTCAACATATACAACCTTCATTTGAAGTTTCCACATGATTGAGTTACAGCCACCATATTTTACCTAGCACCAGTATATTTCTTCAACCCTCAGGCCCTGTGGCTGAGTTTAGCTTAGCTTTATTCAGGGTTGATAGTTTCCCACTGGTTCCACAGTCCACCACAGCAATCGAGCTTCCTGCAGGTGTCATTCAGTCAGCCAGTCATGCCACTGGAGGTCTGTATTCCAGGTGTTGACCCTTTTAGAATTACTTTCCAATAAGGCTTCTTAGGTCCAAAATGAATCAGTCTAATATTAGTGAATTCTAGAAGGAGAGACAGGGGAATGGGAAGAAACCAGCCTCACACTCTCAAGTTCCAAGCACAGCACACATTACGTAGAACACAGCTCACTTGGACTTCACAAGGGCTCGCTGTGATCTATGGAGACAACTGCCATATAAACACAAAATGTGAAGCTTGATTTATTTTCCCTGGGACTCAGAGGCAGAGTGATTTCTTAACAAATGCTCCCACTGTGGTGTACAAATGATATTGATCTCTGCAGTTGGCACTAGAATCTGTAGATAGTACATTTCATTTTTAAAAACCTTCATCTCTAAATCCAAGCTAGCGGTTTGGTGTCAAATATAGCAGAAGACTTTTCTATCAATATCTTACCTAACAGATGGAGAAAAATTCTGGTTTATAGGAACCCAGGTAACCATGGCTTTCAGTGCATTGAAATATTTTGCTCACTTTAATTTTATAGAAAGACTCATCACAAAAATATCCCCAACACAATGAGACAGAAACCAGAAATCTTATGTGAGAGGTTAGGAATTCCAACTCCCACCAAAAAAAATTTTAAATGCTTTAGGGTCGTTGATTGTCCATCTCAATATTCTACTCTTTTTATAATTCCATAATGTTCCATAACGTCTCATCATCAGACTATATTATTTTTAACACCATTCTATTGCTTAAAGCAGGAAAATGAATGTGAACAATTTTAAAGGAACTTCAGCAAGGGCTGAAGTGAAAAGGATTTTATTTAACCCTCAGTGAACCACATCATCCTTTTATCACCTCATTGATTTAACATTTAGGCTAATTGAGCTGTGATTGTTAAAGGATCAGTAGTTTAAAATAATAGCTGTTTTTTAGCATGGTATTGGTACCAAAACAGAGATATAGACCAATGGAACAGAACAGAGGCATCGGAGGCAACACAACACATCTACAACCATATTATCTTTGATAAACCAGACAAAAACAGGCAATGGGGAAAGGATTCCCTATTTAATAAATGGTGTTGGGAAAACTGGCTAGCCATGTGCAGAAAGCAGAAATTGGACCCCTTCCTGACACCTTACACTAAAATTAACTCCAGATGGATTAAAGACTTAAACGTAAGACCCGACACCATAAAAACCCTAGAAGAAAATCTAGGCAAAACCATTCAGGACATAGGAGTAGGCAAGGACTTCATGAACAAAACTCCCAAAGCATTGGCAACAAAAGCCAAAATAGACAAATGGGACCTAATCAAACTCCACAGCTTCTGCACAGCAAAACAAACAGTCACTAGAGTGAATCGGCAACCATCAGAATGGGAAAAAATCTTTGCAGTTTACGCATCCGACAAAGGGCTGATATCCAGAATTTACAAAGAACTCAAACAGATTTACAGGAAAAAAACAAACAAGCCCATTCAAAAATGGGCAAAGGATATGAACAGAAACTTTACGAAAGCAGACATACATGAGGCCAGCAAACATATGAAAAAGTGCTCATCGTCATTGGTCATTAGAGAGATGCAAATCAAAACCACATTGAGATACCATCTCACACCAGTTAGAATGGCGATCATTAAAAAATCTGGAGACAGCAGGTGCTGGAGAGGATGTGGAGAAATAGGAACACTCTTACACTGTTGGTGGGAGTGTAAATTAGTTCAACCATTGTGGAAGACAGTGTGGCGATTCCTCAGGGACCTAGAAATAGAAATTCCATTTGACCCAGCAATCCCATTACTGGGTATCTATCCAAAGGATTATAAATCGTTCTACTATAAGGACACATGCACACGAATGTTCATTGCAGCACTGTTTACAATAGCAAAGACCTGGAACCAACCCAAATGCCCAACGATGATAGACTGGACTGGGAAAATGTGGCACATATACACCATGGAATATTATGCAGCAATCAAAAATGATGAGTTTGTGTCCTTTGTAGGGACATGGATGAATCTGGAGAACATCATTCTCAGCAAACTGACACAAGAACAGAAAAAGAAATACCGCATATACTCGCTCATAGGTGGGTGAGAAAAATGAGAACATGTGGACACAGAGAGGCGGTCTACTATACACTGGGGACTGTTGGGGGGAATGGGGGAGGGACAGCAGGGGGGGGCTGGGGGGGATAGCCTGGGGATGAATACCAAGTGTGGGTGAAGGGGAGGAAAGCAGCAAAGCACACTGCCATGTGTGTACCTATGCAACTATCTTGCTCGTTCTGCACATGTACCCCCAAACCTATAATGCAATAAAAAAAATAAATAAATAAATAAATAAATAAATAAATAAATAAATAAAAATAATAGCTGTTTTTTGACTTAGATAACTATTTGGAAGATTTAGTCATTCAAACACATTAAATGGGAATTATCTTTATTATCATCAAAAAGTCCATTCTAAGACCATCTACTTCTCCCCTGTGCCCCAGTGACATTATTAATGCTACTGACAACAGCAGAGAGGCTACAGAATGCATGCCTCACTAGATCACAAGTGGCTATTTTAGTGTGTCCCATATTGATATTTAAATAATAGACTATTTGCCTCATCTATACCCTGTATTTTCAAATAAGGTTCAAGCAACTTGAGAAAAAAAGGTGATGAATCTCGTTTATTTTATATTCCATCCATAAATCACACAGTGCCTAAGATATAATAGCATCTCAATAAAATATTAGTTTCCTTCATGCACAGAGGGACATGTGTGCTCTTTGTGTTAGATGAGTGAGAGCTTAACCAGGATAGGTCAAATCACATTTTTACATGTTGTCATGAACAAAGAAATAGAACAGGAATCTCAGACACTATCTCATTAAACATCACGCTAGCCCTGGAGATACCATTTTCAATTCTCATTTTACAGAGAAGTTTGAGAATCATAGATGAAATCAATTATCCAATATTGCATATCTAGTATATTCTGGAGAAGTAATGTAAAAGTACATCAGAAGCCCTCTTCCCTGTCCTCCACTAATTTATTTGGGGTCTCTATGCTCTAATGAAGAATTGAAGGAAGCATTTCTCATAGAAATTGCTATACATGTCCACTAGACTGGTGCAGCCACTTATGTTTATTTTGTTTCCTGAACTGCTTGTAGATTCCAGACCCATGTGCTCTTTGAGCCCTCCGCAATGTGAAAGCTCTGGATTTTATCTAGTAAGAAAGTCAGTTTCTCTCACAAAGGCTCCTGCTTGTAGGCACTGTGCTAGCCAAACTTGTGGAGGAAGACAGTCAATAATTCAGCATAAAGTACTATGCCCAGAGGTTTGGAAGGGTCCCATGGCCTGAATATGATATATATCAATAAAAAGGGAGAATCTGCTTTGGGGGAACACATTTGGTGGTCCTGATTTTGCATAAGGATTCAAAATAAGTAAGTTATATATTTAAGTACCTGTCTTCTTTGAGTCTTTATCACTAGTAATTAGGAAACTAAGATGGGACAATGTCTCTTATGCAATGTGGCAAGTGCTGTAACAGAGTCTAGAGTCATAATTAGAAATACTATAGGAACTCAGAGTAAAGGGTAATAAAAACTCCAGGTAGGTCAGGAAGTCTTTACTAAGCTAAGATTTGAAGCATGAGTGGGAGACAGGAAGGACATTCTAGGAAGCAAGTACAGCGTAAACAAAGGTACAGAGGTATCTTTTTCCCCCCAAGAATTAGAAGTGAGTAGCAACCACTTATGTTATACCAACAAAAACCTGATGAGTGCAATATAACTTTTAGTGCATGATAGGAAGGTGTACAAATTATCACATTCCTTTATTTCTTCATCTCATATTTAATCTATTTGTTGTCTCCTCTTCACCTAATTGGTGAGCAACTAGGCTGAAATATTGCGGTGTCTTTCTCACTCTGTGAGATCATCCATGAGTCCTATGTGCGCACAGTGGTGTACAAGACGAGGCAAGCACTCTTAGCCCAAGGACATAAGCTCTCCACCGTCCAGGCTTTGTAGCCTATAGCCGCTGCTGGGTGCCAGCCCTATGACTGATTGGTCACTCACTTTTATTGGGGATTGGGGGTAATCACGGTGATTCAAACTCAGAATCCTTCGGAGGTCCACCAGGATCACTTTCCAAAGCCTTGTATCTGGTACATAATATGTATAGAGCCCAAGGTATCCCCTAGCATCTGAGGTGCTGCCTGCTACTGGGGTTAGGTTAATTCCTCAAACCCTACTCCTCTCTAGTCTCTCTCATAAGATCTCCACTTTCTGCTTCCTCACACCAAATGTGTGTGTCTGTCCCATTCCCTCAGGAGCCACTCAGCTAACATATGCTCAGTGCGCACAAACCAAAGAACCTGAGAAACACATACAAACCTGTCTTTTCTCAGGGATGGTGGAGCATGGGAAGAGTTTTCATCACAAGTTTGGCTTTATTTTCATGCTTTTAATTTTGTAATTAGGAGTTTACATATTTTTTTTCTGGATATACCAATATGGTAGGGTTGTGGATAACTTGGTAGAGTTGAGTTTTAACTTTTTTGTGAGAAAAATAATGGCCTCAAAGATGTTCATGCCATAATTCTTAGAAATTGTGAATATGTTAATTTACATGGCAAAACAGTATTTTGTAGGCTTTATTCTGCTTTCACATTTAATTGATGCTTTGGATGATTCTTGGCTAAATATCATTTTTATTTTAAAATGTTTGAAGCCTAATATGCATTCAGAAGTGTTCCCAAATTATAAATTTATAGTTCAGTGAATTATCACAAAATTAACATGCCTGTGTAAGTATCACCTAGACTAAGAGATAAAATATTACCAAGATCTCAGAAGCTCCCCAGGACTCCTCATCATCACTAACCCTGCCCTCTTCTCCCAAAGTCATCACTTTCTGACTTCTATCACTGTAGACAAATAGTTTTCTCATTCAGACATTTGGGTCTCTAGTTTGATACTATTAATAATATGAGTATGACTATTCTTTTTTTTTTTTTTTCTTTTTTGAGATGGAATTTTGTTCTTATTACCCAGGCTGGAGTGCAATGGCGCGATCTCAGCTCACTGCAACCTCAGCCTCCTGGGTTCAGGCAATTCTCCTGCCTCAGCCTCCTGAGTAGCTGGGATTACAGGCACGTGCCACCATGCCCAGCTAATTTTTTTTGTATTTTTAGTAGAGACGGGGTTTCACCATGTTGACCAGGATGATCTTGATCTCTTGACCTCGTGTTCCACCCACCTCGGCCTCTCAAAGTGCTGGGATTACAGGCTTGAGCCACTGTGCCCGGCCTGAATATTCTTATACCTGCCTTTTGTATACATACGTATACGTTTCTGTTAGGTATGTCTCTAAAAGTAGAAAATCTTGATTATAGAGTATTTGAATGTTAACATTTATTAGATACTAGCAAACAGTTTTAAAAGTGTTTGTAGCAGCTTACATTCTCACCAGTAATATATGAGAGTAAAAGGTGTTTTACTTCATTGCCCATGCTTAGTATAACATATTTTTAAATTCAGCTTTTTAAATAAAATTTAAGTGAAGCCCAATACATAAGGCTTTCGCTTGTTTGTATATCACAACACATTCATTTTAGCAAAACCATAAACATGAGAGGGTTATAGGGTTATATCCTGAAAGTGGAATTTTAATGCTTTTTTTTTGAGGTAGAGTTTTGCTCTTGTTGCCCAGGTTAGAGTGCAATGGCACGATTTTCTTTCACTACAACCTCTGCCTCCTGGGTTCAAGCGATTATCCTGCTTCAGCCTCCCGAGTTGCTGGGGTTATAGGCATGTGCCACAACAACCAGCTAATTTTGTATTTTTAGTAGAGATGAGATTTCTCCATGTTGGCCTGGCTGATCTTGGAACTCCTAATCTCATGATCCACCCGCCTTAGCTTCCCAAAGTGCTAGGATTACAGACATGAGCCACCATGCCTGGCCAGAAATTTAATGCATTTTTAAATCCCTTCCACCTTTCCATTCCTCATTCATCCCCAACTACCTCAATTTAAAGAACTGTAATAATACAGAGTAAAACTAGAAACTGGTTAAACTCAAGGGAACCTAAAAGATTGTTGTGGCCATGTGATGCCCAGTGGAACGCCATAGAGATAAACAATATGGTCCCTCAAGATTGTCTATCACCAAGTCAACCCATATCCTATCATAAATAGCTTTAGAGGAGTACTCTGATGTTAACTTTTCTGGAACTTATGTTCGTTTAGACTTGCCACTGTTTAAAGACAAAGTTCTAGAAGTTTCTTACTATTTTTTATTTCTCAAGGTTCATATAACTTATATATAAAAACTGTATTTTTGAAGGTCTTTCGTTACTTAAATTTTACATATCAGAAAATAAAAACTTAATTCCTATCAAAGGGTAATAAAACACTCTTGACCAAATAATTCAAGGAGTGGTGAAAGAATTATCATTAAATTTGCTGGGAAAAGTATTCTTAAAGTACTATTAAATAAGTATGGATCCAATTAGGACTTCTTGCATTAAGTACCAGGTCTCTGGTTGAGACAATAATGAAAAGAACTGAAAGTTTTATAAAAGCTTCTGTGCTTCTGAATTGTTCACTGTGAATCTATTTGAATTTTAGGACTTCCTGCGGTTAACAATGGAAGTGTGTATGTATGAATATGTACAATGCATCAAAACACTACGTGTCTTAAAAACATCGTTTTACTGATGAACAAAATGAAAGACTCTACTGTGAGAAAGACAAGATGGAACTTTCTAATAATACTTATGGTTACTTATTCTAGGCAACTCTAGACTCTAGAGATGTTTCCCTTGGGATCTAAAACAACAAGTAAGCAAAATCAATAATATGGCAATTCGCCTCCATGGTCATAATTTTCATTTGTACAGTACTGTACAAATGTACAAAACGCTTTCACGTAATTTATCTCATTTGATCCGAAAGACAATCTATAGGAAATACGTTCACATTATTATTCCTGTTTTATAAAACTACAAGTTTCAGAAATATTAAATGAAAACTCAAGGCAGTGCATATTATGATTGCAAAAGGTGAAACTAAAGCCAAATTTCTGGTCCCCAGCTCAAGTGTTCTTTCAATTGAGAAAGGTTGGTTTTCTATTATATTAACAGACTATGGTCAGTGGATGATTTGGAGAAGGCATCAACCTGTGGCTATGGACATCAATTTCTCCATTTAGAAAAGGTTTTGATATGATGTACAAAGCATTTTATTTATATTTCAGTCTTTGTTTTCTATATTCAAGACTGAAATATAAATAAAATGGCCAAGAAGGGAGAGGGTAACTTCATGTCAACTGTGTTTTTTTTCCAACTACTAAAACTAGAATGAATTTAACAGTAAACAAATGGGGACAATAAAGGCCTTGGGTATGACTATGACTTGCAAAATTATATGGGAAAGAAGTAAACAACACAGCCAACCAACAATTGGTGTTCAAAGGTGATGAGGAGACAGTGGCAGCTTTCCTTCAACTGCATCAAAGTTCTGGGCAGATCAGTTTTAGATGTTATATAAGCAAAATCTGAATTAAATATTGGGCAATGTTTGTGTATCCTGTCATGCCAGCCACTATGAAATTTAATCTCCGCAGAGAACAGTAGATTCTTTAACATGATAGGGCAATGTACATGAAATTTACATGCATAATGTACATGTACTTTCCTTTGGGACTCTGTTACATTCCTACCACTAGTTTGTAATTTAGTGCAATAGTCTCTACAGGGACTATCCCTTCCAACTCACCTCGCACAGTAAATAGTTCCCTGTGCTAAAACCTTTCAGGAAGATAAAGAAATTATTGCAAATTGTTGTAATGCCCTTCAGCTGTCACACACACACACACACACACACACACACACACACACACACGCAAAGCAAATAAGGTTTTTGATTAATGAACCCTTACCAGGTGGAGAGAGGGTATCAAAGGAAAAGATATAGGCTGAAATATAATTACTGATCTTTAGTCAAACAAAAGAAAACTGGATGCAGTTTAGCTGAGCACACGATTTTAAAAGACTGACATCTCTCTAAACGTTTATCCACATAAACTGTCAAGCTTGTTGGACATAATCAACTTTCCAATTTCAATAAAAATAAGCACAGCTGATTCTGTCTTCACAATTTGTCAATAAATAATGTTCGTATAAAACTTCCACAGTTGGCAAAATAGATACAAGACTTTAGACTCCTGAAATTTTTAGTCCCTTCTTAATCCCTCTGTTATTTTGTTCACCACTGTAATGGCAAGTTTCAACAATCGTGTTCAAACTTGTAGTCCCTGTGTCTAGCACATAGTAGATATTCACAAGGAAAGAGTAAGGAAAAAAGAAGAAAAACATACAGACCAAGAATGACCATGTTCATTTTGAGCACTATCATGAGTTGGCTGGCTAATGATATCAAGGGAGGAATTTAATTCTAGTGCTTTGGTTTACTTATTGCTACATTCACCAATAGCAGTGCTGCAGCAGACAAAGCACCCATGCCCATAAAGCGTGTGTGTGTGTGTGTGTGTGTGTGTGTGTGTGTGTCAGTCTGCATATCTTGTGTGTATGTGTAATATGTTTCAAGGGTTTTCCATATTCTTCTCTACTATTTATAATCAATCAACTGTAGAATGCAATCAGTAACATAGCACAAAGCATCTTTATGAAAGCAACATCTCATACAGTTAACGAAAAAATTCAATAAAACATGTTGATATGTGTCAGATGGTTGCTAACCTTTCTTCCTAGTGTCTGAAGGTAATCTTAGCCATTAAATACCAACTTCTTCAGCTCTGCTTCTTTCCATGTTAACATGTCTCTGCATGTTGATTATCCTTTTCTTCTTTCTTCAGCATCAGAGAAAATGTTGCAAACTTTATCTAAGGCAAGCCCCTCTCTTCATTTTGTAGCATTCCCTCTGATACTTAGTTTTATCAATAGATCTTTAATGTGCCAAACTTTAAGTCTTTTACTCTTCAATCTGGATTTTTTCCTTTGCATCCTGTTTTACTACCATTGGTTAAAATTCAGTTACACTTACAATTGGATTCAGAAAGGCAAACGGTCTCAACAGCCTCTTCCGCTCTCTCTCTTACACACACACACACATACTTTTCTCTCTTCTCCTCTCCCTCTCACTTGCAATAAAGTCACATGAAAATTTGGGTTTGCCATTGCATATAAAAGTTATTTTTACCCTATACTGGTAGGTGATTAAGTGTGCAATAGTATTATGTCTAAAAAAACCAATGTACACACTTTAATTAGAAAATACTATATAACTAAAAATGCTGATCATCATCTGAGCCTTCAGTTAGTCACAATCCTTTTTGCTGGTGGAGGGTCTTGCCTTGAAGTTGATGGCTGCAGACAGATCAGGGTGGTGGTTGCTCAGGGTTGGGAATGCTATGACAATTTCTTGAAATAAGATGACAAGGAAGTTTGCCCATCAATTGACTCTTCCTTTCAAGAAAGATTTCTTTGTATTATGTGATGTTGTTAGATAGCATTTTACCCCCAGAAAAATTTATTTCAAATTTTTAGTCAATTCTCTCAAAACTTGCTGTTGCTTTATCAACTAAATTCCTGCAATATTCTAAATCTTTTTTGTCATTTCAACAATGTACAGCATCTTCACCAGGATGAAGAGTGCATCTCAGTAAATCACGTTCTTTGCTCATGCATAAAAAGCTACTCCTCATCTGTTCAAGTTTTATCATGAGATTGCAGCAATTCAGTCACATCTTAAGATTTCACTTCTAATTCTAGTTTTCTTCCTATTTGCATCACAACTAAAGTGACTTTCTCCACTGAAGTCCTGAAGCCTTCAAACTCATCCATGAAGGTTGGAATCAACTTCCTCCAAACTCCTATGAACTTGATATTTTTATTTCCTCCAATGAATCGTGAATGTTCCTAATGGCTTCTAAAACAGTGAATCTTTTCCGGAGGGTTTTCTATTTACTTTGCTCAGATCCACCAGATAAATCACTATCAATGGCAGCTATAGCCTTTCAAAATACAATTCTGAAATAAAAAGACATAAAAGTCAAAATGACTCCATGATCCATGGGCTGCAGAATAGATGTTGTGTTAGCAAGCATGAAAACAATATTAGTCTTGTATATCTCCAGCTCTTCGACAACTAGGTGTGTTGCTAGTGAGCAGTAATATTCTGAAAGAATTTTTCTTTCTGAGTAGTAGGCTTCAATAGAGGGATTAAAATATTCAGTAGGTAAACTATGCTCTAAACAAATTTGCCATCACCCAGGCTCTGTTGTTTTGTTTATAGAGCAGAGGTAGAATAGATTTAGCATAATATTCAAGGGACCTAGAAATGTCAAAATTATAAATGAGTATAGGTTTCAACTGAAAGTCACCAGCTGCACTGGGGACTAACAAGAGTCATCTTGTCCTTTGAAGCTTCACAGCCAGGTGATGACTTCTCCTTTCTAGCTATGAAGGTCCTAGAAGGCATCATCTTCCAACAGAAAACTGTTTTGTCTGCAATGAAAATCTATTGCTTAGTGTAATCATCTTTATCAATTATTTAAGCTAGATCTTCTGGATCCATCAAGCTAGATAACTTGCTGCAGCTTCTATATCAGCACTTGCTGCTTTACCTTGTACTTTTATGTTACAGAGACAGCTTTTTTCCTTAAACCTCCATGAATCTACCTTTTCTAGCTTCCAGGGTTTCTTTTGCAGCTTCCTCACCTCTCTTGGCCTTCATAGAATTGAAGAGTGTTAGGCCCTTGCTCTGGATTAGGCATTGGTTTAAGGGAATGTTGTGACTGAATTGATCTTCTATCTATACCACTAAAATATTCTCTTTATCAACAGTAAGACTATTACATTTGCTTCTTATTTGTGTGTTCACTGGAGTAGCACTTTTAATTTCCTTCAAAACTCTTTCCTTTGTATTCACAACTTGGCTAACTGGTGCAAGAGAACTAGCTTTTGACCTGTCTTGGCTTTTGACATGCCTTCTTCACTGGGCTTATCATTTCTAGTTTTTGATTTAAAGTGAGAGATGTACAAGTCTTCCTTCCACTTGAACACTTTGAAGTCACTGCAGGGTTATTAATTGGCCTAATTTCTTTCCTTTCTGTTCTTTCTTAGACAGATTTTCACTCTGTTGCCCAAGTTGGAGTACAGTGGCACAATCTTGGCTCACTGCAACCTCTGCCTCCCAGGGTCAAGAGATTCTCGTGCCCCAGCCTCCCAAGTAGCTGGGATTACAGGCATGCACCACCAATCCCAGTTGATTTTTGTGTTTTTAATAGATACAGCATTTCACCATGTTGGCCAGGCTAGTCTCAAATTCCTGACCTCAAGTGATCGACCCACATCAGCTTCCCAAAGTGGTGAGATTACAGGTGTGAGCCACCACACCCAGCCAAACTGACCTAATTTCAATATTGTTGTGTTTCAGGTAATACCTAGGCCTGAGGAGAAGGACAGAGATGGAGAAATGGCCAGTCAGTTGAGCAGTCAGAACACACAATATTGATTGATCAAGTTCACTGTCTTACATATACAGTTTGTGGTGCCCCAAAACAATTACAGTAGTAACACAAGGATCACTGATCACAGATCATCATAATAGATATAACAATAATGAAAACATTATTGAAATATTGTGAGAAGTGCCAAAATGTGACATAGAGACACAAAGTGAGCACATGTTATTGGAAAAATTACCATGGACTTTCTTGATGCGGAGTTGACACAAACTTCAGAGCCAAAAAAAAGAAATGCAGTATCTGCCAAGTGCAATAAAGTGAAGTACAACGAAATGAGGATGCCTGTAACAATAACAACAGTACTAGCTGACATGACATTTACTAAGCATTGCTTGTGTTCTAGGCCCTATTCTAAGCATCTTGCCATATCAATCCATTTAATTGTCACAATGCAATAATAGGTTCTACCTTAAGTCAGTGTACCTCAGCTTTTAAAAATATGATTAAGTAACTGACCCAAGTTACTAGCCCCACAGCTAGTAAGTGGTACAGAAGAAAATGAGTATTTGTATTTTTTCCGTGTACACTAAGTATATGCTGAGTTTCTTAAAACCCAGAAGTTTTCTACTGGGCCACTCCTGAACAGTAAAGATGGCCTTCTTTTCAGGAGCATGTGCTCAATAACTTTCTCAGTTTTACAAAGGACAACTCCCATTTCTTGAAACTTTTGTAAAAGTATGCAACTGGTATCTTTCTTGCTGTTCTTTTCCTCTATTGTACAAAATATTATCTCTGAATTTGAAAACTCATTGGCTGTGTGAGATGGTTGATCTTGTTTCACCTTGACTGGGCCACAGAGTTCCCAGATAGTTGGTCAAATATGTTGGGTGTGTCTGTGAGGGTGTTTCTGGATGAAATTCACATTTCAATTGGTAGACTGAGTAAAGTAGATCACTTTCTATGATGTACGTAGGCCCTAACCAATGAGTTGAAGACCTAAACAAAACAGAAAGGCTGAACTTCCTGAGGGACTTTTCTGCCTTAGAAGTTGAATTGAAACACCAGCTCTTTCTGGGTCTCACAGGATTGCCAGTATTCAGATGGAACTGCATCATTGGCTCTTCTTAGGTCTTCAGACTCAGACTGGAAATATACCATAGGTTTTCCCGAAGCCCCAGTTCACTGGGGACTGCTGGCCCTCATAATTGTGTGAACCAATTCCTTATAATAAATCTCTTTTTATATGTATATACATTTTATTAATTTAGTTTCTCTGGAGAATGATGACTACTACAGATAGGTTTAGAAAAGGCTGGGTGAGACACAGTAAATGAGAGTATTAATGAACCAAAACTAAAACATGAGAGGAAAAAAATATTAAAAAAAAAAAATGTCATAGAGACAAGAAATACCTTTCAAAAATCTAACATACATGTAGTTAGATTGCAAAGCAGTAAGGAGACAGAGACTAAAATAAAAGCAAAAATTAGTGGCCAAGAAAAATCAGTGGCTGAGAATTTTTGAAATCTGATAAAAGGCACACCCCCAGTTTCTAAATGTTCAGTGTAACTAGAGCAGGATAAATACAAAGAAAACCACCCCTAGGCACCTAAAAGTCTAACTGCTAAAAACAGTTAGCAGAGGGGCCAATCTCAATAGAAACTATGTATGCCATTTAAAAATATAATTATTTATGTGATTATATTATCACTTTTAGAGTTTTGGATTTTTTTTAAATCGAGAGATAAAATTATATGTATTATGTATAACATGATGTTTCAAAATATATACACACTGCATTTTTAACATGTTTTAAAAAAAACTGCTAACACTAGAATTCTATACCCAGTGACAATAGATGATATCCTTCAATAATGAAAGCAAAAGAAAAATAATCTCAGACACAAAATAATAACATTTATTGAAAACAGATCTTTACTGTAGGAAATACTAAAACAATCTCCTCTGGGTAAAGGAAAATAACTCCAGATGACAGCAAGAAAGTCCAAGAAAGAATGAACAGCACCGAAAGAGGTAAATATAGGGAAATATAAAAGATGTGGACTGTTTAAGACAACAGTGACAACATTTTTGTGAGTTTTATAACATCTAGGAGTAAAATATATGACAAAATAGCAAATAAAAAGTGAGTTATTTGAAATAACTTGAAATCATAATTATAATTCAGAACAAGTAAGCACATTTCTTTCTCTTAAAGTCTTAAAAATATCCCACTTTATAAATTCTGTACCAATGCTTTTCTGATAGACCATCAATTTGGCGGTCATTTATCTTTGACTTATTTTCATTATAGGTTTTCTAAAATGCAATAAATGTAGATAAATTTATCCTGGGAATAAGCATGACCACCAGAAATCTGTTTTATATTACAGGTTGTTATGCTCTCTTTCCCATATTAAGGCATATTTTTACTAGATTCCATGTTGACATGCTCTGAAAAAAATAGCTCAGTAAAGTCTGTTACTGAGAATGTAGCTCACAACAAATCTTTTTCTGAAGACCAGACTTTTGAAGAGTTGTTTTGTTTTTATCTGACTAACAATTTCAATTATGCATTTTATCATGTAAACCTCTTCGTTTGATTTGATAGAAAGCTCAGTGTCAAATTTGTGGTTCTTTTCTAGGCAATCCATGGGTATATATTCCTTGCAATTTATGCGCTACCTTCACTCTTGACTATACCTGAGTTTTTCCCATGCTTGCTTTCCCTTCACCGGTATTTCCTCCTCTACCTTTATATACAACCCAGCAATCCTTGGATGTTGTTGTATGTCACTTCAAATCCTTTTTAGAAGAAGAAATAAATATATAATATGTATATATATATGTGTGCATACACACATATACATTTATTCATTTTGGATTTTTTTCAAACATTTTCATAATAAATCATCAGAAGTCAAAAAGAAAATGTTTATTATATCCATTTTATATATGAGAAAACAGAATTGGTGACTAGCCCCAAATCATGTGATAAATGATGAAGCCAGAATTCTCCCCCTTTGCTCTCAACTCTGTAATCTTTCTTTTCTACCAAGCTGTGCCTCTTGTTTGTTTATTGTACTATTCATTTATTAATTCATTGAATGCATATTTCTTAACCATATACTATGTGCCAGACTGAGGATACAGTTATGAATAAATCATTCAAAGCGCCACACCTCATGGAGCTTACAGACTCCATCCTATCACATTAGGTTT
Organism: Saguinus oedipus; assembly: GCA_031835075.1. NCBI lineage: Eukaryota > Metazoa > Chordata > Mammalia > Primates > Cebidae > Saguinus > Saguinus oedipus. Next base: position 72,968,963 of record CM063178.1, read on the forward strand.
CTTATACAGGGAAGTCCCCTTAGGAAAGACACTACTGTATACAGTTCTCTGTCATCTCACTCCCCCATTCCGCAACATCACAGGTCCTCCAAGAACTGCAACTTCTGCTGTTATTTACACACAACTAACCAACTTTACAATAAATGAATTTGCAAAAAGAAGTAATTTATGCCACAATTAGTGCAAGATTTTTTAAGTAATCAAAAAAAAATTTAGGATAATAGCAGGATGTTATGAAGTGACATTGAGTTTCATTTTATACAGTGAGAGGAGACCAAAAAACATACCCAATACAAAGCCTAACTGACTTATCACAAATTATACTGAACAAAAGGTAATTTTAGAATCAACTTGTCAAGTGTGTCAATCTGCTATGCTTTTTGTGAACCCAGATTCCTTTCATAATTCAACACCTTGCAATTACTCCCTGTAATTGCATGAAGGAGTGAATATGCCCTGAACAATGGCTGGGTATGGGTTTGAGTATTTAATGGGATGCTCTCGGCAAAGAGAAATTGTCTCGTTTTTGTTCGTTACTCAAACTCTGCACACCGATCCCTTGTTTCTGACTGTAACATGTGGCTAAGGGACACAATAACTTAATAAGCAAAAAGCAATCTGAGGTTATAAATGAATGAAAACTGGCTGGGCACAGTGGCTCATGCCTGTAATCCCAGCACTTTGGGAGACAGAAGAGGGTGGATCACTTGAGGTCAGGAGTTCAAGACCAGCTTGGCCAACATGGTAAAATTCTGTCTCCACTAAAAATACAAAAATTAGCTGGGCATGATGGCACACACCTGTAATCTTGGAAGGCTGAGGCAGGAGAATCATTTGAACCTGGGAGGTGAAGGTTCCAGTGAGCTGAGATCACGCCACTGTACTCCAGCCCAGCTTGGGTGACAGAGCAAGACTCCATCTAAAAAAAAGAAAAAAAATCATTACCTCATTTTTAGGTGGCCAGCAGTAGATATTCAAAAAATATTAGTTTTCAGTGCTTCTGCAAGGCTGGTCTTCCTGAAGTAGACATTTTGGGGAATAAAACTCTAATATAATCAAAAAAGAAAAAAAATCATGTATATGATCCTACCTTACATGACAAGTCTACAGATAAAATGATTTATGATAAAGCATGGAACAAACTGTAAAGTTCTATATAAATGGAAATACTGGTGATATTTCAGCTACTTGCATAATCTGCCAAAGACAGTAACATGCTTTGAGGGATTTTCTGTTCATTCTTTTTTGAAAGATTATTATCTACCAGAAACTGTGTTGATGCTCTACCTAAATTAGCTCACTATCTTTCTCTACAATCATCCCCAGAAAGGAATACTTTCCATCCACTTAATAGCATAAGAAAGTGAGTCCTGATGGGAGTAAATGATGTGCTGATGTTCCCACAATTGATAAATGGCAGAACCTGAATTGTAACCCAAGCTTCTCTGAGGTTCTAGTGCCTCTGCAAGCCCACACACAGCCTTCCAGATACAGAGAGGACAGGGAATTAGATAGAGCCAGTGACAGTTTCACAAAATTTCAAAAAGAGTCTTGATCCCACAGCCTCCAGAAAAAAAAAACTGTTCCTGTACTAACAAACCTAGTCATTCTGACCAGGCTCAATACCTCAGGAAATAGCTATGAGCCTTGTGAGGAAGATATTATGTGTGCAATGCATAGGGAAAGTGAGGGATTATATTTGAATGTTCCAATTATCAACAGAATTCTGACTGTGAAACTAACTGGCTCCCTCTTGTTCTTTGCTGATTCAGAAAGTCATCCCTTCAAAGGCTTCAGAGGAACAGGGAGACTCAGAATCCTGCCTTCTCCCCAGATTTTACCTCTCTGAGGTCCACCTGCAGAAGCTCCCCAGGCTTCTCTAATTTCTGCAGAGTATCTCAGGGCAGTGAAAAAAATCTTGGCCAAGAGCCTATCTGAGGAACATTTGAGGAAGTAGAGAACTCGTGCATCTGGGGAAAACCCTGGAGGCCCACTGGTCACAAAACACAAAATGAGCAGAAACAAATCACAATTTAATTGCTTTTCTGCTGCATTGACTATTGAAAGAATTTAGCTCCTCATGAAGCCTCCCAGGAATGCAAAACCATAAGCCTTCTTACTATAGTTTTTATTTTGCTGGTCTAAGTTAACCATAGTAACCCAGTCTAACTTTTCAATTTCCCTTCCTGCAGCCCCCTTTTCTTTCTACAAAGAACAAGTCAATGTCTCTCAGAACACAGCTGCAATATGACTATGGCTTTGCTCCTGAGTGGTACTAACAGGATGACATAGTGAACACGAGATGGGGAGGAAAAAAAAGGCTCTATTGTTCTGCACAAGACAAACCAGTGCTTAATCTAATGCAAACATAATTACTTTTAGTTAAACAAAAGGGGAAAACAAACAAAAAGAAAAAACTTGATGTTTTCAGCATAGGCTGTCTGCTCAGAAGTGAACAATTATGTGGGCATCAGATAGGCATCACATTCTTCCTCTCAGCTGCCCTCTTTGAAAACAAATCTGAAAAGCATTTAAAGAGATGGTTAGACACAGGAGCTCTGAGTCCTAGCTATTCTCTTTTTATCTTCAACATTTTTCATTTTAGGTTTCCGTCATCACTCCTCTAGTTAGTTTGAATATTAATAGAAGGTTGGCATTTTGAGAAATGGTATTAAAGTTGCATGTCAGGAACAGGAACATTTAAAAATCGCTTCCATAGACTCTTGCATGGGATTGATCCTTCTGATAGTCCCAAACAGAGAATGAGCCACAAGGAATATTCAATTATCCATTCGACAAATAGCTATCGTTAATGTACTCTGTGTCAGGTATTGTTGTGGAGTGAGCAACACAGGAGTGAGGACTGTCCTCCTAGAATATAGTGTCCAGTGGAAAGAAAAAACATGAATAAAATATTATTCAAGTACAGAAAAGTACATTTGCCATGCAGACCTATAACAGAGAAGCCTGCATTATTAGCCAGGTAATAAAGAAGAGAGTCAGGAATAACATTTCTAAGAAAATTTCAACTAAACTGAGATCTTAAGAATAAAAACAAATTAGTCAGGCAAATGAATGGAAAGTAGAGAGAAGAGAACTATCAAGCGAGACCCACAAATTTCAAAGCATTGAGAGGACCTAAAAAAAGGAAGGACCATGACATTTTTAAGAACCTGAAAAGTCAGCATATTAGGTTTCCAGTAATGACGTAACTAATCACCACAATCTTCACGGCTTACAACAACTGAATTTATTCTCTTACATTCTGAAAGCTAGAAGTCCTAAATCAAGGTGGCAGCAGAGTCACACTCCCTTGGGAGGCTGGAGGGAGGCATATTTCTTTACCTATTTCTGCTTCTACGGGTTCCAAGTATTTCTCTGCTTTGGTCTGTGTGACTCTAATCTTTACCACCATCTTCACATTGGGCCCTCTTTTCTCTGTGCCTTCCCCTTTTCTCTCTGTGTCTTCTTCTGCCTCTTATATTTTTTTCATTAGATTTAGGGCCTATCTCGTTATTCCAAAATAATCTCATCTTGAGATCCTTCATTACATTTATAAAGACCATTTTCCCAAATAAGATCATATTTCCAAGTACCAATGGCTAGTACAGGGTCATTATCACTTTAGAGACCACAGTTCAACACACAACAGTCAATGTTGCTGGAAAATAATGAGTTTGGCAGTGGGAAAGGTGGTTATGAATAGAGGTGAAAAGATAAGCAAGAGCCAAATGGCACAAGCTCTTGGGTCCTTGTTGAGTTCATTAGCCTTCTATTGCTGTGTTAACAAATGATCAAAACTTATTGATTTAAAACAATACCTCTTTATGATCTCAGAGTTCTTAATATCAGAAGTCTGGATGCAGCCTGGTTCAGCCGGGTCCTCTGTTCAAGACCTCTGCAGCTTCATATCAAGGTGCCTGCTAGACTGGGCTCTCATCTGAAAGCTCTTAGGAAGATTCTGCTTCCATGTTCATTCTGATTTTTAACAGAACTCAGTTATTTGCATTGTAAAATAGACCACTACCTTTCCTTGCCACATGACTCTCTTCAGCTTCCAGAACTATACTAGGTCAAATTTTTATCATATTTCAACTCTCTGACTTGCCCTTTTGCTACAATCCTGAGAAAGATCTCTGCTTTTAAGAGCTTGTGATTACATTTGGCTCACCTGGATAGCTCAGACTACACTCCTATTTTAAGGTCAATTAATTAGTCATCTTAACTACATCTGCGAGTTCCTTGGGCCATGTAGCAAAACATTCACAGAGGTAATACCAGAGAGCAGAAAAATTCTGCCTGCCATATAGATATGATACTATGTAATGAAAACTCTGATACATCCTCAAACTACAAGATTTCTGCTGCCATTTCCCAAGGAAAGGGTATAGGGAGAGCAAAGTTTTGCCCATTTAAGTTGCAATCTCATAATTGCAATTTCTTTCCTCCTTCCCACTCTCTCCCTTGAACCATAAAATTGGCCCAGCCTATTTTCAGCTGTGTGACTTTGGGCAGGTTACCTAAATTATCTGAACTTGAGTATTTCTATTATGTAAAATGAGGATAATTATAGCACAAATGCAAAGGGTTGTTTCGATGGTTAAATGTAAGAATTTAGGATAACATCAAGTAGATATAAATATTTCAACAAAGAGACACAGAACTAATTAAAAGTAGTAGTGTCAAGAGCCCTGGTTCAGAGCTTCAAATCTAACCCTGATTGCCACTGGTTGGCAAAATCACCTACATTTCCCTGTTCTGTTCTCTGACTAGAATTTGGCTGCACTCCTGCCAAGTCTTACTTTCTGTTGTTAGATTATTATTTTGCTTTCCATTCCATAGACTATGTTCCTCCTAGGTTCTATGTTCTTATGATCCTGTTCCCAGTGACTCGTGACTCAACATACTGACTCCATCTCCCCACCAGCTGCTTTACAAGCTCCAGACTCTGAACTGAAAACATTCCGATCTTAGTTGACCTATATATGGCATGTTCTTGTGGCCTCTCCTAACAGATACCAACCCTTTCCTCGATTGGTAGAAAATAGTTAAAAATGCTAACAAAAAGAAGTGGAATCTTCTTCTCCAAAGATCCTTCAAACCAGTCCAAATTACCAGGAGCAATCCTAGCAGGCAGGTCAGAAGCAAGGAATATTCAGGAAACTTCAGGATAATTTATCTAAGCAGTAGGCTTAGATAGAATAGCCAATGCAAACGAGGAATAATTATTGGTCACCCAGAAACAACCACCTGTAAAACATGTTTTCTTATTAGAGCAATCAAAAGAATGAGAAGTTAGCCTGCATCTGGTGTGCCTGCACCAACATGACCCAGTGGAGAACTTTTTGACTCAGACCAATGCATGATTGCTCTCCCAGTGGCCTGGGAACCCAAATATCAATTGCAGACACTGATTCTTTCTGTGTTACAATGCACACCACCCTGCAGAAGACTGGCCTTATAACAGCACAGATATGAATTGTCACTGTATAAATTCATCCAGGGATTAACCTGGTTGGATGAAAGTGGATTTGAATATTTCTCTCCCAACAAATTAGAAGCAAGCTTTCCATTCAACCCCAAGCGTGTCACTGGGATTAATGCATAGTTCTACACCACTATTTTTGTACAGTCAATAGCTAGAGTCAGTAAGAAAATAGCCTCTCAAGAAAGTTTCAGGATTTTGCAAGACAGCTCTATACTCAGCCACTTTCATATTTTGGCCCTGCCAGAGCCCAAATCCAAGACAAGAAATTCTATTTCAAAGGATTTTGTAACCCATCTTACTCTGGCCAATCTCAGTGGGATGAGAGCATCAATCAGTCTTCATGTTTTCATGGCATTCTCACTTCTCCCAAGAGTTTACTGATAACAAAAATATAAAATTCACCTTCTTCTTACGATTCTTCACAAACCATCAAAGTAGTTGGTGAGTTTCTGTGCTGAATTAGATCTATAACTAAGTAGCATTGAAGACCCCTGATCTCAGGACTGTTTTATCAATTCATGTTGGATACTTAAGTTCGGAGCAGCAATTCTGTGGAAGTTGGCACGAGATCTCAGTCATGTAACCAACTCCATTCAACAACTTCCTCTGCTGGATCCCTCTCCAATGTTGCAGGTTTGGTGCCGGGAATGGATTCTGGATTCAAAATGCATCTCTACATCATTGTTAGCTAAATTTCAGGCAAAGCGATCAGATGACATAAGGGAAAAAGAACCAGAAATCCAGTACATGGCCATTGCTTTGAAGGTAACTGAACATCGTTTTTACTGCAGGCTTTTATTTGCATGATGAATAAGGAGATTATGAAGCTTCCACAAAGGTGATAACTGAAAAGGGTAGGATTCTTTGTTGCACAAAAGATAAAGGCTAGAGAGAAAGGGTTTTGGAAAGTTCAAAAATCTTGGAAATCTCGGATAAGGGTGAGAACCAGCAAAGCCAAAAAAATAAAATATAGGGATACATGGTTTTTACATTGTCTTTTGTTAATGTGGCAAAACTTACTTATTCATCAGTGTTAAATCCAAGAATAATAGCAACACTATGCATCACTAAAAAGAACATGTATCTTATAATGATTAATTTTTTCTTCCTTCTCTTCTAAAATAGATACAGTTCCTGATGAAAATTAATGTCTCATCTTATATTTAAATGAGGTTCCATTGAACATTTTGTTAGTAGTAATTCACTATTTAAAATGTATATTTCAGCAATAAGAAATAATTCACTAGACTTGAAAGAAAACCAACTTATTGAAAGTAGAAGAAATCTTTCTTTTAATTATTATAGAAGCTTCTCCATCCAAATATTTTAAACACTTTCCAAAGAGTCCTTGGAATTTGCTTTTTGATTTGAAAAATGTTTTAGATTCACAGAAATACTGCAAATATAGTGAGAGTGTTGCCATATACCCCATACTCAGTTCTCCATATTACTAACATCTTACATTAGTATGGTACACTTTCATAAACAGTGAACCAATATTGGTATATTATTATTAAATGAAGTCCATATGTTTTCCACATCTCTTCAGCTTTTCCCCCTTTTTCTCTTCTAGGATCCCACATAAGAAATCATATTACGTTAACTTGTCATGTCTCCCAAGGCTCCTCCTCACTGTGACAATTTCTCAGACTTTCTTTTATGACCTTGAGAGTTTCAAGGAGTATTAGTTAAGTACTTTGTAGACTGTTCCTCAGCTTAGATTTGTCTAATTTTCTTTCTCATAATCAGAGTGAGTTAACGTGTTTTTGAAGGAAGACCAGAGGGATGACGTATTCTTATCACAACATATTAAGACCACATATTACCAATATTATGTTATCCTGGATTTCCTGCCTTGGGGTAGTGTTTATCAGGTTCCTCCACTGAAAATTTACCCTTTTTCCCCGCTCTACACACTGTACTCTTCAGAAGAAAGTTATTACTGGCAGCCCATGCTTAAGAATGGGGGAGTTATGGTCCAACTACTTAAAGGCCAAGTACCTCCTACACGAGAAATTTTTCTATTCTCTACCCATTTGCCTTTTATTTATATCAGTGTAGACTAATGGATATTTATTTTATACTTTGATTTATAATGCAATGTTCAGTTAGCTCCCATGTCTCTTTGATATGCTGCCATCATTGTGAGTGGTTGCTTATTTTCTGTTTATTGTTTCCTTGACTTTTTGTGTTTGTTTTTGTTTTTGTTTTATTTTCTGGCCCCACAAGATACTCTAGGTGGATCTTGTATGTTTCTTGCCTAGTCCTGGAATCAACACTTGGACTACTTCTCCACGGAGTTCTGATTCCTGTTATTGGAAGGGGATTTTTCTTTTTACATATTAGGAAATACCCCTAAGGATGACTAAATCAAAGAACAAGCCAAGTTTATGACAATGAGTATGCAACAAAAAATATTTTATATTTGCAAAATGCCTAAGAATTCATTTGATCCTCAGAGCTACCCAAATTAGCAAGCAGAGTTAACAGTATTATTGCACTTTACCAATGAAGAAACTGAGGCCTTAAGACTTCTGTGATTGCCCAAGATCACCGGGTCAGAGACTAGCAAGTCCCAAGCAAATGTCTAGATTTTCTAGTTTATAAGTCAGTGCTATAGTGTCATTCCAAAATATACCAGTGAAGATGTACAGATGCCTAAGGGATGTGGCCAAACTTCTATTTGGTATTACTATCAACAAGTTTTTCAGAAAATCGGAAATATTCAAAGAAAATTATTCACCTTTTATTTCATAGAAAACATAATACTTTCCTCAGTAAACTCTCTGGTCAGTAACAAAAAACTGAACTGTATGGAACAGTGATTTATTGATTGGGGTGATTTATTATGTCATTCAATGAAAAATTTCAGTAGAAGACTTCACTTTTCATAAATCAGTGGAACCCTTTATACCATACTTTTAATTAAGCACCCCAAGTTTCCACCACCCAACAGACAAGAAATCCAACTTCTAAATCCAAACTCAAATATCAATCAATTTTAGCCTTTACTTATGTATGTGTGTGTGCGTGTGTGCATGTGTGTGTGAAAAATATCTACATAAAAAAACAACAGGAGAGTTAATGTAGATGTGAATTTGAAATCTTGAATATAATGATCTTATTAGCCATAAATTCATGAAATCAACTGCCCTGAGTCCTGGGAAATAAAATAGATTGTTTCTACCCAACGTCAGAGTGAAAGCAAGACCTAGAGGAAGAGAACCATTAAAAAATGTAAGCTGTTCTATTTCTTTGTCAATTCTATAAGTAAAATTACTACCAGAAGTAAAATGTAAAAACTACCCAAATAAGTTGTGAACCAGAAAGGGCTATGCCAATACTTTATGTTCATACAAATTCTCTTTCCATTTAAAACTCAGACCAAGTTATATAGTTATTCTCTCTTTGGTAATCCCAGACTTATTTGTCTATACCTACATTAAAGCAGATTATAAAGTAACCATACTTGATTATTTACATGTCAGTCCTCAGCCCCAGACTATGATTTCCTAGAAAAATACTATGACAGGCACTTTAAAATGATTTTAGAATGAGTGGATTCTTGACCCCTACTTCATCATAGTGTCAAGCTCTCCTAATTAGCTCAGCCCAAATTAATGACCTTCTCTTCTCAACAACTATGGTAGCTATGGTAAAAATACTCATTTGATATTCATTATGTAGCACTTTATGTTTTTATTTTATGTATCTTATTTCTCCATTGGATTATAAATTCCTTTAGGGTTACAATTGGAAGCTACAGAATTCTTATGTATAAAATAAAGATGATCATCTCTCTTCCTTATCTATAAAATAGAGATGATCATCTCTCTTCCTTATCTATAAAATAAAGATGATTATCTCTTGCAAGGCTATCACAAAATAATGCATGTGAAGTCAGAAAGTACAGTAACTCACACAAAGAAAATGGTCATTAGCTTTCACTTCCTTTCCATTTTTATTATTTCGTATTCCTCATAGTTCCTATTATAATGCCTTACACATATTAGGGGCTAATAAACGCCTGATCATGCATTGTGAGTACCAAAAGTTTGAGAAAAAAAGTTAATGTAGACAAAAGACTAAAAGCCAGGTCTAGGAATCGGTGGTTAACTTGAAGAAACGAGAGCTCTATTCTTCACATTGGCTCCAGCAAATGTGTATCGTGTCGTTACCATAATGCAAAAAGTTACAAAACAAATTGTTAACACAAATAGTATTATGGTGCCTTACAGATCACCGGAAACATAGCTAGCATTTTCAATAGCAGATGTTAAAAGTGGAAAGCTGGATTTCTGCTCAAATAGAAATGGAAATTCTGCTTTTACTCAAGGTTAGAATGGTTGGGGTCATTAAGTAAAGTTTGGATTTTATTTGACAAGCAAAGATGACAAGAGATACTTTCAGAACCATCCACTGATCAATAAGCTGCAAAATGTCAACATTACACACTACAGCATATAATAACACTGGCTCTCTTCACTCTCTCTCCCCATTATCATCCCCATGGTAAAGACTTCTTGTTCAGTAGATTTTGACGGGTGATTCTACCACTGGAGAAGTTAGTGGATATGGATGGGAAATTAGGTTTTCAAACAGTAACTAAGGAATCACAATCAAATTTACTCCATCAATATATTACAACTTTATATTCCCCTAAACCTACTATAAATAAATAATATGATTTTAAAACTCTCATAAACATACAGATGACAATCTCTGGAAAACCAGGCTATTTCTTCCTAAAAGAATCTGAAAGGCTTAAGATTGAAAAAAAAAAGTTTGAGTACCAGTAGGAGAATTAATATGGGGGTGAATCATTTGGATGGGCACCAAGAGAAGAGAAATAATGAAGAGGAAACGTGGTATCAGGGGAGAAAAGTTAAAATGAAAGCAAACACACAGAGTCTGTGAGATGTATTTAAATCTCAGAACCAAACCAGCTATCTAGGGGGAGCTGCTTTTCATCTTCTGAGTTGACACAGCCTTTTGAAACCTCTGTGGCTTTGACCTTTCATTATTGCTCAACACAGTCACCTGCCTTCACCCCTCACCCCAGCCTCTCAGCTGAGGTGCCAGAGAAGACGCCCTCGGTGACTCTGCAATAGCATGAGGCTTTTGCTGTTTTTACTTCAAAACTGCCCAGATTGGGAGATGTGAGTCTTGCAAGAAAAGATTTTTCTCTCAGTGCCAGTGTTTTGGGTGAGAGATGTAATACATCAAAGTGGAGAAGAGATGCAATCATGCAGGGAATGATTTCAAAAACTTTAATGAACCGTTTAAAATAAACTCATTTGAAGGTAATTTAACAACACCACTTTTACAATTAAAAATACTATTTTAGCATGCAAATGCAGAACATTAGTCCCATGTCAGGATGGAAAATGAAGTGAAACTGAGGGGCTTTTGAAACATGAATGCCATCTCCATAATTTCTCATCACTCCATGGTGCTCTTAGGCAGCCTAATGAAAGAATGAATTGATTTAAACAACATTTTGTTGGAGCAACGGGGTTTGAGGAATTAAATTAACTTGATGGTTGCTTGTAAGTGCCAGGCCCAGAGTTGGCCTTATATTGTTACTAAAATTAATTCTATCTTCTCCTAAGTTTCATGGGTATTTTTTTCTATTTATTTCTAAAATACCAACCAAAGGTTTCAAGGATTAGCAGAATATTTCATCAGTACTCTTTGATGTATTAACATTTGCTTAAAGATGTATATTAAGGCAAAATTATACTCTCTGGGAAAACAAATTGGAGTCCAACCACTGCCCCTAGGAATTACAGCAGCAGCAGAGTCTTCCTGGGAAGGGTAATAAGAATAACAAGCTGAAATGCAGACTAAGCCAAGACAGAAATTCTCAATCTTTTTCTTCACCTCGAAACGGTTGACAAATCACTTTCACAAAGCACATCCACGGCTGTGGCAGGTTACAGATTTTAGCATTCCTAAGGTAGGCTGAAGGTTGTGGGCAATTCCCAATGCACTGGCTAAAATGGACAAGTTTTTCCCCCACTCAAGAAAGTGTATCAAAATGCTAGTAAGTGAAAGTGACATTATTAATTTAATGTAACATTATTAATTAATGTAACATTATTAATTAATTAATGACTATTAATCTTATGTAAGCTTGAATTTTTTTAAGTAGGTCATAAAATTTGTACCTTAACTGTTACAAAAAAAGAAAATAGGTTAAAAAATAATAGGGATAACATGTATAAGCCAATGTCTACACATGCCAATAAGGTGATACCTTACGGATATGCACATTTTTTTGCTACCGAGTATTGGTCTCTTTACAAGTTTAACCCTAGTTTTTTAATACTAACCTCAAAAGATAATATTAAGATTACATGCTCTTCTAAATGTAACAATATAATTAGTAATAATTTTTACTATGTTTCAGCTGTATTGGATGATATGTTACAGACACATAATCTACATTCCTTGTATTAATTCCCATGTAAACTCTCCAAGATAATATTGTATTCTCCCCATTTTAGGGAGAACCAAGCTAGGACTGAGACTTGCCCAAGATTTTACAGGTGGTAAATGGTAGAACTAGAAGTTGATCAAAGGTCTGTGCTTCACTGTGACCTGATAGTCACTCATTGCCAATGTCCATGGCTCTGTGAAAAAAAAATAGACATGAATATGGTGCTTTCATTTTTTTTTTCCTCTTAAACAAGACCTCATGCGTCTCCAAGAGCACTGTTCTCTTGCAAAGGGCTCTCCTGGGAGTCTGTATAAATATTCCCACCAGGAAGTGCTTACTCAATACTTGCTTCTATAAAGAAAACCTTCAAATCCAATTTACAAGTCACCTGAGAAAATGTGTCTCCTTTCCTCCCAGTCTTTCCACGATCATACAAATGGAATTTTAAATGTTATCTCCACCTTGTTCCTCCAAGTAATCTCTGTAGACATTTTTTAAAGAGGACTAACAACATGTTTTTAGCGAAGACAGTATCTCTAAAACAAGCACATAACATTCTGAAGAGACTATTTTGAAGGGCACAACAGATGTTCAAAATTTTAAATTCTAATATATCTATTTTTTAGAGTTTTTACTTTTAGAGTAGTTTTAGGTTTACAGAAACATTGAGCAGAAGGTACAGAAAATTTTCATATACAGCCTTTCCCCAACACAGTTTCCCCTATTAACATCTGCTTTCATGTAGTGCATGCATTATATAAACCAATACTGACACATTATTACTAATCAAAGGCCACAATTTACATTAGGGTTCACTCTTTGGGTTATACAGTTCTATGGGTTTTGACAATTGATAATGCCATTTATTCACCATTGAAGGATCACACAGGATACTTTCACGGTCCTGAAAATTCTCTGTGCTCCAACTGTTTGTTCCTCGTTTCCTATCCCTGAGCCCCAGGCTATCACTGATCCCTTTATTGTCTCCAGCATTTTTGCTTTTCCCAGAATGCCATATAGTTGGAATCATACAATTTATAGCCTTTTCAGACTGGCTTCTTTCACTTAGCAATATGCATTTAAGTGTCCTTCATATATTTTTGTACATTTAGTAGATATATTTTATTTTAGCAACATGTTAAAAGAAGAAATATAAAAATGTGTTTCCACCATTTTACATCTACATTAAGTGCAAGGGGGAAAATATGGGAAGGTAATTGGCTACAATATATTAGAATGGTGGGATTATGGTACATAGCTTTTCTCTCCTAATTTCCAGTTTTCAGACTTTGAATTTTTATTGAGATATTTCTGAAATTGTGATTCAAAAAATCAGAAAAGAAATCAATCATGTCTCTTTGTTGGTCTTTTCCATTTACTTGTCATTCCAGCTATATGCTTTCCTCCAGTTTTCCCCATTTCTGGTCTTTTTCAGCTGAGTTAAAATTTTGTCTATTTTTTAACAGAGAGAGTCAGAAAGATAAAAAGGGGAAAACAAAAAGCATATTTAGGAAAAGTCAACAATGATATATTTTAGATAAGCCCACCCCCTTGTGGATTAATAAACAGTTATGGCCAAAGAATACCAGCTTTGTGGCAATGAATCAAACAGAACCTAATCCTGCTGTGCAGCCTCTCCTATTCCAGGAAAATCATACCTCTCAGCCCAAATCAGGTAAAGCCTAGTTCTCATTATAGCTGTGGTGTGTTGAGCCCTCTCTTCATTCCAAATTCTCTGCTAATTATTCTGCATGCATTACCTTATCCAATTCCCACAGCAATCCTATGTGACAATTTAATAGATAAGAACATTAGGATTAGACAGGTTGAAAAAGTTAAAAAGATGGCTTCAAATCCAGATCTGAGTAAAAAATCTGCTCATATCAACTAAACACTGCCACCAGTAACAATATGAAAAAAAAATCAATATTTCCCTCATAAAATCATTCCCATCCCAATTTTATTTTTTCCTCTGTAACCAAGAGTTTTCACAGAGGAAAAAGGGAAGGGTGTCTAGGCCAAAGACCATCATTTGGAAGCTGTCCAGCTTCTTCCCATATTAAATAGAAGAATTAAGTAATTTATGTCTTTTTAAAGCTATTGAACGAATAACCTTTAGATCCAAGGTCCACTGACTGGTGTAGCCTGAAGGATTTTGAAAACAATTAAACCTAAATTGAACTTCCAACTCCAACCTTCCATTTCCTATGTGACTGCCTGTATCTTCAATTGCTTCATTTACAAACTTGGGATTAAGTAAACAGATTGCTGAATAAAAACCTACTTAACTAGTCGTTCAACTTAGAAATGTGATGAAACAGAAAGAGAGATGTGAGGCTCTAAACATTTGGCCCTGAGTGGCATCCCTGCTTCCTGATTCCACCACCTGGAATCAGGTTACATGTGGTGGAATTAAACCTGGTATAGTAACCTTGAGCAAATTTATTAACCTCTGTGTCTATTGTCTTATCTATAATATGGGGCCTGACCCTGGAGGCCGTTAGGAGGATTCAAATGGGTAACCATATGTAAAACAATAAGGCAATGCCTGTCTTACAGTCAGAATAAGATGTTAGTATTCCTCAGGTTCATTTCAATGAGGCTATTTTACCAAAGATTGGGAATGTGGGCGGAGTCAATAATCAATATGTGAATAACTCAGAGGCTCTTTCTATAATATGAGTTACAGTCAGTCTATTAAAATGCTGCACAGAAGCAAGGACAAGAGAGTTGCAGTCAGTAACCAGGCATGTTAGAGTGCACAAAGTCAAGGTCATACTGAAGAAGAGCTAGTGACCCACGGTGCATGCACAGTGCATATGCCTGTCATGCCAAACTCCTATTAATGCCAATAGGGATGGCACCAGGTTCAAAAGGCCAAAAAAAAAGAAAAATACCCGGAGCTAGCAAATGAGATGAAGTTTTATTAGCAGGAAACACACAGGGACAGTCCAGTGGCGGCAGGCTGGGCAGAAGAACTGTAACTGCTTGCAAAAAGCATGCAGTTTATATAGCATTTTCACTTAGCATGCTCCCCCTGACAACTTCTACCTGGAAACCTTCATTTAATTCCAAATACAGGGCTTCAATCTCCTGTACAGCCCATATTGCACAGAACTGGACAGGGGTGCTCAGAATTCCCTTGAATGGCCCCCACATTCTTATCATTCCATTCTTTCATGATTTCCCTGGGGCCAGGTATAGGGAGGAGCACTGTGGCCATAATGATCGCAACATCAAAAAAATAAATAAATAAGGAGAATTTGTAAGACTGAAGTGGCTCCAGGTACTCAAGTTAGCTGCTTGGATGCACCACAGCAGGGTGGTGATAGCAGAGAAAGACAGGGGAAGTTCTTAACAGTCTCAACAGTTTGTTTTTTTTTTCAGAGGCCACCATCTGCTCCCAGTAGGCAAAGAGGTTTGCTGCACACCCTCTACAGGCAGAAGGTGAGATACTTAGTAGGTACAAGAAAGGACAAGTCCTGGGGATTTCACAAAACGCAGGAAGTTGCATCCCTCTGAGAGAGCACCACTCTGGCAGTGGCCTGGTGCCGGTGTACAATACCAAATATATTGACCACCCTCAGCAATGTATTGTGGGAGGCCAGAGTAAGACAGTGGGGTATTATAATTTTCCATAATGAGGGGATGATAGTACCTTTGCACAGGGAAGACCAAGATTCATTATGTTAGAATTATAAGGGGGAGCATTGTGTAAAATAAGTGTGACTTGTATATCCTATTTATTCTAGGTCCTTCCCCACGGAGGGGAACTCCTGAACCAGGGGGTCTGGTTTGCCATTTCCACAGCCACATAATGATGTGCTCCCTTGTGGATAGGTCCTGTGGCAAGAACAATAGCAGTTTACCTTGAGTTCCGAGTTGAGGCAAAGGTGTACTGTCCACTGCACTGTCCACCTGAATCCTGATGGTGGTATCAGGTCCTTGCATCAGGAAAATGTATGCACAGGGACAATGAGAACACACTTATTTCTTCAGGGTGCAGGTGGCTAATGGTAAGCAGCATCTCCTGCCAGAGTTGTTGTTTCAACAGCTCATTCATCTGTTCAATCAGCCCTGGGGCTATAGGGTTGTTTGGCAGGTGGAAATGCCAGTGGATATCCAGGGCCTCCACCCATTCCTGCACTTTATGTCCAGTGAAGTGTGAGCCCTGGTCATTGTTGATATCAGTGAGGACACCATAGGCCACACACAGCTGCTCTAGTTCTTTCATGGTGGTTTTCTGGGTGGCACTGCTGCTGGGATATGCCTGCAGTAGCCCTGTGCCGGTGTCTGCACAAGTCAAGGCAAAGCAGCAGCCATCAGATAGAGGAAAATTCTATGTAGTCACCTGCCATCATGGGTTCCAACCGCGGGTGATGGGTGGCAAGGGCCTGGAGCATTCTGGTGCTTCTCATTGTAGCAGCCACAGGATGAGTCCCTTGAAGATGGCCCAGTGACCAGTGTATAGGACTCTTGAATCCAGCTAATGGAGGAAGACCATCCAAGTGGCTCATAGCTCAGCCCATTGGCTACTATGTCCTTTGCCCATATCAAGCCAGGAACTATCAGTAGACAGCTGGATGGGCATGCCTGTCCAAGTGCAAGAATTGCCTCACCACAAGCCATGTATGTACCAGGCCTAGTCAGGAATTGGACCTTGTCCTTACTGTATGAAGGAGGGAATCTGTGGAGTTTCAGTGGCCTCCATCAAGACTGTCTTTCAGTCGTCACATAGGTGACAGGACCAAGCACCAATTGGAGTTCTGCACTCAAGATACAATTAGTTAATGTGCTCCTCTGTTGCAAGTATGTATGTCATTTGGCCACAGTTTGCATCTGGCATTCCCAGACTTTGATTTTTGGAAGGTATTATTTAACCAATCTGCTATGAGGTGGTGGGTGCACGCTACCACCCCCTTTGTAATGCCCTGAATTTGTTGTAAGGCATGGTATGGAGTGCAGAGTTGCTGCTCCATGGCACTACATCTAAATTCAGCCCCCTTACATAGTTAAGACTTGAATCTTAACTATGTAATCCAGGCATGTATTTATGGCCTTGCCTTTGCCACAGGCCCCAACTAAACTCCTCAGGGTAACTGGCTATATCCAGTTCACGTGGCTGTCCCTGCATTAGAACTCCCAAGCCTTATGTTTATTTCACCACAATTTTCAGAGCCCTCATCTTCCCCTGTGGACCAGTCCCCATGGTATATAGGCCTAAGTAGTTGGGCCGAATGGTGAATAAAAGATGTCTATAGCCTAGAAGGCCTAAGAAGGTTTGCAACTACTTTGGTGTGGTAGGACATGGGTAGGCCTGCACCTGATCCATAGCAGCAGGCTGAATGACTACGGTCTTGCCTGACCAGATGACACCCAAGTATTTGACGGATGAGCCAGGACCCTGGACTTTGTCTATGTTGATTGTCCATCCGCTGTTTGCCAAGTGGGACAGCAAGGTGGGGACTGCAATTTGTAAGCTGAAAAAAGACTCAGAAGTTAGTGGGAAACCTCTCCAGCCTGATATCCATGGGGCAAGATGGTAAAGGTCCATTGTTCTTCCCAGGTGAATGCAAATTGGTCTTGACTCTCTGGGGCAATGGGGATGCTGAAAAAGGGTTGACTAAATCTATAACAAAATGATATTTGCCCAGTACCTCTCCTATCCTTGTCAGAAGACAGGCACACTGGAAACAGTGGCATACACCGAGGGGATCGACTTAATTCCTAGCAATCTACTGTCATTCTCCACGTCCCATCAGGCTTCCACCTGGGCCATACAGGGCTGGTGTAGGAGCTGCACACTGGTCTTATAATGCTTACCTGAGCTAACTCCTTAACATTCCCATTACTTCATCACATACATCCCAACTCACACCCCAGCAGGCAGTATTTCAACAGTACCAGTGTCCACATCCCCAGGAGGGGGAAGTTGCAGTAAGCTAAGATCAAACCACTGTACTCCAGCCTGGCTGACAGAGCGAGACTCGATTTCAAAAAACAAAAAAAAGATACCAATTCCCAAGATGTACCCCAGGATGGGAGCTATGTATACTAAATAGGGTTTTGGTGTTAGTCTCCTAACTGTAATACTAGCTCAACCTGTCTAACTTCCATGGCCCCCTCCAAAACCATCTATGTTGTTACCGGCCTTTGGAACCAGTGAATTTTACCATATACAAGGGCATTCGACTCCAGTATCCACTAGAGCAAGCACAGTCTGCTTATTCTTTGGTGACCAATATAAGGTTAGTTCTACATGTGGCCTCCGGTCCCTGGACACCCCAGTCACCACTTCCTCTATCAGGACTCCAGAGCCACCTTCATCCTAGTCTAAAAGGACTGGTGCCTGCCTCCCTCTGCAGGAGGGGCAGTGGGCTGGGCCTGAGCTCCTTAGGGAAGTGCTATTCTGGTTTAAGCTTCTGCCATAATCGGGCCAGAACAGCATCAGGTGGTCCAGCCACTCTCACAGTAGGCATCCCTGCCGCTACCAGGCCACACCACATCTGTGGGCAGACCACCCTGATGAGACCCTTGTCTCCTTTCCTTTGGCTCCTCTGCCTTTCATTCCAGCAGCACACACCCCTCACCTACAGAGTTTGCCTGTCTCCCCTAAGTCAGAGGTCACTAGGGCCACCCAAAACACTAGCTGTCCTACCAAGAGGTCCAGGGTAGACATTAACAGGCAGTACCGTTGGTTGGGTTGCGTGCCGAATGGGAGATGGCTTCTTTTATGCCAGCAGTGAAAAGCTAATGACTGAGACCTTTGTAACGCTCACCACAGATTGCATGCTTCATTCCTAATTCCCAGAGGATATCCTGCAATTCCTCCATAGTCTGCCATCACAAAGGAGATGTGGGGACTTCCCCTGCATTTGGCCAGGTTGTCTTAAAGCTGACAACCACCACCCAGCAGAGAGTGAGAGCCTGATCCCCATTACTGGCACCACAGAGGTGCTGCCTCCGGGCTGGGTGGTTTGTGATGGATGTCATTTTATTCATTGTGAGTCCAGAAAGTCTCATACCCTCTGCCCCTATGTCCCATAGATGGAGGAGCCACCCCTTGATTGACTCTCTCCCCTTCTGTCTGAACATATTTTCCAGCTCCTTAAAGTTAATACGGGTCTAGCATGTCAATTGTCGAGCCAGTCAGGAGGGTGGAGAAAATCCTGTGAACATCGAGACAACGGGGTCAAGAATGGGAAATCTGCAGGGGAATCCTGAGCTGGCTATCCATGTCTATGTGGGACCCTATAACTACTCTCTTTGATGAATGGGGCCCACTGAATTTCCAATTCTTCAGTGGTGTAGTCCCGCATTGCAGTTTGCGGCCGTCTTTCAGATGAGGACAAGTCTTGTGGGGCTACACCCTGTGGGAGCAGTCGATCTACTTTTATTTTGGTGATGACCATTGGATGCACAGAGAAAATGAAGATGGGAACCTCTATGAGCTTGTCCCAATCCTTCACCCTCGTCCCCGCTACAACCTTCCATTAGGTCCCAGGATAGTTCAGTCCTGATGCTGGCAACTCTTCAAATGAGCTACCCAACAAGCCAGAGTCTCCACTTTGTCATTCTGTTCCCACAGATCCCAGGATGGTAAGGTCTTGGATGTTTCAGCCCTAACTAATCTTGCATCTCTTTCTAATTGCAGTTTGTCCTATAACTGATAAACTCTCACCTGTGCTGCAAAATCAGCCTCCACAGCCGCTCAGTCCTCCGTCAGAAGCAGCAGCCAAATGCAGCTGCCACAGCTCAGGCATCTGACCCTCCCTCAGTCAGATCTGTCCCCTGCAACAACTCTTCCACACGCTTCAGCATTTTGGAGGGTTCCACATACTCACTCAATGGGCTCCATTCATCAAAGAGAGTAGTTATAGGGTCCCACATAGACGTGTAGAGCCAGTTCAGGATTTCCCCTGCAGATTTCCCATTCCCAACCCTATTGTCTCGATGCTCACAGGATTTTCTCCATCCTCCTGACTGGCTCGGCAATTGACATGCTAGACCCTTATTAACTTTAATAGAGACGCCACCAGGTTCAAGAGGCCAAAGAAGAGACCTGGGGCTAAGCAGCCAAGCAAAGGAGACACAGAATTTCATTAACAGGAAACTTACAGGGACAGTCCAGTGGCAGCAGGCTGATCAGGAGAACTGTACAGCTCAGTGGCCATGGGCTGGGCAGGAGAATCGTATGATGCAGTGGCAGGGAGCTGGGTAGGAGAACCACAACCGCTTGCAAAAAGCATGCAGTCTATATAGCATTTTCATTTAGCAGCCTCCCCTGGGACCCTTTATTTAACCCAAAAATGGACTCTGATCCTCAATCTCCTGTACAGCTCGCATTCCATCGGACAAGACTGGGAATTCAGAAATTCTTCATAGCTAAGGAACAGTCTCCAGTCTCTAGGATAGCCATGCCGAGATTCCTTAGCTCAGAACTGCAAACACACATTCAGGTCCATCTGCTACACAGGGTCATCCTCAAGTTACGCTTAAGTTAAGTTACTGCTATCAGATGTATCTTCCATGCAAAGCTAGGCAGCTTGGCTTAAGAGTGATGGTTTGCTGAAAACTATCTGATAATCCTGGGACCAGATCCCGGTCTCACCACTTAATACCGGTGAATTCTTGATAAATTTATTGAAACTTTCTGAACCTAACCCTTATCTATAAACTAGGAATAAGATGCCCCTGGTAGAGCTGGGAAGATTAAATTAAGAGACCTAACATGTAAATTACCTAGAAATGCCTGGCCGGTATAAAATTGGGATTTATTAGTATTTTGTCTCTTTGGGAGCTAATTGTGCCAAAAGGAGAGGGTAACAAGATCCTTTATCTACACCTCATCCCCATCAGGAAAAAATATGTCACATTATATTTTCTCTGGTCAAGTCCTCCTCAACAAGTAAGAAAATAAATGGGTAACCCCACATCACACATTTCTGAAAGACACAGCAAGGAGTTCGTTATTCAATGATCTGGGGTGATCTTTTTTTCTGTCATCATATCAATGTCTTCTCTAGCCTGTCTTTTCCTATTGGAATATGCTTTTTCTGAACAAATTTCCATTGATCTACTTTTCCTACACATCTGTAGATCAGTGACACCTAGAGAGAAGGGAAGCCCTGAATTTTGCCTTTCATAAACAGAACCAGCTCAAGCGAGCTACCTTTCCACATGCGGGGAAAAGCTCTTCCTGGCTTGAGAAAGTCAGAGCTCCTACCAAACTAACTTATTTTAATTGAATCCAGTTTTTCAATGCCTAATTTGAAAGTAGGTTGGACACAGTGGCTCATACCTGTAATCCCAGCACTTTAGGAGGCCCTGGTGGGCGGGTCACCTGAGGTCAGGAGTTCTAGACCAGCCTAGCCAATATGGAGCAACCCCATCTCTACTAAAAATACAAAAATTAGCTTGGCATGGTGGCTCACACATGTAGTCCAAGCTGCTCAGAAGGCTGAGTGAGAGGATCACTTGAACCCAGGAGGCAGAGTTTGCAGCGAGCCAAGATAACGCCACTGCACTCCAGCCTGGGGGTAACCAGAGCAAGACTCCACCTCAAAAAAAAAAAAAGAAAGAAAAAGAAATTGCAACTGCATATAGAAGAAAAATTGTAAGAATGATTTATGTATGCCCTCTGCGAGGTTGAGGATGTTAAAGAATGAAAACAGGGTCAGAAAAAAAAGAAAAGTAAGTTAGTGCTCACAAAAAAAATTAAGGAGAATGAAGAAGGGCTTTGCAGACATACTGAGAGAGAGAGGCTCAAGAGAAAATGAGCCTCCTAATGAAAGAGGAGGCATGCTAAATTAATTATGCCTTTGAAAAATTGACCTCGTTCCTTAAAGCTATCACAACCCTGAAAAGAAAGAAAAGACATTTGTACAAGTTAGAAGTAATGGAGCCTGTAAAGAATTAGCCGTCTATCAGGACTAATAAACGGGATATTTAGAGAACTGGAACCAATGTACATCAACAGGTGTCAGTGCCTTACTTACAAGCAATTTAGTGAAATAGCACTTAGGATTTCTCTTCTAAAAAGAAATATAAACATTATCTGAAAGCTCAGGGGAATAACAATACGGATTGCACAACCCAAAGTAGAAAAGCCCTTGAAATTGCACTTCCAAGTGTGATGGCTCTGATAATAGAAACAAATAAGTATACACTGAACCTCAGGGTTTTTATGGGGTATTTTTTTCTTCAATAGCATTGATAAAATAAGAGTGGTCATCACTGGAACTTTTATTAAATTCCTTATTAGCTGAGTAATTTGGCCAAGTCACTTTCTGAGTTTAGTTTTCTAAGTTCACTTTCTCCTCTTCATATTCTACTTAAAGTTTTTTTTGAAGATTGACTATGCATGGATAAATTATAGAAAGTGCTGAGCAGAGTGCCTGGTGTACCAAAAGCCAAAATTATTATTGATCGTTATTATGATAACTCCATTTACAGTTGATAAAATGTTTCCATATCTTCCTTGAGTTCCCACTTCCTGTTGTTGCATTTGCTCTCTGAATTTGTTTCTCTGTAAAGTCACGGTACTTACCTCACATGGTGGCCGAATGTGGATATAAGCTGAGTAGCATCTAAAGGCATAGGTTCAAATCCTAGTTCATCCACGTAAATGTGTAACTTGGGACAAGTCCTTTGATTTGTCCACATGTCTTCTTTCTCACGCACAAAATGGGAAAATTGAGACCTATCTTTCAGGGCTACAGTGAGGACTAAGTGAAATCATGTACATAAGGGCTTAGCATAGTAGCTGATCTACCTCGAGCACTCTTCAATGAGCAATTGTTGCTGTTATTATAACAATATTATCTTTTTTTTTTTGAGACAGAGTTTCTATCTTGTTGCCCAGGCTGGAGTGCAATGGCATGATCTCAGCTCACTGCAGCTTCGGCCTCTCATGTTCAGGCAAGTCTCCTGCCTCAGCCTCCCAAGTAGTTGGGATTACAGGCACACACTACCACACTCAGCAAATTTTACATTTTTAGTAGAGACGGGGTTTCTCCATGTTGGTCAGGCTGGTCTCGAACTCCCAACCTCAGGTGATCTACCTGCCTTGGCCTCCTAAAGTGATGCGATTCCAGGCATGAGCCACTATACCCAGCTTACAATATTACCTCTTGATCTTAGGAAAGGGAAGCTCTTCTTTAGTGATATCAGGCTGTCTTATGTGTACTCAAAATAAGGGTACACAGAGGGAGTAATGTGAAAGCACAAAGCTACATGTCCTGCAGCCTAATATCTTTGTTGAAATCTCACCTAGGAATATATGCCTTCTTTTTTTTTTTTTAATTGTACTTTAGGTTCTGGGTTACTTATGCAGGTCATGCAGGATTGTCGCATAGGTACACACTTGGCAATGTGGTTTGCTGCCTCCATCCCCCCGTCACCTACATCTGGCATTTCTCCCCGTGTTATCCCTCCCGATGTTATCCCCACCCCTCTGCTGTCCCTCCCTTGGCTCCCCGCAACAGACCCCAGGGTGTGATGCTCCCCTCCCTGTGTCCACGTGTTCTCATTGTTCAACACCCACCTATGAGTGAGAACATGCGGTGTTTGACTTTCCGTTCTTGTGTCAGTTTGCTGAGAATGAGGATTTCCAGATTCCTCCATGTCCCTACAAAGAACACAAACTCATCATTATGCCTTCTTTTTAAAACTAGAAGGAGAAATTTCTTTTTTAAAAATAGAAAGTGTGGGTGTATGAGTTATTCACAACTTAGAATGAAGTGGTTAGGAATGTTTGGTTCCTAACAGCTATTAAAATTAGTACAGAGAAAAGGGGGATTTTGATGAGGAAAGAAAGAGTTATGATGATTTGGTGGTGAGGTAAAGAGAGACACCAAAAGAAAACAACAGGAGTTCATGTTCATTCATCATCCCTCTATCCAATCATTCAACCATGTATTATGTAGCATCTACTGTGTACAATATCTAAATGGCTACCAATAAACATAAAGAGATGCCACTCCTATATTCAAGGAGTCTGCAGGAGAGTGGGAGTAAATAAGCTTGGGATCAGTACAGTGCATACTTAAGTGCTATAATCTCTGATTAAATTCATTGTTTTGAAATCACGGAATATGATGAGGGAAAGGTAGAAGGATAAGGATAAAGTCACTGAATGAGTCTTGGAAACAAAGCATCCTGTGAGCTATCTTTGTCATTTCTCATAGAGGTTAAACTGGAAGGGGCATATTTCAGGCTGAGGGACTGAAGGCATGAAAAAGCATGACCTATTGGAGACCTACAGATAATTCTGAATGATTCAGGCATTGACAATTAAGAAGCAAGGGGGAAGGTAGTAGGCCAAATAGAGAGAGGCAAAATTGGACTCACTGAATGGTCTGTAAGCAAAAAGGTGACACAGTCATATATTCATTCTAGAAATAATACAGTAAATATTTTGAATATTATTGATTAGAAAAGGTAAGGATTAAATAAAAGGAGTCTAGTATACAGGCTGTTGAAGTATATAGCAAGAGAAGCTGACCATCTGAACCAAGGCAGTGGTAGGGGTAATGGAAGATAGGCTTAATTCAGGACCCAGATTTGATTGGATTTGTTAACCACTTGTTTTCAGGAGGCATATACAGTGACACTGAGGTTACTGATTTGGGTGACTGAGTGGATGATAGTGGCATTAAACTCAGAAAGATAAAAGGGTCAATGTACTAGAGGGCAAATCTCACAAATATGCAAAGGGCCAGCTTCCTAGAGAAAAGGAATTGGATATAACTCATTTTAAAGAATGCTGGGAATGAAATGACTATAACCATTGCAAATAATTATTTGTATTATTCTCATTTGACACACTAATAATTTGAAAGTCAACATCCTTCAACATTCCAGCTGCTTCCTTTAACTGAAGATTGACAGTTCAGCCCTGAAACAGCATCAGTACACAAACAAGAGTGTCATAAACTTTAATGAGCTTTAAAAAATAGCTAAATAAGTGTTCATTTCTCTCAACAGCTGGAACATTTCTTCCTGGGGCTGCAAAGTATTAATAATATATTTCTGTGAGTAAATCCAGGGAAGTTGAATTGGTAAGAGACCTTGTTCAGATTATCTCGGTGAATACTTCCTTCCCCCAACCAACTGACCAGGATCTAAAGAGAAAAGTCAGAATATATTGCTGTCATATCCTACACATCCAAGGTACTCATAGCCAATGTAGTGAGAATATCAATGAAAATACCCCTAAAAATCTTGGGGAGAATCTACAGGAAGTGATCAAAACACCTACACAACATAAGGTAGAACTAAGCTGGGATTCCAAGGTTCTGATACGACAAACCATTCAGGCTATATCCTCCAAACATTTTCCACACATTTATCTGACCTCTATGTGGTTATTTAAGCAAAAGAATGAGCTAAGAAGCTGCCATTTACTGAAGACTTACTATATACACAGATTTATGTTAAATTCCTTGTACCTAATATTTCAACCACCATAATCAATCATCACCTCATGAAGTGAATATTATTATTTCTATTCCCCTTCTACAGATGAAGAAATCAAAGCTCAAAAAATAGAAGTGATTTCTTCAGAGTTTGACAGTAAGTGGCACAGCCAAGATTCAAGCAGAAATGTCTTTGTGGCCAAAACCAGTTCTACCACCACACAGTAATGTCTTAATACCATTATCATTTCAATCCCAATTTTGAAAAATGTCAGAAACACCCTAAAATATGTGCTAACTTTGCTCAGAAACTATAATAAATGTGATTCAGCTATCCTTTTGGGTTGAAATACCTGATCATTTATTAAGTCCACCCAGAGATGACCTATCAATGAACACATAATCCCATATATAGATTTAGGCTTTGTTAGTTGAACAAGAAAGATAGATAAATATTATTACTTGAGCCATACAACTCTCTAGTATTAAATATTTCTATAATATTTCCTCTGGGCTTCTCTTGGCAGTGATGTATTTTTTTTAGCATTCCTCCACTTTTTGCCACTTTATTCTGAATAGAACAATATTCTCAGTTGGTCAAAAGTGCCATTTCCTTTTATAGCCAAGGTTTTGCACAATGATACTAAACAATATAAATGATGCTTTATTTGATGACTGCTTTATGCTTTCTGCAGCCTCTAGTGGGACGAGACACTTGGGTTTCCCCTGTAAATTTTGCCAGCTCCCCAATCTGGTGCAGCTATCAAGTTCTCCCCTGGAAAATTTAAATCTCTGTTTAAAACATTAACTTCTTCTTCATTTAATTTTTTATTGCTAAAGGTTTACAGCTGACTTTATGGCCCTGGGATGATTAATTTTTAATGCCTTTTTTTCTTTTTCTTTGATCAACTTCCTCCATTTTCAATTTGAATGCAATTGTACCTTTTCTAAAAAGCATTTGTCACTTGCTGGTTTGCATATTTCAGGCAACCAGAGGTGGCTGATGTAGAGTGGAAGGCAGGCATTCCTGCAGAGAGTAACTGAAATATAGACAGTAACTCTGTGCCTTTCATGTGACTCCTGTTGATAGCAAACCCTCTAGCATCAGTAAATCTTCCAGCTCCAGGTCTTGGCAGGCAATGAATTCCCTGAGAGGGTTATCGTACTAAATCCTGTCATTGTCATGCATAAGGTATGGATTGAGTCGCATCTTTCAAACTACTGAACCATCATTAGGGAAAACAAATGGGTGAAACATAGCTTAAAAACAATTTCTATCTGCTTCCACTCACCTACCAAAAAAAAAAAACAAAGCCAAAAGAAAATAAGGATGTTTTTGCAAGTCAAGAAGTCCCCAGCTTTTTATACTCATACAGCATATAGCCATTTAAAATGAAGTAGAACATTTAATGACATGGAAAAAATATTCATATAGAGGCAGCGAAAAAAAAACAGGTTACAAAACAGTGAGTACAGCATAATTAATTTTTAAAAGGTATATGTATGCATAAAAAGACTGAGATAATGTGTAGCGGTTTTCGCTGAGGATGATAGAAATAAAGGTTTATTCTTATTCTTTGCTTCTCTCTGCTGAGTTTTCCACATGATGATACATTGCTTTTGTAATTATAAAAATAACTCATTTAAAATAGAAATTTCACTTACATTTAGGAAATAAGTGAAACTAAGTAAATAACCAGAGATCATATTCTTGAGAGTGTAGAGGAGATATGAGAGATGGTAAAAATCAATAGTAATACTATAAATGCTTGAAGGGATGGATACCCCATTCTCCATGATGTGCTTATTTCATATTTCATGCTTGCATCTTAACATATTATTTACCCCACAAATATATACACCTACTATGTACCCACAAAAAAATTTTAAGAAAACAATATTTATCAATATATTAATGGCACTCATAGGAGCAATATATTCCCAGCTTTCAAAGTATATAGTGTTATCCACATGTTACAAGAATGAAAGCAAAGGCTCCAAAACATTACATAAGTCGTCTAAGTTTGTATAGTTCATTGAGATCAAGGAAGATAAATCCTGGACCCCTGTGACTTCAAAATGCTTGCCATTGTTACTGTGCTATACTTCCTTAATTGAAGTGCATTTCTATACACAATTGAGATACTACATTCATTCAAATTTTTTACTAAAGAAATAATGACTCCCAGACCCAATGCTATTAATAAATCAAAAGCATGTTTCTAAATTATTTTTATCCTTCCTTTTTTATGTTATTTATTTATCTATTTTGAAACAGAGTCTCACTCTGTCTACCAGGTTGGGATGCCATGGCATGATGTCATCTCACTGCAACCTCTGCCTCATGAGTTCAAGCGATTCTCCTGCCTCAGCCTCTTGAGTAGCTGAGGTTACAGACATCTGGCAGCACACCCAGCTAATTTTTGTATTTTTAGTAGAGATGAGGTTTCACCATGTTGGCCAAGCTGATCTCGAATCCTGATCTCTGGTGATCCACCCACCTTGGCCTCCCAAAGTGCTGGATTACAGGCATGTGTAATCCTGTGATTACACCACACTTGGCTGTCCTTTCTTTTTTAAAAAAGTTATGTGCATGTGTAAATTAATATATTAATTCTTTTCATTATAATTAATGAGCATGTTACAGCTTACAATGCGTTTTTTCATATCCACTAGTCTCCCTGTTTGATTTTTCACCATGTAACTCTAATATCATCAAAAATTACATTTATAATATTCAACAACTTGTGTAGAAAAATAAATTAATATGTAAAGAAAAAATTAAGACCTGTTTCTATTTTGTCTCTAGTGTGTATATATATATACTGTTTGTATACGTATACAAATAGTATACATGTATATATATGTATATATTTTAAACTGGTTACCAGGTAATATAAGTTGTAACAAAAAAAATTGTTCATTTAATAAAATAATTTCCACTAATATTATAAAATGTAGG
This sequence comes from Saguinus oedipus, assembly GCA_031835075.1. Classification (NCBI taxonomy): domain Eukaryota; kingdom Metazoa; phylum Chordata; class Mammalia; order Primates; family Cebidae; genus Saguinus; species Saguinus oedipus. The sequence continues at coordinate 72,997,273 of CM063178.1, forward strand.
TTTTATCTTCTGTTTGTTAAACCACCAGTAACTGACATTTAGCCCTTGTCTGAGCCATAATTTGACAGACAATCACAGTGAAACTCTTGTAAATTGATGATCATTTGTAGTCTTAAAATGTGAGCTTCTCTTGCCATCTGCAATGTTGTTTTATGGTGCTGAATGCTCTCCTCAGCTCCTGTTGACGTAACAGCAATTACATAATAATGCCTAAATATTTTTACATCCAATGGCTCTATAATCAAATAAGTCACAGAAATTATTTGTTGACATGGCAAAGATAATTAGATCAAATATAAACCTTCCAACACTGGAGACTCAGGGATATCTGCTTTGGAATCCTATGTTATTCTTGTTTTAAATAATTTCACTTTCCTTATCTGTAAAATGGAGATTACAATGGTTATAACAGTATTTAAAGAAGTCACTATACATGGTGCCTGGCATAGAAGCCGCATGTAAACATTAGCTCTCACTTTTATAAAAATGTATATTGTTGATGCCCATGATGAACGGGGGTTGTGTGGATTTTCAAAGATTTGTCTCATTAAACAGACAAATCTGCCCATTCTTCATAGCTCCATCCATTCCCACAGCCTCCCTCTACTTCATAAGTAATCAATGTGCAAAGAAGCCTGAAGCATCTTGTGGTTGTTGTGACATCCAGCATTTCTGCTACGCACCTCATCTTCATTTTCCCCGTCTCTCTAAGCCTCGCTACAGATACTGCAGTTCCTATGAGCGAAAACGCAAGAGTGACTCCAGAATTGAGCTGCATGGATCACGACTTTTCCTGGGATCTGGCACAGATGGCATTTGCTGGTCAGAGTGTCAGAGCCTTTGCAAGGGATTCTAGTTACCCTAAGATCTGAGGTTGTTCTGATGTAGATGAAATTCAGGAACAGAAGCCAGTGTACAGGAGCCAGACAGCCTGGCTGGCAGGCACAAAGGCAGTTCCCCTGTGGTACCCTCCTACTCAGCTGAGCCTAAGGCTCAGTAGTGGATGAAAACAAGGTATAGAATTCTGTAGTCCCAGAAGGCATTTATGGAAATGTCATTGGATGGTTAATTTTAGATGTCAACTTGACTGGATTAAAAATACCTCGAAATTTGGTGAAGTATTATGTTCAGGTGCATGTGTGAGGGTGTTTCCCAAGGAGATTGGCATGTAAGTCTGAGTAGACTAAGTTGGGGGAACATCCACCCTCAACGGGGCAGGGACAAACTCAGCAGCAGAAGGTCTTGACAGAACAAAGAGAAAAGATTAATTTATCTCTCCCCGCCCCCATCTGTCTCTCTCCTGGAGCTGAGATACATCTTTCTTCTCCTATGCTTGGACATAAGCTCTCCAGCCTTTGGACTTCAAGACTTATATCAGCAGGCCCCAGGTTCTCAGCTCTTCAGATTTGCGCTGAGTCATGCTACCTACTGGCATCCCAGTCTCCAGCTGGCAGAAAGCCTTCCGTGGTCTTCTCAATCTCCATAATCACATGAGCCTATTCTCCTAATAAATCTCCACTCATTTATCTATACAGTCATCTCTGGGTATCATAAAGGATTTGTTCCAGGACAATCTTCCCCCACACACAGATAGAAAGTACAAGTCCCTTATAGAAAATGGGTAGTATTTGCATATAACCTATGCAGATTCTTTCCTATACTCTGTATTATCTTTAGATTACTTGTAATACCTAATACAATGTAAATACTATGGAAATCGTTATTATAATGTATTCTTTTTTATCTGCGGCATTTTTTATTGTTTTCTTTCCCAAATATTTTTTATCTGTGGTTGTTTGAATCCACAAATAAAAAGTCCATCAATCTATGAACATGGAGGACCAACACTCTGTCTATGCTATCGGTTCTGTCTCTCTGAAGATCCCTGATTAGTACAGTCACTAAGCCAAGACTTTGGGAACATGCAGAGTGGCTCAGGCACCAACCAATCAAATAGATCACTGGAGCAGAGTTTGTTTAGGGGTGTCCTGTAGACAAACCCACTAATCATTAACCATTTAGATAACAGCATGCAGGCATATCCAGGAAATTCCAGGAATGCATGGGAAAGGCAGCCTGAATGGCAGAAACACTCAAGAGAAGCAGCAGTTTATTTGCCAGCTAAGATGAAAGTGCTTCATGTTCTATCTACCCTACCATATGACTACTTTTGTGTGTACCAGCTGAAGCTAAGCATAATTCTCGAAACCCATGCCCTCCGTCCACGCAACTTTCCAATTGCATCCCTCCAACCACAGCTTCAGAACAGATTCCTACCACACAGATGTCCATGCAAGTGAACACCAGAAACCTGTTGGTAGCACAAAAATAAGATGCAGAGCTTCCAAAATAAAAAGAGAAAGAAACAGAATCCAATCAGAGTATGTCAACCAAATTGCAAATGACTTTTAATGAGCCCCATGTAGTCAAGCAGACTTTCCTCAGTACCTTTTTGTGGTGGTAGGTGGGGGGCAGGGGAAGGGGACACAAAGGAGAGAACTAAGAATGAGATAATTTCTGTACTTCACTAAACCCTTCTCCAATGAGAGTTCCTACCCATCGAAGGCACATTTACCAGTATCTCCAAAGCCTCCTATTACCCAGTCTGGCTCTGCAGACCACTAAGGCAGTGATTAGCTACACTCTGCCATTCTTCCAATCATCAACTATAAACCTGAGTACCTCCTATGCACCTGGCATTGTGGTAAGCAAAGCTGTAAGTGATCATAATCAGAGCAAAATAAAATAAATTTAAAATAGAAATGTATGCCATATGCCTTGGCAAAGAAGGAGACAGCTGCATGGAGAAGGTCTCTTTGCTGAGACTTTATTCAATAGAAAGACCCATTAGAATAGTGCTTTTGAGGGCTCTTGCACTGAATGCAAAGAAATCTGGTGTATTGTTTGGGGTTCCCCAGAGAAACAGAACTAATGAGATACATAGATATGTAATTTATTATAAGGAATTGGCTCTCATGATTATGGAGGCTGAGAAATTCCATTATCTGAAGACCCAGGGAGCCAGTAGTACAGTTTTGAGAACCAGAGAGTTTATGATGTAAGTTCCAGTTGAAGAAGATTGATGTTTCAGCTCAAGTAGTCAGGCAGAGAGGGTAAATTCTCCCTTCCTCCACCTTTTTGCTCTACTCAGGCCCTCAATGGATTGAATGATGTCCACCTACACTGAGGAGGGCCATTGGCTTTCCTCAGCCTACTGGTTAAATTCTAATCTCACCTGAAAACACTTTCACAAACATACTGAGAAATAATGTTTAATCTGGGCACCCCAAGTCCCAGTCAAGTTGACACATAAAATTAACCATCATACCTGGCATTAAAGAATTTACAACCAAGACAGAGTATCAGTGTAATAGCTAACTTATTTGAAGGAAGCAACTGAGTTGCCTTTGAACAACAGAGAATGCATATATTTTAAGTAGTTCTTTTTTTTTTGAGATAGAGTGTTACTCTTGTCACCTAGGCTGGAGTGCAATGGTACAATCTTGGCTCACTGCAAACTCTGCCTCCCACTGCAAGCGATTCTCCTGCCTCAGCCTCCTGAGTAGCTGGGTTTACAGGTACCCTCTAGCATGCCTAGCTTATTCTTGTATTTTTAGTAGAGACGGTGTTTCAGCATGTTGGCCAGGCTGGTCTCGAACTCTTGACCTCAAGTGATTCACGCACCTCGGCCTTCCAGAGTGCTGGGATTATAGACATGATCCACAACTCCCAAACTAAGTAGGTCTTTTAATGTTCCCCTGGCTTCAGTCTTGCTCCTTTGCAATCTAGCAGAAGTTGCAATCTTTCTAAAGGATGGATCCAATGTCACTTTGCTGAAATGTCTCCTCCACATGCCAGAGCTCATCGAAAGCCCGTGTACAGCTTACAAAGCTCTCTGCTAGTACTAGCCATGTGTGCTGGTAAACCTGCAGCTCACCTCCAGCTTCATCACCCTCCACACTTACATTCCAGCCATCCTGAGTTTCCCCAGAACAATAAGATCATTCCTTCCATTGAACAAAGTATTCTCACTGCCTGGATGCTCTTCTTGCATGCCTTCACGTTTTTCCACATCTTGAAAGCTGAGTCTAACTTCAAGACCCAGGTTAAATGTGGCCTCCTTAGGGAACCTTTCCCAGGCCCAAGGCAGAGGTAACCCTCCATGTTCTATCACGTAGGTTCTTCACTCTGTTATAACTCTTAGGACGCTGGCTCCTCCGTGAAGACAGTAATATGTTTTCATTTCTGAATGCCCAGTCCCCAACACAGGGGTCCAAACTTTTTTCTGCAAAAGGCCAAATAGTAAATATTTTAGGCTTTGCAGGTCACACATGGGCTTCAGAAAAACTACTTATCTCTTGCCACTGTGGTGTAAAAGGAGCTATATACAATAATAAAGGAATAGGCATGCCTGTGTTCCAATAAAACATTATTTAGTTTGCCCACCCCTGGGCCCTAACAGAACTTCGGGAACACAGTAGATGTAGGTGAGTGACTAGCGAAGCAGGACTCCTTTGCCCTCTATTTTAAAGGCAGGATAGAGTGCAGCTCTGTTGATGGATAGCATTTCACCTTTCCCCTATACTAACTGAAATGTAAAGCCTGAAGTTTGCAAGAAGGGATTGAAATGTGCATAAGAGCAGAAAGGTTCTCTGAGAGGTAGTATCAAGATTGATCTCTTCCCTCTAAGATACAAAGGTATTCAAACATCAAAACATGTGGGGGAAGACCTAGAGTGTCCCTGATTGAGCCCTATTAGCAGGAAATAGCTAACAAGTCCCTTGAGATAAAAATTACGATAAATCTGTGCCAAGACATTGTTTTTGGATTTGCCAAAACGCTAACCTCAGACCAACTCCAAACCACATATTTGAGCAACATATGTACTTATAACTCTCAGACAATGTGTTGAGCTCATTGAAAAGTCTGGCTAGAGAAACTGTTCTCCTGAGTCAACACTGGCATTAGGCACCTGTACCTAAGTATTACTCAGGACAGACTTTTCTTCTAATCCTTTTCACGTGATGCCACAAGTCAGTCTTCCCTCAATCCCTGTGGACTGGCCATCACAGGAGTCAGCCTTTCCATGGAACACTAGGCAGCAGCTGCATGCACAGTGGAGAACAGCCCTGTAGTCAGAAAGACTAAAATCAGATTGTCCATCTGAACTAAGTTAGCGTCCTAAGATTCTTTTACTTATGAGAAGAGAATTCTCAGAGGAAAAAACTGCGTTTCCTGCTACTATAAGCAGATAGGATACTGAATATCACATATTGAGGCATCCCTGTCAAATGACATCTATTTTCCCTAACAAACTAATAATGCAGGCTGGGCACAGTGGCTCACGCCTGTAATCCCAGCACTTTCAGAGGCCAAGGCAAGTGGATCACCCGAGGTCAGGAGTTTGAGACCAGCCTGACCAGCATAGTGAAACCCCATCTCTACTAAAAACACAAAAATTAGCCAGGCATAATGGTGTGCACCTGTAATCCCAGCTACTTGGGTAGCTGAGGCAGGAGAATCACTTGAACCTGGAAGGTGGAGGTTGCAGTGAGCCAAGATTGTGCCATTGCACTCCAGCCTGGGCAACAGAGCAAGACTTCATCTCAAAAACAAAACAACAACAACAAAACCAGTAATGCAGCCCTTCCCATTACACAGTTATCTTCAAGAAACATGTCGGAACAGAATTCCAAATCTCTGGCTTCAAAATGATCTAAATCAAACATCCCTGAGTACTTCCTCTGGCCTGACTTCCTACATATGCCTTGTATGATTTTGTGCACCATGATGTGAAATACACAGCAAGCTGGTTACATGAGACTTGACATAACTAATACCCTTTTAAAATTATTTTTGCCTTTGATGAGTACAAGTACCCAGCCCAGAGACCCCTGCAATCCAAATATCACCAGTCATACTTTTGGCATAGCAGTCAATAGCTTTCCCAAAAACTGTCAATATCAAGGAAGTGGCCGTGTTACATTTCATCACAGTGCATCTCTCAAGTATAACCCTATTGTTTTTCTCAGTGGCCACTAAATCTGTCAGTCAGTTTTCACAGACTTCTCTGAGTCACCCTATACCATCACTGTCCCAGCCTCCAACAATAGGAAATAACTTCACCAAGCTCTTTCAAATAAAATTATATAAATATTAAAAAGGCTGACAGGCTGATCAGAATAGACATTTGATATTATGAGATTTGTAAATCAATTTATGAACTGTGTGATATATAGGTAGAGGAATCAAGAGGCAATAACCATTTTATGGGGGAAGATCATAAACCTGTCAACTGTTTTATCCCTGTGTGCATAAGAGACTGCTCTGGTGCCAAAAATGGATGCCATCACAGACCTCGTACAACAGAGCTAATGCAGTTCTAATTTTACTATTAGTACTGTCTTTTTAATAGCCCCTCTCCGAAAAAGAATTTTATTTCTTTTGACATTTCCAATATGGTTGTTTACACAGCTGAGTAGAAGTAACTTCCTCTTGGCAGGCCAGCAAAGATTTGTGCCTCCATTTTGACACTCATTTTGCATCCCAGAATTCCTAAAATCAGCATTCCCAGAGGCCTCAGCATATGTTTTTAATCACTGGTCTCAGAGTCCCTCTCAGATGCTATTTGGTGTCTAAACACTCTTCTGTTTTCCAGAAAGTCCTATGAAATGCCATTCTATGACAGCAGAAGAGCTCCTGAGACCCCGTTGAAACATACAGGACAAATGTTTCACTACACGAAGGACGCTTGCTTGACAAGAGTTTCTGCTGCCTTCCAAATCATGCTTTAGGGAAAGACTGCTACTGGCTTTCAGCAATATTTCCTATTTATTTTGGTATTTCCCTATCTGTCAGGCTAAGTGTATATATGAGCCTCAGACACTCAGATTTGCTGTTTGACCTTTGGCAAGTCACTGCTCTATTGGATGGAGGCTCTATTTAAGCAACAGGGATATTGATACCTGCCATTCCACCTCACAGAATGTAGTATCAAATGAGAAAATAGATCTAAATGCACTTTACTTACAAGGAAAGCAGACTAGTATAGTAGATAGAATGTAGGCTTTGAAGCCAAACAACTCAGGTAAGAATCCTGAATCCCTTTTATACAACCAGAAATATTCACTTTCTCTCTCTGAGCCTGTTTCTTCACTCATACAAGATGAAAATTTTAATTTTCCCATAGGATTCCTGTAAGCAAATGAGCTGCTTGGGTATAGTAGGTACATAATACATGAGTTCATAATCAGAATACATTCTTCTCCTGCCTATAGGCATTTGCCCTAGCCCTTCACATCACACATTCACCAAAATAAAACTCAAGTCCAAACCAGTGATCAAACAAGGGTTTCATGCAGTGTCTTTCACGCATATCACACATATCTCAAAGTATTCTCCCAGAGCAATGGATCCACCATCCTATATAGAGGGTGCTCCATAAAGGGAAGAAGCACTGAACTAAACATTCTTTCTTTTCAAGAAGGCCAGAGCATCAGTCATATCAAACCAAATGGACAGACAGAAACAGGGTTTACCATTTCCTTTGGAGGTGTCAAATAGAACTGAAGGGCTGCAAATGGCACCACTTAAGGGCTCTTCAAAGTTTTCAAAGTACTAGCCATATTACACCACCATCTGAAATAGAAAGCGTCTCATTCAGGAAACCTACTGTTAACTAGATAACAAAATAGAATGTCTAATTCATCTTTGGACTCAGTTATACTCATGGCTATTTTGATATACTGTTTTAAGTCAGTTTCCCTAACACATTCATAATGAGTTATGACAGGGAGTTCACAACAACATGGCAAAGTCAGCATACCATTTAATGGCATGAGATGCTATTTACTCAGTAGCTGGCATCTGCATGTGCTGGAAGTCTACTTCAATGTCACTCTGATGAAGGGCTATTATGATCCCATTTGCAGATGGATAATTTGATAGAAAGTAATTAGTTATGGTTACTTAATAAATTTAAGTATAAATTAAAAGATTGTATTAGATAATCTATAAGGTAACTTCTAAAAACATTATTTTTAATTTTCTGATTTCTCCCAAGTCATAACTGCAAAAAATACTGGATACAAATCTGAGTGGGTAAAAACCACAGAAACACAAATTAGACTTGTACAGTCCCATATAAACTTCCTAGGATGATGAGATTTTCTATAATTTGCTGTCCAACACAGTGGCCATTAGCCACCTGTGATTAGTGAGAACTTGGAATGTAGCAAAACTATAAAACTGAATTTTAAATTTCATTTTATGTTAATTAATGTAAATTTTTATTTAAATAGACATACACTCCTATTGGGTACAGTATTGAACAGCACAGGCATAAGCAAAAATGTGACTTTCCATTGTAAGTCTGTCAGAGGAATATCAGATAAGGAGGAAGCAGAAACTGGAATTCCTAGAATGTAAGGAACTTCTCTTTTATCTTTTTTTTTTTTTTTTGAGACAGAGTCTCACACTGTCACCTGGGCTGGAGTTCAGTGGCGCAATCTTGGCTCACTGCAACCTCCAACTCCTGAGTTCAAGCAATTCTCCTGCTTCAGCCTCCCAAGTAGCTGGGATTATAGGTGCCCACCACCACGCCCAGCCAATTCTTTGTATTTTTAGTAGAGATGGGATTTCACCATGTTGGCCAGGCTGATCTCAAACCCCTGACCTCGTGATTCACCTGCCTCGGCCTCCCAAAGTGCTGGCGTTACAGGCGTGAGCCACCATGCCCAGCCAGAAACTGCTCTTTTATATTCTGAATATAGTTCAAAATTTCCATGACAGACGATCTAGACCAGGTGGATAGATTACCACTTTATCCCTTTCAGATAAGACTACCTTTTTATTCCCAACTAGGAAGCTTCTTACAATAGCCTCTTGAGTAAGAGTTCCATACATAGAGAGTTACCATTAAATTTACCATTCAACATGTGACACTTTCGATAGTAAGCGGTCATTATTAATAATTATGCTGGGAAAACAGACATATACCAGGCCCATCCCAGGCAAACCTGGACATACAGTCACCTAAATTTAGGAGATCCTACAAGTGCACATTCTCTGGCACACAGGACCATAGAAGGCTAAGTCCATGCTTACAATATCGGGCTATGCTCTACAAAGTATTTTACAGATTGCAGTCCACAAACCTACTACAGAGTCACCTGGGGTGCCTCTTAAAAATGCAGGCTCTTGTGTTCTACCTTAGATCTAATAATCAGACTCTTTAGAGGTAGGGCTTCAAAATCTGAATTACCAGGTAACTGTTATACACAAACTACAATATAGAGAAAGACAGTATCTGAAAATTCTATCCCATGAAGCAAAACTCAACACCGTCAATAGATAATGGGATAGGGACACTATTGTTTCTAAATTGCATTAATGATGCCATCTGTGAACTGTCTTTGACAAGTACCGTTCTTAGACTATGTGTAAGCTTGTTCATGCTCAAAAATGTTCTTTTAAGCAAAGGAGGAAGTAACAAAAAAGAAAAACAAATTCTTCCCACTGATTCTTTATGTCTACAGATTCTTCTCATGTCTGCCTTCTGAGACAGATTACCATGGGTGTGCAGCAAAACCAAAACTGATTTATTCTTCCCAGTCTATCCAAGGGTGGGATATAGACAGAAGGACTAAAACAAGAAAACTAATAACTAACTTAAATAGAGGTCAGTGCTACGAAGAAATTTAAACATCCTGATGGGACACTAGAATGTAAAGCACATAAAGGCAGGAATTTCTGTTTGTCTTGTCTGCTGAGTTATTCACAGTGTCTGAAACACAGCAGGCATCCAATAAATACTTGTTGTATAAACAGACATGATGGAGGGGTAGTTTAGTTTAGATAGAACAAATAGGCAGTAACCTCTTAACTAAGAAATGTTTCCATTAAGAAAGGTCTTCCATGTTAGAAAGACCTTAGCAAAGAACATTTTGGCAGAAAAAAATAGGAGATACAAAGGCCTTGGAGTTAAAACAAGCTTCTCCTATTCCATGAACAAAGTCCTATGGTTCAGCCTGGCGACCCAGGGGAGAGTGGGACTAGATGAGGTCAGTGAGATAGCCTGGCACCAGATCACGTAGGATCTTTTGGGAAGCCAGTGGTTTTAGAGCAGCGTGCTCAGATGATCCAGTTTATGATTTGCAAGTTTACTTTAACTGCCTTGAGTAATCTCTAGGAGCACACAAGTGGAAGTAGAAACACCACCTAAAAGGTTATTACAGGACCGCGGATAAGAGATAATGGAGACATAGACTAGGGTGGCAGGCAGAAGAGATGGAGAAAAGTGGGCGGATAATAGACATATTTTCAGAGGTAGAACTGGTAATAGCCACTGATGGTTTGGAAGTGGATAATAAGGCAAATAGAGAATTATAGATACATGAGATCCAGGTTTCCAGTTTGAACCGTGAATATTTTCCATACCACATTTCAATGAGTTCCAGTTTTCATGTGTTCATGTGCTCTGAGGGCATGTCTGCAAACATGCCTGGGCTAAAGGTGCCTCTCTCAACCTCACCTTTCAGAAAAAGAAAAAACTGAAACTTCACCCTGAGTATGAAAGGTCCATACTGTCAAAATCATAAAGACACTTGCCAGGTGGAAATGGCAGTTTTAGTCTCCTTGCAGTTTTAGCTGAGAGGCCTCTCATCTCTCTTAATAGAAGAATTATGGCAACAAGGTCCAACAAACCTCACCCATGGGATGTTCTCCCTCCTTAACCACCTTAGAGAAATAGAATTTTGATTTTTAAAGTGCCAGTTGCTAGATGAGTACCAGAAAATTGCTAGTATGAGGCTGATTCTAAACATAATCCACACAACAGGGATACTGGACTGGTCTAGATGGGATCCAGGAGGTAGCACTGAGATCATGTGGAAGGTACCCAAAGTCATGTTCAAGACTCTGTAGCTAAAGAAATGTCCAAAACTAAAGGATTCTAAAACATGAGGTGTAATCTCCAAGATGACCCAATGGACTTCATTAGATGGCTTAAATACTTGCTGGAACCTCCCAGCTTTTAGCTCATGCCTCAGAGTCACTCAAATCACCTGACTGACCATCACTTCAGCAATGAAAAGAATGAGAAGAGGATCAAAGTGTTTTCTATCAACACCAAATTAATTATAGAAAACTGCCTCTGTTTTTATATCAATTATAGAAAACTGCCTCTGTTTTATATATTATGTGTTTCATCACATAATAGTGTTTAAAGAGCTACATCTCTCCCAACAGAAATGAACAAAATTGGATGCTGCCAATATGTCACCTTTGTGTATGAAAGGGACTCAGCTGATATTTGAAGGATGTTTCTACTTATTCCCTATTGTCATAGCATGAGATTAAAGAGAAGAGAAAGTATGGCTTGTGATTGTTACAGCCATGACAAGAAAGGCCTCCAGTCACATCTTATTAATTTACTGTGGAACAGAATGTCACATTGACATTTCAAATTATCCTGTTGCTTTGTTCACAGGATTATATTGAGCTTAAACTCATTGAGTTTCTAGCTTGGCTATTTATGTGAACTACAGCTCTAATCTTCTGATGTCTTGACCTGCACACAAGACCAAATTTTACTATTTATAAAAATGATTTTTAAAAAAATGATTAGCTTTGGGGGCAAATAGATAGAGGCTCAAATATTCCTTGCTCCACTTCCTAACTGGATCTTCTTGGGCAAGGGATTTATCTTCTCCATACGCTAGTTTCCTCATTTGTGTTTAAAAAAGTAATGTCTACTTTATGTGTTTTTAATGAGGATCAAATGAGATAATTTATGAAAAGTATTGAAAACTATCAAAAAGACAACTAGTAATAAAATAGTAACAACAATGACACCAGCTAACATTTCAGCACTTCCTAGTTGCCAGGCTTTTACCCAAATAGTTTAAAATATTTACTAACTTATGACAGCAACTCCTAAATTAGATACTATAATTATTTTCTCCATTTTACAGATGAGGAAATTGAGTGCACAAAGATTAAATTATTTGCCAGGAGTGCAGCCCAGGCAATCTGGCTTCCGAGTCTGTGCTTACCTACTCTGCTATTTGGCATCTATCTGGATTTCTTGACCCTTCCCAAATTTAGATCTCCAGCCCAGGCGTCACCCTGAAATCCAAGCTCACATATCCTAATGCTTCCTCATCATTTACCCCTGAATATCTAACAGACTCTCAAATTTTACAGGTCCAAACTCAATACAGGGTTAAATGAGTCCTTCATCCTCACCCTGAAACTCACACTGGCCACTGTCTTCCCATCTCTGCTTACGTCAGTTCCATCCTTCCAGAAGCTATTGGTCAATCATTCTTCATGCCTCACTTTCCCTCAAACTATACACCTACTCAATTAGAAGTGCTGGTCCTACATTTAAAGGATGTATTACCTTCAAAATACATCAAGACATCAACCACTTTTCACTATGTCCTCAATATCACCCTGGCCCAAGTCACCATCTATTGCAGGATCCCTATGATTATCTCCTGATAAGTCCCTCCAAATCCTACCTCAACCCCATCATTCAATATTCAACTTCTCAGTATCCTCCAATGTCTCTTAATTCCAGCCAGAGTAAAAGTCAAAACTTATACAATGTCCTACAGGGCCTTAATGATTTTATCCCCACTATCATCTATGACGTAGCCTCCTATTCCATTCCCCTTCACTTACTCTGGTCCAGCCATGACGGCACCTGCTCTTTAAGAAACACACCTGGAACACTGCTACCTCAGGGCCTTTACACTTACTGTTTCTGCTTTCTTGAATGCTGTCCTGCCAGATATTGACATGGTACCCTCCTTTGCTTCCTTGTCTCTACTCAGTGAGGCCAGCCTCCTCTGATTCTATCCCCTCCCTTGCTTTATTTTTCTCCACCACTTTTATCACTACATCACATACCATGTATTTTGCTTGTTCTGTTTACTGTCTGTTTTCTCCACTAAAAAGTAAGCTCCACAGGGGCAGGGAATTTTGTCTACTTTGCTCATTGCTTTGTCCCCCATGTCCCTATGTCTATCTATAGGCAAAGTTCACTATATATTTGATGCATAAATGAATGAGCAGTTCCCCCACCCACTGAGAGCTGAAGGACGTAAGGTAACATCCTACATATAATACAATGAGCGCCATAATGTCTTCCTTTTCCACAGTCTCCCTTAAAAGTTTATATCTTTTGTCATGTCAGATTTTAAAGACCTATTTCTCTGGATTAAGCCTTATTAATCCATAAATACTCTTGAGAAAAGGGATAATAATAAGCTATCATCAGTCAATAGTACTTTAGAATAAATTGGTTTTGGAATCTTCTTCACCTTGTAAATTACCTAAGAGCAAGTTCACATAGAAGTGAAAAAGAAGATGACTAGGGAAGACAGAAGTTCTAAGGGACTGACCTGATGTCAATGACCTGATGTTGTGAGTGTGGGGAGTGGTGGACGAGGGAAGTGTAAGCACCAGCAGAGGAAAGGAGGACACTGGAAAGAGAAAGGAATCTCTTGTCTACAGATTTGCCTTGGGCTGGTCCAGAATCTTCAGAAAGAAATCTATTTTTTTTTTTTTTTTGACAGAGTCTTGCTCTGTCACCAGGCACCAGGCTGGAGTGCAGTAGCATGATCTCGGCTCACTGCAATCTCCACCTCCTGGGTTCAAGCAATTCTCTTGCCTTAGCCTCCTGAGTAGCTGGGACTAGAGGCACATGCCACCACGCCCAGATAATTTTTGTATTTTTAGTGGAGACAGGGTTTCACCATGTTGACCAGGATGGTCTCGGTCTCTTGACCTCATGATCCACCCACCTTGGCCTCCCAAAGTGCGAGGATTACAGGTGTGAGCCACCACGCCCGGCCCAGAAAGAAATCTTAAGCTGCTAGTGCCTCCTCTCATGCCTACGTGATTACCTTGGCTTTTTCTTTTTCTTTACTCTTTTACTTAGCTGCAGGTCACAAGACTTGATGTTCTCTCCTTTTCCTTGCCAGGCTACCTCACTTCTCAGTGTTTCTCCACCACCAACAATTGGCAATGATGCAGAAGAACATGACCTGACTCCCATGACACCAGCCTCTGTGAGTTCAGTCCCTCTGCCAGCCTAGCATAGGACACATGTTCTTAAGCTCACTACATATTAAAATCACTTAAAGAGTATACACACATACACACACACACACACATATGGAGAGAGAGAGAGACAGAGATGGAGAAATTTTTTCTTTACTTATTCAGGGCAAAGATCAAGGAATTGGTAAATTTCCCAAGTGATATGAAGATGTTGCCAGGGTTGAGAACAACCAGGGTGGAGCAAGCCAAATCCACACAGAGAAAAACTGGGCTCAATCAAGGCCTGGTTCCAGCTCTCACTAGATATGACAATAGCAAAGTCACTTGGTTTTTCTGAATAGGAATAACTGCTTATTTCTTTGGGTTATTGCAGGAATTAAATGAAGTTTTGTGAAAGTGTTTTATAAAGAGCAATATTGGCGTTGGGGGAAGAGAAAAATGTTGGAGAACACTTGAATAAACAAAACATAGGGCAACTCAGTAAATTCCAATTAAACAGCTGTTTTCCTAACTAACAGCTATGACTACACAGGGAAAGGGTCTCCATACTGGGACATAGGATGCAGAACCGTGCAAGTGGGCTGTCAATACTTGTGGTATCAACAATATTGACTTTTTAAAATTACCAAAGTATATACATTTACTACACAAAACATAAATAATACTGTAAAGAAAAATAGAAAGAAATTAAAATTACCCATAATAGAACCATCTAGGAATCACCATTATTATTTTCCCAAACTTTAATGCATAACACAAATATGTAAGATAAAAGTCACACCAGACATGTTGTTCTATGATCTCCTTTGTTCACTTGATATATTATAAACATCTTTGAATATCAATGAATACAGTTCTTTACATCACTGTCCTAATGGGTACATGGTAGCCATGTCCTGAGGATTTACCACTTAGGCTATTTCCAATTCCTGTCTTACAAAGAATGCTGCAGTACATTCTTGCACACATATAAATGTTCACTCGTTCTACTGTTTTTCTAGAATAAATTCCAAGTAGCAAAGTTGCTTAAACAGGAGATAAGAAAAACAAATAAAATTATTTATTTTCATTACAAAAGTACAGGATTTTTTTAAATTCAAACAATATCTGCCACCTGCTGATTAAAATCTACATTTTTGTGGCCAGGCGCAATGGATTACACTTGTAATCCCAGTACTTTGTGAGGCCGAGGTGGGTGGATCACTTGAGCCTAAGAGTACAAGATCAGCCTAGGGAAATATGGCAAAACCCAGTCTCTAGTAAAAATACAAAAAAATTTGCCAGGCGTTGTAGCACATGCCTGTATTTCCAGCTGCTCTGGAGGCTGGGGCATGAGAACTGCTTAAAGCTAGGATGCAGAGGTTGCAGTGAGCTGAGATTATGCCCATGCACTCCAGCCTCAGCAACAGACCAAGACTCTGTCTCTAAATATATATATATATATTTTCTCCTTTACCTGGGCATAGGGCCTAAACAAATTCTCCAGCCTCTTTTGAGGTTGGTTGAGGCCATAGGAGTAAGTTTTAGCCAATGGGATGTAAGCAAAAGTGGTAGAAGCCACGTGTCAGCCTGTTCTACTAATACCCCTCATGCAATTCTTTTTAGTGTCACTGACCTCCTTTGTTGTTGGATGACAACGCCAAGGATCATTTTGAAGGCTCTATATTGAAGACTGCAGAGATTCCATCAGCCTGGATTCCTGAATGACCATGACAAGCATAGCCCATCCCATGCTAAACTGGAGCAAGGCTAGATTATTTACCTAAGCAAGAAAAAAGATTCTATTGTGTTTGTATATAACACAATAAATAACTTAAGGGATTTTTATTTATAAACATTTATGAAGCACAAATGCAATTTTGTTACATGTATAGATTGGATAGTGGTCAGGTCAAGGATTTTAGGGTATTTATCACCCAAATAATGTACATTGTACTCATTAGGTAATTCCTCATCATCCATCCCCCTCTCACCCTTCTGAGTCTCCATTGTGTATCATCACACTCTCTATATCCGTGTGTATACATTTTTTAGTACCCAATTATGAGAAAATGCAATATTTGACTCTCTGCGTCTGACTTGTTTCACTTAAGATAGGACCTTCAGTTTCATCCATGTTGCTTCAAAAGACATGACCCCATTCTGATATGGTTCTGATGACTGCAGGAACACCAGGGTTCTTAATTTCATGCCAATAGCATTAACACGGACACATGTGAAGTGGTTTTTAGGAGAAAAAGTTTAATAGACAAGAAAGAAAGAAGGAAGAAGGAAAGAAGGAAAGCTCCCCCATACAGAGACAGAGGGAGCAGATATTCAAACAAAGAGAAAACCCATGTGTGGTGGAAAAGCGGCTGCTTACATCAGGATTCTGGAGGAGTTGGTGTCTGGTTTCCGTAAGACCCAGAGGATTGGTTTGACCAGGTGTGTCATTCAGGTAGCTCCTGAGAAAATGGCCCCTCCCACCCTGGCCTTTTGCAAATGCAGGGTGCTATGATGTTCTACACACATGGGAATATGTGGGGGTGCCCATGTTGCCAGTCACATGTGGGGGCAAGGGCAAGAACAAGACAGTGGGAATCACCATGTTTCCGTGGACCCAGTTTCTAATGGCTTGCATTTGCATATCAAAGCTTGCCTTCCCAGCTCTAAGAGCTGGGGCTTTCCTGCTAGACAAGAAACATTTCTGGAGCCACTTTAAAAGAAAGATAACCTTCCCAAGGGCCCCTTTTCCTCTCTATTTGCCTAAAATAATTTCTTACTGTTGTAACAGTTCCTTTTTATGGCTGAATAGTATTCCATTATACACATATATATATCCCCCCATTTTCTTTATCCAATATTTGTTGATAGACTTAGGGTTTTGTTGTCTTTTTTTTTTTGTCATAGAAATTCACTCTCTTTAATTATACAGAAATATATATCTTCAAGTGGCATACTGCCATAGCAAAATTCTAACATATGGGGCAATGGTTTGGTGGTCAAGTAGCATGGGATGGGGAAAGTTAACGGAGGCTCAACAGTTGGGGATCCATCATATATGGTGAGAAATAATTTAGTAAAAGCTGTCTTGGAAGGCAGGCCAGGTGCCTCCCAGGCTTGTAGCAATGGAGGAAGTGATCGGAAAAGAGATATTAGGAGAGTGTGTTGACCATTACTTGTTGCATTTAAGAAGGATTTACAAGAAATAAATAAGCTTGAGAAATAATTGGTTAATTTGCAAGCAGAAAGGAAAGAAAATGGAGAGTGTCCAGAAAATCAGGCTTTGCAGAACTGAAAAATTTAACCACTACTGAACAACAAATCATAGGAAATGAGACTGAAAATATGCCTTGAAGCCTCCATCAATTTCTGTTAGTTAAACAGAGGTATTTAACAGTATAGCAAGTATCATATTAAATGTATCTCCTTTCCACCTAAGCTTGTAATTTCAAATGGCTGACAGAGAGCCACCATTAAGCTGAGGGAGAGAGGCACTGGGTTGAGAAATGAGGAAAGAGATAAGGTTTAAGCATTATGTCTTAGGAAAGAACTTAGGTCTAGTTACACTCACCTGGAACTCACTGAATGTAAACAGATTACAAGGCAACTAAATATTTGAGGAACTGATATTGCCAAAGAATCCTGTGCCTAAACTAAAAAAGCTTTAACTATTCAAATCTTTAAAGAATTCTTAGGCAGGCCCTGTTACTGGCATAGCAGAAGGCAACATGAGAGTACTGTGTGGCCCCTGAAGATGGTACATTCCTGGTTCACAATTCACACAAGGTCATGGAGGATAATGGAGAAGGAAGATACACCTAGAGCAGGGAACCAGGGTCATTCAGTAGATGAGGGAGCTCCTCCAAGATGGCAGAATCAGGATTTATTTCAGGAACTTTCCCTACTGCCAGGAAAGGGGGACTTCACAAAGCTTACCCAGCAGGGTTCCATTATTGCGATGAACCAGTGACTCTTCTCATTCCTGAATGGGAGTTTCTACTATAGTTCACCATCATCATGTGTGTGTGCGTGTGTGTGTGTGTGTGTGTGTGTGTGTGTGTGTTGACAGTGGAGGGACAAAAAGGGAGAAAGATTGCATCTTTTGAATATGCAGGTCACCAAACTACTAGGAACCACATGGGGAGAAGACTGCATCACTCAGGGACCCTTGCCTTTGAATTTTCTATGGAGTTTAGATTAAACTTTGTATTATCTTCCTTAAGTAAGAAGGCAAGTTTGTTTTCTATGTAGATAGAAGGAAGCACTGGATATCTGGTGACTATAAAACCTGAGTCTGGTAGAAACTTCCTGACTCTTAGAAACAACAAAATAATTATACATTTGGGGCTAACAAAAGCTGTTAACAAAATCTTTGTTCTCCTCTTCCTTTTGGGAATACAGCTACATTCTGTTTCCCAGTCTCTCTTGCAATTAGAGGTGGTCATGTGACTGAGTTCTAGCAAATTGAATATGAACAGCAGTGCCATTTTCAGGCCTGCCCTTTAGACACACATACATGTGCACACACACTCACACACAGACACGCTATCACCATGTACCACAAACACCATACCACATACCTCCAATGAATAATCCTCTATGCTCATTTTTCTTCTGCCACCCTGGTGTCAATGCTCAGGGACTGGATGTGATATCAGTACCCAGGGTAACCTTGTAAGTTGCATGTTGAAGATTGATCTCGGAATGGCTATGTGTGAGGTAGAGCTTCTTTGTACCCTTCCTCAATGTCTAGGAACTGCTTTGGGTTGGTTACACAAAGAAAAAGTAAATCTCTATGTTCTTTGCACCATCAGCTCTATTTGAATCTACTTGTTACAGTAGATAGCTTACCCTACTAATATAATTCAAATGCATATAAATTATGAAAATGAAAGCCCATGTATTTACCTAATTAGTCCTTGGAATGATTGACTTCTAACAGCATTGTGTACTCCTCTAAGTTTTTTCTGCATGTGTAAAGTATACATACATATATTACAAAATTGAGATCACACTACAGACACTATTTTAAGATACTTTTAAAGAGTTTGAGTATCAGTCTTATGCGATATACATTAATGTGGCTAGCTAGCACTCTATACCTTGACTAAATAATGATTATAACCTGGGGCTAACAAAAGCCATGCGATAAACCTAAAAATCTCTTCAGTCTTTTAAAAAAGCACTTTGCTTGAAACTCAGCAAATGAGATATACAGAAAAAAGAGTATTAAACACTACCCAGAAATATGTACAAATAACAACTTCTACCCCAGTGACTGAAAGGAAAAGCAACAGCAAAACTCTACATGTGATTATAAAAAACAGAACACCCTCCCTCTGGCCATCTATCATTAGTTTTGTGAGTATATTTTTTACCAATAAGCCTAGGATCCCACTATAGACAAATGCAACCAATCTCTGCATTTAATGCTCTCTTAGAAGTACAGGTGCTGGTGAGCAATTGATATGTTGCCCGGTGTTTTTTTCCTTGGTTCTGTATCCTTCATATTTATAGATATTTTCAGACATTCTTCACAAAACACTGAACACAGAGCTAGGACATGGTAAACCACTTCAATCGATTATTGTCTCGGAAGGTAGTACTTGCCGTGGAATGCAGAGAATCATGCCCCTTTCCTGATGACATTTCTAACGAAGCTTAAGAACACTTGGACCATCTTCCAGTTTTTAAAGGTCAACTCTGGTTTTGCTCAATCACTATTCACATTTTCTATGAGAACACACAGTTCCAGCTGCTCTGAGACATCCTTCACATGTGTCTTCACTGGCTGGTCCCTTCCACCCTCCCTGTGCATAAGTCTGAATAAAATGACCCTCTTCCATGTTCCCATAGCATTCTGCCCATGTCTCTATCCAATAAATCAGACTCACTTTTGTCATTATCATCACATGGTTGGAGAACCTACATGTCAGACACTATGCTAAGCATTTTATATGCATTTTCTCATTCAAACCTAATAACCTATGTCATAATGTTCAGTAAATGCCTAGTGTCAGAACCAAGATTCAAAGTCAGGCAATCTAATGGAAGAGATCATATTCTTAAAAATCAGGGGTAATAGTTGGTTTTCTTGCCTCTGTTTCTTTCATCCACAAACATCTATTGATCAACTATTATGGATCAAGTTCACTTTCACAATACATTATAAGCACGTTGAAATAAAAGACGTTTTCCAAATCTTAGCATTTCTAGTGTTCAGTACCATACCTGAAAAATAATTGCTGCTCAATACATTTGTGATACATCACTAAACATAAAGGCACATAGTCTGTTCTCTGTCCCACCTCTACAGTCAAATGGGAAGAGAAGACAAACTCTGCTGAAATAAAAGGGAATGGGCTGGCATCTGCCTGCCACCAGAAATACATTAAAAAGAGGCTGGACCTCTGCAGGTTAACATTCTTCATCTTTTAAAAATTGAAGTAGACCATACAATTATAAAGACTGCAACTCAATTTGTTCTAGAATCTTCAACACTAAAATATGTTGGTCCTCTAAAACTCTATCCTCCATGCTTTTCATATCTTTTAATGGTCCAGAGAATACAGAGATCATTGAGGGTTCAAGTTGAGATAGAAAAATCCACAAAACAGGAGGGGCTTAAGATAGATTTTGAAGAATGGGTAGAATTTGGACCAAAGCCAAAGATTTGGCACTTTCCAAGCTAGGGGAATAATTGAGTCTATGTTATGGTTAGTTTGGATCTATACTAACTAAAATAAAGATTAGAAATCTGTAATGATGAGAACCTAAGGAGATAGTGAGGTGGAGGAAGACAGATGATAATGATGAAGACAGGTAGATAGGTAGACAGACAAATAGACACACAGATACACAGACAGACAGTGGGTTCTGACCTTAAAAGAGACTTACAAAGCATAAATTGGAATTAATTAGCTATTTTTAGTTTATAAACAAAAAGTGACAAAATAAAAGGAGTATTTTAAAAACATATTACCTTGGCAGCCATTTGCAAGATGGATTTCCAAGAAAGGTTCCCTTTTTATCCTGTGTCTTTTTTCTAACTTGGGCTAAGTATCTATCAGCAATCCCAAAATGACTGCAATTCAGGGGAAAGAGCCATTGAAGAAACTGGCCACAGAAGTTAGGTTGCAACTACAAAAATATTCCTCACACAACTGAGCCTGCATATCCTGTTCCTTGGCAAAGAAACAACGTCATCTAGGGAGGATTCCCTTTGCCTTAGGCGGTCCCTCCATAGTGGGTAAACCACTTTATTTGCTCTCTTTTGTCGGACACTAGTATCCTCAGTCCCAGGCCTGAAGAATTTCATAAGAATTTTTTCCAGAATTGTTCTCTACAATGGATTCTATCCCTTATACCTAGTGAAGATCCGGAATGGCACTGCCCACACACTTATAATCAGATGTGTTCCAAAACCATAGTCACTAGCTGGATAGCTATTGGCTTTCTCCAGTGATTCACACCTGCCTACAGTAGGACGCCAAATCCCTCCATATGGCATTCAAGACCTTGGTAAAGTTGTCACCCACTCTCTAGCTGTCTAGCTCATTGTTAACTCACAATCAGAACTCTGCCTCATAGACTGTCTACACCAGCCAAGCTAATTAGTTCATGGAGCAGTAGCCCCATGTCTGCTGCCTACCTTTTGTGATCTGGCCCTGCTCAGAAGTTAATCCTCATCTCCTGACCACTGATCCCTTATCCATTCTTAGCAATCAGTGTTCTTTAACTTCCAAGGCCCACAGGAATTTCCACTTCCTTTAAACTCCTAATGAAATCACTGTCTACCAATTTCTTAGGCACTTTAAACTTTTATATAATTCTTTAATTCTTCTTGTGAGCATCCTTCCCAATCAATTACACTTCTTTTGGCAAAGACCCTGTTGAAAGCTTTTGCATCCTTCACAGACCCAAGCACCAAATCGGTGCTCAATAAATACTCTGAAGTAAATTTATGATGACTAATTATTCATCTATGAATTTGATGAAATGGCAATGGGATAGCAGATTTGAAATGGGTAATTCAACATTTTTTCCATTGTTTTACATTACAGAATTCTAATTTTAGTGATTCTTAGTATTACATATGGTTGTTCAGAAACAGGATGCAGTTTTAGCTCAAGGATTTAGTTTGCCTGAGACTGAATGTAAATGACTATATTATTCTAAAGTAACCATACATTGTACCTCAAAATAACTTTATTTTTTACCCTGCTCATTAATGCTCAGTACAGCTATCTGGAAAGAAACATCAAATCAGTACAAATCTGACAGTCCATTTTTCACTACCGTTCTCTTCATCTATTGCAAAACAAACAAGGATTTGCTAAGCTGAGTTTGCTTCTCAGTGAAAAAAGCCTGGTAATAGTAAAATTTCTCTAAAAACACCTATGCTTCTTCAAGCCCTGAAGAATATATCACATCCACACTCATTGCACCCCGGAAAGAGGAAAAAGGAAACAGGCGCCATTAAAATTAAAAAAAAAAAAAAATGCAGTAAACTATCTAAACCACACAGGATTTAAAAGTTGGGGATTGTCTATTAAAATTACAGAAGGGTCACTTGCTTTACAAAAGAATGTGCTGTGGGATTTTATAAATACATCAGATTCTTGGCATTTTGGATATGATAACCATTGTTTCAATCACTGCATTAACTCTCAAACACAAATGTACAGTTATTTGTCATTCTGTTGAGATACACATCTGAGTCATTCATGCTGAAATGATTCTTATTTATCACCTGATTTCATTCAGTGTCAAAAACAACTCTGTCAGGTAGATATTATAACACTCCCACTTTACAGACTTTCGAGAAAAACATGCAAAATTTATGCTTTATTGGCCTTCATAAATTTGAGCATTCCTGAGGCTGCCTGCTCTGTTTCAGTACCAGTCTAATTCCCAGGAGTAGAGCATCTCAGACACAAGTTTTATTTAATAATCTTTTCTTTTGTTGGCTTTTGGATCTGTAATAATTTATCAGGCTTTTTTCTCTTCTCCTCACACTGAGATTGATCACATCAGGTCGGATTCTTCAAGATTCACAAACCAAGTTGGCATGTGGTGGTGGCAAGAAGTGGCAGAGAGGTACATAGAAGAATGCCAAGGGAACAAGTCCCAAATTTCCTGATCAGGCCCCTGACAAAGGTCAGTGTTTGTCATCTCCTACTTACTCTAGCTTCAGCAAAGTAACATCAGTCACTTTGGCCAATTACCGAAAGTTACTGGCCAAAGTAACTTTCAGTAACTGGCTAAAGAAATGCAACAGGGGTGATAACAGTCTTTCAGTTGGCCAAAGTTTGGGCAAATAGTCTAAACTGGGTCTTAACCAAAACTGGAAAAAAAAAAAAGAAGGGAAGAAAGTATTAAAATGAAAGAATTAATCTTTCTGACTCCCCTAAAGTCATTCCAAGAATATAAAATTCCAGTTTTTTTATTTTGTTATGTTCTTAAAGACACTAGTATGTTAAGAGTATCTGAGGGGCACCTAGATAGGTTACAATGACCTAAACCCTTCACCAATCAAGGATCTAGAATTTTAGAAATACAATACAAAAGTAAAGATGAAAGTCAAAATGTCATTCATTAATGTGTATATGGATCAAAGATGGCAGCTTATATGAGAGCCAAATGCACCAAGTCATTCCCTATCCAAACCCATGGCCACACGGGGGCAGCACACCTAAGAGGAGTATCAGTTCTTAAGGCTGACCAGCCATTGCTTCTTACTGAGAAGAGGAACCACACTCAAGACCTTGGATAGATTCTTCCCAAACAATCAAGAATCCTGTTGCCTTCTAACCAGGTACACAAACCCTCTCTGTCAGAAGACTGAGGAGTAAGGCAAGAGGCCACAGGAGTATGATTTGGGAAAATCACTCTTCATAAAAAATGAGGAGAGAAGGGCATCCTCCTCTACCAGGTGGGACCTGTCACACCTCAGCACATTTACAACCCAGAGAGCAACTATATTAATCCCCTGACAGATGTCATCCTATGAAAGGGGCAGATATAGCTGGATCCCATGACTTCACAACTATCACATCCCCTTGGGACCATATAAGCCACACTCACTATACACCCAGTAGCCTCTGGGAAAAGAGGAAAATGAAGGAGATATGAAAATTAGGAATATAAGAACCTCAGAATCTACTTTTACCTTAAGGAAGTATTCTATTTTCTGAATTGGGCTAAATAAATTTGCTTTAGCCCACCTAAAACGTAGGACTCTTATGGGAATCTTATTATTAGTCAATAAAGATAGAAAAGAAATACATTTTCTCTGTGCATCTGAGTGTGGAGAGAGGAAATTTGCACCTACCAGATATAGCTTACAAAACCAAACACATTATAAAACAGGGCAATAAAAGTTAAAATAGACCAATGAAATTAAAATGAATAAAAGGTACACATAACCAGACTCCTGAGATAGTTAATTACCAAAATTGATCACAAAACTTTGCTTTGAGGTTGCTCAAAACTGAATCAAAACGAATTCTTGGCATCTGAAAAAAAGGTAGGCAGTTCAGTCAGTCAATTCATGGATGTTTCCTCCTCAATCTATTAATTTGCAGTTTCATTTTGAAAGCTGTGATTTCTTAATCTAGAGGTTTAAGGAAATAAAATTTGTAGACAGAGATTTAATAGCATAGAACAAACTCTTTGACTTTAAACCAGAAATCTCTGAAAGCTGAATTAACATTTGGGCCACTAGGGTGCGATTTAGAAAATTACTGCTTCATGGGCTCAAATACAGTAGTACCCCAATGGAATTAAAGATTATAACTAACTCTATGCTTTATTAAATTGCACCTTGGAGTTCTGTAGTACTGGAGTCCTGTACTATTGGGTACTACCCTTCAGGTACTGGAATTTGCCTGTTTGTTGTTGCTCTCCATGGAACTAAAGGTAATTATCTATTAGCATGAGCTTATAAACCAAACAATTTTTAACCAATCCTGAAGGAGAAAAAGAAAGAGACATTAATTCTATTAGAATGAACAAATATTTCTTCCCTAGTTTGGTCCATACTGTGTAATATTTAATGACGCCAAGCATAATAGATTATTTAATAAAAGTGAGTTAACATTTAATGTAAATAAAAATATTAATTGGTAAACTGAACTGGATTTTGTTTTGTGTTTCAAGCGCCTTAGGATAATGAGATCAATTTACTTCCTGAACCTAGGATTCCTTAAAATAACCCTTGAACACACACATGAACTCAGAATTTTCCTAAGTACAAAATACCTTCACTTGTCCAATATGGCAAGAATAAGCCAATGTGCTTATTCAAATGTAAATCTAAATGAAGTAAAGTTTTAAAAGATTACAAATCCAGTTCCTCAGTTACTCTAGCCACATTTCAAATAGTCAATAGCCACATGTGACTAATGACATGGGCACAATTACCTGAATTGTAAGTTCCCTTCTAAGGCCCCAACTAGAAACACAATAATATAAGAAAATATTTTTCAGATTCATCTTTGCACATATATCCTTCCCTCCCATCTCATCAAAAGGGCAAAATTGCTCCTCAAGTAACCATCATAACTGTTCCCATTACCTTACCTTCAGATACAGACTGCAAGAGAAAAACTCACAGAGACCTCTAAAGAGGGTATCAGAGGTAACTAAGGAACTAACAGAGGGGAAATTCCAGGAAAAAATAATTACAATCCAATGAAACAGTCGTTATAATAAAGGTACAGAAATAAGAACTCTTAGTGGATGGGAGTTCATGAGAAGGAGTGACATTCTAACTAGGTCTCAAGTGGAATTAGTGCTTCCCAAAACCAGAAGGGAAAGGATGAAGGGTGTTCCAAATGAGACAGTTCATGTGAATGTATAGAGATGCTAAAGAGTAAGATGTGTTTGGGGACTAAACGAAACTAAATCATAACATGAAATTACTGGGGGGAGGATAGATGGAAGAAGCTGAAATTAGAATCATGAGTAGAAGCCAAACTGAAAGCATGCCATCCTGTGGAGGTAGGGCTTACTCTGCAGGGGCCAAAAAATTGATGAACGTTTTGGCATATTGCACATTTATGCTTTGAAAAAAAGGAAATGTTTGTTGACAAAATAAAAATGATCATCAAATACATATAGGACAATTTTTTTTTAAGTTGGACATTTATACCTCACGGCAACTTACTACCATATGCCAAATAGAAGTAATGTTCCTATACACATATTCATCTTCTATAAATATACATATAAACATACATATAGATTATCAAAACATAGATATGACTATAAAATGCTAGTGAAGCTGTATGAGTGTATGTGTATGAACCCAGACTTCCACACACACATGAACACACACACACACACACACACACACACAAACTGATTGTTTACTCTGTGTCAAGGCCTGTGTTAACTACTATTGTTATTTTATCTCATTTTAACACTTAGCAAGTACCTCAGGGTATAGGAACTACTTTCTCCATTCTAAAATTAGAAAATTATGGCCCAAATGGGTTGTGTATCTTACCCAACAACAGACAGCCAGGAAAAGGTGGAATCAGACATTGAAGTTGGACATTTATGATTTTTTTAAATTATACTTTAAGTTCTGGGATACATGTGCAGAATGTGCAGGTTTGTGACATAGATATACACATGCCATAGTGGTTTGCTGTGCCCATCAACCTGTCATCTACATTAGCTATTTCTCCTAATGCTATCCCTCCCCTAGCTCCCCACCCCCTGAAAGGCTCCAGTGTGTGATGTTCCCATCCCTGTATCCAGGTGTTCTCATTGTTCAACTCTCCCTTATGAGTGAGAACATGTGGTATTTGGTTTTCTGTTCCTGTGTTAGTTTGCTGAGAATGATGGTTGCCAGTTTCATCTATGTCCCTGCAAAGGACATGAACTCATCCTTTTTTATGGCTGCATAGTATTCTACGGTGTAAATGTGCCACATTTTTAAGCCTGTGCTTTTATGTTTAGTCAATATTCCCTTTC